>CM077156.1:104620353-105220353 GCA_039583875.1 Platanthera guangdongensis
ACAAGCATAAGAAGAGACTAACATTCCATTAACTATAAAATAAACTTGATGTTTCAGGGATGGAAATGTTCATTACACTGCTCAAAACATTCATAACCAGAGGAAGGGGAAGAGGAGTAAACCAAAAGAGAATGAAGAACCACCGCGGGTCGTGGCCGGAGTAGCGGTTGTTCAATCCGCTTCCGGGCTCAGTCCAGGAGGCTTCCGGTACCAACGATCTGTCACCTCGAAGGCCTTTAAGTCTGTTCTCCAGTTATATACTTCACCAACTCTGCAGGAAAGCTTGAAGTTGAAGTCATCAATGGCCGAGGGCTTCGCCGAGTGTTGAAAAGCTTTGGATAGTTGGAAATGGCTTCCCGACGAAGGTGGAAGTGATGGAGCAGCTGAGAGAAGTGAAACGGCCATTCCCGCGCACTCTCCAATCGCAGCAAATGACAGGTGTTGACCTAAAACGCGGATCAGGGCCTTATATACGGAGGCATCAGAAGCAGTGCGCACGATCAGTGGCGCACGACCAGTGGTCGTGTGCACTGTAGGTCAATGATCGTGCGGATTTCCAAATAAACCTGCAACCTGGACAAGAAGCATCAGCATATATGCGCACGAGCAGTGGCGCACGACCAGTGGTGGTGCGCACTATGGCCAGTGCTCGTGCGATTACCGAGATAGGGTTAAGAAAAAGGGGGTGTAATGCGCACGAACAGTGGCGCACGACCAGTGGTCATGCACAGTAAGTCCAGTGGTCGTGCGCAGTATTCCGGCATCGTCGGAGTCTCCCGAGCAGTTTCGGAGCACGCATACGGGCACTATACCAGCAGAAGGGGCAGAAAGTCCACCAGAACATGCACACCACATCCCCGAGATAGGGCTAAAGAATAACAACAAAAATAGAAACACAAAAAACACACTGAAGCGGGCCTACAGTGCACTTAATCGTGAAATAGGTACAAAAGCGCAAATAAGCAATAAAGGCTCTCTAGTGTAGTGCTAAGACGATAAAACTAGCCAAGATGAGTCCAAAAATCAGTGTAAAATGTGGACTCATCATTAGTCACCAACAAATGACGTCAATCCTGCCATGTAGTACAATCATTTAAACCTTTTAGGCCAATGCAAGAAAAGAAGTAAAAGTATAACAGACAAGTCCACAAAATCATAGCCATCATCATAATATGAAATAAGAGTCCACAATGAGTATAAGAAAAGAGTGTAAGGGCATATGCCCAATATATGAGAAATGAAAATACAATCCCTCTCTTATAACTTCTCTAAGAGGAAGCTAACAAAAAGTCATTGTCACCTATCGCGGAGTAGTAGTGGTAACTATACAGTATCTGCTCCTTAGGTCCTGTCATCTTATCCTCCTCATTGTGCTGGCACTCCAACTTCTCAAGCTCTTGTGGTCACAACTGACTATTAGTCATAAAGACTACGTCATTTCATCCTCGCCTCACCCTCGCGACTCCTATGCACCGGGAGGGAGAATGAAAGTGTAGGACAATAAGGGAAGTATCAATAGAAGTAGGTGACAAGGGAACTATACTAATATGAGTAAAATCTAACATTAATCATAATTATACTCTAGTTGTTAAGCAAAATAACAATTGATAAAGAACATTAAAACGGTAGAACTAGTAAGCAACTAGAAGCAGAAAAGTATGTAAGTACAATGCAGGTAATGTAAGAAACTACTTCTATGCTAGCATCACAAGTGCACCTTAATTTATATGAATTCCCTTACAAACTTATAAGTTAGGGTTTCCGGAAATATAACTTACCATATAAAAGATCTCATACTAATTTATATGGTAAGGATCTACCAGATAAATGACCTATAGTAAGTATGTATTATATATTATATTATGGATGCTATGACTTATACAAGTATAACTCACTCACACGACTCTGTGATCACAGACCTCCTCCCCTATTAGAGGTACAAAAAACTCTCGTTCAGCTCATCCATGTCCGTAGTGGATACAAAATGCTCTAAGAAAAACACACATTGAACTCCTCCCATGAAATGTCTGAAAGCTCTCTATATACATATGTTTTGTCCATCAAGGACTTCCAACACCTCTTCACATGAGCTTCCAATGTGGAATTTGCCAAAGAAACTGCCTTATTGACTGGGGAGCTAATTCTTGCGAGCATTTCCGGTATGGTATCAAGCTATTCCTCTATCTTCAATGCATTCTCTGTCCCATGGTACATCGGGGGAGACAAACTCCTAAAATCATTCAACCAATTCGATCCCGGGTTTGGTTGTGCTACCGGGACTTGCTGAGCTCTCAAGGCCTCAAGGATAGGCATCAAATTCTGCCCTAACTCCATCTGCCGAAAAGGAGTGGCAGCTGGAAGGGGAGAGATGACAATCTGCAGTTCAGGGATCTGTGGGGGCTACACAAAAGGTAAGATATGTGGTGAGTGTGATGAGTTAGGCTTGGTAGTGACCTTAGGACCCAATGAGTTAGGGTGAACTCACATGGGCCCCACTATAGTGTACAAGTAAACATAGGTAAAATTAGACCAAATTGAACTCACAAGTGCAAATTGACCTCACCACTATGTCCCTAACCTTAAATAAAACCTAAGTGACCCAAAATCCCTATCATAAGGTCAGCAAATTCGCCAAATTGACCAAAGTGACTTTTAGGTCAATATGGGTAAACTCAACCGTAATTGACTCAATTAGACACCACATGATAAAATTGACTCCACCACTATATACTAAGCCCTAATAGGAGTGCATTGGACCATAAAGCCTCGTCACATGATTACTAAATTGGCCCAATTGATCAAAGTCAACTTTAACACTAATTTAGTCAAAATCACATATATGAGTTTAATTAGCCCAATTGGGGCATCACCCTGGCCTAAAACACATTGGGTGGTGTCACTAGACATCAGACCAACACATGGAGCCTGGCCACACCACAGTTGACCAAGTCAAGCCCCCAAGTCAACCTTGGTTATCATAGAGCCTAAATGGAGGAATTAAGGAATCAAATCCAAACCCAGTGGGCCAAGGCCACAACCCAAGCCCATCCTGTAGGCCCATAAGCCCAATTATAGCTCATGCCCTCTAGAATTGGAGGCTAGTGACATGCATGGGTCTAAAATGGACTTTTCCGCATTTTTAGAGAGAGAAAGGAGGGAAAGAGGGAATGGCAGACATGTAGCCCTCCTCCTCCCTACCCAAGCTCGGTTCTGAGCTCACAAAGTAACTCCCAACCAAATTACATCAAGGGGTACCACTTGGAGCTCAGGAGGAACATCCAATGCTTGAGGTCGGCCACCCATTAATTGCAACTTCCTATACAACCACCACCAGCCAAAATTGACCATCCCATTAGCTTCAGTGAGACTAGTGGAGTTGAATTTGAGCCTTGTATCAAGAAAAATGGTGGAGAATTGAGTTCGGGAGCTAGCTCACCGGAGAAATCGTTGGCATTGGCGCACCACAACCACACCCACTGCCAAGCCCATTTTCAGTTATGTTTCTCCTCCCCTCCCTCTACGCAAGCTTCCTAGCTCATCTAGGAGAGATATCAGGCTCAATTGAGCTCGATTCCAAGAAAGGATAACGTAAAAATGTAGAGCTTTTCTTCTTGCTCAGTTTCATCAGAGGAGTCGCCTCCGGCAGAAATGTTGCCGATAATCGACGACCACCACCTCAATGGATGTGGGGGTGAGAGTGGTTGGTGGTGGTGATAGTGGCTGGCAGTGGTGGAAATCAACTTCCCTGGAAATAGAGTTGGTGTAAACTCCAGGTCGGGCTCATCGCAGTCGTTCAATGTAGGGGTAAGACGACTAGATGTCATCTGATTTGATGTAAATCAAACTATAGTACAATATATTATATTTTCAAACTTTATATAGTAGTTTCAAAAAAAAATTAAGGTTCCTTAGAGGCCTATTCAGGAAAGGTATCCGACATGAAAATTGTATACCTTTTAGTTAACTTTAATTAGACACTTTAATCTACTCATTTGGAGCACAATAGCTACTTGTAGGTCATTTTCCCTAGGTTTGCTCCTTGTTTAGGGTAGAAATTAGAATGAGTATATATGTTTGATGGCAACTCCAAACAGGCGAAAATTTGGACAATGCATGTATGTGTTCTAAACCTAGTTTGTGCCAAAAAATCAGTTTTTTTGAAGAAACCTTTCCTATAATTTAGTTCATTATTTGATTTATCAAAATAATGTGATTTAGAGATTTTTTTTTACCACTCAAAATGACCCCTAATTTGGTTGGCATGTCTATGTGGTCATTTTATGACTCTAGTAAAAATATAGGGTCATTTCGACTCTGCATATTTGTGGATCCAAATTACAAGTTGAAGGTGTATGTGTTTTGGGGTGCCTTTAGCAAAAGGGTGGAAATGTGGATTTAAGCACATTTGGCCCATTGCATGTTAATGAAACTTTGGCTACGAATTTATGGAGATGAAATACATCATTCATGGTGAAGTTATGAATTTTGGAATCAAATCCTAGGGTTTCAATTTAGTTTTGATATAACACATTTTTATGTCAAAGTAGGAACTATGAGCAATTTAACTTTCTATATTTTAGATCTCTAACATAAGCCTTAAAATGTTATTTTAATGCTCTGGAGAATTTGTTGGAATTTTTGGATTTATTTGATGCAGACTAAATTCTATGAAGAGCAATAGATTCATCAAGAATTCTACTCTCCAAGAACAACCAAGCAAAATGGGTTAGCTGAGAGGAAAAACAGGACTCTCATAGAAGCTGGCAGAACATTATTGAGTTACACTTCTCTTACTGAATATTTCTGGGCTGAGGTAGTTAATGCTGCATGTCATGTGCTCAATAGGTCTTATATCACCAAAGGCCACAAGAAGACTCCCTATGAGATCTTGAAGAGCAGAAAACCAAACAAATCCTATTTCATGATCTTTGGTTGCAGGTGTTTCAACCCGAACAATGGTAAGTCAAAAGTGACTATGTTTGCGGCCAAATCCAGTGAGGGGATCTTTGTTGGGTACATCAATAATAGTAGGGCATATAGAGTCTATAACTTGACAAATCAAGTTGTATAAGAATCTATCCATGTAGTATTTGATGAGTCATGCATGATTGATAGTGAGATGTTAAGCTTTTTGCCTAGCTCTATAGGTGCAGAAGTCGTGATGGAAAAGCTCTCCATCAAAGATAAAGGCCCAGCTATGCAAGAAGGATGTGAAGAGGGATGTTGTCCAAAGGAAGCATAGGACAATCAAACTGCAAATGAAGACCAACTTGCTGAAGAAAATGGTAATCTGTAGGAAGCAGTCAGGCTTCACCCCTGCTGTCAGATATCTAAGAGATCATCCTCCAGTTCAGATATTATGTGAGGCAAGCCAAGGTGTGCAAACTAGAAGCAGATGTATCAACACAGTTCTCTATTCCACATTCCTGTCACATGAAGAGCCCAGGAAATTTGAAGAAGCAAATCAAGACCAATTCTGTATTGTTGCAATGTAAGAAGAACTGAACCAGTTTAAAAGCTGCAAGGTCTGGAAGCTGGTTCCCAGACCAGATGGACACAATGTCATTGGAATCAAGTGAATTTTCAGAAATAAACTTGATGAAAATTTCATTAATACAGAATAAAGCTAGACTGGGAGCCAAAGGTTATAGACAGGAAGAGGGGATTGATTATGACCAGACATTTTCCCTAGTTGTAAGGTTGGAAGAAATCAGACTATTCCTTGCATTTGCAACCTTCCAGGGATGCAAAGTATTCCAGATGGATGTCAAGTCTGCCTTCCTGAATGGAGACTATGGAAACCACCCGTCACCGGGGTCAACACCCAGACCTGGAATGCGATGGGGAAAGCCCAAACATGCGGTCCCACACACACGTGTCCTGCTGGCTAATATAATCTCAACACACCCCCGCAGCAGGACAACCTGCCTCTGATACCATGTGGAAACCACCCGTCACCACACATCTTCCCAAAACCCCGAGGTAATGGTAATGGGGGACGGAGGTACATGAACACAAAGGATCGCCTGCTGTAGGCGATGTGGGACTAACCCCAACCACAGGACCGCGGAGATATTCCGCCACACAAGGGGACCCATCGGGGTTATCAACCAGACCTGGAACGCGATGGGGAAAGCCGAAACATGCGGTCCCACACACACGTGTCTTGCTGGCTAATATAATCTCAACACCTACCTCAGATTCTCAGCATAACACTATCTCAGGTACAAAGACCCTACCTTATGAAGACAGCCCCTGTCTCTTAGCATTTATAATTTAGGCTTACAACTCAAATCAATTAGGATCCTAAAAAATTAGAAAAGTTTGATGTAATATGACTTCAAAGAAATGATGCTCTGAGTCTGCCTTTCTAGACTGGGTGAACATAACCCTAACTTTGACTACAGAAAAATTATCCTTTAAGTCTTATTCTTCCTGAACGGAGAAAGCTCAGCCATGACCTTTTCTCAGCACCAAAGAATTAGATCTTCATGTTTGTTCTGCTTGTGCTTGGAAGATACCTGCAGATTACTACTTCTGAAAGCCTTGATTGTAGCAAATTTTAGAGCAGAGACCATGAAGATGAGCAATAGCTCTAAGCTTGCCCTACTTCTTCTTACTCAGAAAATAATGTTTCTGAACTTGTTGGTTAAGACACTCTGATTATTCTGTTCTATGTTTCTTCAACCATCCAACTCTTGCTCTGCTTCTCCTTCAAACTCAAAAAAGTAATTTTTGATCTTGATTTTGAAGACAAAATGATTCTTTAGTGATTTACTTCTTTAACAACCAACTTTGTCTGCGGTTCACAGACTAACTGTAAAGAGCAATTTCTTGGAGAACTTTAACTTGGTCGAGAGGAAGAAGATGACCAGAAAAACTCTGTCTCATAAAAATATCGTTTATTCTTTCTCGGGACTCTACTTTTGTATCCCGTCATCCAATGGCTCTCTATGCAGTATGGACCGGTCGGAGTTAGTAACTACAATACTTCTTTTTCGTTAAATACTATACTAAAGGCAAGCGATGCCTTATATGATCCACCGTGCAAAGCCTGTGACATTTAAATTCTTAATGATGTTAGCATGACTTAGCGCTTTTTGACTTAGAAAATTTCAAACAATCTTCATAGGCATTGAGTGAAGCCTTATCCCTCAATACTAAAGTATTTAGCAGAATTCTGCATCTTCAGGTGTTGAGTAAACCTTCACCACTCAATGCTTCTGGACTTGGTTGAAATTTCTCTGCATGAAGGCATTGAGTGAAGCTTCTACACTAAACACTTTCTTACTTAGCATGACTTCTTGATAAGGCGTTGAGTGGCCCATCCTCACTCAACGCTTTCTGACTTAGACAAAAATCGTGTTGAGTAGGCTTTGAGTGTACTATCTTCACTCAATGCTACTAACTTTAGACAGATTTCTTGATGAGGCGTTGAGTGGACCGTCTTCACTCAACACTTTTATACTTGGACAGATTTCTTGATGAGTAAGCATTGAGTGAATTGTCTTCACTCAAATCTTTTGTACTTAGATAGTATTCTTGTCGGTAATACTGCGTCTTTGACTATCTTCTTAATGAGGCTTTGAGTGGCCTATCTTCACTCAATGATTCTATACTTGAACTGAATTCCCGATGAGTAGGCGTTGAGTGAACTGTCTTCATTCAACACTTTTGTCCTTAGATAGATTTCTGGTCAGCAACTCTGAGGCTTTGACTACTTGAGGTTCTGTTAATGCTTTTTGTCACAACCCGCATTTTTCACCGCCATTAAAGATATATCAGAGTAAGAGAAAAAGCGAGTCATGGTTCCACGTCAGCAGGGGATAACTATGGATGTTCAGGCAAAACTCCTACTTAACCATGAAGAAAGATCTCTAAGTTATTTAGAGGCAAAATTAGTTTAAGTGTAGTAGTTAGACATATCCCTCGGATTAGTGACTCATCTAGTCCACGAGGAAAAATAGTTATATGCAGTGGAAAATACTTCTTTTACAAGATTAGACATCATACATGAGTTAAAAGGTCCCAATAGGACACCTCATGGTATGCAAGTTCTAAGTTTATAATAGGAATAAAAGTAGAGTTTTTTACGGTCGTTAAATATAGTGATTTAGCATTTCAAAACCTACAATGCGTGAGGTTGTAATTGTAGTTTTTATACTTGAAGATACCTATCATGAAATCCTAGCTTAAAACATCCCATAGAGCAAGTAATCCAAATACACAGAGAGAAATCCAACTAAGCAGCTCGCAAGCATCCAAAATCAATAATCCTGTGGGCGTCAACAAACTGACATGAACCAACATAAACAAAGTATGTCTGAACTAGAAAGCAACAAAAACAACAGTCTACCTCGTTACGACGAGGCAAAAACCACAGCCAACACTGCTTCCCAAGAACTCCAAATCCAGCATTGCAATCAGTAACAACTCTGAACCTAAGGCATTCCAAAGACAGAATACCGCAATAAGAATGTAGAAGTGATGGCAGAAGTAAGCCAAAAGTGAACAAAGGTCGAGGGGTACGAAAGCAATACCAAAGGAAAGATACTTAAATAAAGTATAGCAGTAGGGTACCAAAGTTAAAAAGGGAACACTTACGTGAAGCATCATGTACAACAAAAGTACCCCAAATGCACAAAACTATAAGGAGAAAAGGTCATGATTAAAACATCAGGAAGAATGCAAAACTCTATCAGCCACCGATGGTCAACTCCACGAAAAAAAACAACGGGCAGGGTGGTCAACTCATCTGGACACATCCCCTCAAATATAATTTAATCCGTCATAATTGCGGGGGAGAATGGATACTCCACCATACAGTGCAAATGCTCAAACACCCGGTAGAGTACCACAAAGTACTAACAGATGGATCAAACGTTGAGGCGATGGAATCGCCCACAAATACCACCCACAACAAATAAAATCATGAAGTCACACCCCGCAACGATCTGGGTTTAGATCTCAGGGGCACACTGCAATCCATTTGGGGCTTGGCGGCTTGTCTCACCCCATGACATCGCCATAAAGGAAACCATAATATAGATCTCAAGACAATTGTGGCACATCAGATTCTACTAGATAATTCTAGATTTGAAGCGGTTGATCAACCTTCAGGAAGAACTTACAATCCTAACTAAACTCTAACACATTCTACATGAAAGTTTAGGAACGGTAATAAAAGTGAGATTCAACCACATCATCAAGGTGTATAGCACTTAACAAGGCTAGATAGAAAAATCAAGAACATGAAAATTATAAAAAAAATTAAACAAGGGATCAAAACAACACTATATTCAACAAGTTATTAAAAATCATGATAACAAGGAGTTAAGAATTTCTGGAAATCGGTATAAATAAGGGAAGAGAAGGAGGAAATCATCACTTGCCTTGGTTTTATTGGAGAAGACCAGCAAATTGCGCCACGATGTAGATCGTGATCAAAAAGACTAAGTAAATTGAAATCTGACAAGAATGGCCAAAGTTAGGAGTTAGGGACGAAAACCCTAGCGAGGAAAACTCAAGGAATGGGAAAGATTTTACCACGATGGCGTAGCTCTCGATGAGAGCTTTCCGGATCTATATTCGGTTGAAGGAAGAATCCCGAAAAACTATCTCGCTCTCGCTCACGCCGCTTTAGTTCAGGAATAAGGAAGAGAATCTGTCTAAGGGGGAGAAGGGGAAGTTTATCTTATATATATATATATATACATATATATATATGTAATAATATAATATAAGGATAAGTATACTTAAGTGAAGGGACATGGTTCGGCTGAACCAGAATTTTCGAGTAGAAGGTGATATTTCTCGAGTGGATGTTAGTACTACTCGAGAATATAAGGAGGTTTTCTCGAGTAGAAGATATGTCTCGGGAATAGGGAGGAAGATTACTCGAGTACAAGAAACATTACTCGAGAACAGCAGGAAGCACCATTCGGGAGCAGCAAACCCAACTCTCCAGTACAGAGCAAACATTTCTCGAGAATAAGAGCATTTCTCGAGAACAACTGAGCATTTCTCGAGTTCAGCAGTAGCATTACTCGAGTATAAAAAATATGAGCCTCTTGAGAACTTGAATCATATCTCGAGATCTAGAGGAAATTTTCTAGAGTACAAGAAAAAGCATTTCTCGGGAACATAAAGACTACTCAAAATCAAGGAGGAAGAACAAACCCATTCAACGAATTCTGTTCAAAATTCGTCAAAAACAAAACCCGTTCGATGAACTCTGTTCGAAATTCGTCGAACACATAACCCATTTGACGAACTCTGATCGACATTTGTCAAACGCAAAGGAAAACTCTATTCGACGAACTTCATTTGAAATTCGTTGAACACAAACCCAATAGTTCATCTTATTGGAACCCAGACCCATTTGACGCTTCGTCGAATGCCCAGCTCACCAATCATCAAACATCATTTGACGATCGTGGAATGCCCCAAAAATTCGTTGAATGCCTATATTCGACGAAAACCTACCCTTTAGGTGGGCATCTTGAGAATCAAAAAGAGGTATAAGGCTCAAATTCAACAATAATGATCTTATACAAATCATTGAATGAGGAAATAGCAGTTCAAAACAGTGGCCCAAATGCACACCGAATTTAACGAGTTCAACAACAAAGACCACCCTTGAATTCGATGCACCATTCTTGAGATGCAACATCAAATGCTTACACAAGCAAAAATAACCACAAGGGTCTAAACACACGTCGAGACTCCAAAATGCTCGGACAAAATTGGATAAGTTCAAAGTCTCAAAACTTCATCCTTTGAATCAATAAATACATTCAACCCAATCAAAATCCCAAAATCAGGCCAACCAGACCCAACGGACACAAAAACGCACAAACGGTGCACCGTCATCAACAAAACATAAGAAGGGATAACGCCCCGACGACATATATATGACGACACTAAATCAAATAGTAACATTGGAAAATCAGGGGCGTTATAGTCACACCCTCTAAAAAGAAGTTTTGTCCTGAAACTTATCACAACATTAAGACCAAATCAAAATGAAAAACCCAAATATTACCAAAAACTTGAAGACATACGTGAACTAAGGGAAGGGATGTGGATGTGATTCTCTCATCGTCGACACCAATTCCTACGTCGCGCTCTCTGTAACGCTCCGAAACTCAAAGGAGCGACGGGAGATGTTTTGGGCCAGTTTTGGGTTCTGGCAGCAGGCACACGGCCTGGGACACGGGCATGTCCCGGGGCGTGTCAACCCGTGTCGACACTTAGCCGTGAAGTCGACACTCTGCGTTCGACGAAGTGTCGAGACATGGCGCACGGCCTGCGACACGTGCGTATCGCAGGGCGTGTCAACCCATGTCGACACTCGTCCCGGGAAGTCGACACTTTGGTCTCGACATTGTGTCGAGACAAGGCACACGGCCTAGGACACGAGCGTGTCCAAGGCCGTGTCATCAGATCGACGATCTTCGCTCGACGAAGTGTCGAGTGTCGAGACCGTGTACATGGCCTGGAGCCCAGGCATGTTAAGGTAACACGGGTAAGGACACGGGCGTGTCCTACAACCCGTGCAGTGCTAGGGTTGTTTTCGGGAAAAATGATGGGGGTACACGGCCGGCCTCACGGCCGTGTCAGGTGGAACACGGGCGTGTCAGGTCGAACACGAGTGTGTTCGATACTCGTGTGTCATTCCAGGCGATTAGATTTTGATGGCGAATGAGGCACACGGCCATGGACACGGGCGTGTGCCATGCCGTGTTCGGTCCAGATTGGGCATTTCAGTCCCGAATCAAAGCCGTTCATTTCTTTATTTGAAGATCCAACGGCTGGGGGTTTTTCCTGAAGGGATATACCCGGGATTGGACTTAGAAACCCTCACTTTTCTTAAGTTATCATCTTTCTAAAAGTTTAGAGAGAGGAGAGCCAAGGAAGGAAGAAGGAGCTAAATCCCGCCATTGGAGGAGCTTCGAAGCTCCAAATCGCGAGCCGACTCCGGATCCACGGAGGCAAAGCTAGTGCCGTGCTTTTCATCCGTTTACTTTTCAATGGCGCGAAAGAGGAATTCTAGGGTAACGATTCTCTTCTTGAGCATGAGTAGCTCTCCTTCTTTACATAGGAAGCCCGCTCTCGTGAGTTTGCGGAGAGATGGAGGCGTTCCTTCGGGTAAATATGTGAAGTCCCCGTTGTTTAGAGTCCGTAAGCGAGAACGGACATAGACATGTTGTGTGAAGCCTACCCATACATGTTGGTCTGGATCAGTGATGTTGCATTGCATAAGTGCCGGAGAAGACTCCGTGCTATTGATTGTTTTTCTGGTTTTCTACACGGTAGATTGCAGCAGGGAGCCTTGGGAACTAACCCAAAGGTACACCCGGAAAACTGGGCGGATACGAGATCTTGCCAACTTGGTGGCCTGAGTGCCAACTTGAACATAAACGGTTTATGTGAATTGTGATGGATACGGGACTCGGTGGAAGTTTGACGCGCGCAGATGGCTTAAATTGTCGTTGCGATGTGAGCACGGGTTAGATGGAACCGTACCCGTTCTATGTTGTTCGGTTAAAGAGACCTAAAGGCACGTGGCACTTGCCGTTGGCATAGATTAGGGTCTTTGGCGGCTGATGGCTTAAATTGTCGTGACCCAGGCCAAGAAGACAAATGCTCAAAGGTTTGGCCGTCAAAGTGGCGGTGGTGAGTCTAGAATGTCTATGGCTTAAATTGACGTGACAACGACCGGTTCGCCGAGAATGTGCCCTGAGAGCACGGGGCGTGTGGCCGTGGGAGCCAATGTCTGTGATGAAATGGCTATTTTTATATACATTGCTCGCTTGTGCTAATGATTTGCAGGGAAGGAGCATCGCCGCCCCGAGTTGGGGGCGGGATCGTTATAATTTGGTCAGCATTGCTGACCGTTGCCTTGTTTTGCCACCGTGTGGTGGTTTGTTGTTTGCAGGTGCTGCTGGACAAAGCGGTCAATAGCGGGCTAAAGCACAAGTGCAAAGCCGGCCCTCAAAGGCCTATTTTGGAAGTGTTTACTGCTTTATTTATGTGTGACCGGCATGCGTGTCGTGGTTTGTAAAACATGTAACATTAAGTGAACAATTCTTGTAAGGCCTTAAGGCTTATTCGGGTGTATCTTGTAACATTCCTATTTTGGGTTAGTGGACATTCATGCTTTAGTGCTGGGTTCTTTAATGAAACTTTTATAAACTACTTCCGCTAGAATGCTCTGTGTAGGACGTTGATTGGTTGGATGGTTTGCATGAGTAACCACCCGGTCTGTCTGTGGTATATGGCGTCGGGCCCCGGCCGGACCTACTGCTATATGCTATGTGATAGATAGGGGGTGTTACACTCTCGACGTCTTGATTTCGCCAAAGAACTTTAACCATTAGGGATGGTCCTTCTCCGCAACACTCGATCTTGAGAATCCAAAATAAGAACAGGTTCTTCCACATACGTAAGGTTGGGTTGAATACGGGGCACTGAGTCAAGGATTTCACGATCACTACGAATAGTCTTCCGCAACTGGCTAACATGGAACACATCATGGACTCCAGGGAAGGTAGCAGGCAAATCTACCCTATAAGCTGACACTCCAATACGCTCCAGAATTTGAAAAGGTCCCACATACCAGGGGTCTAAGTTTTGATTCCCTCCAAACCTTTTAATACCAAACATCAGAGAAACTTTTAGAAAAACCAAGTCCCTAACAGTGAACACCAGATCAACCCTTCATTCATTAACAACTTTCTCATAGCGCTCTTGTGCTACACAGAGCCTTTCTCGAATATGAGTCACAACACAATTCATTTCTTCACGGGCTTCCGGACCTAGCAACAGTCTCTCACCAACCTCAGCCCAAAACAAAGGAGTCCTACAACGCCTCCCATATAATGCCTCAAATGGGGCCATTTGCAGACTCTCTTGTTAACTATTATCATTTGCAACTCCATGAGTCTGAGACGCTCATCCCAAGCACCACTGTGATCCAAAATATAACACCTGATCATATCTTCCACGATCTGATTTACCCTTTCCGTCTGACCATTTGTCTGCGGATGATAGGTGGTGGAATACCTCAAATTGTTACCCAACCCTTCCTGTAAACTCTTCCAAAAATGAGACGTAAATATTGAGTCTCGATCTGATATGATGCTGACAGGCACTCCATGTAATTTGATGACCTCATTAAGATATAACTCAGTTATCTTCTTCATAGAATACCCAATCTTGAAAGGAACAAAGTGAGTACATTTAGTCAACCTATCAACTGTCAACCAAACAGAGTCGTGCCCATGGGGATATCTTGGTAAATCGGTGATGAAATCCATCGAAATACTCTTCCACTTCCAAGTAGGAATAATAAGTGCTGTCAATTTACCTCCAGGCCTTTTATGGTCAGCTTTAACATGCTGACACGTATAACATTACGACACAAACTTTGCTATATCATTCTTCATCCCCGACCACCAAATAATTTTCTTTAGATCTTTATACAATATAGTGGAACCAGGATGGTAGGCAACACTAGAACCATAAGCCTCAGTACAAATCTTAGCCCGAATATCACCAAAAGCAGGAATTCAAAATCTACCCCGATACTTTTGAGTATCTAACTCATGCAAAGAGAAATCAGGTAGCTCTCCCTTCTTAGTTTATTCTGGAGATCCAAAAAATCCGAGTCATCCGTTTGGTGCACTCTAGTAAGTGAAATCCAAGATGGAACTTTTGCTTCTAAACTAGCAGGCACTGTAGTACTCCCAATCTCAATGTCCATCAACAAGAATTATTCTACCAAGGAGTGTACAGACAAATTTAAAATTTTGGCGGTCTTTCTACTCAAAGCATCGGCTACTACGTTAGCCTTTCCCGGATGATAAAGAATCTCCAATTCATAATCAGCCACATATTCTAACCACCTACACTGGCGTAGATTTAATTCCTTCTGAGTGAAGATGTACTTCAAACTCTTATGGTCTATATAGATCTTGCACAGCGTGCCATACATTAAATGTCTCCCAGTCTTGAATGCATAAATTACAGCATCAAACTTCAAATCATGCATAGGATAGTTTCTTTCATGAATCTTCAATTGTCTTGATCCACATGCGATCAAATTTCCATTTTGCATCAAAACATAGCCAAGTCCGATGTGTGATGCATCCACATACACATCGTACTCAACTCTTTCAGTAGGAAAGGTTAAAATTGGAGTAGTACACAATCTCTTCTTCAACTCCTAGAAAGCTTATTCACACTTATTGCTCCAACTAAACGTAGTATTCTTCTGGGTAAGTCTAGTTGGAGGAGCAAACAACACTGAAAACCCTTCCACGAATCTTCTATAATAGCCGGCCAGGCCAAAGAAGCTCCTAATCTCCTTAGGCGTAGAAGGTCTCTCCTATTCCATCACAGCAAAATTCTTGGTCGGGTCTACGGAAATACCGTCCTTGCTTACAACATGACCCAGAAAGGACACTTGTGGTAGCCAGAACTCACACTTGCTCAACTTCGCATATAACTTATGCTCCCTCAGGGTCGACAAAACTAATCGCAAATGTTAAGTGTGCTACTCAACACTGTGGGAATACATAAGGACGTCATCTATGAATACGATCATGAAACTGTCCAAGAATCCATGAAAACTCTATTAATTAAATCTATGAATGCAGATGGTGCATTATTCAAACCGAAGGACATCACCAAAAACTCAAAATGTCCATGCCGCGAATAGAAACCGGTCCGTGGAATATCTGCCTCACGAATCCTCAACTTGTGGTAGCAAGAACGAAAATCGATCTTTGAAAATATCGAGCAACCACACAACTGATCGAACAGATCATCAATCCTCGGCAAGGGATATCTATTTTTAATGGTCACCTTATTCAATTCTCTATAATTGATGCAAAGCCTCATCGATCCATCCTTTTTCTTTACAAATAATATGGGATCCCTCCACTAAGAAGAACTCGGTCTAATAAAACCACACTACAACAACTCATCAAGCTGATTGTGCAATTCATCCAACTCACGCAGAGCCATATGGTACGGTGCTTTGGCAATATGATGAGTACTTGGCTCGAGGTCTATCAAAAACTCTATCTCCCTCATAGGAGGAAGTCTTGGAAGACAATCAGGAAAAACATTTGGAACCTCTCGAACCACCGAGATATCCTCAAGACGTGGTGTAACAAAAGCTATTTCCAAAGAAGAAATTGAAACCAAATACTCCTCACAACCAGACTCTATAGGAAAACAAGCACGTACCATAGAAATAATAGGGGAAACTCTGTCCTGAAAATAATAGACACTCATAGGTTGGTTGTTGTTTGTCTTGAAGTTCAGTCGCCTTGCCTTGCACTGCATGACGGCATCATACTTGGACAGCCAGTCCATGCCCAAAATCACATCAAAGTCCTCCAGATCAAAAACCATCAGATCCGAAAAGGCTAGGAAATCGCCTAGATAAATAGGGCATATCAGAGCTCCTTGATTAGATATTACCGAATCACCGGAGGCAAGCATGACGTTGAAGGAGTCTCATAATTGATCCACGTCCAATCGATGTTTATCTACGAAAGTATATGCCACAAAGGAATGGGTGGCACCCGAATCGAAAAGAATGCGCGCCCACCTATTCCGCACTTTAAACGCCCCTAAAACCGTAACATACATAAATAAACGAGCGAAAACTAGGGCAACAGTAGAGAGTAAAAAAAATTAAACTAGGGTCTAACCTGATATCACTTGTGTAGAGGTTTGAGCTTCCTCCATAGTCACCACATTCATCTTTTCTTTCCCTCTGTCCTTGTTTAGTGCCAGCAGTAGAGCCCGAAGTGGGGCAGGCTGTAGAGGAGTCTGAGCCTGGGGACAAGAAGTCTTCAAGTGCCCCTTCTGCCCGCACTGGAAGCAAGACGTATCCTTCAACCAGCAACGACTCATGTCATGTCCGTTCCTTGTACAGTACGTGCACACCAGATCTCCTTTGGTTGCACCTTAGATGGCGAGCACCTGCTACTTTTTCAAGGTGGCAGTACTTTTGAAACGCCTTTCGTAAGGGTGGCTAGATCAACCATAGAAGCTACATTCTTCTCCACTTTTCTTCTTCGAAGAATGGCCAGATGCCCTAAAGCTTCCATCCTCATCACCATTCCTCTTCTCTTTTCTCGCCGCAGCACCTAGATTCTTGTCGTTCGTGATCGCCTTAACCTTCAGAGCAGCTTCCAATACCTCAGCATAGCTTTCAGCTCTATAAGCGCATGCCAACTGTTAGACATCGCTTCTTAATCCTTTGAGGAAGCGCTTCACTCTTACTACCTACAAAGCAACCATATCTAGAGCAAATCTGCTCAACTTACTAAACTCAATCTCATATTTGCCCACCGTGAGCTGTCTGAACTTGAAATGCAGGAAATTATTCATCTAACGATCCTGCTCGACCGATTGTAAAAACTTCTTATGCAGCATCTTCTTGAAGGACTCCCAAGAGCATCCTTCCTTCAAACTTTCCCTTTCCCAAATCCACCAACTCTTTGTCAGGACTTTTAGCTAGTAGGCCGTAATCATTACCCTTTAGGCTTCAGCAATCCCCGAATACATGAACATCTCATCTATAGTGATGATCCAGTCATCCAAAAACATAAAGTTGGCACAACCGTCATAAGTGGTAGGTCTCAATTGCTGGAAATGCGATATAAGGCTCATCTATGGTGGTAACATCACTGGGGGCAATAGAGGAGCAAGATTAGCAGGTACTGATTGACCCGCGACAGAATATTGTGCTAAGGGTTCCTGCACATGAGCGGCAAACAATAAGGACTGGATCTGCGATTGCATCGCAACTAACTACCTTCACAGAGACTCATTACTCTGATGCAAACTCTCGATCACCGCATCACTATGCACATCTGATGACTCACCCTCCAACTGGTGAGTAGACCTCGTCAAAGGACGTCTAGATGGCATTTCTAGAAAGGTAACGAACGACTCATCAAAAATCCAAGATTACAACTAGGCTACACAACTATTTCAGAACATACTTTAAGGACTTTTGCTTTTGCTGCAAACTTGCTCTGGGATTATGTTGCTATGTCCTACTTAGGATGATATCATCCCATCCTATTTACTCATGTGCCTATGATATGAATGCATGAATTATTTATTCTTATTTAAAATCATGTGTGTATATGTGTCATCATGTAAACCTTAACTTAACATGTGTGCTTATGCGGTGATATACTATGTATGTTGCGCTATGCAATCTAAAAAAAGCCTTAATGCATGTATAAGTGGCATACACATGAAATGTTATGCATCCCATACTACATAACATCACATGCAGCCAGAAAACAAACGTGCTAATGGGCACCTACATGGTGATGGATATGCATCCCATACTATATAACCGCCATATGTTGCCTCCTATGGTGGATCCATATACAAACACATATTATGCATCCCATACTACATAATATGCCCCATATACTTCTTATCATGCTATGAGTGTAGTGACTATGCTTCGGTTCAGACGTACAGATGATACATCGGTGCATGTATGCAAATGAATGAAGGGAAACAAACTATACGAGATTGGTTGGTTCGACCAACTTGTCAAACCAACCTCCCTCTGATACCAACTGTCACAACCCACATTTTTCACCACCATTAAAGATATATCAGAGTAAGGGAAAAATGCGCGTAATGATGCCACGTATCCATGGGTAACTGCGGACGCTCAGGCAAAACTCCTACTTAACCATGAAGAAAGATCTTTAAGTTATTTAGAGGCAAAATCAGTTTAAGTGTAGTAGTTAGCCGTATCCCTCGGGTCTGTGTCTCATCTAGTCTATGAGGAAAAATAGTTATACGCAGCGGAAAATACTTATTTTACAAGATTAGACATCCAACATAAGTTAAAAGGTCCCCAGATGACACCTCATGGTATGCAAGTTCTATGTTTATAATAGGAATGAAAGTAGAGCTTTTTACAGTCGTTAAATATAGTGATTTAGCATTTAAAAACATGCAATGTGTGAGGTAGTAATAGTAGTTTTATACTTTAAAATACCAATCATGCAATCCTAGAATAAAACATCCCAGAGAGCAAGTAATCCAAATACATAGAGAGAAAACCAACTAAGCAGTTTGCAAGAATCCAAAATCAACAATCTTATGTGCATCAACAAACTGACGCGAACCCACATAAAACAAAGTATGTCTGAACTAGAAAGCAACAAAAACAATTGTCTACCTCGCTACGGCGAGGCAAAAACCGCAACCAACACTACTGCCCAAGAACATCAAAACTAGCACCGCAATCAGCTACAACTCTAAACTTGAGGCATTCCAAAGACAGAACACCTTAGCAAGAATGTACAAGTGATGGCAAAAGTAAGCCAAATGTGAACAAAGGTCGAGGGGTACCAACCCAAGACTAAAAGAAATATAATTAAATAAAGTACAGCATTAGGGTACCAAATTCAAAAAGGGAACACTTACATGAAGCATCACGTACAACAAAAGTACACCAAATGCACAAGACTATAAGGGAAAAAGGTCATGATTAAAACATCAAGAAGAAGGCAAAAATCTATTAGACACTTGTGGTCAACTCCACCAAAAAACAACTGGCATGGTGGTCAACTCATCTGGACACACCCCCTCAAATATAATTTAATACGTCATAATTGCTGGGGAGAATGGATACTACACCATACACTGCAAATGACCAAACACCAGTTAGAGTCCCACAAAGTACTAACAGAGGGATCAAATGTTACGGCGGTGGATAGGCCCACATATAACACCTGTAATAAAGAAAATCATGAAGTCATACCCCGTAACGATCCGAGTTTAGAGCTCAGGGGAACACTACAACCCAATCGGGCTTGGCAGCTTGTCTCGCTCCACGACATTGCCATTAAGGAAACCATGATATACATCTCAAGAAAACAGTGGAACATCGGATTCTACTAGACAATTCTAGATTTGAAGCGGTTGATCAACCTTTAGGAAGAACTTACAATCCTAATTAAACTCTAACACGTTCTACATGAAAGTTGAGGAACGGTAGTAAGAGTGAGATTTAACCACATCATCAAGGCATATAGCACATAACAAGGCTTGATATCAAAATCAAGAGCATGAAAATTATAAATAGAATTAAACAAGGGATCAAAACAACACTATATTCGGCAAGTTGTTAAAAATCGTGCTAACAAGGATATAGGAATTTTTGCAAATCGGGATAAAGAAGGGAATAGGAGGAAACCATCACTTCCCTTGGTTTTACCGGAGAAGACCACGAAATCGCACCATTGCGTAGATCGAGACCAAAAAGACGAAGGAAATCAAAATCTGACAAGATTAGCCAAAGATAGGACTTAGGGCCGAAAACCCTAGTGAGGAAAACTCAAGGAATGGGGAATATTTGACCATGATGGCATAGATCTCGATGAGAACTTTCTGGATCTAAACTCGGTTGAAGATTTCGAGCACCGTCGGCGGCCATCAGAAGAATCGCGGAAAACTTTCTCTGTCTCACTCACGCCGCTCTGGTTCGGGAAATAGGAAGAGAATCGGTCTAAGTGGGAGAAGGGGAAGTTTATTTTATATATATGTGTGTATATATATATATATATATATATATATATATATATATATATATATATATATATATATATATATATATAATAAATATAAGGATTCGTATACTTAAGTGAAGGGACAAGGTTCGGCTGAACTAGAATTTTCGAGTAGAAGGTGATATTTCTCGAGTGGACGATAGTATTACTCGAGAATAGAATGTGGTTTTCTCGAGTAGAAGATATATCTCGGGAATAGGGAGGAAGATTACTCGAGTACAAGAAACATTACTCGAGAACAGAAGGAAGCATCACTGGGGAGCAGCAAACCCAACTCTCGAGTACGGAGCCAAAAATTCTCGAGAACAAGGGCACTTCTCGAGAACAACCGTGCATTTCTCGAGTTTAGCAGGAGCATTACCCGAGTACAAAAAAATAGGCCTCTCGAGAACTAGAATCATATCTCGAGAGCTAGAAGAAAGTTTCCCGAGTACAAGAAATAGCATTTCTCGGGAAGAGAAATACTGCTCGAAATCAAGGAGGAAGAACTAACCCGTTCGACAAATTCTGTTCGAAATTCGTTGAACACAAAACCCGTTAGGCGAATTCTATTTGAAATTCATCAAACACAAAACCCGTTCGATGAACTCTGATCGACATTCGTTGAACGCAAAGGAAAACTCCGTTCGATGAACTTCGCTCGAAATTCGTTGAACACAAACCCAATAGTTCGGCTTAATCAAACCCAGACAAGTTCGACGCTTCATAGAACGCCCAGCTTACTGATCGTCGAACGGCGTTCAACGATCGTCGAACGCCCAAAAAATTCATCGAACACCTCTATTCGACAAAAACCTACCCTTCAGGGTGGCATATCGGGAATCAAAGGAGGATTAAGCTGAAATTCAACAACAAAGATCTTATACAAATCATTTGAATGAGGAAATACCAGTTCAAAACAATGGCCCAAACGTTCACCTAATTTAACGAGTGTAACAGTGAAGACCACTCGAGAATATGATTCACCATTCTTGAGACGCAACATCAAATGCTTACACAAGCAAAAATCACCACAAGGGTCCAAACACACGCCGAGACTCCAAAATTCTCAGATAAAATTGGACAAGTCCAAAGCCTCAAAACTTCATCCTTTGAATCAAAGAAAACATTCAACACAATCAAAATCCCAAAATACGGTCAACAAGACCCAACAGATGCAAAAACGCACAAACGGTGCAACGCCGTCAAAAAAACGTAAGAAGGGGTAACGACCCGACGTCATAAATATGACGAAACCAAATCAAATAATAACATTGAAAAATCGGGGGCGTTACACTTTTAACCTCTTGGCATTGAGTGATCTACATTCACTCAATGCTTCTGTCCTTAGACAAATTTCTTGTCAGAAACGTTTAGGATTAGACTTCTTGAGGTTCTGTTAACACTTTTAGCCTATTGGCGTTGAGTGAAATGTCTTCACTCAATGCTTTTGTACTTAGCCAATTTTATGCTTGTTCAACAAACTATATTGAGTCCAGCTGTCATTATGACTCTGACTGCCTATCTAATCAATGTAACAGAGTGCAACCTGCATACAATTAACTTGAATATATATTAAATACATTCATCTGTATACCATTGACTTGTAGGCATTCTTCAAATCTCGTACATTGTGATCAATGGACCCAACAGAGACAATAGTTAGAGAAGAGGGATTATCAAATGGTAGGAGAGTAGAGGTGATATAAAAGTAATGAGCATCTTCAAAGAAAGTGACATTTATGGAAACATACTATTTCCGGTAAAGTGGATCATATCTTTGATATCCCTTTTAGGTTGGACAGTAGCCAAGAAAGGTACTCTTAATGGAGCGAGGAGAGAGTTTATCACAACTAGTAGAAGGAGAGTGAACAAACATTGTAAAGTCAAATACGTTTGGATGTAAATGAAATGGTGTGTCACCGGGAAACAAGATAGAGAAAGGGGTCTTGCTGTTGAGAACCGAAGAAAGGAATTCTGTCATGATCCTCAAAGCGATGAGCCCTAATAGTTCTAAGCTCAAACATTCTTCCTTGTGGTTATGGACTTAAGATCACTTCCGTATGCGCATGTCACATGTTACTTTTGTTTGCGGCATGAAATATCCCCTTGGTCGGGTCTTGATGTTAGTGATGACATCTCGGAAACACCCGAGTCTGCTTCGTGGTAAAAGGATCATAAGGGGATGCCTATATGGCGATTCCTGCGATTGACTCCTCATGCATTTCCATCACTGGTTACATGGTAACTGTTATGTGACATGGAAATGCCCTCCTACTTTGTGCTTTATGTGTCACATTGGTGCTGAAGTGAGTTTCTTTTTGCATCTTCCATGTATGGTTGCGCGAGTATGATGCTGCATGCAAACTTGCGTTGTTACCGCAGAATATTAGCACTTGTGGCGGATCCTTGGATGTGAATTGGAAGAATGTGCTGACCTCTTATCTTGGTATCGCGGAAGGACCTGCGGGCTTGTCTCCACTAGAAGACGTGGAAGGACATGGTGTCTATTGCTGTGCTGCAACTTAGAATGATTCGACGTTGATGCGTCGGCAAGTGTACCGATCATAGTCAAGTAATAATATGAGGAGTTGAATCCCCGGATATCGATCTGTCGAGGAGTGCAAGTAGGGAGTGTGATTTCGCTATTTGAAAAAGGGATTGCAAGTGTTAACGTAAACAAAGGGGGTTTTTGTTTGGATTCCTAAGTTAACAACAATAAGAAAACTATTGTGGGTCGCCATCACCGCGTCTCTCTGGTGGATTACTCAAGAGAGTAATACAGAATATGGATTAGCTAATGAGGGTCACGATCACCTCTTCGCAACGCATGCTTCTAGCAATCGCTAGAATGGCACAAACACAACTTGAACAAGAGAAAATCTGAAGTTCAACAACAATATCCAGAACGAAAATATATCAACACTTAGACATGTTGAAATATTCAAGCTATCAATATTCTTACACATCATTCCAACACCCAAATATGCAGAAAAAGAAATACTGCAAGTGAAGAGGAAGAGAAATAACCAAACACACGAAGGCTTTCTGAAATTCACGACCGAAGTCAAGGGTTGTCTGGCCTTGTCCGGGCTTGGTCTACGGATTATGTACGGGGTCTAGAAGGGCTGTCACTTCCTTCCTATAACCCATCTTCTTCGTTAATAATTGCTACGTCGGATCTATACGGAGAACTCCAAAGATGCAGCAACCTATGAGCTTGAAACGGAGCTTGGAGCTTGGAGATGACAATGATGGCCGGAGATGAATCTTTTGTAAGCTCTTGGAGGAGAAATGGTGGCCGGATCAACTCACCAAGGAAGAGAGAGAAAAAGGTGGTTGGAGGGAAGATTTTCTCGCTCAAAGGAGCAGAAAAGGGCAGTTGGGTCGAACTGGATCGGAATCCTCTAGAAGAAGAAGAAATCTGCGCTTTAAATAGAAGCAGGTCAGAAAAATAGTCACGCACGATTTGGCACATGACCGTGAGCTAATCGTGCGTTATTAACTTCCAGGCCAAGCCTGCGGATGAAGATGCATTGACCCGTGCATCATACTAGCGCACGGGCTCTTTCGCTCGTGCGTGAAGGCAATCGTACGTGTAAACATAGAGCGCTGGAATGCAGGAGAAAATAGAGGAACCGTGCATTTTACTCGAGCACGGGCACTGCCTCCCGTGCGTGAACAAAGCACATAATTAACCACAAAAAGGAACAAACTAGAAAGCACATGAAAAAAGTGTGTTTCCTTCACGCATGGTAACGATGAAACCGTGCGTCAACCATGCATGAGGATCGTCGAACTCAGCTTGATGAAATTCGTCTAGCTCAGTGCGACATTCTTCCAGTTGAACAAAACACACGATCGCGCTCAAACCATGCGCGAATAAAATACACGACCTTGTGAATTCCTGCCTTGGGGAAAACACTCCACCTGCACAACAAAACCAAAACTGGAGCATAAGCTCCCAGCAACAAATATACAACAAAGATAATCACAGGAAAGAGCCATGGGGAGCACCGTGTGCTTACCCACAACAATAGAATGCACAAATGCACACCCTTGGGCCAAAACAGTGCACAAAATGATCAAGTGAAGATCTAAACAAAAATATAACTTTTCCAATCGAAAACGACGTGCACATGCAAGAAACTAAGCCCAGGTGATTCTGAAAAACCCTATAAATATCGGACTGATCACACCACTAGACTTAAACATTTGCTCTTCCCGAGCAAATCATCTCTCCATGAACTAGAAAATAGCTAGCTGACTTATTAATTTATAAATACAGTAATGCGAGAAATCGAAAAGAACATGGGTATAAAAATATAATAGATATAATTTTTAATTATTCTATAAAATTTAAAAATTTTGACAAGTGTAAATAAGTATTGTAACTACTCAAAAATAGAATTCTGGAAAATCGTTCAGTCATGCGTAAGAAGAAAGTAGGCAGGCCACTAAGATGAGCATTGCCAAAGATCGGGGCTCGTGATCGCCGCCAAAGAAATCCATCAATGTCGGGGACCATACGCTTGCCCGTTCACACTCTCTCTACGACGCGAGTTAGTCTCAAGCGTGAATCAGTAGGACTTGTAGGATAGAATGGGGCTTAGGCTATTGCTTGTTAGTAAATGATAAAATTGGAGGCCACACGCAACCAAAGTGAGCAAACAATAAGCTAAACCAATACAGACACATAGAGATGCATGTGTGACACACCCCAATACTTAGCTTGAAAACCGGGCATGTACACGGCCTAACCCGACCAATATCAATAAACAAGATTGGGATACAAATCTCATTGTTATTCTTTTAGATTTTTCTTTTTTAATGTTTTTTTTCTTTTCTTCTTTTGCAATCCCCAAATTTAGCAAGTATAAATTTTATAAATTTGAAAGAATTAGTGCCTAACCACCTAGAGGGGGGTGAATAGTGTAATTCCTTTTTCTTCTAAGGCAGAATATCTATTCAGTTAATTACTCATAAACAGATAATTCTACAGCTATCAGGGCACAGAATTCACAGAATTATAGATTCACAGAGTGCACACAGTTTTTATAGTGGTTTCCCAAGGTCTGGGTACATCCAATTTCCCCCTTCGCCTATCAAGCAGTGTGCTAGATTCGGCCTAACTTCTTCTCTTCACCTAAGATCCTCAGATCTTACAGCTCAGAACCCAACAAGGTTCCTACAACTCAGAGTGAGTCCACACTCCTACAGCTCAGGCAATCTGCCCTACCTCAGCCTTCAACAAGGCCTACAACTCAGAGATAACAATCTCCTACAACTCAGGCTCACAGCCCTACCACTAAGAGATCTAAATCTCCTACAACTCAGCCTTTATAAAATAGGCTTACAGCTCAGATCTTAAACAGATCCTATAGAAAAATAAATTTCACAATGTATTTTACCACCACCCAGATAGAGAGAGAAAGGATGGATGGCTTCTTGATCAGTTCTTGGAAGAATCTGATGGCAGAGAACAACCACTCTTAGCTTTCTTCAAAGCTTCTTGAATCTGAACTCAGTAGCGTTGAACTCCTGTGAAGTTGATCTTCAATCAGCTTCTTTCTTGATATTCAGATCTCAATCAGAATCCTTCTTGGAAGCCTGGTTCAGCAACTGCACTTCGATAGATGGAGCTCTCTCTCTCCAACTTCTTTTATTCTATATATGTATCAGTATTTTTCTTCTATCATCAAAATCATCATCTGTTGAAGGAGAATGCCTTTATATAGACTTTCTCCATTGTCACTGGCTTATCCGGTTTCTAACAAACTTCTGACAGCTCTGACAGTTGTAGTAGACCGTTTGGTAATGGCAGTTGTTAAGTCATCCAGTCACTTCTTGAACCTCTGTCTCTGTCAGCAAAGTGTCGAGACTAAACTTCATCATGTGTCGACACAAGTGGAATAAGTGTCGACATAAGCCTTGGAGGTGTCGACACAGCTCCTTTGCTGTTGATATTGCTTCTCGACACAGTTTCTGTAGAATGTGTCGACACTAATTCTGTGTGTCGACATAAACACTTCTTTTCTTTAACTTACTTGAAACTTTGTTGAGTGTCGATACAAGTCATGTGTGTCGACATAGTTGATGTCGACAAGTTCTTCTGTGTGTCGACACTGCCTCTATGTATCGACACAGTTGATGTCGACTAAGCTTCTGTGTGTCGACACTGTCTTTGTGTGTCGACACTGTTAATGTTGACTAAACTTTCTCTGTGTGTCGACACTGCCTCTATGTCTCGACAAAGTTGATGTCGACTATGCTTCTTTGTGTGTCGACACTGCCTCTGTATGTCGACATAGTTTCTTCTGGTGTCGACACAGCCTTTCCAAGTGTCGACACAATTAACTCCAAGTGTCGACACAACTTTTCTCCAGTGTTGACACAAACCTTCATAAGTGTCGACACAGCTTCTCCTGGTGTCGACACATGGACTTAGAAATTTTTCTGCATTCCTGCATTTACTTAACCTGCACATATAAACTCAAAACAACATCAAATACACCTTGATGTATATCATTGAGTAAGGTGAGGCTTCTTCAAATCTGGTACACATTTTCCAATGTACCCAACAATCTTCCCCTATTTGGAGAAGTCATAACCCTTAGTCAATGATATACACCATTCATAACAAATACCCATTATGATGTATAACAACATTATATGACAGGGAAACTTTTAAAACAAAAGATATATAACAATTCATCACAAAATAATAATGCAACCAGAATGAGCATTAATTATTGTTTTGTTTCAACTTACAAAAGTTTCCAATCAAAAGTTTACATAGATTTCAACACTAAGGATTGCAAAGTTGTAAAATCAAGTAAATCTAATCTAAAGCTGATCTGGCTCCTTGATAACTATACCTTTGCCTGATTGGATCTTGGCTTGTACTGGAGCTTCAGTATCATCAGCTGGCTTCTTGCCCTTAGGATTTTTCTTATTTTGCTCTTCAGCCCTTATTCTTTGCCTTTCAAAGTAGTGAAAGGGCTTTGGGAAATATTTCCTAGGCTCCTGAGCATTAGGAGGTAGCTTCCTAGTTTTTGCCTTTCTCCTATATTGAACAATGGCTTCCTGCCTGGCTTCATACTTTTGCCATTATTATGCAGAGTACCATTTGCCCCTATCATGGGTCTTGTCTTTTACAGCTTTCCAAGCAGTCAGTATAATGTTCCTGGATGTTGGACTCCACTGCTCAAAATCAGGTTTCAACTCAGCCTGTTCTCTGAATCTTTTCTTAGACAATAGAGCTTCTTGCTCTTTGTTCAAAACTGCCTCTAACACTGTCATGTCTACTTTCTCAAGGATAATATTTTGAGCACCTTCTGGAGGGCTGTGCATAGACTTTACTTCTTGGTGAATCATGTCAAAATCTGCTGGAGGATAAATAACCTGAGCAACTTCAGCTTGATCACCTCCAAAATAAGCAGGGTGTATACCTGACTCAGCCACATTATCATCATCACAGAGGGGTCGATATCCAAGTGTGGCTCTGATGCTATTAGAGATCCATTTAGCATGATCAGAGCCAGCTTTGACTAACACTCTCTCCCCCTTTATGACTTCTCTTGCAACATGATCCCTGAGGTCATCTTTTTGAAATCTGATTTGTTCATCAAGAAAATTTACACCATCTTTATAAAAATACTTTAACCTCAGTAGCTGTGCAGAAATAGGCTTTTGAGAATCCTTAATAGCTGTTTGCATAGCAGCTAGTCCTTCTTGCAATTGCTTGTCAAATCTGTCTTAGCATTAGTCCTAGCTTCAGTCTTGCAGTTACAACATTCTTCAGTTCTGTAACAATCACATTATGTGATTCTGTCAGATTATCATTCATTCTAAGTTGATTCTCTAGGACATAGCCTTGCTTAAGAGCTATATCATCAACTTGAGTCTTGATTTTCTCTTGATGTGTTGCTAGGAAAACCACATCATTGCCTCCTTTGTGAAAACAATCTGTCATCTCCTTCTTTTTCTGATTAACTTCAAATCTTATAGATTTAATATCTGTAGCCAAGGAGAGTTGCAGATCGTTATGGGTCTCATGCAGGTATTTCTCCATAGATATCATCTGTTCATCTAGCTTTACTTGTAAGGAGACTAATAAGGAGCTATAATCAGTTACTGTGGCAGATTGCGGAGCAGTTTGTAAAGCCCTCATATAACTCTGGCTTCTTCTTTTGAATACCATTAACTTCCTCTTTTTGGCTTGAATTGTTGCTTCATCTTCTGAAGCTGAGGTACTGGCAATATCAACTCTGTCTTTAGGACTAGGATGCAATTCCTGTGCAGTCCTAGGAGGCTCCCCCTGAGTTCCTTGATCCTCCCCCACAGTACTTACTTGCTCTTTCTCAATGTTGATCTGCTCCCCCTAAAATTTTGTTTTCTCCCCCTCAAATTCAGTGTGCTCCCCCTCAGTTCTTGCTTGTACTAAATCTAGAAACAACTCTTCAAGGGTGAATTCTTGTTGAGTAGGGACTGGAGATTCTCTTATTTCTGGAGCATCAGCAGCAACAGATGTATCCACCATGATAACATCTTGTACTTGACTGTTTAATTGAGTTGGCTGGTCAACATCAATCAAAGATTCAGTTAGAGTTTCATCCATATCATTAAGAATTGATTGATTAACCTCTTGAATTACCTCAAGAATAGTCTGTGTAGCCACTTCACTTTCCAAGTGGGTTGGCTCTTCCTCAAGTTGAGGCTCCCCCTGCACCTGAGCACCATCTACAGGGTCTTGTGCAGGAATGTCTTATGCTGGAGATTTTTCAGGAATCTCTTACCTCTCCTCATCTGGCATGTCCTTTGTTAGAACTCTATCCCATCTGGAGATAATCCTGATGTCCATTCTTCTTATATGATTAATTTTGAATCCAGCAGCCTGCTCCATTATTTTTGGAATTTTTCTAGCCAAGTATAAACTCATTATCCTTCCCAGATTTGGCTTCTTAACACTTTCCTTAATCTTTTCAAAAACTACTGCTGACCAATCAGTGTTTAGTCTAAATATAATCCTGGTCATCAGGCTGAACATATAGGCAGAAATCCTATCATGTCCCCCTAGCTTGTAGATAATGACCTTGCCAACCACCTCTGAAAGGAATTTTCCTTAATGATTCATTCCTTTTCTATTCATTGCAGCTCCAATCTTCATGGTGGGATCCAATCAACACCATTGAAGTGCTTCCCTAGTCTTGGATGAAGGTACTTCTTCTTCTTCTTCTTGAGTTCTTGGAAGTTGAAGAGTTTTCCTCAAGCTCTTCAAGGTAAGTTTAACGTTAGTTCCCTGAACTGTAGACTTGATCTTAAGTCCAGTAGAATCCATAGTAGCTGTGCCATAGAATTCTAGTATTTCTTTCTTCCAAATCTTTGTTGGTTCAGATACCAGAAATTCCAACCCATTTTCTGCAATTAGGGTTACTACTGCTTTAATGTTGGGTTCTGCAAGATCAAAGGCATTGCGTACCAGCTCATAGCCATAATTGACATTGTCTTCTAGCTTTGGCGCCATTAGGGTTGAGTGAAAGCTTGGATTGAGAAGAGAGAAGTTGTCGACACAGGGTTTTGGTCTCGGAAATATGTAGAATGTGTCGACAGAATATAGTGTTGACCTATTTATAACTTTTTAAGTAATGAAGTTCAAAAGTCACATCAATAATCTCTTAATGTGTCGACACTATTGAAAAGTGTCGACACAGACTTCTAATGACTCGACATCAATTCTATTTGACTTTGTCGAGTTCCACGATATGAGGTCGACGAATATGCGTGTTTACTCTGAGTGTCGACACTACTTCTAAATATGTCGACACCACTTCTCTGAAGTGTCGACACCGATTATCTAGAGGTGTCGACACCACTTTCCTAGAATGTCGACACCAACTACTATGTGTCGAAACCACTTTTCTGGAATGTCGACACCAACTACTATGTGTTAACACAGATAACTTCTGATGTCGACACCATTTTACTTATCCAAATTTTGTAAACTAACTTATGTTCAACATACCTATTTCAATTTTGAAATTGTTGAATTTAGTTTCATCTAAAGGCTTAGTAAACATGTCTGCTAGTTGTAAATCAGTACTAACAAATTCTAAAGAGATATCTTCTTTCTCTACATGGTCTCTAAGAAAATGGTATCTTATTTCTATATTCTTTGTTCTACTATGAGAAACAGGATTGTGAGCAATAGAAATAGCACTAGTAGAATCACATAACAATGGAGTTCTACATACCTGAATACCATAGTCTTCTAACTGATGTTATATCCACAATAGTTGTGCACAGCAACTTCTAGCAGCAACATACTCAGACTCAGCTATGGAGATTGCCACACTAGTCTGCTTTTTACAGCTCCATGACACCAGTCTTCCACCTAGAAATTGACAGGTGAATGTTGTGCTTTTCTTATCTACTTTACAACCTGCAAAGTCTGCATCTGAATAGCCCATTAGTAGAAAATCTCTATTCCCAGGATACCAAAGGCCTAGATTAGGGGTGCCCTTAAGATATGTCAAAATCCTTTTGACAGCAATAAGATGAGATTCTTTAGGGCAAGATTTGTACCTAGCACAGACACATGTAGCATACATGATATCTGGTCTACTAGCAGTCAGATATAGGAGGGAGCCAACTATCCCTCTATACAAAGTTTCATCTATAGGTTTCCCTGCATCATCTTTACTTATAGACACACTTGACCCCATAGGAGTTCTCATGGTAGTGGATGACTCCATACCATACTTCTTAATTAACTCCAGGGTGAACTTAGACTGGGATATGGACAAGACATCATCAGTCTGTCTTACTTGGAGACCCAAGAAGAACTTAAGTTCTCCCATACTGCTCACTTCAAATTTCCCTTGCATAAGTTTTGCAAACTTTTTACAAAGGATACTTTCCGTAGAACCAAATATTATGTCATCAACATATATTTGGACTAGGATTATCTTTCCTTTAGATTCCCTAAGGAATAGAGTCTTATCTATTTTCCCCCTTGAGAATTTGTTCTCAATGAGAAAAGTAGATAGGGTTTCATACCAAGTCCTTGGGGCTTGTTTTTACCCATACAAAGCTTTCCTAAGTCTATAAACATAAGTAGGATTGAGTGGATCAACAAAACCTGAGGGCTGCTCTACATAGACCTCCTCTTTTAAGTCTCCATTTAAGAAGGCAGATTTAACATCCATCTGGAACACTTTGAAACCTTTAAATGCTGCATAGGCTAGGAATAGCCTGATTGCTTCCAACCTAGCCACCGGAGCAAAGGTCTGATCAAAGTCTATGCCCTCCTCCTGTCTGTATCCTTTGGCAACTAATCTTTCCTTGTTCTTTACTATGATCCCACTCTCATCAAGCTTGTTTCTATATATCCACTTTGTCCCAATGACATTGTGGCCTTTTGGTTTTGGAACCAAATCCCAGACCTTGCACCTTCTAATTGATTTAATTCCTCTTGCATGGCTTCAAATCTTGTATTGCTTCTTCAAATCTCTTGGGTTCCACTTGAGATAAGAAACTAGAGCAAAGAACTGTATTCAAGTTCCTGCTCCTTGTTTGTACTCCTTGTCTAGGATCACCAATGATCTGGTGTGCAGGATGATCCTTCAACTGTCTAACTGCTGGAGTAATATATCAGCAGTTTGGCCTTCTCCAATCTCTCCATTATGCTGCACCTCATGTTATTCATCAACATCCTGAGTTTCTTGTACTCCCCTGGACAGCAACTACCATTTTCCACATCCTGCTTTGTAGTTGGATCTTCTATGATAGTAAGCTGGTCCATCTTCTGCTGAATACCTGTGGAGCTACAAGAACTACTTGTCAACTCACTGTTAATAAGTCTAGTTTCATCAAAAATGACATGAACTGACTCTTCTACAACCTGAGTACCCAAGTTGTAGACCCTATAGGCCTTACTATTATTGCTGTACCCAACAAATATCCCTTCTTGGGATTTGGCAACAAACTTAGATAGGTGAGATTTTCCATTGTTAAGTACATAACACTTGCAACCAAAGATCCTAAAATAGGATAAGTTTTGTTTTCTGCCCTTCACAACCTCATAGGGTGTCTTTTTGTGGCTTTTGGTGATGGAAGCCCTATTGAGCATATGACATGCAGTGTTAACTGCCTCAGCCAAGAAATATTCTGGGAGAGAAGTATCACTCAATAGTGTTCTTCCGGCCTCAATCAATGTCCTATTCTTTCTCTCAGCAGTGCCATTTTGCTGAGGTGTTTTAGGTGAGGAGAATTCCTGAAGAATCCCAAATTCTTCACACAGTCTTGTCATACTTTCAGATTGGAATTTAGTTCCATGGTCACTTTTGATTTTGACCATTGTACTATCTAATTCATTCTGAATTTGTTTAACAAAATTGTAGAAGACCTTTGGGGTTTCTGATTTCTGTCTCAGAAAGAATACCCATGAGAATCTAGAATAGTAATCTACAACCACAAAAGTATAGACCTTCCTACCTAGGCTCTGAACCGGCATAAGACCAAATAAATCCAAATGCAAGAGGTACAAGCACCTCACTGAATCCTTGACTTCAAGGCTATGAAAGGAGGATCTAGTTTGCTTGCCTTTTTGACAAGCAGAACATATTCCATCCTTATAACACTAACTTGAGGATCATTCCTCACTAAATCTTTACTAAAGAGTTGGCCAATGGTCTTGTAGTTAAGATGGGCTAGCCTCTTCTGCCATTTGACACAATGAGAGAATTTCTCATCAGCCACAGGACAGATAGGAGAATTTTTATTCTCACACACAAAGTCTAGGCAATATACATTTCTTTTTCTATATCCAGTCAATATGACCTCTTGATCACTTGAACTCTTGATATGACAACCATTCTTGACAAATGAAATGTCATAACCTAAATCACTCAGCTAACTTATGCTAATTAGATTGTGTTTCAAACCATTTACATAGGTCACTTGAGTGATTGTAATTGAGTTATTAAAAATGTTACCAAAACCTTTGATGATTCCCTTTTCAGAACCACCAAAGATTACTTTAGGCCCATTCAACATTGGTGAGTAGTCATTCAGCAATCCCCTTGTTTCAGTCATATGCCTGGAACATCCAATGTCCAAGTACCATATAGGGGCATGGCAACTTGGACTTACATGCAACACAGATTACTTAACATTAAAACCCAAATAACTTTTGGGTCCTTGGTGCAAGTTAGTCTGAAACTTAACAAATCTGCCTGCAGCTCTTCTAACAGGCAGACTGCTACTCTACTTGACACTGGTATTGTGCCAACAGTGTAAGGCATAGTGGCCTATCTTGCCACAGCATCAGCACTCAAACTTATTGTACCTCTTTTTAGGTGCAATCTTAGCTGTAATATTTGCAGCAGGTCTGTTGTTTTGTGCTGGGGCTTTGCCTCTATAATTGGACTTAGCAGTTCATGCAGTTCTCTTAAACATTAATCCAGCCTTATCCTTTTGAGACACAAACTCATCAATCAAGGGTAATGCAGATTTTGGCTTAGAAAAACTAGCCATTATCTCCTTTTATTTCTGAAGTCTATTCTCCAGACTTTTAATCTGATCATTTTTAAATGTGATAGTACCCATCTGAATAACAACAATGTTTTTTAGTCTGGCTATCTCATTCAACTTCTGATCAGCAACTTCTCTGAATTAGATGCAGCCAACTTAAGAGCTACAATTTCCTTAGTCTGCTGTTTGGTCAGGCTTTTGCTTCTCTTAAGTGCCTGCAATAAATATCCATATTCATCTATTAACTGATGAATATCTCCTTCAGATTCAGACCCATCTTCATCTCTTGATGGAGATGCTTCTGATTTTGACCCAGTGAAATAATCAAAATCTACAAATACACATTTTACCTTACTGGGGCCAGGCTGATCCTGGCACTGGTCTTCTTCAGACACTGCCATCAATCCTTTGTACTGATGGTCTTCCTGCTCATAGATAGAGTTCAGCAATTGCATGAACTCATCCTCATCTTCTGCAAACAGACCAATATATGCCTCAGCCTCAGATTCTGACTCTGAAGTTGATTGATCTGTCAAGCTTTTCTCTTTCTCAGCAACTAAGGATTTCTCCTTCTTGCTCTTGTGTTGTGACTTCTTTCTATTAGCAGAATCCTTTCTTTTATCTGGATGGTCAGCAACAACATGTCTAGCTTTGTTGCAGCAATAGCATATAATCTTGGATGTAATGACTAGCCAGGCTTTGTCCCATTACTGGATGATTTCCCCTTCTGAAAATAGTCATCCCTGGACTGTGATGTGGAAGGATTAGATTTCCACTGTTTCTTCTTCAAGAATCTCTGGAACTGCCTTGTAAATGCTGCAAAGTCTTCATCTGAATTGCTGCTGTCTGAACTGGGATTATCTGAATTTTCTGAGATAATTACCGCATCTCTCTTAGGAAAAGATGGAGACATTCTCCTATTTTTCCTTGTAGCTTCAACCTTGAAAGCCACTGACTTTTCTTTATAGTCAGCCTTTGTGTTTTTCTCTTCCTCCTTTCTAGCTAACAACTGTATCTCATATGACAGCAATTTTCCAAACAGTGTTGGAGGAGAAATCTCAGCCAGTCTGGCCACTTCTCTTATGGAACAGATTTTTGTATCCCAATCCTTAGTCAATGACCTAAGGAATTTATCATTTAACTCATAAGTACTAAAAACTCTTCCATAAGACATAAGTTCATTGACAATCCTATAGAACTTCTTATAACATTCAGTAATACTTTCAGAGTTGGCTTGTCTGAAACTCTCATATTCTTGATTAAGCATAGATTTTCTATCTTGCCTAACCTCTTCAGAACACTCCATGTAAACTATCAATGTGTCCCACATTTCCTTAGAGGTTTTGCAATGAATTAGATTCTGGAATGTTGAATCATCAATGACACTTACTATAATATTCTGGGCTCTTTTATCCATTGTTGCCGAGATGATCTCATCTTTAGTCATCTCTGAAAAATCCTTTGGAATTCTTTGATTGGCATCAAGAATAGAAATCTTCATTGGAACATATGGCCCTTCCTTAACTGTTATATAGATTTTAGGATCAGATGCCTCCACAAACAATCTGACCCTTTCCTTCCAGATTCCAAATATTTCTTTCCTGCAGATGGGCAATTTCATTGAACCAAGTTCTTTATGGTTTTCTCCTGAACCCATCTTCTTGATATTAATTCTGCCTTACAGATCTCACTCATAATGTTAAGTCTAACTTCGAGTTACCTCGCTTTGATAACACTTGAAAGAATTAGTGCCTAACCACCTAGAGGGCAGGGTGAATAGTGTAATTCCTCATTCTTCTAAGGCAGAATATCTATTCAGTTAATTACTCATAAATAGATAATTCTACAGCTATCACAGCACAGAATTCACAGAATTATACAATCACAGAGTGCACACAGTTTTATAGTGGTTCCCCAAGGTCTGGGTACATCCACGTTCCCCCTTCGCCTATATAGCAGTGTGCTAGATTCGACCTAACTTCTTATCTTCACCTCAGATCCTCAGATCTTACAGCTCAGAACCCAATAAGGTTCCTACAACTCAGAGTGAGTCCACACTCCTACAACTCATGCAATCTGCCCTACCTCAGCCTTCAACAAGGCCTACAACTGAGATATAATAATCTCCTACAACTAAGGCTCACAGCCCTACCACTCAGAGATCTCAATCTCCTACAACTCAGCCTTTATAAAACAGGCTTACAGCTCAGATCTTAAACAGATCCTACATAAAAATAAATTTCACAATGTATTTTACCACCACCTAGATAGAGAGAGAAAGGATGGATGGCTTCTTGATCAGTTCTTTGAAGAATCTGATGGCAGAGAACAACCACTCTTAGCTTTCTTCAAAGCTTCTTGAATCTGAACTCAGTAGGGTTGAACTCCTGTGAAGTTGATCTTCAATCAACTTCTTTCTTGATATTCATATCTCAATCTGAATCCTTCTTGGCAGCCTGGTTCAGCAACTGCACTTCGATAGATGGAGGTCTCTCTCTCCAACTTCTTTTATTCTATATCTGTATCAGTATTTTTCTTCTATCATCAAAAACATCATATATTAAAGGAGAATGCCTTTATATAGACTTTCTCCATGGTAACCGGCTGATCCGGTTTCTAACAAACTTCTGACAGCTCTGACGGTTACAGTAGACCGGTTGGTAATGGCAGCTGTCAAGTCATCCAGTCACTTCATGAACCTCTAACTTTGTCAGCAAAGTGACTAGACTGAACTTCATCATGTGTCGACATAAGTAGACTAAGTGTCGACACAAGTGGAATAAGTGTCGACATAAGCCTTGGAGGTGTCGACACAGCTTCTTTGTTGTTGATACTGCTTCTTGACACAGTTTCTGTAGAATGTGTCAACACTAATTATGTGTGTCGACACAATCACTTCTTTTCTTTAACTTAGTAGAAACTTTGCTGTGTGTCGACACAAGTCCTGTGTGTCGACACAATTGATGTCGACAAGGTCTTCTGTGTGTCGACACTGCCTCTGTGTGTCGACACAGTTTATGTCGACTAAGCTTCTGTGTGTCGACACTGCCTCTATGTGTCGACACAGTTGATGTCGACTAAACTTTCTTTGTGTGTCGTCACTGCCTCTATGTGTCGACACAGTTGATGTCGACTATGCTTCTCTGTGTGTCGACACTGCCTCTGTATGTCGACACAGTTTCTTTTGGTGTCGACACAACCTTTCCAATGTACCCAACCGAATTCATCACCACATCACACGAATTCCACATATCACAACTCATCAAAATATTAAATTCTATCAAGCACATGGAATTGGTTGTGTTAGGAGGATTGGCTTTAGGCTTTGGTGAATGAAGGTGGAGTTGAATCAATGGAGGGGTAATCACAAATTTGGCTTGCAATGGTTAGCAGCTAGGACTAGGTAAACAAAGCTCAAACTAGCAAAATGATGGCCTACGTCACGCTCACTCTTGACTAACGGGCACCAATGCTTGGAGAGTAGCTTGGGGCAAGTTCTTAGCCACCGAGAAAGATGATCCTTCTCCTGACTCGAGCAATATGAGGCTAGTGGCGGCAACACACAATCCTACACTACTGCTTGATTGCTCCAGTTTCCACATGTTTGAGTAGTACAAACATTATTTACAAATGCAGAAAAGCATAAATCTACGAGCATAAGGAAAAATTAAATCTATAATATTTATACACACCACGAGTCCTCGATTAGGAGCACTGCACGAGTTTCACACTACTCTATTCTAAAATTCTAAGCCAGCACCACTATCTTAAAGTTAACACAAAAGAAATAAATTTAACTTGGGTCGAGCGTGTGCTTAAGTGCGCGCACATACGGTGTAGGTGCACAATGCTATCATGATAAAATAAAAACTAAAAATGAAAATACTCTCGTGGTATGCAAGTGCATGTGCAAAGGTAACTCACGAAACATTCCCCCACCATACTTACACTAAACAATCTATCCATGAATTGCAATAAAAATAGAAAAATAAAAGTTGAAGGAGGAGGTTATACCCCATGCTCATCAAATGAGCATACCCGAAGATTGGCATTAATTTCAGCAGACAGTCCACGACCCAAATGAACTCCACCTGCATAAGAATATAACTCTAGCCACACATACTATAAATATATAATAACAGTAGCAAAATTTAGCAAATTAAAAGTGGTAAAATTGGGCTGTCTCCCATGAGACATTTTCTTACCGTCCTTAGGTGGACCAAATACCTGTATTAGCAGTTATATAAATATTGTTTTAATCTAGGCAAGAGCAAATCCAAGCAACAAATGTAAGAAAAACAACTAATAGAGGTTAACTATCGGGGTCTTACAGCAATAGCAACGCACGTCTTTATCGATGACCTTCCTCTCAAATCACTTCAAGTGATGCCCGTTTTACTTTGAAAGTGACATCCTTGTCATCCCGAATCTCTATCGTGCCGTATGGAGAGACACTCACAACCGTGTAACGGCCGCTCCATCTGGATTTTAACTTCCGTGAAATAGCCACAGACGTGAATTATACAAAAGAACCTAATCATCTGGCTTGAATTCCTTGGGGCGAGATCCGTCTATCATGCCATCGCTTGGTTTCTTTCCTTATATATGTGTTGGAGTCACCATGATGATTTGGAAGTGATCAAACATGTAATCTCACTGCCAACGCGATATGAGCCTGCAGGGTCGCACATAAGAGATGTGGAGAAATTGGATGACTGACTGTGTTGGTAAAGGTTACCAATCACCGACCTGAATAGGGTTATGGGCAAAGTGTTGCCTTATAGGATCATCGGGTTGGCAAAGGTTGCTTGAAGGGCTGGTTAGGTTCGTCGTCCGAGGGTCAAAGACATTAGTCGAGAATGGTCTTCTGATTCCCGCCGATCGACGAGAATCACCTTGCTGATTCTCGTCGATCGACGAGAATCGTCGAGAATCAATTGTTGATTCTCGACGATCGACTACCTTGACAATTGTCGTCGACCGCGGATCGACGATCGTCGAGTATCATTATGTGTCGTCGAGCGTGGCTCGACGATCGGCGAGAATCGTCGAGTATTGTACTCTGATTCTCGCCGATCCAATGTGATACTCGCCGAATGATTCTCACCGAACCTGCTCAGTGATTCTCGCCGATTGTCGCCGATTCTCACCGATTCATTCTCGCCGATTCTGAACCCTAGTTCTGGGTGGTCTGCGGATAGCGATTTTCCTGAGTTTATTTTATACTTTAAGTATAAATATAACACTTAGGGTTTCGGGAAGAGTGGCGATCTGTCTCTTCTGTGCGAATCGAACCCGACGGAAGGAGTTCCGCGTTCGCTCCGCCGATCCCGACCCGCCGCCGGAAAGTGTTCCGCCGCCGCGTTCGCTCCGCTGCCACCTCTTCTCCGGCGACTCTCGCTGGCGCTGCATTCCCTAGCGCGGACCTAGCAGTCCGTGGGAAAACAAAGGTGCGGTCTTCTCCTTCCCGATCTTCCGTGCGACGGAAAGCTCGGCGTTCTCCCACTCGTGTGGACTTCTGCAGAAACGTGGATACTATTCCACGTAGAACTCGCCACTAGCAAGCAGACAAAGTTTGGAGCTTCTCCGTTGAGTTGTGACTCAACGCCACCGAGGTAATTTTTGCCTAGTTTTGCTAACTTCTTGATTCAACTGTTCATGGCCCGATCCACATCTCTTTGGGTTTTTCTTGATGTTTTACTTTTCCGCTGCGTGCACAAGTGTTGTGTCAACCCCATAGAGAAACCCAACAGTGGTATCAGAGGGAGGTTCCGGCCATGACTGTTGTTTTGGAAGTTGTCTTATTCCAATGCGTGTAAACCCAGAGATTTAGAAGTGTTCTAAATGTCTAGATTTAGTCTTGGCACTTCGCCAAGAACGATTGGAATTTCGGTGGAATTTCTAAGTGTTAGAAATTGTTGTCTCCTTAGCAGTAACCATCCCTCGAGTATGTTGTGGATTTTGAATCCAACAAAGAGAGATGAGCTTGTCTACTGCTTTAAGTTAAGCTGTCTTTGCCTTTGTCCAATGCATGTAAATCTGAGGATTTGGAAATTTCCGGATGCTCAGATTTAGCCCTTCCTTCTATCAAATGTTGATGGTGTCAGGATGTGCACGTAAGGGATGCATGTGGTTTTAGAAGAATTGTTTTTCTTTGGATGTGCACATTGATCAAATGTTGATCATGGTTAATTGTTAACCTAAAATTGAAATCCCTTCTTTTAATATTAAGTGTTCGGATGCCTTCCGATGGATGACACTCTTCCTGCCTCGATCGATGAAATGTGGGCTTGCCAAAGCAAGGTGCATTAATCTATCTTGGTAAGGGTGCGAGCGGATAATTGTGATATCCCACTGTTGACATCGGGTCCAGCTTAACTAGGTGACCTCAAAGGTTGAGTGCCTAGAGGCATAGGGTTGGCATGCACCATATGATGGATGCGAATAAGGAGTTATTCACCAACCATACAAGAATTGCATGAGGATGCAATTGGCAAGCGTTGCCTACCTAAATAACCACATCGTGAGAGGAACGCCAAAGCGGACTCATTGTGTTGGTGAAATACGGATCTTGTCCACTAAGAGAGTAGCTCGCATGAACTCTCCGAATTGTTAGTGAGGGCTATCATTTCGAATAAAATAGTGGGAGTATTTTAATTGAAGTCCTAATTAGAATAAATTGTAATTGAAATTTAGGTACTGATTTTATTCTGCATAAATTCTTGTAGAATTCCATGGCAAGCGTTTCACACTCCACGCTGTCTCTGAGAGCCATCCTTGAGAAGGATAAGCTCAGCGGGACAAACTATATGGACTGGTATAGGAACCTGAGAATTGTTCTCAGGCAAGAGCGAAAGCTCTATGTCTTGGAAGAAGAAGCCCCCGAGGTGCCGACCGGGAACTCTTCCCGTGCTGAGAAGGATACTTATAAGAAGTATACTGATGATGCTTTGGATGTCGAGTGCCTTATGCTTGTCACCATGAACTCTGAGCTTCAGAAGCAACATGAGAACATGGGGTGCAAGGAGATTGACGAGCATCTCAAGAAAATGTTTCAAGGGCAGGCTCGTTAAGAGAGGTTCGACATCACGAAAGCGTTATTTCAGTGCAAGATGGGAGTTCGAGACTCAGTAGGGACTCACGTACTCAAGATGATTGGGTATATAGAGAACCTTGAAAGGCTGGGTTTTCCCCTTGGTCAAGAGTTGGCCACGGATCTGATCCTGCAATCGTTGCCGGACAGTTATGAGCAGTTCGTCTTGAACTACAACATGAATGAGATAGACAAGACACTGCCCGAACTCCTAGGCATGTTAAGAACTGCCGAGATCAACATGAAGAAGGCCAAGCCTGCCAGCCCCATACTGATGGTGCATAAGGGCAAGGGCAAAGCCAAGGGCTCCAAGAAGACGAAGGTAGGACCTAAGTCATATCTTGAGCTCAAGTCTTCAGCACTGATCAAGAAGAAGAGCACGGTGAAGGAAGGGAAATGCCACCACTGTGGCAAGGCTGGTCATTGGCGGAGGAACTGTCCTTCGTATATTGAGGGTCTGCAGAAATTGAAGGGAGGTATGACTTCCACTTCTAATGTTTACGTTATAGAGATAAACCTTTCTGCTCCTTCATCTTGGGTATTGGATACCGGATGTGGTTCTCACATTTGTACAAACGTGCAGGAACTGGGAAGGAGAAGATTGCTGAGTAAAGGGGAGGTGGACCTCCGCGTCGGCAATGGAGCAAGAGTTGCTGCTGTAGCCGTAGGAGTTTACCGTCTTTCTTTGCCCAGTGGGCTTGTAATAGAACTAGATAACTGTTATTTTGTTCCGGCGATAACTAGAAACATTATATCTATTTCATGTTTGGACATGACTGGATTTTCTTTTATAATTAAGAACAATTGTTGTTCTATATTTAAGAATGATGTTTGTTATGCTGTAGCCCAATTGTTTAATGGTCTTTACGTTTTGAACTTGGACCATCTGATCTGTAATGTAGAAAACAATAAAAGACTAAGAACAAATGACTCGAACCCAACGTTTCTCTGGCATTGTCGTTTGGGCCATATCAACGAGAAGCGCATATCCAAACTCCATAGAGATGGACTTTTGGACTCATTTGATTATGAATCATTTGAGCGATGCGAATCTTGTTTGCTAGGCAAGATGACTAAAGCTCCTTTCACTGGTTATAATGAGAGGGCTGAGGATCTCTTGGGTGTTGTACATAGTGATGTATGCGGACCCATGAGTTCCATGGCTAGAGGAGGGTATTTCTACTTTGTTACATTTACTGATGATTTCAGTAGATACGGATATGTGTATCTTATGAAGTGCAAATCCGAGACCTTTGAAAAGTTCAAAGAGTTCAAAAATGAAGTAGAAAACCAGTTGGGTAAAAGGGTTAAAGCACTCTGATCTGATCGAGGTGGCGAATACCTGAGTCTTGAGTTCCGTGATCATCTGAAAGAGTGTGGTATTGTATCACAGCTCACTCCACCTAGAACGCCACAACATAATGGTGTGTCTGAGAGGAGAAATCGTACTCTGTTAGACATGGTACGTTCGATGATGAGTCATGCAGACTTGCCTGTTTCCTTTTGGGGTTTTGCTTTAGAGACTGCTGCAATGACATTGAATCGCGCTCCAACGAAAACGGTTCTGAAGACACCATATGAGATATGGACTGGGAAGCGTCCTAGTATGTCGTTCATTAAAATTTGGGGCTGTGAGGCATACGTGAGACGTCAAATGCCTGACAAGATGGAACCCAAATCAGATAAATGTTATCTGGTAAGATATCCTAAGGAAACGAAAGGGTATTACTTTTACCTACCATCCGAGGGCAAAGTGTTTGTCGCAAGTACTGGTGTCTTCTTGGAGAAAGAGTTCTTATCAAGAAAGACTGAAAAGGTAGAGCTTGAAGAAGTTCAAGAGCCACATGTAGTGAACGAACCGGAATTGGATTTTGAAGCAGGACTACAAGATGTTGTAGCTGGAGAACCTGCTCAGGGAACACATGTCCTACGTAGATCTGGTAGACCGAGGTTTGAGCCTGAGAGATATGGATTTCTCGTGTCTCAAATAGGTAATGTGTTGCTTATGGATCATGATGATGAGCCAGCAACCTACCAAGAAGCTATGAATGGACCGGACTCCGACAAATGGCTTGAGGCTATGAAATCCGAAATGGACTCCATGTATGCAAACCAAGTTTGGAACTTGGTGGAACCACCTGAAGGGGTACGACCCATAGGGTGCAAGTGGGTCTTCAAGAAGAAGACCGACATGGATGGGAATGTACAGACATTCAAAGGGCGACTGGTGGCTAAAGGTTTCAAGCAAATTCATGGTATTGACTATGATGAAACTTTTCCCCTGTTGCCATGGTAAAGTCCATTAGGATATTGCTTGCTATTGCTGCGTATTATGACTACGAGATCTGACAGATGGATGTTAAAACGGCTTTCCTTAATGGAAACCTCCTTGAGGAAGTGCATATGACACAACCCGAGGGTTTTATATCCCCAGATGAAGCCACTAAAATATGCAAGCTGAATAAGTCCATCTATGGACTGAAACAGGCCTCTCGAAGTTGGAATCTTCGTTTTGATGAGAAAATCAAAGAGTTTGGTTTCATCAAGAATGAAGATGAGCCTTGTGTTTACAAGCGAATCAGTGGGAGCATTGTTGTCTTCCTGATATTGTATGTAGATGACATACTGTTGATCGGGAATGACATTCCTACCCTGAAAGTTGTTAAGAACAACCTAGGGAACTGCTTTTCAATGAAGGATTTGGGTGAAGCGACTTATATACTTGGTATTAAGATCTATAGAGATAGATCGAAGAAGTTACTGGGTTTGACCCAGAGTACGTACATCGAAAAGGTGTTGAAGCGGTTCAACATGCTTGAGTCCAAGAAAGGATTTTTGCCCATGTCTCATGGTGCGAATCTCTCTAAGGACCAATGTCCAAAGTCTTGTGAAGACAAGGACCGCATGAAGTTGATTCCATATGCTTCGGCAATTGGATCGATCATGTACGCGATGTTATGTACTCGACCCGATGTCTCCTTTGCTTTGAGCATGACTAGCAGGTATCAGTCAGACCCCGGTGAGTGTCACTGGATTGCAGTCAAGAATATCCTGAAGTACTTGAGAAGGACTAAGGACGCGTTCTTGATGTATGGTGGAGAGGAAGAGCTCGTTGTAAGTGGTTACACGGATGCTAGCTTCCAAACTGATCGAGACGACTCCAAGTCTCAGTCAGGTTTTGTGTTTTGCCTGAATGGAGGAGCTGTAAGCTGGAAGAGTTCCAAGCAAGAGACAGTTGCTGATTCTACAATAGAGGCCGAGTATATCGCAGCAGCTAATGCGGCGAAGGAGGCTGTATGGATTAGGAAATTCATCGGCGAGCTTGATGTAGTTCCTAGCATTGTTGGTCCCGTAGTTCTCTACTGTGATAACAATGGTGCAATTGCACAATCTAAGGAACCTAGATCTCATCAGCGCTCCAAGCACATACTCCGGCGGTTTCATCTTATTCGTGAGATTGTCGAACGAGGAGATGTAAACATTTGCAGAGTGCCGACTGAGGAAAATATTGCGGATCCGCTGACAAAGCCTCTCGCGCAGAGAAAGCATGATGGTCATACTAGATCGATGGGTATACGATACCTAAATGATCAACTCTAGCGAGAATCTTGTGGGTTGCATGTAATCTTGTATTTTGTTGGCTGTTTGTTCATATGATGAACTGTATACCTAGTTTTTCTTTTATAATTAATGGCAAATTCTTTTATTATGAGTTTTTCTATATATGATAGTTAAATGTTAACATAATAGATACCCTTAGAATGTTTGCTTCCATGGGACATCAAGTACGTGACTTGAATGTGAGAGCCCATGATTTATTTGAAGCTTCATTCTTAAAGGTCCCTGGTCGAGTATCATCATAGAAACTAAGGGTGATGATGATATATGAAGGCTAGCACGTGTGTTGACTGATGACTGGTTCTCACAGGTCATGATATTATGATATCAAGTCATCGCGTGGGTACTTGTTAGTGAACAAGTTGTACTGGACAGACCCAACCTGAGACTACTCTGTGGATTGTCATCTAATAGTGTCACGAGTAGGTCTCAATTGACAATGGTGTTGTGGTCCTTTGACCTGAAGTCACAGCATTCATCAAGTGAGGAAGAGCGTGCTTGGATGCCATCTAAAGTCTTCCTTGAGAAAGGTTGATGATAAGGGTGGTCGTTGGGCATGTTACGAATCATTTGGGTGTTTGTGTGTGAGCAGATATGGGATTTATCTTCCTGTATGACAGTAGTTGCATCCATGGGCCCCTTGATGGAACTGGACTGAGAAATGCATGGCCATGCTTGGTTGAGTCAATATGTGATATTGGATTCACCATTCTCTGGAAGTCCGTCCTGGATCAAGAAAACTTGGATTGAGCTATTACGAGGGTGACACGGTCCATGCCTCTAGTTCCTTCCGGATGTAAGGGACAAAGGGACAAAGACAACGCTGATACATTGGTCATAAAGGCTTATGAGTTATTAACTCTTATTGCTTGGGGAGCAATGATGCATTGCTAGATGCCGCTCATTGTTTGTGAGGTTTTTGTTTTGATACTTTCGAGATCAAGTGGGAGTCTGTTGGAGTCACCATGATGATCTGGAAGTGATCAAACATGTAATCTCACTGCCAACGCGATATGAGCCTGCAGGGTCGCACATAAGAGATGTGGAGAAATTGGATGACTGACTGTGTTGGTAAAGGTTACCAATCACCGACCTGAATAGGGTTATGGGCAAAGTGTTGCCTTATAGGATCATCGGGTTGGGCAAAGGTTGCCTTGAAGGGCTGGTTAGGTTCGTCGTCCGAGGGTCAAAGACATTAGTCGAGAATGGTCTTTTGATTCCCGCCGATCGACGAGAATCACCTTGCTGATTCTCGCTGATCGACGAGAATCGTCGAGAATCAATTGTTGATTCTCGACGATTGACTACCTTGACAATTGTCGTCGACCGCGGATCGACGATCGTCGAGTATCATTATGTGTCGTCGAGCGTGGCTCGACGATCGGCGAGAATCGTCGAGTATTGTACTCTGATTCTCGCCGATCCAATGTGATACTCGCCGAATGATTCTCACCGAACCTGCTCAGTGATTCTCGCCGATTGTCGCCGATTCTCACCGATTCATTCTCGCCGATTCTGAACCCTAGTTCTGGGTGGTCTGCGGATAGCGATTTTCCTCAGTTTATTTTATACTTTAAGTATAAATATAACACTTAGGGTTTCGGGAAGAGTGGCGATCTGTCTCTTCTGTGCGAATCGAACCCGACGGAAGGAGTTCCGCGTTCGCTCCGCCGATCCCGACCCCGCCGCCGGAAAGTGTTCCGCCGCCGCGTTCGCTCCGCTGCCACCTCTTCTTCGGCGACTCTCGCTGGCGCTGCATTCCCTAGCGCGGACCTAGCAGTCCGTGGGAAAACAAAGGTGCGGTCTTCTCCTTCCCGATCTTCCGTGCGACGGAAAGCTCGGCGTTCTCCCACTCGTGTGGACTTCTGCAGAAACGTGGATACTATTCCACGTAGAACTCGCCACTAGCAAGCAGACAAAGTTTGGAGCTTCTCCGTTGAGTTGTGACTCAACGCCACCGAGGTAATTTTTGCCTAGTTTTGCTAACTTCTTGATTCAACTGTTCATGGCCCGATCCACATCTCTTTGGGTTTTTCTTGATGTTTTACTTTTCCGCTGCGTGCACAAGTGTTGTGCCAACCCCATAGAGAAACCCAACAATATGTTCGTGCTCTCATAAGCGCCCTAGAGGAATTCATCGAGCTCGTAAAGCTGACTTCGTCGCTTGTCAGAAGCCTTTCTAAATTCCATGTTGAGCAATTTGGTGGCCTATAATGCCTTGTGCTCCAATTCAACAGGAAGGGGGCATGATTTGCCATATACCAGTTGGAAAGGTGACATCCATATTGTTGTCTTGAATGCAGTTCGGTAAGCCCAAAGAGCATCATCCACCTTCTTTGCTAACTCCTTCTGGTTGGAGTGGATACACTTTTCTAAAATACGCTTCAGTTCTCTATTCAAAATCTCCACTTGCCCGCATGTCTGAGGATGGTAGGCCAAAGCAACCTTGTGGTGAACACCGAATAGTTTCAACAACTACGCGAATTGCTGGTTACAGAAATGGCTACCCCGTCCCTAATTATAGTTCTTGGTGCACCAAAGCATTAAAAGTTATTCCTATGAAGCGGAGCACGATGTGAGCATCACTCGATGCAACCGCCTCATCCTCCACCCATTTAGACACATAATCCACAGCAACTAGGATGTACTGCTTCCCACGCGACCTGGGGAAAGGACCCATAAAGTCAATCCCCATACGTCAAATTTCTCGCAAACTAGCATATTATTCAAGGGCATTTCGTCTCGTCGAGCAATGTTCCCCGTGCGCTGACATTCGTTGCACTATTTAATGTGTGTAAAAGAGTCATGGAATAACGTAGGCCAAAACAAACCGCACTGTAGAACCTTGTGGGCAGTCCGTGCAGTGCCAAAATGCCCTCCAGCCTCACGATCATTTCAATGCCTCAGAATCTATCTAACTTCCACCTCGGGGACACAACGTCGCATAACCTCGTCAGCACATGTATGGAATAGTAGGGGATCCTCCCAGAGATAATACTTGACGTCTGAGAAAAACTTCTTCTTTTGTGCATATGTTAAATGCGGCGGTAGAGCCTTGCTTGATAAAAAGTTAGAAAAGTCAGCATACCACGGAGTAGAAGCAATAGAAGAATGGGCGAACAGGCCCTCATCCGGAAAAGCATCCGAAATTGGAATTTCCTGTGAGCCCTCTCCTTCTCCCCCTTCAAGTCTCGATAGATGGTCAGCAATCACATTGTCAACTCCACGACGATCACGGATTTCAATATCATATCCTTGCAATAATAGAATCCAACGCATGAGCCGCGGCTTAGCATCTTTCTTGTGCATGTGAAAATCAATAGCCGCATGATCAGAATGCACCACCACCCAGGAAAGAATCAAATAAGAATGGAACTTCTCATATGCGAAAACAATAGCTAAAAAATCCTCGGTCGTGGTATAGTTCAGTTGTGCATCGTTCAACGTCCGACTCGCATAGGCAATTGTATGAAAGGTTTTATTTTTACACTGTCCCAACACTACCCCAACCGTGACGTCGCTAGCATCACACATCAACTTGAAAGGCACTGCCCAATTAAGGATGAGACAATCGGCGGTGAAACCAATCGATCCTTCAAGCAATTAAACGCCCGATTGCAATCGTCATCGAACACAAACTTGACATCCTTCGCCAATAGATTAGATAGGTACTTAGCTATAACAGAGACTTCTCGAATGAAATGTCGGTAAAATCCAGCATGCCCCAAAAAAACTACGAATGCCTTGAAGTGCCAATGGATGGAGTAGGTTTCTAATCACCTTTACCTTCGCGGATCAACCTCAAGCCCTGCTCAGAAACCTTGTGCCCTAGAACGATCCCCTCATGCACCATGAAATGGCGCTTCTCATAATTGAGCACTAAGTTAGTATCCTCGCAATGTTGCAAGGCCAAAGCGAGGCGGTGCAGCGCTTCTTCAAAGCTATCACCAAATAAGGAGAAGTCATCCATGAACACCTCAAAGAAATGCCCAACCATCTCGCGAAAAATTGTAGTCATACATCAATGGAAGGTGGCTACCCCATTACACAACCCAAAAGGTAGCCGCCTGAAAGCAAAGGTCCCAGACGGGCAGGTAAACGTTGTCTTCTCCTGATCCTCTAGGGAAATCGCAAGCTAACAATACCCCAAGTAGCCGTCCAGGAGGCAGTAGTAATCATGCCCAACAAGCATTTCAGAATTTGGTCCATGAACGGTAGAGGGAAGTGGTCTTTCCTGGTTGCCGCATTAAGATTTCAATAATCGATACAAACTCTCCATCCAACGACAAGCCTCGTAGTAAGCGGCGCGCCGTTCTCATTACGAATGACTATGATTCCTCCCTTTTTGGGCACCAACTACACCGGACTCACCCATTTTCTCACGCTTATGGGATATATAATATCGGCATCGAAAATCTTGATAACCTCATTTTTCACCACCTCCTACAACATAGGGTTCAATATGGGTTGCGGTTGAGCTGAAGGCTTGAAGTTATCTTCTAGCAATATCTTGTGCATGCACACCGTGGGCTAATTCCTTTGACATCTGAGATTTTCCACACAAAGGCTTTTCTATGTAACTTCAGCACTTCAACGAGATGGAGCTCCTGATCATCTGTAAGAAGAGCCAAAATAATGGTAGGATGAGTTTCTTTTTCTCCTAGAAAAACATACTTCAGCAACTTCAGCTCACGAGATCTATCTGAGTCAAACGAGGGTACCACTAGAAGCTTGAGGTTTCCAACAGGCGCCTCACACGACCCTTCCTGAATATTTATATCGGGGTGACAAAACTCACCCTCAACCTCATCAGGCTGAAAAGTCCGGTCGTCATCAATCTCCATAGCACCCAGCTCCGCACGAATATCACCTCTTGATGCCTTATACATAGCAAAAATAGTCTTCTTTGTTCCTTTGCGCAACATCAACATACCCTTTTTTGCATCGATGATGGCTCTAGCAGTGACCAGGAATGGATGCCCCAGAATAATCGGTGTCCCATCCGCATCCTCAATATCAAGGATAACAAAGTCAGCCGGAAAGGACAACCCATTTACCTCAACCGTGAGATCCTCAACCACTCCAACCAGTTTCATCTTTGATCGATCAGCTAGCTACAGAATGACATTAGTGGGCTGAAGAACACCAGAGCCCAGCTCAAGGAAGATGGATTACGACATGAGATTAATGGACGCTCCAGAATCACACAATGCATGACTAAGCGTTGATCGCCCAATGGTACATGCAATCGTGAAGCTCCCTTGATTTTTTTATTTTATGGGCCAATCCTGCACTGCCATAATGGGGCAATCCTCCCAGATCGAAATGTTGCTGCATAACTCAAAAGCTCGATTTTTCGTCAGAAGATCCTTCAAGTACTTCACATAGCATGACACCTGTGTCAGCAAGTCGACCACGAGAATGCTCACCTAAACACCCTTTTGAATGTCCTGAAACTTTTGTTGCTGCCTCTCTTTTCTGATATTTTGTAGCCTATGCAGAAACGGAGGCCTTGCCCGTGGGAGGTGGACTTCAGGTGCAATAACCACCGAGGGTTCCTTCGGGGGCTCATCAGTACTTGGCTCATCCTGCGTTCAGAGGGTTTGTCCTCCCAATGTACTTGATCATCCACCAGACTACTGCTTTTGAGGTTCATAGCAATTACTGTCTCGGCAGGACGACATAATTCCAACATTTTACTGACGACAGAAATAATATCTTATAACTGTTGCAATATTACTGCTTGAGATCACCACCACTTTCCAACCCATACAATAAAATGATGGATAAGATGTTCGCTCTCCCTGGCATTGCAAACTATGAACTGAGAGTCCCCTACTGCTTCGAGCATCGAAGGCATCTTACACAAACTGTTGGAGCACACCACATCATCCACTATCCGTCAAGTGTCAGCCATAGTCCTATTAAAGAGGGCGCCTCCAGCGACAGTGTCGAATAGGTACCGAAACTACTTATGAATACTGAAATAAAATGTTTGCAAGAACGACATTCCAAACGCGTCCTGACCAGAACACCTAGACTGCAACAACCAAAATCTTTCCCGAGCCTCACAGAAAGACTTGTCAGGGATTTGCGTGAATGTGACAAAATCTAAATTCGTCGGCATCAACTGCGCACACGAACAATACTTTCTGAGGAATTGGACTTCAGCGAACTTCCATGAAGTTAGCTCGCTCTGGAGGATATATATACCATATTCTAGCTTTTCCAGCACGAGAAAATGCGAAAAGCCTAATCATAGCCTTGTCCTACACGTCCCCAGCATAGCAAAAAGTTCTACAAAGCTCCCGGAAGCTTTCAATATGAACCTTGGCATTCTCTCCCTGGAGCCCCTGAAACAAACAATGCACCGAGATAAACTTGATTAGCTCCGCGGATAGCTCAAAGTTATCCTCATCGTAGTTGGAGGCTAGCTGAGGTTCCTGCATTTTGAATTAGTTGTGGACAAAATTGAACTAAAAAGAACAAGTAATGAAGAGGACAAAATGGTCAAACAACAATCATCTATCTGAAAAATAAAAAGTGCACACAACGGTTCCACTCCCCGGCAAAGGCGCCAAAAATTTGATGCGTCGGCAAGTGTACCGATCGTAGTCAAGTAATAATGTGAGGAGTTGAATCCCCAGATATCGATCTCTCGAGCAGTGGAAGTAGGGAGTGTGATTTCCCTATTTGAAAAAGGGATTGCAAGTGTTAACGTAAACAAAGGTGGTTTGGTTTGGATTCCTAAGTTTACGACAATAAGAAAATTATTCTGGGTCGCCGTCACCGTGTCTCATTGGTGGATTACTCAAGAGAGTAATATGGAAGATGGATGAGCTAATGAGGGTCGCGATCACGTCTTCGCAACGCACGCTTCTAGCAATCGCTAGAATGACACAAACACATCTTGAACAAGAGAAAATCTGAAGTTCAACAACAATATCCAGAACTAAAATATATCAACACTTAGACATGCTGAAATATTCAAGCTATCAATATTCTTACACATCATTCCAACACCCAAATATGCATAAAAAGGAATACTACCAGCGAAGAGGAAGAGAAACAACCAAACGAACGAAGGATTTCCGAGATTCACGGCCTGAGTCAAGGGTTGTCGGGCCTTGTCCGTGCTCGGTCTACGGATGACATCCGGGGTACAGAAAAGCTATCACTTCCTCCCAATAACCCGTCTTCTTCGTGAATAATTGTTGGACCGGATCTATCCGGAGAACTCCCCAGATTCAGCAACCTATGAGATTGAAACAGAGCTTGGAGCTTGGAGATGACAATGATGGCCGGAGATGAAGCATTTGCAAGCTCTTGTAGGAGAAATGGTGGCCGGATCAACTCTCTAAGGAGGAGGGAGAAAAAGGTGGCTGGAGGCTATATTTCCCCGCTCAAAGGAGCAGAATTGGGTGGCTTGGTCAGACTGGATCGGAATCCTCTCGAAGAAGAAGAAATATGCCCTTTAAATAGAAGCAAGTCAGAAAAATAGTCACGCACAGTATGGCGCACAACCGTGCACCAACCGTACGTTATTAACTTCCAGGCCAAGCTTGCGGATGAAGATGCGTTGACCCGTGCGTCTTAGTCGCGCACGGGCGCTTCCGCCTGTGCGTGAAAGGCAATCACACAGGTAAACACAGAGCGCATGAATGCAAGAGAAAACAGAGGAACCGTGCATTTTACTCGCGCACGGGCGTGATAATACGGTTTGCAGCCAATTTTATTAGGATATTTTCGGGGTTTTAAAGCAAATCATGTCTTGTAAAGTACTTGTTTTGATTCCCCTTTGTATATATTTTTGTCGCTAATGCATTTTTCCTGCTTTTTGCAGGTTTTCACGGCTTTCAGCCGAATTTTGCTGTGACATGCCCCAAGGTCACGCCCTCCCGGGCGTGTACCTAGGGCGTGTAACCCAGAGGAATGAAGCAATTGGTCCGAAACTGCATTCTGTGGAAACTTAGTGTACACGCCCTCGGTCACGCCCGTGTCACACCCGACACGGGCGTGTACCAGAGGCATGTCCCCAGGTTCCGAGGAATCGCCGCAGCGCGCTCGTTTTTCCCGCTCCACCGTCGCACCGAAAGTGTCACGCCCCAGGGTCACGCCTGACCCGGGCGTGACATATGGGCGTGTACTGCAGCAATTCCGCCCGTCACCTCCAGCATTCAATTTCAGCTCAACAAAGTCACGCCGCAAAGAACATGCCCCAGGGTCACGCCCTACCAGGGCGTGACCTGTGGGCGTGTACCGCAACAACTCCGTCAGAATTCAATTCCAGCCCGAAAAAGTCGCACCGAATATGTCACGCCCCCCTGTCACGCCCTACCCGGGCGTGATAGGGGGGCGTGACCCGACCCGAAAAATTCTATAAATAGAGCCCAACTCCAGGGGTTCAGGGACACCTTTTGCTTTGAGAGGGGAGGTTCTGTCCTTTGTGTTTCTAAACTTTTTAAGCATGTCTTTTCATTTTTAGTTCGTAGCTCTATCTTTATGCTTTCCCTGTATTAGTTCCTAGCTTCGTTCTGTAGTATAATGGTAATGATAGTGTAGTTTACCTTTCCATGCACTTGTAATCTCTAGTTTTCATGTTGTAAGATCCCTGTTTCTATTAATAAAAAATGTTGTTTTTTTTTACGTTTCTGCTCTGTTTTCATTATTCTTCTTCTACTCATCCCCCCTCTTCCTCCTCACCATGATTAACTAATCCTCCATGTACTCGATCTTAATGATCCGAGATTCGAGTGATTAGGTTATGATGCTTTGAATCTTACCTTTTCTTTTTAGGGTTTAGCCTTGAATTACTCTTGATTTATCACGGGTTGGAGGTATATCATCGATATATACTCTCCACCTTTGCTTTCATTCTGGGCTAGCCGAGAGGCCGAAAGTTTGAAATGAGCACTCAAGAGTAAAGGGAGTTGTTCGCACCCCTCGAGAGAGGCAGACGTTCAAATCTCCCGGATTGGAGTAAAATCCATTAGAGGGGTTCACCGCGTAAAGCGAGTTTTAGGCCTCCGATTTAGACGAAAGTTGGTCGGACCTTCCTAAACTCAGTTAGGCACGGCCTTCGAGAGAAGCGTGTCAATATTCATGGAACCTCTACGGTCAAGGACCTTTACCCTAATTAGCTTAGGTTTGTTTATCGTATTTTCTAACCACTCTTGCCGAGGTGATTTCTGATCGAGTGCATTTTTCCCCTTATCGTTACTAAGCTTAAGAATAATCGCTCTTTTAGCTCTCTTTAACTTTTCATGCAAGTAACTCTCTTTCATTGCAACTAGTTCTCTTCCTTTAATGCATTTAGATTTCTTCTAAACAAAAACCTTATTTTCCCATCGATAAAATAATAGATTTTGTGTGAGTAAGCTTACTCAACTGTTCCCGGATTTTAATACGACACTTGTGTCCCCTAGCTGCATTTCGATAGGTATACTTGCCTTGATGAATTGTTAGTTTGGTTATTTTCTCCTTGCAGATATTTAAGAGACAATCAAGTTTTTGGTGCCGTTGCCGGGTAGCAACGCTCGTTGATAAATTGAAAACGTGAATATATTAATTTTATCACTTCTCTTTCTCAGCCTCCTTCTTAAATTTTTTCCGCCTACTCACTTGAGTTAAATGGCTGGATTTTGTTAAGTGTGCGTATTTTAAATTTTTCCGCCTACTCACTTGAGTTAATTGGCTGGATTTATTTCAAGCAAGTGTGCGTATTTTTATTTTTCCGCCCACTCACTTGAGTTAATTGGCAGGCTTTATTTCAGTAGAGTGTGCTTACTTTCTGTAGAGTGGGTGTGTTTTAATTTTCTGTGGAGTGCGTGAGTGTAGCTTTTATTTTCCGCCTACTCGCTCAGAGTTAAATGGCTGGATTTTAATTACTGCCGACTTAATAGAAACACACATCACAAATTTTTCTACACCATCTAACTCTCTCGAAAAGGGCAAAGTGGCTCTAAATGCCACTATCTTGTCTAGTACCTTGCGAACCCTTCACCGGGTAGCCCTTGGGAAGTTTGGGAGTTAAAACATAAATAATCTATTTCAAAAAAAAATTTCGAACTTCATTAGCTCTTTTATTTTCTAGTCTTTCTTCTCCTCTCTTCTTCTAGTGTATGACCCGTGGAAGTCCGTCGGTTACTTCGGACCTGGACCACGAAATTGAGCGTACTCTTCGGAGAAGATCGCGATTTCAAGGCCCTACTACCCAAGTGCCGGTTGAGGATTCCGAGTCATTTTCTACCTTAAGAATGGCAGAACCCAACGTGGAGGAAGTCGTGCAAAGGCCTATGTCCTATTATGCACGACCGAATCTCGAGGGTACAGAATCTAGTATAGTTCGCCCTGCAATAGCAAATAATAATTTCGAACTGAAGCCTAGCATAATTCAAATGGTGCAGCAGTATGTGCAATTTGACGGGCTTCAAGATGAAGATCCGAACGCACACCTAGCCAGCTTTCTTGAGATTTGTGACACCTTCAAGATAAATGGTGTCACAAATGATGCTATTAGGCTAAGATTATTTCCTTTATCTCTTAGAATTAAGGCTAAGCAATGGCTGAACACCCTTCCTAAAAATAGCATAACTACTTGGACACAATTAACTCTAAAATTTTTGGCCAAGTATTTTCCGCCTGCTAAAACTGCAAAACTTAGGAATGACATTTATGCCTTTGGACAAATAGACTTTGAGACCCTTTACGAAACTTGGGAAAGATTTAACGAATTATTAAGACGATGGCCACATCACGCTCTGCCTGTATGGTTGCAGGTGCAGACGTTTTATAATGGGCTAAATCAAAGCACGAAGCAAATGATAGATGCAGCTTCTGGCGGTACTTTAAACCATAAGACCCCGGAAGCAGCTCTGGAGTTGTTTGAAGATATGGCCATGAACACTTACTAGTGGAATGTGCCTAGGTCCCGTCCAAACAAACCCGCAGGTCTCTTTGAAGTGGACAACGTCTCCCAACTCGCACTGCAAGTTGAAATATTAAGCAAAAAAATTACGGAGATGACTGCTACCTCCGCTCCTCAGGTATGGGAATCTGCAACTCCTCCCGCTGAACATTTGGATTATGTAAATAATATGCCTAGAACTGCTTTTATTAATTTTTCTGCTGCAAATTTTCATCCTCCTGGTTTTAATTTTCCGAATAGTTATAATCGTGCGTTAAGAAATCATCCGAATTTTTTGTGGAGCAATCCATCGAATGCTGTGCGCCCGCCACCGCAAAGTGATTTTTCTGCACCACCACCACCTCCTCAAAGTTTTCCAAAACCTCCAAATTTGGAGGAAATATTTTCGAAATACATGAATGCTAATGACGCTACGATTAGAACCTTAACTGGAAGTGTTAAAAACTTAGAAAACCAGGTAGGACAGCTCGCTAAAATGATTTCTGAGCGACCCGTAGGGTCTCTTCCTTCCAATACCGAGCCCAACCCGAGAGAGCAAGCGAAAGCTATAACTCTTCGGAGTGGGAAGAAAGTTTCTGGTATGGAAAGTGAAGAACCCGAGGCAAGCACCGCTCCCGTTTTAAAAAATCAAAGCTCCGTTCCCGTTTTAAAAATTAAACCCTCTGCCGAAGAAATTATCACCCCTATCTTAGAAAAAGAACTCACTCCACCGCCCACCTTTAAAAATAATCCATCCACGCCATACTCTTCCGAACTTAATAAACAACGACAGGATGATCAATACACCCGTTTTTTGGAAATGTTTAAACAAATCCACGTAAATCTGCCTTTTCACGAAGCCATATCCCAGATGCCGAAGTACGCAAAATACCTTAAGGACCTCCTAACTAACAAGAAGAAGTTAGAGAACCTTTCGCATGTCACGTTAAATGTCGAATGCTCGGCGGTTTTGACAAACGGATTACCGAAGAAAATCAGTGACCCGGGTAGTTTCTCTATCCCGTGTGTCTTTGGTGATCTCTTTGTCAAACACGCTTTAGCCGACCTAGGTGCGAGTATTAATCTTATGCCATTCTCGTTGTTTAAAAATTTAGGAATTGGTAGTCTCAACCCCACACGCATGAGTATCCAGCTCGTCGACAGATCAGTCAAATACCCGTTAGGAATAGTGGAGGACGTCCTAGTCAAAGTTGACAAGTTCATCTTCCGGTGGACTTTGTCATTTTAGATATCGAAGAAGACGTCGAGGTTCCCCTGATCCTTGGACGACCCTTCCTTGCCACCTCCCGAGCTATCATTGATGTAAGCAATGGTAAGCTCTTTCTTCGAGTGGGCGACGATGAGGTAACTTTCTCTATCACCCCCACGATGAAGAACACACTAGCTAATGATGACTCCTGTTTTTTCATGGATATCGTAAGTGAAGAATCCTTCTCTCACACCTCTGATTTTGAAGAAGAATTTTCCAATTTTTGTTCCTCTCCTACTCCTCCAACTGAATCTCTACACCTAAGTGAAGAATCCTCCACTCGCCTTTCTGATTTTGAAAAAGAATTTTTTGATTTTTGTTCCTCTTCTACTTTTCCAACTGAATCGCTGCACGAAGCCGCCATGGCCGCTAGCAACACCCCTTTTAATTTTACATATAAAAAAGTGTACGAGGACATAGTTTTTGAAAAAGAACAAATTTCCAAAATCTCGTATGATGACCCCCTACCTTGGAACTGAAAGAACTACCAGAGCACCTTCAATACGCTTTCTTAGAAAAGGACTCCAAGCTGCCTGTCATAGTTTCGGTCTACCTCACGGATGCACAAAAGGATAAACTTCTTTCAATTTTACAAAAGCATCGCCAAGCTATTGCTTGGCAGATATCTGATATTAAGGGCATAAGCCCATCTTTCTGCACTCATAAAATCTTAATGGAAGATAATTCACGTAACTCTATACAACCTCAGCGTCGTATAAACCCAAACATGAAAGACGTAGTAAAGGGCGAGGTTATGAAATTGTTAGACGCAGGAATTATCTATCCTATATCCGACAGTAAGTGGGTTAGCCCAGTACAGGTAGTACCAAAGAAGGGAGGGATAACGGTCGTAAGTAATGAAAATAATGAATTAATCCCGACTCGGACGGTAACCTGATGGCGAATGTGTATAGATTACCGTAAGTTGAATGAAGCCACCCGCAAGGATCACTTCCCCTTGCCGTTCATTGATCAGATTTTAGAACGACTTTCCGGACATAGCTTTTATTGTTTTCTCGATGGCCTCTCGGGGTATCTTCAAATCCCCATCTCCCCCGAAGACCAGGAGAAAACTACGTTTACTTGTCCCTTCGGCACCTTCGCCTACCGAAGAATGTCGTTTGGATTGTGCAATGCGCCAGCTACATTCCAACGATGTATGCTCGCCATCTTTGACAAGTACGTAGAGAGCATTATGGAAGTTTTCATGGATGATTTCTCCGTGTTCGGGAATTCCTTCGATAGTTGCTTAGAGAACCTTGAAAAAGTCTTAGAGCGATGCGAAGAAACTAACCTTGCCTTAAATTGGGAAAAATGTCATTTTATGGTAAGGGAAGGGTTAGTTTTGGGACATAAAATTTCTGAAAGGGGTATTGAAGTAGACGTTGCGAAAATAGAAGTTATCGAGAAGCTGCCGCCACCTACGAACATAAAAGCTATAAGAAGTTTCCTGGGTCATGCGGGTTTCTACCGCCGCTTCATAAAGGACTTTTCCAAAATCAGCAAGCCCCTTACCCATCTCTTAGAAAAAGACGCTCCATTCATCTTTGATGACCTCTATCTAGCTGCCTTCAAATTAATAAAAGAAAAATTAGTTAATGCCCCAATCATGATAGCTCCGGTGTGGGATCTTCCATTTGAGATAATGTGTGATGCGAGTAGTTTTGCGGTGGGAGCCGTACTAGGTCAACGTATTTCCAAAAACTTCCACCCCATTTATTACGCTAGTAAAACACTCACATCTGCACAGGAAAATTACACCACAACCGAGAAGGAGCTATTAGCTGTAGTATTCGCTTTTGATAAATTTCGCCCTTATATTACTCTTTCGAAAATTATTGTTTTTACGGACCACTCGGCCCTCAAATATCTTCTCTCTAAAACGGATGCCAAGCCTCGCTTGATTTGCTGGGTCTTACTCCTCCAGGAGTTTGACTTAGAGATCCGTGATAAGCGAGGTGCCGAGAACTTGGCCGCCGACCACCTTTCGCGCCTAGACAACCCGTTTATAGAACAATTAGACAAAAATTCTTTTCATTACTATTTCCCTGATGAGAAGCTGTTCATAATTAACACATCTACTTCTCCTTATTTTGCCCGCATCGCCAACTATATAGTGGCCCGTGTGCTCCCAAAAGAGTTTTCATCTCAGCAAAAGAAGAAATTCTTTTCTGAGCTGAAGAACTACTTTTGGGAGGACCCGCATCTTTTTATAGTCTGTGCAGACCAAGTGATCAGGAGGTGTGTTTCCTTTGATGAAGGATTAGATATTATTAAACATTTGCATGAAGGACCGACAGGTGGGCACTATCAAGCTGCTCGCACCGCTCACAAAGTGTTAAGCGCAGGTTTTTACTGGCCTACCCTGTTTAAAGACGCGCATGCCTTTGTAAGTAGGTGTGATAGTTGCCAACGGTCGGGGAATATTTCGAATAAAAATGAAATGCCACAAAATTATTTCCTAGAGTGCGAAGTTTTCGACCTCTGGGGGATTGATTTTGTCGGCCCTTTTCCTTCTAGCTTCGGGAATAAGTACATTTTAGTTGTCGTTGATTATGTTTCGCGTTGGGCCGAAGCTCAAGCTCTTCCTACGAATGACGCCCGAGTCGTAGTTAATTTCCTAAAAAAATTATTTTCTCGATTCGGTACGCCGCGCGCTATTGTTAGTGATAGGGGTTCCCATTTCTGTAACGCACAATTTTCAAAAATTCTAACTAAATATGGCGTTACTCATAGCTTTCCACTGCCTACCACCCTCAAACTAACGGACAAGTCGAAGTAGTGAATAGAGAAATAAAAAGAATTTTAGAAAAGACTGTTTCAACATCTAGAAAAGACTGGTCAGCCAAATTAGACGATGCTCTATGGGCCTACCGAACAGCATACAAAACCGCCCACAGATGTACGCCATATCGGTTGGTTTATGGAAAATCCTGTCATTTACCCGTAGAGTTAGAACACCGCGCCTTTTGGGCCTTACGATTTTTAAACTTCGATCCCCACTCTGTCGGCAATTTTAGAAAATTTCAACTTAACGAACTCGACGAGTGGCGCTCTTACGCGTATGAAAATAACAGACTTTATAAAGAGCGGACAAAACGTTTGCACGATCGACATCTTAGGCACCCAAAAATCTTTAAGTCGGGCGACCAAGTTCTTCTTTATAATTCTCGTTTACGTTTATTCCCGGGTAAATTAAAATCACGTTGGTCAGGGCCTTTTACTGTTTTAGAAGTCTTTTCTTATGGTACTGTTTTAATTTCCCACCCTGATAAGGGTACTTTCAAAGTGAATGGTCAGCGTCTTAAACTGTATTTCTGTGATGATGTCAGTCTCAATCCTGTTAACTCTATCTTTCCGGTCCTGACATTTGATTAATCTGAACTTTATTTTTCTCATAAACTTTGACTTTATTCGAACTTTATTTTTAAACAATATTTGGGACAATCTTATATTGATGCGTCGAGCTCAAACGACGCTTTAAACAAAGGGCGCTCTTGGGAGGCAACCGAAGTTATCTTTTTTTGCTTTCTTTATTTTACACTTTTTGCCCCGAATGGCTCCGGCAAGCTGAAACTTCTGCGATCACCTGCTCCAACGGTTCTGCTTCCATGACAAAGTCCGCCGGACGACGTTTCATGAAGATCCACAACACAGGCATGGAGGAGCGGCATCACTCAACTTGCCCTGCAAAATAAAACCGGGGAAGTACCTGTTTTTTTTTTCATTCTGTCTTTCATTTATGTCCTTTACTTTTCTCTCGTTCTCCAACCTCCTTCTCCATTGAGGACAATGTAGATGTTAAGCTTGGGGGAGGACTTCCTCCTTCTTTTTGTTTTGTAAATATCCAAAAAATCCAAAAAAAAATATTTATATAGCTGCATTTTGGTATTTCAATAGTACCCCATTTTTATGTTTTGTTTTTCGCAAACTTCTTTATAAACAACGTAGTTACTTATAATTTTTCTAATCATTTTTTTAATCATATTTCACAAGTAAAATGTTGGACATGCTGTGTTTCTAATTCACGGTAGCATGTTAAGGTGAAATATTTCTCTAAAACGTGCATTTCTATTATGGTTTTCCATTATTTATTTTCTTTACTTTCTCTAAAATTTATCATCCACTATTTTCCTTTTCGTCTTTAGATAATTTTTGTAAGAACAAATTTTGAATAACGAAGTAGATATGAACGATCCAAGTCACATATTATTTTTATTTTCAAGATAATTTCATCAATCTTCTTTTATTATCTCAAACTTGCTTTTTGAAATTTATCAACTCTATGTTTTAAATAAATTTAAAAAAAAAGCGTGAAAATGATTTAGGCCATTTTTGTTTACGTTTGAGCTTTCCTGCCAACCTAAAATCTTTTACCACTAGTTAGCCGCTTTTGAGCCTTTTTTCCAAATTTATTTGATAACTCCACACAGCATTTCATTTTCACCAAAGCCCAAATTTCTACCTATCTAATCACGCTAATTTTTTTGATAGGAAATTTTGTGTTATCTTTGGAGAAATGTTCAAAAAAGTGTACTCAAAAGCAATGTATTGAAAAAAAAGAGAAAAAATGAATGAAAATAATAATGTTGGGTACATTGGTCAAATGTACCTGATTTGAAGAAGCCTCACCCAACTCAATGATATACATCATAATGTATTTGATGTATGTTGAGTTTACTTGTACGGGTTATGTAATCACTAGACTGAAGCAAAAATTTTCTAAATCCATGTGTCGACACCCAGAGGGAAAGTGTCGACACTTAAGAAGACTTGTGTTGACACCCAGACAAGCAGTGTCGACACTTGGAGTCATTGTGTCGACACCTGGGATACAGAGTCGACACCAGACAGAAAGTGTCGACATTTGGAGCTGTGTCGACACTCAGTGAAGAAAAGTGCAAACAGAAAGTGTCGACACAAGGAGCTGTGTCGACACCCAGTGAAGCTGTGTCGACACCCAGAATAATGTGTCGACACTCAACCAGAAGAGTCAACACATGAAGTATGTGTCGACACCCAGCACAATGTGTCAACACACAACCAGAAGAGTCAACACATAAAGTATGTGTCGACACCCAGCACAATGTGTCGACACACAACCAGAAGAGTCAACACATGAAGTAAGTGTCGACACCCAGCACAATGTGTCGACACTCATCTGAAGACTCTACACTTGAAGAAAGTGTCAACACATGGAGCTGTATCGACACTTAGCAAAGAACAGAATTATCAACAAAATATTCTAAGTACAAGTATCAACACTAAGGGAATGTGTCGACACTCAGCTGAAGTCTCACAGAAGAATCAAGTGTCGACACAAGGAGCTGTGTTGACACTCAGCAAGTATCAATATAGAAGACTATGTGTCGACACCAAGAAGTAGTGTCGACACTTGACAGATTCAACACAAGAAGTTGTGTCGACACAAAGGTGATGTGTCGACACTTAGAAGAATTCAGCTACAGACAGAAGATCAAGTACTTGTGTCGACACTCAATTTCAGTGTCGACACCTGAAGAAGAATCTGTGTCGAGACATACAAGGAGTTGTGTCGACACCTTGTAGACTTGTGTCGACACTTACACAGCATGTGTCGACACTTGGTCTATAAGTGTCGACACTTAAAGACAGAAAGTCTCGACACTTTCAGACAGTTAGAGATTTTCAAGAAATGACTGGATGACTTGATAGCTGCCGTTCCAGCCGGTCTACAGCACCTGTCAGAGATGTCAGAAGACAGTTATGGACCGGACCAGCCGGTTACCATGAAGAAGGCCTATAAATAGGCACATAAAGTTTATAGAAACTGTCGTTAAAGAGTTCAGTTTGTTGAAAAACAAGTTATAAAAGTGGTATATAGAGTATCAACACAAGAAGATCTTGCAGTCCAAGTGCAGATCTAAGAAGTTGGAGAGAGAGGGCTCCATCCAAGGAATCAGCCTTTAGAACTAGGCTGAGAAGAAGGATTCAGACTCATTCTGGATCTTAAGTGGCAGAGGTCAAGGAACAACTGCAGGAGGATTCATTCTTATTTAGTTCTACTCAAGAAGCTTTGAAGAAAGCTAAGTCAGATTGAATCCAGCTGAGTTCTTCCAAGAACTCATCAAGAAACTCTCAACTCCCCTCTTTTATTTCTGAGTTGTTGAGTTAATATTTGTAATACATTTTTAACTTGTAGGATCCTTTGGATCTGAGTGAATTGTAAGCCTATAATTATAAAGGCTGAGGGTAGGGCTTGAGAGCCTGAGTGTAGGAGATTGAGATCTCTTAGTGTAGGCCTTGTTGGCTGAGTGTAGGCCTTTGGGGCTGAGTGTAGGCCTTGGTTGGCTGAGTGTAGGCCTTGGTTGGCTGAGTGTAGGCTTTGGGATAAAGCTGAGTTATAGGGCCTTGGGCCTGAGGTGTAGGAACCAATTTGGGTTCTGAGACAGTGGAGGAGTTTGGCCGAATCTAGTACACTGCTAGATAGGCGAAGGGGGAAAGTGGATGTACCCATATCTTGGGGAACCACTATAAACCACTGTGTATGCTGTGCTGTGCTGTGATTGTTGCTGTGTATGCTGTGTGTGTGCTGTGATAGAATAGTTAGAAATCTGTGATATTAACTATTTGCTGCCATTAAAGTTTAAAACGGATTAGGTCACCTATTCACCCCCCCCCTCTAGGTGTTTAGGTACCATATCTTTCAAGTGGTATCAAAGCGAGGTTCCTCAAAAAGGACTAACAGTCTGAGGAGATCCTGTTTGGCAGATTCAGTGTAAGGCAAAACACAGATTCAAGAAATTCAAGAAAATCAAGAAACATGGGTTCCTCTGAGAATCACAAGGAATTGGGTTCCATGAAATTACCCATATGCAGGAAAGAGATCTTTGGGATCTGGAAGGAAAGGGTAAGGCTGTTTATGGAGGCCTCAGACCCTAGAATCTACATCACAGTAAAGGAAGGGCCTTATGTGCCCATGAAGATTTCAGTTTTAGATGCAAATCAGAGAACTCCAAAGGATTTCTCTAAGATGACTAAGGATGAGATTGTCCTAGCCACAATGGACAAGAGGTCACAGAACATAATAGTGAGTGTCATTGATGATGCAACTTTTCAGAGTCTTATACACTGTAAGACAGCCAAAGAGATGTGGGACACTCTTATAGTGTATATGGAAGGATCTGAAGAAGTAAGACAAGATAGAAAATCCTTGCTAAATCAGGAGTATGAGAGTTTTAGACAAGGAAAAGGTGATAGCATAACTGAGTGCTACAAGAAGTTCTACAGAATAGTGAATGAACTCATGTCTTATGGAAGAGAGTTCAGTAACTATGAACTAAATGATAAGTTCCTAAGGTCCCTAACCAAAGATTGGGACACAAAGATCTGTGCCATTAGAGAAATGGCTAAGTTGGGAGAAATTCCTCCTCCTACACTGTTTGGCAAGTTGTTGTCATATGAAATGCAATTGACAGTGAGGAAGGAGGAGGAGAAATCAACAAGGACTGAGCACAAAGAAAGAACTGTTGCTTTCAAGACAGAAGTTCCCAGAAAGTGCAGGAATAAGTCATCAACTCCACCTCCAGAGGTAGTTGAATCAGAATCAGATGAGTCAGTCAGCACAAAGACTGAGAGCAGTGAAAGTGATGAAGACTTTGCTGCCTTCACTAGACACTTTCAGAAACTCTTGAAGAAGAAACATTGGAGGTCAAGACCTTCTACTTCAAAGGGAAAGGAAGTCTTTTATCAGGAGAAAAAGCCTTCAAAGAAAGACAGGAAGAGGACAAAGTCAAGCAAGGCAACTGGTTCAAAGATAGTGTGTTATTGCTGCAATAGACAGGGCCATGTTATTGCAGATTGTCCTGAGAATAGAAAGGAATCTGGTGACAGGAAAAAGGCTCACTTCAAAGGCAAGAAAGAGAAGTCTTTTGTTGCCAAGAAGGAGAAGACTCTATCAGATATCTCTTCTTCAGAAACTGAGTCTGAGGCTGAAGCCTACATAGGGCTGTTTGCTGAAGAAGAAGAAGAATTCATGCAGATCATGGAGTCTATTTATGAACAAGAAGACAGTCAATGCCAAGGGCTAATGGCTTTGACTGAGAGTGACAAAATCCTGGAGCAGCCAGGACCCAGTAAGGTACAAGGTTCAACTCTAAGTTCAGTTTCTTGTTCTAGTACAGAATCAGATTCATCATCATCAAGTGATGAGAATGTATCTGAGTCTGAGGATGAATATAAGGTACTGTTGCAAGCTTACAAGAAAAGCAAGTCCCTAGCCAAAAGTCAGGCAAAGGAAATTGCTGATCTTAAAGCTGCTGCAACAGATTTTGAGAAGCAGTTTGATCAAAAGCTTAATGAGATAGCTAGGCTGAAACACATAACAGTGATTCAGATGGGTACTATTTCATTTAAGAATGATCAAATTAAGAGTCTGGAGATCAATCTTCAGAAGGAGAAGGACTTAGTTGCTAGGTTTTCTAAACCTAAGTCAGTGTTACCTTTAATTGATGATTTTGTTCATCATAAAGGCAAGGCTGGACTGGGCTTTACTAGACCTGCAAGGACTGAGCAGTCCAAGTCTAAGTCCAAGAGCAAAGCCCCAACATTCAACAAGTCTGCTATAGATAAGACAGCAAAGGCTGTACCTAAGCAAAGGTACAATAAGTTTGAATGCTGGTGCTGTGGCAAGGTTGGCCACTTTGCAGTGGACTGTTGGCACAATATTAGTGCCAAAGTGAGTAGCAAGCTACCTGGTGGAAAGCCAGTAGGTAGTTTTGTCAAGTTGCAGACTAACAAGTACCAAGGACCCAAGAATTCTTTGGGTTCTAAGGTTCATTAATCTGTTTTGCAGGTGAGTCCAAGTGGCCATACCCCAACATGGTACTTGGACAGTGGATGTTCCAGACATATGACTGGAACAAGAGGATTACTAAAGGACTACATTCCAGTAAAAGATGGTCCAAAAGTAACCTTTGGTGGTTCTGAAAAAGGAATCATCAAAGGATTTGGTAACATTTCTACAAACTTAGTTACCATTACTCAAGTGGCTTATGTTAAAGGGTTGAAACACAACCTAATAAGTATAAGTCAATTAAGTGATGTAGGGTATGACATCTCATTTGTTAAAAATGGTTGTCATATCAAGAGGTCAAGTGATCAAGAGATCATTTTGACAGGTTATAGGAAGAGGAATGTCTACTGCCTAGACATTATGATTGAGAACAATGGTTCTCCAGTTTGTCTTGTAGCTGATGAGACAGTCTCTCATTGTGTCAAATGGCACAAGAGGCTTGCCCATCTTAACTACAAGACTATTAGCAAACTCTTTAGCAAAGAGTTAGTGAGGAATGGTCCTCAAGTTAAGTGTGTTAAAGATGGTATTTGCTCAGCTTGTCAAAAGGGCAAGCAGACTAAATCCACCTTTAGAAGCATAGAAAACAAAGATGCTGTGAGGTGTCTATACCTCTTGCATATGGATCTCTTTGGTCCAATGTCAGTTCACAGCTTAGGTAGGAAGGTCTATACCCTTGTAGTTGTGGATGACTACTCAAGGTTTTCCTGGGTGTTCTTCTTAAGACAGAAATCTGAAACACCTAGTGTCTTCTATAGCTTTGTCAAGCAAATTCAGAATGAACTAAATAGTACAGTGGTCAAGATTAGAAGTGACCATGGTACTGAATTTCAGTCTGATAGCATGACAAAACTATGTGAAGACTTTGGGATATTTCAAGAATTTTCTTCACCTAGAACACCTCAGCAAAATGGCATTGCTGAGAGGAAGAATAGAACCTTGATAGAGGCTGGTAGGACCCTACTAAGTGATACATCACTACCAGAATATTTCTGGGCTGAAGCAGTTAACACTGCATGCCATGTTATAAATAGGGCTACCATCACTAAAAGGCTTAACAAGACCCCCTATGAAGTTGTGAAAGGCAGGAAACCAAACCTATCCTATTTTAGGATCTTTGGTTGCAAATGTTTCATACTTAACAATGGGAAGTCTTACTTAACTAAGTTTGCTGCCAAGTCCCAAGAGGGAATTTTTGTTGGGTACAGCAATAATAGTAAGGCTTATAGAGTCTACAACTTGACTACACAAGTTGTAGAAGAATCAGTGCATGTAGTTTTTGATGAGACTAAACTTATTAATAATGAGTTGTCTAGTAGTGTATGCAGCCCCACAGGTTTGACAAAGAAAATGGACAAGCTTACTATAGAAGAAGTGCCTGCTGCAAGACAGCAAGTAGAAGACAGTAGCTATTGTCCAGGGGGAGAACTACATGTGCCTATTGCTGAAGAAATCCAAGGAGTAAAGCATAATGCAGTTGCTGAAGTGGTTCAACCAGAAGTTAGGATGCCTCCAGCCCACAGGCATCTTAGAGATCATCCAGTAGAGCTGATTATTGGAGATCCAAGACAAGGAGTTCAAACAAGGAGCAAAAATCAGAATGCTGCAATCTATTCCAGTTTTCTGTCTCAAGTTGAACCTAAGAAGTTTGAAGAAGCAATACAAGATCCACAATGGACTGAAGCAATGCAAGAAGAGCTTAATCAGTTCAAGAGGTGCAAGGTTTGGGAACTTGTTCCTAAACCTAAAGATAACAATATAATAGGAACTAAGTGGATCTACAGGAATAAGATGGATGAACAAGGGGTCATCATTAAGAATAAGGCTAGACTGGTTGCTAAAGGATATAGGCAAGAAGAAGGTATTGATTTTGATCAAACCTTTGCTCCAGTAGCCAGACTGGAAGCCATAAGGATGTTCTTGGCCTATGCAACCTATCAAGGATTCAAGGTATACCAAATGGATGTCAAGTCAGCATTCCTAAATGGTAATCTTAAAGAAGAAGTCTATGTGGAGCAGCCTTCAGGTTTTGTTGATCCAACTCTACCTCATCATGTCTATAGACTTAGGAAAGCTTTATATGGGTTAAAGCAAGCCCCTAGGGCTTGGTATGAAACCCTATCTAGTTTCCTCATTGAGAACAAATTCTCAAGGGGGAAAATAGATAAGACTCTATTCCTTAGGGAATCTAGAGGCAAAGTTATACTAGTCCAAATATATGTAGATGACATTATATTTGGGTCTACTGAAAGCAGCATTTGCAAAAAGTTTGCAAAACTTATGCAGGGTCAGTTTGAGATGAGTAGTATGGGAGAGCTGAAGTTTTTCTTGGGTCTCCAAGTTAAACAGACTGAAAGTGGTTTATCCATATGTCAGTCCAAGTTCACCCTAGAACTCATAAGGAAGTATGGTATGGATTCATCCAGCACCATGAAGACTCCTATGGGGTCAAGTATGTCTCTTAGCAAGGATGATGCAGGGAAACCTGTAGATGAAACCTTATATAGAGGGATAGTTGGCTCCCTATTATACTTGACTGCTAGTAGACCTGACATCATGTATGCTACATGTGTTTGTGCAAGGTATCAAGCCTGCCCTAAAGAGTCTCATTTGACTGCAGTCAAAAGAATATTGAGATATCTAAAGGGCACTCCCTATCTAGGCCTCTGGTACCCTAGGAATGGAGATTTTGATCTAACAGGTTATTCAGATGCAGACTTTGCAGGATGCAAAGAGGATAGAAAGAGCACTACTGGAACCTGTCAATTCCTAGGTGGGAGACTAATTTCATGGAGTAGCAAGAAGCAAACCAGTGTGGCTATCTCCACTGCAGAGTCAGAGTATGTGGTTGCAAGAAGTTGTTGTGCTCAACTTCTGTGGATACAACATCAGCTAGAGGACTATGGATTTCAGGTAAGTAGAACTCCACTTTTCTGTGATTCTACAAGTGCTATTTCAATAGCTAATAACCATGTATCTCATAGTAGAACTAAACATATTGAAATTAAATATCATTTTCTTAGGGAGCATGTAGAAAGAGAAGATATTTTATTAGAATATGTTAAAACTGATAATCAAATAGCTGATATGTTTACTAAGCCCCTAGAAGAAGCTAAGTTCAATAGATTCAAAATTGAACTAGGAATGATAAACTTAGAGTAAGTTTACAGAATTAAAATTGGCTAAGTAAAAAGGTGTCGACACATAGACAAGTCTATGTCGACACAGAATAGTGGTGTCGACACTTCAGGAAAAAGGTGTCGACACTTCAGAATGTTAGTGTCGACACATGACAAGTAGGTGTCGACACATCCAATATGGTGTCGACACTTATGTTTTACTCAGTATTTACTAAGTAAAGTCTCGACAATGTGTCGAGTTATGTTGTGTCGACACATAAACAAGTGTCGACACATAAAATCTGTTGACTAAACTTGTGTCGACACATATGTGTCGAGACATTATAAGTCATTGTCGACACTTATTGCCAGTGTCGACACATTTTAAGTTAGCTGTCCCGCATGTTCATCTTCAAAATCAGAAAGGTATAACTAGGGTTCTGTCTTTGTTTGTCGATACGCTTTCAAAATTTCGAGACCAAAACTACTGTGTCGACACTTCTCTTTTCTCAAGACCAATTCTACAAACCCTAATGGCGCCTAAGCTAGAAGAGAACGTCAACGAAGGATATGAGCTGGTCCGCGGCGCTTTCACAGATTGTTGAAGTTGGTGACCGGGCGGTCTGTCTTGGCGGGTTGAAGACCGCGCGGTCTGGCGGTTTGACTCGGCGACTTGTAAACCGGGCGGTCTAGCAATCTTCACAAGCGACCTCTCTGCTTCTCTTGTTGTAGCCGTGCGGTTAGTCCTTCTGTCTAACCGCGCGGCCTGTACGGTTTACTTTGTACAGTCCGCTTAGCTTGTAAATTTTTAGTCCCACATCTCTTATTTGTATTCTCTCATCTCTCCTCCATTCTATATAAGGGAGGGCATACCTTTGTAATAGTTATCTTTTTTGGATAATAAAATTTCAATTATTCAAAAGTTTATTCGGCTTGTTCTCTACTTTTCGCTTCTTTTCGCTACTTTCTAACATGGTATCAGAGGACACGGTCATTTCCTCCAGATTCTGTGCGCTCTCTGTTGTTCGCGGCTTGTTTTCCGCGTTCTGCGACTTGATTCGCGACTTGCCTTCTCTTCTGTCCGCGCGGCTTGTTTCTATCCGCGCGGCTTGTTTCTGTCCGCTGCCCTGTTCGCGCGGCTTGCTTCTTCTTGGTTCTCTTCTCCTACTGCTCTTTGTCGCAGCGACCTGTTTCCTTGTCGCCGCGCTCCTTGTTCTTTCCTGCCGCTCCGACTTCCTAGTCGTCGCGGTCTGTCTCTATCTGCGTGTGTTGTCTCTGTACTCGCGGTTTGCTGCTGTGATCTGCCTGACCGTGCGGGTTGTTCCTTTCTCACCCGCATCTTGGTCGCGGTCACCTGCTCTTCTCCTCTCTTCTGTTCGCTCGGCCTTTTCAGTCCGCGCGACCTCTTCCCCGCTGTGCCTTTGACCGCATTCTAGCAGCTGCTGTGATCTGCCTGACCGTGCGGGTTGTACCTTTCTTACCCGCATCTTGGTCGCGGTCACCTGCTCTTCTCCTCTCTTCTGTTCGCTCGGCCTTTTTCAGTCCGCGCGACCTCTTCCCCGCTGTGCCTTGATCTGCTTCCTAGCCGCTCGTGTTCACGCGGATTCTTCCTTGTTTGAGCGGCCTCTCTGCCCTTCTTCCTTTAGCCGCTCCTGTTTGTTAGTCGCCGCGACCTCCTGGTTTAGTCGCGCGGCTTGTGCTCTGCACCTTGGTCGTGGCCCTTCGTGCCGCTGGTGTGCTGTCACCGAGACCGCTGCAGTTTCTTCTTCCTCCCTTCATGGCTTTCATATCCTCCTCCAAGCCATTCGCCTCGGTTGTCACGTCTTCTGGTCGTGCACACGTTGTTACTCAGGGAAAATGGCTGATCGACACTGGTGCTACGAATCATATGACCGGCCATCTCCCGTGTTTCTCTCTCCTAGAAAAACATGCTCGCTTGCCCCCGGTTATTCTCGCTGACGGCTCTTCATCATCAGTCCATGGAACCGGGATTGTTCATGTCACTCCGTCTCTTCACTTGGCGGATACTCTATACGTGCCCCAGTTCCCGTGCAACTTATTATCTGTTACCTCTCTTTGCAAGCAATTACAGTGTTCCGTCACATTTACTTCTACTTCTTGCTCTTTTCAGGATCCGGACTCCCAACGGACGATTGCTACTGGGACTGAGAGTGGCGGCTTATACTTCCTCGACAACATTTCTGCTTTTTCCACCTTCTCCTCCACCTCCACAGATCTTCTCCAATGGCATCTCCGCCTTGGTCATGCTCCTCCCCGTCTTCTTCGTCAACTTCTGCCCCACCTTCCTCCTCAAAGTCCTCCGCTCAACTGTGAGGCCTGTCAGCTTGGCAAGCATCACCGCTCCTCCTTCCCTCCAAAGCACGTTCGTAGCTCTACCCGTCCATTTGATCTTATCCACTCCGATATCTGGGGTCCTTCTCCTACTCTTACCATTGGTCGGGGTAGTTCCTATTTTGTCACGTTCATTGATGATTTCTCTCGCTGTACGTGGGTGTATCTGTTAAAAGATCGCTCCGAATTATTCTCTGTCTGGACATCCTTCTATCTCATGATCAAAACTCAGTTTGGTGTTTCTATCCAAGTTTTTCGATCTGATAATGCCCAAGAATATCTCAGTCGTGACTTCTCTTCATTCTGCATGCAAAATGGGATTCTTCATCAAACTAGTTGTGTCTATACTTCACAACAAAATGGTGTGGCCAAACGCAAAAACCGTCACCTGCTCGATGTCGCTCGCACCTTGATGACCCAGATGCATGTTCCTCGCTCCTATTGGGGCTATGCTGTTCTCCTTGCCTGCTACCTCATCAATCGCATTCCCTCCACGGTTCTCCACGGCCAAACCCCGTTCTCCATTTTGTATCCGGGAAAGGAGCCGTTTCCTCTCCCTCTCCAAATCTTTGGATGCACTGCCTTTGTGCATACCCCTGCTGCCACCCGTGATAAGCTCTCCCCTCGCTCCACCAAATGTGTCTTTCTGGGGTACTCCACCACTCAGAAAGGCTATTGTTGCTTTGATCCCGTCCTTCGTAAGCAGTTCGTCTCTGCTGACGTCACCTTCTTCGAGAATACCTCCTACTTCTCGGATGACTCTTCTCCTCTTCTCCCAGCTTCTGATTCTCCTGCCATTCCCTTCGTTCCCTCGCCTCCTCCTACACTCTCCACCCCTACACCGTCTCCACCCCCTCCTCTTCCTCCACCTCTCTCTCTCCCTTCTCCACCACCCTCTCCCTCATCTCCGCTGCCGTCGCTCTCTTCTCCCGGGCCAGCTTTCTCTACCACGGATGCTCCGGATGCCGCGGGCCCGGCTGACCTGGATCTTCCTATAGCTCTTCGCAAAGGGGTGCGGACGTGTACCTTACACCCCCTTGCTGCTGTTGTTTCCTATGATCGTCTTACTCCTTCTCGCAGGGCATTTGCACTGGCTATCTCTGCCACTGCCACACCCCGCTCCTATCAGGAGGCCCTTGCTATTCCTCACTGGAAGATGGCCATGGATGAGGAAATGGCGACCCTAACTGAGCGGGGTACCTGGACTCTTGTTCCTCCTCCCTTTGGTACTGATGTTGTTGGCTGTCGCTGGGTCTTTGTGGTCAAATTTAGCCCAGACGGCACTGTGGATCGGTATAAGGCTCGCCTTGTTGCTAAGGGCTTTACTCAGACCTATGGGGTTGATTACTTTGACACCTTCTCCCCTGTGGCTCGTCTCAGCACAATCCGGGTTCTTCTCTCTGTGGCCGTCAATCGGGATTGGCCGATTTCTCAGCTGGACGTCAAGAATGCCTTCCTTTATGGTGATCTTCACGAGGCCGTTTACATGGAGCAACCTCCTGGGTATGTTGCTCAGGGGGAGACATGAGTATGCCGGCTGCAGAAGGCAATTTATGGCCTCAAGCAGAGTCCTCGAGCTTGGTTTGACAAGTTCAGCGGTATTGTGGCGGCTGTTGGTTTTGTGCGAAGCTCTGCTGATCACTCTCTCTTTATTCGCAAAACTCCTTCTGGGCTGGTTGTTCTTCCTGTGTACGTCGATGATATTCTTCTCACTGGCGATGACCAGGAAGGGGTAGCCCTGACAAAGCGACATCTTCGCCAACATCTGATCACTAAAGATATGGGCTCTCCAAAGTACTTTCTGGGGATCGAACTCTCTCGGAAGCCCGACTCCTTAGTTCTCTCTCAGCGTAAGTATGCCCTTGATCTTTTAAAAGAGGCAGGATTGACTGGAGCTAAACCTGCCCGATGCCCCATGGCTACTGGGGAGGACAAAACCTGGACAGATGATTCGCCTCCTCTTTCAGATAGTTCGCGGTACAGGCGTCTGGTTGGTAAACTCATATATCTCACAGTGACCAGACCCGACATTTCCTATGATGTAGGCAAGGTGAGTCAATTCATGCAAGCGCCTAGGGAATGTCATCTACAGTCCGCCTTGCGGATCTTGGAATATGTCAAAGCAGCGCCTGGGAAAGGATTACTGTTTCAGAAGAATGGTCATCTGAGGATTGAAGCCTACTCAGATGCAAGTTATGCTGATGACAAAGGGGATCGCAAGTCAACCTCAGGTTTTTGCACCTTTGTTGGGGGAAATCTGGTGAGCTGGAAGAGCAAAAAGCAGTCTGTTGTCTCCAGGTCCAGTGCAGAAGCTGAGTATCGCAGTATGGCGTCAACCACTTATGAGTTGAAATGGTTGCGGGCTCTCATGCTAGATTTAGGAGAGGTGTACAACCATCCTCTACCTATGTTCTGTGATAATAAGGCCGCCATATACATCTCCAAAAATCTGGTATTCCATGAAAGAACAAAGCACATTGAGGTTGACTGCCATTTCATTCGTGAAGAGATTTTAAAAGAACAAATTTGCACTCCGTTTGTCACGTCTGATAAAGAGCTAGCTGACATCTTCACCAAGCCAGTCTCCGCCTCGTTTCTGCATGTTTGCGACAAGCTGGGCATGATTGATATATATGCTCCAGCTTGAGGGGGAGTGTTGAAGTTGGTGACCGGGCGGTCTGTCTTGGCGGGTTGAAGACCGCGCGGTCTGGCGGTTTGACTCGGCGACTTGTAAACCGGGCGGTCTAGCAATCTTCACAGGCGACCTCTCTGCTTCTCTTGTTGTAGCCGTGCGGTTAGTCCTTCTGTCTAACCGCGCGGCCTGTGCGGTTTACTTTGTACAGTCCGCTTAGCTTGTAAATTTTTAGTCTCACATCTCTTATTTGTATTCTCTCATCTCTCCTCCATTCTATATAAGGGAGGGCATACCTTTGTAATAGTTATCTTTTTTGGATAATAAAATTTCAATTATTCAAAAGTTTATTCGGCTTGTTCTCTACTTTTCGCTTCTTTTCGCTACTTTCTAACACAGATGCTGATCAAGAAATCACGGCGATAGTAACCCTAGTCGCCGATTCTGGATTAGAGTACTTAGTTTCAGAACCTACTAAGATATGGAAGAAAGAGGTTCTTGAATTCCTAAATGGAGCTGCAGTAGATGAATCTGGATACAGAATCAAATCCAGAGTTCATGGAACTAAGGTCAAGGTTTCACCAAAGAGTCTGAGGAAGGTACTCCAGCTACCAAAAACTCAAGATGAAGAAGAAGTTACTGCTATCAAGACCAGGGAAGCTTTAACCTAGTGTGGACTGGATTCCAAGATGAAGATAGGTTCTGTTTTCAACAGGAAAGGCATGAATAATCAAGGAAAGTTCATGTCTGAGATTGTGGGAAAGGTCTTACTCAGTAAGCCAGGAGGGCATGACAGAGTGTCTGCCTATATGTTTGGAATCATGACAAGGATAATCTTCACTCTGAAAACAGACTGGTCTATAGTGGTTTATGAGAAGATTAAGGAGAGTTTGAAGAAGCCCAATCTGGGCAGAATCATTAGTCTATACCTAGCTGGTGTGATACCAGAGGTAATGAGTACTGCTGCAGGCAGCAAGATAAATCACATGAGGAAAATGGATCTAAGGATCTTTTCAAGATGGGACAGGGTGTTGTCCAAGGAAATGCCAACCCCAGAGAATATAGTTACTGAGAAAGTCACTCCTCCCAAAAAGAAAAGGAAGACAGTTCCAGTGGCACAAGAGTCCACTAGTAGTTCTGAAAGTGAAGAACAAGTTGTTTTCACTCCTGATGACCAAGAGGAAGAGCCTGTAGTGAAGACTCCTGCTCCTCAAGAGATTGCTGAGATCCAGGGGGAGCTACCACAAGCTAGCCCCATCCACAGGGATCAAAGCAAGGGGGAGCCTCCAGTTGTAGAAGAACCCTCTACACTGGCCAGTGAGCAAGCCACCACCATCATACAAGAGGTACTCACTGAACTCAACACCTTAGATTTTATTATAGAAGATGCTGATCTGTCTGATGTTAATCAGCATACTCAGCTGAATAGTCCAGTTCCAGATGTTGTTAGAGAAGACACATCTTCTGTACAAGAAGTGATTCCTGATCCAGTAGTTGAAGAACTAAGAACTTCTCCTGCACAGTCTCTACAAGAGTTCACCATGGAAGATTTATTCCTCAATCTCGACCAACAAGAGTTTGACCTGGACAAGGAAGCTGCTGGAAGAGATAATGCTGCTGCTGAGGGTGAGCAAGTGCAAGTTCTGGAAGAGCCTTTAAGGCCAGAAACTGAGAAGGCACCTGATGTGCAAGCTGACAGACCTCCAAGCCCTAAGGATAGGGTTGACATAGCCAGCACTTCTGCCTCTGAAGATGAGGAGAGTGCTAGGGCAAAGAAGAAGAAACTGTATGTCTTTAAAAGGAGAAGTCAGAGTTATAAGAAAGCTCTGCAATCTATAGCCCCACAGCCTATAGTTCAACAAGCTCCAACTGTTGATTATAGTGCATTAATGATTGCAATGCAGATAAAACTGGATGAACAGAGAAAAGCTATAGAGGCTTATGTAGATGAAGGGCACAAAACTTTGCAGTTTGATCTGGCCCAAGATATAAAGTCTATAAGGTTTGAAATGAACCTTAACAAGAAGGAGATGAATGAATGCTTCCACAAAGGTGGAAATGCAGTGGTGTATTTGGCAACACACCAAGAGAAGATCAAAGAACAAGTGGATGACATAGCATTGAAACAAGGATATGTTCTTGAAAATCAAATAAGGATGAATGACAATTTGACTGCATCCCACAATGCTATTGTCACTGAATTAAAGAATAAGGCTGCTGACCCTTCTACTTCTACATCTTCTGCTATTAAAGCTGAATTTGATAAAGTATTTCAACAAGAAATTTCTGCTGTTAAAACTGCAATCCAAGCCTCCCAGAAGGTCATATCTGAACAACTTCAAAAGCTTAAACCTTTCTTTAAAGATGGCATCAGATACTTGGATAGTCAAATCAGATTTCAGAAGGATGATGTCAGAGATCACATGGCTAGAGAAGTCATAAAGGGGGAGAGAGTATTAGTCAAGGCAAGCTCTGAACATGCTAAGTAGATATCAAATTCCATCAGAGCTACACTTGGATATCCTCCTCTGTGTGATGACAATGAGGTTGTTGAATCTGGAATAAACCCTGCCTATTTTGGAGGTGAGCAACCAGAAGTAGCTCAGGTCATTTATCCACCTCCAGACTTTGAAATGATTCAAGCATATGTGAGCACAATGTATAGCCCACCTGAGGGCAAGGACAATGTCCATATTGAAAAGGTTGTTCAACCTATATCTGAAGCCATGCAAGAGGCTTTACAGAAGGAGGAAGAGACAAGGTTGTCCAAAAAGAGGTTTAGGGAACAAGCAGAACAAAGGCCAGACTTTGAACAGTCGAGCCCTACCTCTAGGAATATAATTTTAACTGCCTGGAAAGCTGCCAAGGATAATACTCATGACAGGAACCAATGGTTTTCTGAAGCTGAATGGAGGAAACATGAGATCAGACAAGAAGCCATTGTTCAATACAGAAGGAAGGCAAAGATGGGAAAGCTACCTCCTACAGCTCAGGAGCCTAGCAAGTACTTTCCAAAGCCATATCACTATTTTGAGAGGCAGAAGATCAAGGCAGAAGAACTCAAAAAGAAAGATCTAAAAGGCAAGAAGCCTGCTGATGCTGAAACTGTTGATGCCCCTGTCAAAGCTCAAGTTCAAGCTGGCAAGGGAATAGTTATCAAAGAACCAGACCAGAAATAGATTAAGAATTTACTTAAAGATTATTTTGTAATCTTTTAAATGTAAAACATTTTTGTAAACTACTGAAAATGTATAAGACAAATGTTAGAACAATATATGATCAATATATTTCATGGTTGTTCTGTGAATGTGTCTATTTCTTATTTGTTTTTTGTTGATGTATGTGTATACATGTGTGAATTAATACATGTTTATGTTTACCCTGCTGAATATAACCTGCTTTACATCATTTTGTAATTTTTAATTATGAATGGTGTATATCATTGACTAAGGGTTATGACTTCTCCAAATAGGGGGAGATTGTTGGGTACATTGGTCAAATGTACCTGATTTCAAGAAGCCTCACCCAACTCAATGATATACATCATAATGTATTTGATGTATGTTGAGTTTACTTGTGCAGGTTATGTAATCACTGGACTGAAGCAAAAAGTTTCTAAATCCATGTGTCGACACCCAGAGGGAAAGTGTCGACACTTAAGAAGACTTGTGTCGACACCCAGACAAGCAGTGTCGACACTTGGAGTCATTGTGTCGACACCTGGGATGCAGAGTCGACACCAGACAAAAAGTGTCGACACTTGGAGCTGTGTCGACACTCAGTGAAGAAAAGTGCAAACAGAAAGTGTCGACACAAGGAGCTGTGTCGACACCCAGTGAAGCTGTGTCGACACCCAGCACAATGTGTCGACACTCAACCAGAAGAGTCAACACATGAAGTATGTGTCGACACCCAGCACAATGTGTCGACACACAACCAGAAGAGTCAACACATGAAGTATGTGTCGACACCCAGCACAATGTGTCGACACACAACCAGAAGAGTCAAAACATGAAGTAAGTGTCGACACCCAGCACAATGTGTCGACACTCAGCTGAAGACTCTACACTTGAAGAAAGTGTCGACACATGGAGCTGTGTCGACACTTAGCAAAGAACAGAATTATCAACAAAATATTCTAAGTACAAGTGTCAACACTAAGGGAATGTGTCGACACTCAGCTGAAGTCTCACAGAAGAATCAAGTGTCGACACAAGGAGCTGTGTCGACACTCAGCAAGTATCAACATAGAAGACTATGTGTCGACACCAAGAAGTAGTGTCGACACTTGACAGATTCAACACAAGAAGTTGTGTCGACACAAAGGTGATGTGTCGACACTTAGAAGAATTCAGCTACAGACAGAAGATCAAGTACTTGTGTCGACACTCAATTTCAGTGTCGACACCTGAAGAAGAATCTGTGTCGAGACATACAAGGAGTTGTGTCGACACCTTGTAGACTTGTGTCGACACTTACACAGCATGTGTCGACACTTGGTCTATAAGTGTCGACACTTAAAGACAGAAAGTCTCGACACTTTCAGACAGTTAGAGATTTTCAAGAAATGACTGGATGACTTGACAGCTGTCGTTCCAGCCGGTCTACAGCACCTGTCAGAGATGTCAGAAGACAGTTATGGACCGGACCAGCCGGTTACCATGAAGAAGGCCTATAAATAGGCACATACAGTTTACAGAAACTGTGGTTAAAGAGTTCAGTTTGTTGAAAAACAAGTTATAAAAGTGGTACATAGAGTATCAACACAAGAAGATCTTGCAGTCCAAGTGCAGATCTAAGAAGTTGGAGAGAGAGGGCTCCATCCAAGGAATCAGCCTTTGGAACTAGGCTGAGAAGAAGGATTCAGACTCATTCTGGATCTTAAGTGGCAGAGGTCAAGGAACAACTGCAGGAGGATTCATTCTTATTCAGTTCTACACAAGAAGCTTTGAAGAAAGCTAAGTCAGATTGAATCCAGCTGAGTTCTTCCAAGAACTCATCAAGAAACTCTCAACTCCCCTCTTTTATTTCTGAGTTGTTGAGTTAATATTTGTAATACATTTTTAACTTGTAGGATCCTTTGGATCTGAGTGAATTGTAAGCCTATAATTATAAAGGCTGAGGGTAGGGCTTGAGAGCCTGAGTGTAGGAGATTAAGATCTCTGAGTGTAGGCCTTGTTGGCTGAGTGTAGGCCTTTGGGGCTGAGTGTAGGCCTTGGTTGGCTGAGTGTAGGCCTTGGTTGGCTGAGTGTAGGCTTTGGGATAAAGCTGAGTTGTAGGGCCTTGGGCCTGAGGTGTAGGAACCAATTTGGGTTCTGAGACAGTGGAGGAGTTTGGCCGAATCTAGTACACTGCTAGATAGGCGAAGGGGGAAAGTGGATGTACCCATATCTTGGGGAACCACTATAAACCACTGTGTATGCTGTGCTGTGCTGTGATTGTTGTTGTGTATGCTGTGTGTGTGCTGTGATAGAATAGTTAGAAATCTGTGATATTAACTATTTGCTGCCATTAAAGTTTAAAACGGATTAGGTCACCTATTCACCCCCCCCCCCTCTAGGTGTTTAGGTACCATATCTTTCAAATAATACAAAAAAAAGATAAATAATTATAAAGAAAAAAAATAAATTTATTTATACATATTTTGTTTAAAATAAATTTATTTTTTTTGAAACTTGATTGTTTTGGTTTAGTGTGATTTTTAAGCCTCCATGTTTATATTTGAATTCCACTCCTATTCATATTCCTAAACCAAACATTTCGGTCCTATTAAGTCCTTTTGATTCACGCCTTTTTTTTAATTTTATTTAACAACTAAGAAACGAAGAAAAGTAAATCAGTTTTAGTTTTGGATTTAAAATTAGATTTTTGTTATTTAATTGATATAATTATAATGCGTTGCTTGGATCTAGTAATAACTCAATACGTTCTTTTCATTTTCATTGTCTTGCTTAAATCTATTTAAAGAATTTCGTCAAAATTCTGGATGATTTATTTTTATTAAGTAAAGTTTATAAAAAGTTAAACCATACCTAAATAATTGTTTTAGATTTACGTTTTACATTCTCCCTGCCAAGAATTTTGCATAGTACTTGTGTGGGTATGATTAAAACTTTTTGAATTAGTCACTTTTTATGATTAGCTAGTCTTTATATCTTTGCTTGGGGACAAGCAAAACTTAAGCTTGGGGGAATTTGATAATACGGTTTGCAGCCAATTTTATTAGGATATTTTCGGGGTTTTAAAGCAAATCATGTCTTGTAAAGTACTTGTTTTGATTCCCCTTTGTATATATTTTTGTCGCTAATGCATTTTTCCTGCTTTTTGCAGGTTTTCACGGCTTTCAGCCGAATTTTGCTGTGACACGCCCCAAGGTCACGCCCTCCCCGGGCGTGTACCTAGGGCGTGTAACCCAGAGGAATGAAGCAATTGGTACGAAACTGCATTCCGTGGAAACTTAGTGTACACGCCCTCGGTCACGCCCGTGTCACACCGACACGGGCGTGTACTAGAGGCGTGTCCCCAGGTTCCGAGGAATCGCCGCAGCGCGCTCGTTTTTCCCGCTCCACCGTCGCACCGAAAGTGTCACGCCCCAGGGTCACGCCTGACCCGGGCGTGACATATGGGCGTGTACTGCAGCAATTCCGCCCGTCACCTCCAGCATTCAATTTCAGCTCAACAAAGTCACGCCGCAAAGAACACGCCCCAGGGTCACGCCCTAACAGGGCGTGACCTGTGGGCGTGTACCGCAACAACTCCGTCAGAATTCAATTCCAGCCCGAAAAAGTCGCACCGAATATGTCACGCCCCCTGTCACGCCCTACCCGGGCGTGACAGGGGGGCGTGACCCGACCCAAAAATTCTATAAATAGAGCCCAACTCCAGGGGTTCAGGGACACCTTTTGCTTTGAGAGGGGAGGTTCTGTCCTTTGTATTTCTGAACTTTTTAAGCATGTCTTTTCATTTTTAGTTCGTAGCTCTATCTTTATGCTTTCCCTGTATTAGTTCCTAGCTTCGTTCTGTAGTATAATGTTAATGATAGTGTAGTTTACCTTTCCATGCACTTGTAATCTCTATTTTTCATGTTGTAAGATCCTTGTTTCTATTAATAAAAAGTGTTGTTTTCTTTTATGTTTCTGCTCTGTTTTCATTATTCTTCTTCTACTCATCCCCCCTCTTCCTCCTCACCATGATTAACTAATCCTCCATGTACTCGATCTTAATGATCCGAGGTTCGAGTGATTAGGTTATGATGCTTTGAATCTTACCTTTTCTTTTTAGGGTTTAGCCTTGAATTACTCTTGATTTATCACGGGTTGGAGGTATATCATCGATATATACTCTCCACCTTTGCTTTCATTCTGGGCTAGCCGAGAGGCCGAAAGTTTGAAATGAGCACTCAAGAGTAAAGGGAGTTGTTCGCACCCCTCGAGAGAGGCAGACGTTCAAATCTCCCGGATTGGAGTAAAATCCATTAGAGGGGTTCACCGCGTAAAGCGAGTTTTAGGCCTCCGATTTAGGCGAAAGTCGGTCGGACCTTCCTAAACTCAGTTAGGCACGGCCTTCGAGAGAAGCGTGTCAATATTCATGGAACCTCCACGGTCAAGGACCTTTACCCTAATTAGCTTAGGTTTGTTTATCGTATTTTTCTAACCACTCTTGCCGAGGTGATTTCCGATCGAGTGCATTTTTCCCCTTATCGTTACTAAGCTTAAGAATAATCGCTCTTTTAGCTCTCTTTAACTTTTCATGCAAGTAACTCTCTTTCATTGCAACTAGTTCTCTTCCTTTAATGCGTTTAGATTTCTTCTAAACAAAAACCATATTTTCCCGTCGATAAAATAATAGATTTCGTGTGAGTAAGCTTACTCAACTGTTCCCGAATTTTAATACGACACTTGTGTCCCCTAGCTGCATTTCGATAGGTATACTTGCCTTGATGAATTGTTAGTTTGGTTATTTTCTCCTTGCAGATATCTAAGAGACAATCAGGGCGCTGTCGCCCGTGCGTGAACAAAGCGCATGATTAACCACTGAAAGGAACAAACTAGAAAGCTATAGGAAAACCGTGTGTTTCCTTCGCGCACGGTTATGATGAAGTCGTGCGTCAACCGTGCGTGAGGATCATCGAACTCAGCTCGACGAAATTCGTCGAGCTCAGTTCGACGTTCTTGCAGCTGAACAAAATGCACGATCGGGCTCAAACCGTGCCCGAATAAAATGCATGACCCTGTGTTTTCCTCAATAAAGAATTCCTGCCTTGGGGAAAATGCACCACCTTATACAGCAGCATCGCCGCCACTACTTGTTGATGATCTGGTTGCCGAGGCGCTACAACATAAAGGTGTTAGGAGCCATGATGACGCTAACAGAAGGCAACGTTACAACCTCCATCTGTGGCATGCTAAGCCCACTTGAAGATTCATTTTAAAATGATGCTCTTAGTTACATTATTTTTATTTATATTTTATATTTGAGAATATAAAATTATTCAATTCTTGGGTAATAATTTTATATTCATGTGTGGACTTATTTGTTTATTTCCTGCATTTAAAACATTTGGTGTGTAATTAACCACCCAGATGGATGAGATGTCATTTCCATTTTGGACGGTTAAATGTGTGTTTATAACTCCTATATGTTTGTAACTCCTATATAAGGAGACCTCTTTATGAGAATTAATAGACAAGAAGAATTTGAATCCTAAAAAACTCCCAAAGGAGAATTCGGCAAAGGCATTCCTCCCAGCCGCCGCCCCCTTGTGGTGTGAAACCATCCCTTGCTTCCTCCACCCCTCTTCAGTGTGACTCTGGCGTGGATTCCTTCAGTGCGACTCCAAGGAAGAAGGTTGCAGCTTCATTCTATGTGACGCCGGTGGATCCGTGGAGAGAGTGATTCTCCCACCATATCTTGTGTGCAGGTGAATTCGGGTTGGGTAAACTCTTCCCCTCTCTTTGTGCTTCCTCTCTTAGATTTGTGGAAGGTAAACCATCGTGTTCTCCGTGGCTTTACATTTTAATCACTTACAAATCTTTGATTAGAAAACGTTATTGTTCTTGTTTCCATTTCCCGGACCGGGTAGGTCCATTTTGCTTGAGCGGATCTTGGCTTATAGCCTTGATCTTTCTCTCAAAAGGATTGCCAACCTTTGCGTTAACTTTGGGAACGATCCGACTCATTTTCTTCACTGTTTTAGAGTCAATCATTCTCCGAATGTGTTTATGTTTTTTGCGCGAAACGATCACGTATTAAGGGCGATAGATGCTTGTGTAGGTGCGACGGATCTAGAGTGTGTTGTTGGCAAACTAGAGCCTTCTCTCGTGTAGATTTCCGTTAGCCACATACGCTACACCAATTTGGTATCAAAGCGGGTCGTTTCAACTTCTATGTTGCAAACGTCCTCGCTCTCTTTCGTTGCCACGAATTAGACAAAAAAATTATTTTTTTCTGGTCTGCAATTAGCGGTCCAAAATCTTTATTTTTCTGCGAAAATATATATATAAAAAAATTTTAACGTTCGTCATTCCTGCCACTTTAGGAAAACAAAAAAAATCTTGTTTTAACTATAGGACCAGCCTCAAAAAAATCATCTTTCAAAATTTTGGGAAACCATGTATGCGCACTAGACTAGGAATGGAGTACACAACACTGTCTTCGTCTAGAATGGCTGCGAATGAGCAACGAGATGTGAATACCGAGGCTATTGAGGGACTACAAACTGAGATGACGGAACTTAAGACCATGTTATCCCAAATCCTACTGAACCAAGAATGACCACCTCCACCCGTTAATGTGAGGCAGCTCAACCGGCACCAACCGATAGTCGATTCTGACTCTGATGGGAGTTCTCCCCGAATGCCATGCCTAGATCGTCACCATGAGCATGACTTCGATATTACTAGGGCCATTAATATTGATGCCCCTCCTACGACGACATGGGAGATCCACAGATCTTCCTCCCCTGGGTAGTGGACATGGAATGTTACTTCGATTGGCACACTCTCACGGACCATCAGAAGGTCCAAGTCGCTAAGATGAAGTTAACTGGGCATGCAAAGACATACTGTCTAATTGAGGATCGTAGGCTAGGGACCGGGAACAGAGTCCCCCTTATAGGATGGTCGGTGATGAAGAATTTGCTAACTGATCAATACGTTTGGGCATACCACCAAACAGAGATGTTCGACGAGCTTGCCACCCTGCGGCAGGGCTCGAAATCGATAGCTTAATATATGGGAGAGCTGAAGGACCGCATGGTGCGTTGTGATCTTAAGGAGATCCCCGAGGTCACCTTGTCTAGATTTCGTAAAGGGCTTCAACCAAAGATTCAAAGGAAGCTCTTGCGCTATGGTCATACGGACCTGAACACGACCTTCAATGCTGCCCTCGACATTGAAAAACATCTGGCCTCTAAGGCCCGCTCCTGCTATTCCAATGCAAAGATTAATTCCACAGCTGGAGCATCTGCTTCCACATATTCGGATAAGGGAAAGTTTAGGTCCACCGAGTCGAAGTCTGTAGTGATCACTGCTAGGAACTCTAGGAATCCCACGAGTGAGCGTATTCCCATGGGAGAGGTTAGTAAGGCCAACTCTACATGTTACTCTTGCGGCATTCAAGGTCACTATGTCTTTGAATGCCCAACGAATACTAAGGCCGTAGCCATATCAGAGACGTCTAGCGATCCCGCAGACGTAGTGTATGAGGTTGCTAAGGAGAGTGACCCAGAAGGGTTCCCAAGTGATATAGAGGACGATCACCAACTTATGGTGATGCGTTGTATCTTGACCACTCCTCGTCCGTTAGATGATTGGAAGAGGACGAGCAAATTTTCTCTGATTTCTAAGAGTAATGAGAAACTCTGCAAGTTGATTGTCGATAGTGGTAGCTGTGTGAATGTCATTTCTCAGAACGCTGTCACGCATATGGCCCTGACCATGGAACCACACCTGACCCCATATCAGGTAGCTTGGGTAAACAAGATCACCGTGTCGATTACCAAGCGATGCCTGGTCCCCCTCTCATTCAAATCATATACTGATGAGGTATTGTGTGATGTCCTCCCGATGGACACTTATCACGTGTTACTAGGCCGCCCTTCACTCTATGATCGTGATGTGATGCATTTTGTTAGAGCCAACACGTATGAATTCAAATTCAATGGCAAAACCATTACATTAAGGCCGACTATCATGAAGGAACTGGTAGGACTGGTTAAGGACACCATGATCCCAGTTGATAGGAAGGCCTTGAACCTAGTCGGAAGAAAAGAATTTATTAAGGGCTCGTTTCTTGATGGAGTGATGTATGGGGTAGTCCTACTTAGTGCGAAGACAAATTCTAGAGTACTGGATGATCTGCCTAGTGAGTTACGGGTATTGTTGTAAGAGTATAGGGATATGTACCCGGATGAGTTGCCATCGACATTACCTCCACTTAGAGATATCCAGCATGCGATAGATTTCATCTTGGGGTCTTTCTTTCCCAAGCAACCCCATTACCGACTCCATCCCACTGCCTATAAGGATTTGAAGGTTCAGATCGAGGACTTGTTGAAGAAGTGGTTAATTCGGACTAGTATGAGTCCATGTGCTGTTCCAGCTCTGCTTGCCCCTAGGAAGGATGGCTCATGGAGAATGTGTGTTGATAGTTGGGCTATCAATAAGATTACAGTCAAGTATAGGTTCACTATCCCACAATTGGATGACCTATTTGATGTATTATCTGGAGCCACTATATTTTCTAAGTTGGATCTTAGGAGCGGTTATAACCAGATTAGGATCCGTGAGGGTGATGAGTGGAAGACTGCATTTAAATCTAGGGATGGGTTATATGAGTGGCTTGTGATGCCCTTTGGGTTATCTAATGCCCCCAACACCTTCTCCCGAATGATGACACAGGTCTTTTGACCATACTTGGGGAAGTTTGTGGTAGTTTATTTCGATGATATCTTAGTCTATAGCAACTCCACTGTCGAGCAATCTCCCACTTGAGAGTGACCCTGTCCACCTTGAGGAAGGAAACTCTATTCCTAAACCTTAAGAAGTGCATATTCTATGTTCCAGAAGTAGAGGTTTTAGGTTATATAGTCCGGTCTGAGGGAATTTGAGTTGATCCTGGAAACTTTCAAGTGATTAAGGACTGGCCCGAGCCGACTAGCCTACGAGAGGTGCGTAGTTTTCATGGATTGGCTACTTTCTATCGGCGCTTCATACACGATTTTAGTAGCATTATGACACCTATTAGTGACTGCATGAAGAAGGGTGAGTTCACTTGGATGAAGTCCTCCACCTTTGCCTTCCAACGTATTAAGAAGCTCATGGTCGAGGCACTGGTGTTACGTCTACCTGACTTCACCAAGGTCTTTGAGCTTACCTGTGATGTGTCACAGGTAGGAAAAGGAGGTGTTTTAAGTCAAGAAGGTCACCCAGTCAGTTATTTCAGTAAGAAACTAGCGGGCGCTAAGTTGAATTATTCGAACTACGATAGAGAGTTTTATGCTGTTGTTAGGTGTTTGCATCATTGGCGTCATTATCTCCTCTCCATGGAGTTTGTGATCCTATCTGATCATGATGCTTTACGTTTCATAAACGGTCAGCATAAAATCAGCCCGCGTCATGCTAAGTGGGTAGCTTTCTTACAAGGGTACACTTTTAGCCTTAAGCATATTAAGGGTTCTAACAATCGATTTGTCGATGCACTTAGCCGCCTTACCCTTCTACTGTCTACCATGAAATTCAATGTCGTAGGATTCGAACGAGTAAAGGACGAATACGCCACTTGCCTAGATTTCCACGAGATGTATTTCTCCACCCAGGATAGCTCTCCAATGACCATATCTGTATTTGCTCTTAAGGGCAGTTATCTTTTTAGGCACGGGAAGTTGTGTATTCCTCGATCCTCCTTACGACACCACATTATTTGGGAATTACATAGCGGAGGTCTGAGTGGACACTTTGGAAGGGATAATACCATTTCACTCGTTAAGGAGAAATTTTACTAGCCTAAGCTTAAGGTGATGGTTGGAGGAATAGTGAGTAGTTGCCGAACATGTCAAGAATCTAAGGGTGCTAAAACCAATGTTGGGTTATACACCCCTTACCAATTCCTTCTATACCATGGGAAGACGTGAGCATGGATTTCAAATTAGGCCTCCCCACCACTCTTCGTCAACACGACTCCATTTTTGTAGTTGTGGGCAGGTTTTCAAAAATAGCATACTTTATCCCATGTAGTAGGACCAACGACGCATCTCACGTAGCTAAGTTATATTTTCGGAAGGTCGTTAGTCATCGCGGAGTGCCGAAGACAATTATCTCGGATAGGGACGTGAAATTCACTAGCTATTTTTGGAAAACTTTATGAATTTTAATGGGGACCAAATTATTATTTTCCTCTGCCAATCATCCACAAACCGATGGTTAGACGGAAGTAGTAAATCGGAGTTTGGGGAATCTTCTAAGGTGTCTTGTGAATGATCACAAGGGAACTTAGAATCTACTTCTTCCCCGTGCACAATTGGCTTACAATAACTCTAAGAATTGGTCCACGGGTATGTCCCCTAATGAGATTGTTCACTGGTATAAGGCTCCTATGCCACTTGACTTGATTTCATTACCACCTACATATAAAGCAAGTCAATTCGCACAATCCTTTGCCCAACACATTCATGACTTGCACGCACATATCCGAGCAACCTTAGCCTCCAAATATGAATCCTATCAAACACAATCTAATCAATATAGGAGAGTCTCACACTTTTAAGTCGGCGATCAAGTTTTAGTCCGCTTAGTTCCCGACCGACTACCTACTGGCACCGTTAGAAAGTTAGCTCCAAAGCACGCCGGCCCCTTCCGGATTATAATGAAACTTGGTGATAATGCTTTTGTCATAGATTTTCCTGCTGATTGTGGTGTCTCACCCATTTTTAATGTCTCGGATTTGACGATGTATGTTTCGCCTCTACAAGAGTTGACTTCTTTGTCGTCTTCTCCTTCCACTCAAAATTCTTTGGGTTTGGGGAGTGGTAGTATGGATGATCTCTCTCCCCTGGTCTCCACAGGTTTAGCATCAGATGGTATGTTGCCTTCTTTTATTCCCACTGCTGACATGTTTCCAAGGTTTCCCAAAACCTTTCTTATACTAGATAGGATACTTGATGCTGAGCTGCTTACTACCACCGATGGTGCTACCCGCCGCTATCTCATCCGTTGGCGTGACCACCCTCCTACCGATGACTCCTGGGTACTCGAGCTAGAGCTTCAACAATTGGATGTCGCCCTTCTCCGTCGTTATCTCTTGGACCACGCATCGGAGATACGTGATTTTAAGCGGGGGAGGATTGATGCGGCGGCATCGCCGCCACTACTTGATGATGATCCAGTTGCCGAGGTGCTATAGAATAAAGATGTTAGGAGCCATGATGACGCTAACGGAAGGAAACGTTACAACCTCCGTCTGCGGCGTGATAAGCCAACTTGAAGATTCATTTTAAAATCATGCTCTTAGTTATGTAATTTTTATTTATATTTTATATTTGGGAATATAAAATTATTCCATGCTTGGTTAATAATTTTATATTCATGTGTGTACTTATTTGTTTATTTCCTTCATTTAAAACATTTGGTGTGTAATTAACCACCCAGATGGATGAGATGTCATCTCCATTTTGGACGGTTAAATGTGTGTTTATAACTCCTATATGTTTCTAACACTCATGTGTTTGTAACTCCTATATAAGGAGACCTATTTATGAGAATTAATAGACAAGAAGAATTTGAATCCTAAAAAAACTCCCAATGGAGAATTCGGCCAAGGCATTCCTCCTAGCTGCCACCCCCTTGTGGTGTGAAACTATCCCTTGCTTCCTCCACCCCTCTTCGGTGCGACTTCGGCGTGGATTACTCCGGTGCGACTCCAAGGGCGATAGATGCTTGTGTTGGTGCGGCGGATCTAGAGTGCGTTGTTGGCGAACTAGAGCCTTCACTTGTGTAGATTTCCGTTAGCGATATACGCTACACCACCACCTGCACAACAAAACCAAAACTGGAGCACAAGCTCCCAGCAACAAATATACAACAAAGAAAACGGCAGGAAAGAGCCATGAGGAGCACCATGTGCTTACCCCCAACAACAAAATGCCCAAATGCACACCCTTGGGCCAAAACGGTGCACAATATGGCCGAGTGAAGATCTAAACAAAAATATAACTTTTCCAATTGAAGTGCACATGCAGGAAAATAAGCTCAGATGAGTCCGAAAAACCCTATAAATATCAGACTCATCAAATGCCCATTCTTATCAGGAGCTGGGATGAAGCATCTGGAGGCGGAGGCCATTGATGATGTACGTGCCTCAAGACGTTGCAATGATGTGTGCTTTCGCATTTGCAGAACATATGGAGTCCTTGGACCTTGGAGTGGAGTGAGGCGGATAGTTGAGTAGACCCTGAGATGATGGCTATGATGGTAGGCTCATTGTGGTTCCGTGTTGTTGAACTCTAACTTGTATTTGGTTGGGGCTTCACGTGTCGTGAAGGCCATGGGGGAATTCCGACACCGAGTAGGTGCTGCCTTGAAAGATGGTGTTGGCAATGTGTGATCACTTGATTGCATCTGTGTTGTATACACATTTGGTATGGCTGGTTTGTGTATCACCTTTCTCACTTCCATTCTAAGATGCACGGGTTTTTGCATGATGTGTTGAGCTTGCGACTTCCCTAGGGCGTTGGCATTGTATGGTTAAGATCCCATCATCATCATTAGGCAGTTGTTTGGTTCATTAATCTCAATGTTCTAGATTTGAAGAAGGCATACTTGATAATGGTATACACATGTGTGTAATCTAACAGTTGTCAGAAGCTCTATCTGTTCAGTATGTTCCTTGTAATAAGTTTAGATAGGTTGTCTAAGTGATTGTGACAGGTGGTCACAAGATAGAGAGGTGGAGAGACAGAAATCTACCTAAGTCCACATGTGTTGAGTGAAGCCCGTTCACTCAATGCCAGTTGTCATAGAAGGATGCTGGAAAGACTGAAAATCATATAATTCCACATGCGTTGAGTGAAGATAGTTCCATCAACGCCAAATTCCAAAAAGCATTGAGTAAGGTGTGGATAGTCAAAGCCCAGTAGTTTGCAATATAGAAATACGGCTAAGGCCATAGCCGTTGAGTAAAGTTGGTTCACTCAACTCCATATAACTAGACGTGTCGAGTACAGCACAGTCGGTCAAAGCATCAGCATTGGCAAGCAGAAAAATCGACTAAGTCTAGAATCGTTGAGTGAGTACAGCTCTCTCAATGCCTAAATAGAAGCGTTGAGTCAAGCTCAAGCATTTGAAGATTCTGTCAAGAATTATGAATAAATACAGAATCATTGAGTGAGGATTGCTCACTTAATGCAAAAGAATAAGGTGTCGATATAGCAATGATCAGTCAAAGCCTAAAGAGATATAGATAGAAAAATATGTCCAAGTCCAGATGCGTTGAGTTAGGTCAGCTCACTCAACGACAAGCTCATCATAAAGAGTTATGGATAAGTACATAAGCATTGAGTGAGGACACTTCACTCAACACCTCTGTAAGATGGCATGCATTCAGAGAAGCAACTAAGTCCAGGGACGTTAAGTGATGAAAGATAAATCAACGCACTCAACGCCTAGCAGTGCAGAAGAAATTGGCCAAGTCCCTAGCATTGAGTTATGAAGATTCACTCAACACATTCAATGCCTTTTGGGGCAGAATTTGGCTACGTCAATTTGGCGTTGAGTGATGAAGGCTCAGTCAATGCACTCAATGCCAAATTAGCAGAAAGAATGTCTAAGAAAAAAAAGCATTGAGTGAAGGATATTGACTTAATGCACTCAACGCCTGGCAGTATAGTTTATTTGGATTGTTTATTTGGCTAAGTGTTTTTGCGATGAGTGAAGGCTGTTTACTCAACGCACACAATGCATGGAATGAAACTGAGAATTTGCCTAAGTCCACAGATGTTGACATTAGAAAAAGTCAACAAAAGTCAACCGAATTCAAATTAGTTGTAGGAAAGCTACAATACGGGACAAATGGCGCCGCAGACCTACTGTAGGTCTCTTACTGTTAAAGCAAGTTACTGACAACAACTACAGGTGTGCCCCACGGGAAAAATAATCGTTGGACGATGGAAGCTAATAAAAGAATTTTGAAAGAGACAGATCTTAACTGAACTAATTAGAGTAAAATTACAGCACAGAATAAAGAAAGAAGATCAAGCAACCAGAAGAGACATAAGGATTTTATAGTGGTTCCACAAATCTGGGTAGTCCACTCTTCTACCACCCTGGTAGGAATCCACTCAGGTTTTTGATTAGGTGACTGCCACTAATGGGTTTTGATCAGGTCCCCAAAACCAACTCAGGTCTTTTGGTAGGAGACTTGCAACCAGGAATCACTTTTGAAGGGAGATGACAACCCTTTATACAGGAGGTGGTGAGAGAGTGATTTTATCTTCTCTGTCAACAATCAGATAGAAGATTCAAGTGGATATGATGTTAGCAAATAGCACCCCCTGAGATATTGATTGGTTCAGGTTAGCAGGAAGCTTTGCTGCAAGGTGATAGGCTTTCACAGTGATGATGTCTCCAGCAGGCTTCTTAGACTGATATTGATTTGTTGTCTCTTGAAAGCCTGGAGCTGATGAAGAACTCTGATGATTATTTTCTTGGTGATGCAGAGTTCCTTTCTCTGTAAAAGACCTTTTTACTTCTTCTTGTGTTCTGCGTCTATTCTGTCTTTCTGTTCTATATTCTTCCCTGTATTTGAATTCCGTTGATTTTATGGTGGAAGAAACATTCCCGAGAGAGAGGATGCTTTGGAAATTGATCCGAACTTAATTCTACTGTCTGTCCGTTTGAACGGCTATTTTCATTGGGAATGTTGACTGTAATTAATCCGTAATTAATTCTGCCAATTGTTACTGTTTGGTCAGAAATCGTCGACCTGAACTTTCGTCGAGTTCATTAATCGTCGACCTGAGTTTGACATTCGTCGAACTCAGCTAGATTCGTCGAGCTGAATATCTTGCCTGTTTTCGTCGACCGGAGCATGCAGTTTGTCGAGCTCAGTTTCTGAAAGAGCAACTAGATCTGATATACTCTAGAGGGGGGTGAATAGAGTATATGGTGCTTTAAAACTTTTTGCAAACTTTTACAACACTTGTTGTAATATGAGTGAGCAGGGAAGCAGAAAAAAATCTAATCACAATACTGAGCTATGCAAATACTAAGCACAGAAAAATCAAGGCCAGAAACAGAAAGAAAACAAGCAGAACCAGAGGACACAAGGAAATATAGTGGTTCCCCAAACTTGGGTACATCCACTCTTCTACCACCCTAGGTAGGAATCCACTGCAGGATGAGTTGATCAGGTGTCCTGGGCACCAATGAGCTTTTGATAAGGTGCTCAAAAACCAAAGCAGATTTTTTGATCAGGTGTCTTGCCACCAATGAGCTTTTGACAAGGTGCTCAAAAACCAGATTCAAACTTTTGAAGGGAGTTTGAAAAACCCTTTACAGAGTGGGGGTGAGAGAGTGATGGCAGTCTTCTCTTTCTCAAACAACTGAGAAGACTAAGTGGATTGATGTCAAAGCTCCCCTTGAGTCCTTGAGATCTTCAGGAAGAAGAGCTTTGCTGAGGGTGATAGGCCTTCAAAGGTAGAACTCCAGCAATAGATGGTTTCAGCAATGGCTGAAATGTTGAGTGTCTGGAGTCTTGAAATGATGTTGGCCTTGAACACTTTGAGAGCTGAAGAGATCTGAAGATTTGAGAAAGCTTGATCTCCTTTTGATGAGTGTTCTTCAGAATTCTTTTTGACAGAAGATTTTGAGTGAGTCTCTGTAATCTATATTGTGTGTTCTCTTCTTGTTAAATCAATTGATTCAAAAACATTCTGTCTTATTCTCTGTTCCAGAATAGAATATCATTCTCTGTCAAAGATAGTCGTTGGTCTGCATTGATTGCATCCTTAATTGCATAAACTCTTCTGGAGGAAAGTCCACAGAATTATTCCTTGAAAAATCCCTTGAAACTTGGTCCAGAAGTAAATGAAAACGGCTAGCAAATCTCTGAATTAATTGCAGAATAACTCCTGACTGATTTGAATTTGAATTTTGGAAGTTATCTGAAATAGTCGAACTGAGCTCTGCTATCGTCGAGCTGAGCTCAGCGAACTGGAAAACTTAAGCAGCAAAATAATCGTCGATCTGAGCTCAAAGATCGTCGAACTGAGCTCAGAGATAAAGATCCAAAGCAGAGTCAAAATCGTCGAACTGAGCTCACCGATCGTCGAATGGAGTTCGACGATATTATGAAGTTGAGCTCAGCGATCGTCGAATGGAGCTAGACGATCTGTCGAAGTTGAGCTAGACGATCGTCGACCGGAGTTCGACGAATCGTCGTGCTGAGCTCGACGATCAGACTTGGTCTCCAGACAGAAAAGCTTGGTCTTCAGGGCAGCTTCCAAACCTAGACTTCTAACCCTTAGACTCAATCCTAATTGACCTATTAAGCTATACAGAAGGTCAAACAAAAGTTCCTAGAGACATAGTGATCCTGACCCAAATTATTAATAGGGTGTTCCAACAATCTCCCCCTATTTGGGTTAGGATTACTATTTACAGACTTTGGAAAAGTTCAAATAACATCATACAATCAGAAAAGCATAAAAACAACAGCAGCTAGACATTGCAGAAACATCACAGAGATATATATATATATATATATATGGCATCCAGATAGCAGTCAGAAAATCCAAAGATTGTCACCTTACAAAGTCATTTCTTCTCTTTGCCTTTAACCATTTTGATTTCTCTGTTAGGGTTCAGGGCTTCTTTGTTGGATCTGGTGTCATCTGCTGCACCCAAGTATGTTTGCTTTGAAGACCTGGGAACCACAGCAGCAGGATGCAACTCCATATATCTCTCAGCATCAAAGAATTTGCTGGAGGCATATTTCTCTAGTTCCTTTTGTCTTTGCTCTGACATTGTAGAAATATTTGAAGAGTCTAAGCCTTGCTCTCTGGCCTTCTTGATCTGATCTAGTGCAGCCAGTTCCTTCATCCTAGCAGTCCAAGCAGATGGATTCTTTTCAGGGTCCTCAAATGGTACAGGTGGCTCATACCTGTTGGAAGAATTATCTTGAGGAGGCCTAGCAGACACTGTCTCTTTTAGCTTGTAGGGGAATGGACCAGAAGTAGTATCAGATGAAACATGTCCTCCTCTGGAGTATGGGTGCTGCCTGGAATACCCTTTAGAATAAACCTGAAAATCTCTTTGACTACCCCTGTATCCTCCTCTCCTAGAATAAGAACCCCTAGATTGGCTTTCCCTTTGGTAGGATCTGGCATGGGGTTGATAGGGAGCCTGGCTTCTAGCTGGTGCTTGACTTGCAGAGCTTCCACCTGCACCTGCATCAGGAGGAGGTGGTGGAGGAGGATGAGGGTGCTGGAACTGGAAGGAGCCCTTCTCATACTTTCTCTTCTTCTTCATGGCTTTCAGCTGGTTTTTGGAATACTGCATCCAATGTTCAGTAATTTGGCAGTTATGCAGAATATAATAAGGAATATCATTATTATCCTTGACTTTTGCAGGAGGAACCCTTTTCATTGCCTTGCTCCTTGCCTTCCTTTTTCTGGCAATGGTAGCAGCTGAATCATCAGAGTCTGTTTTGAATTCATCAGTCTCAGAACTCTGGTCATCATATATAGCATCTATTTTCTTCATCAATTCTTTCTTCAGCTGAACAGCAGCAGATACAGGAGGTGAAGCAGGAACAACAATAACAGCAACTGTAACAGTCTCACTCACAGCAGTAACAACATCAAACTCTGCAGCAGGCTCAACATCAATGGCCTCTGTCATCAGAAGATCCTTGGATGTTTGCTCATCAGAAGCAATTGGGATTTCAGCAGCAGTGTGATCAATCTCAGCAGTATCAACAATTTCAGAAGCAAAGTCAGTCTTTTCTTTATCAACAGCAGCAGCAGCAACAACATCTTCAGAAGCAGCAGTCACTGAATGTACAAATGCAGAGATAATGCTAGGGTCACAGCAAGAGACAGGCACCAGTGCCTTGGACAAATCTTCTGGGGGCTGGACAGCATTAACCTCTGGGAGATAGCTGAAGAAGGCAGGATCAAAGGCAGAAAGCAAAGACCTTAGGTCTATTGCAAGAACTGCAGTAGGAGCCTGACATTCTGGAGGCACAGCAACAGTAGCAGAAGAGGCAGCAGGCACAGAAACATCAGCAGCAGCAGCAGTATCATCAGCAGCAGGAGCAGAAACAGCAGCAGCAATAGCATGAAAGCTTGCTTCATAGGGCATCTCCCCCTGCCTAGATGCAGATACCTCTGTATCAAGGCACACTGCTGGAGGTGCTGCCTGAGGAAGGAGGGAGGAAAGCCTGGCAGAGAGGGCTGCCACTGACAAGTGTAGAGGAGCCAATGAGGTCTCCAAGAGTAGGGAGAGCCTGGGGGCAATTAGCTCATACAACTTGTCAGCTAGGGCTGAGAGGTCTACTTGCTCAATAACAGGAGCAGAGGTAGATGGAATAGGGATAGCTGAGGATGCTGGAAGTGGAGGGCTGGAGAGTGGTGGTATGGATGGCTGAGGTGTTGGGATGGTGGATTTGGAGGACAAGGGGATGGAGATGGATGGAGTGAATGTTGGTTGGTCAATGATGTGGTGTAGGAGATCTTGGAATGATGTGGAGGAGGAGGGTAACTCTGGAGGAGAGGATGGGGAATCATCCATATAGGAGTCATCCAGGAGAGTGAAGGATGGGATGGAGGGAGAAGAAGTGACATCTGGTGGAGGGTATGAGAACAGAGGGTGGAAGTGGTCTACTGTTGGAGGCAGAATGGGGTCTGGAGATGGAATTGATGTTGGAGATGGGCTAGAGATGATAATGGGGGATGGAGCTGGAATGGTGGATGGTAGAGGTAGGGTTGGACTTGGAGGAGGAGGAGAGGCAGCAACAGCAGCAGCCAGGTCTTCTGCAGGAGCAGAGACCTGTGGGAGAGTGACTCTTTGAGTCCTGGTGCCTGAAGGAGCACTAGAGGAGGGCCTGCATGGCTTGCTTATTTGCCTGTCCCACTTGCCAAAGAGGGCACAGGTAATTCTCTTGGAGGCATTAATGTGAACTCCAGAGGAGACCAGCAAGGCAGGGCACTTTGTCTGCAGAAAAACTCCAAGAATCCTGCCAAAGTTAACAAAGCTTTTGTTGATTTTCTTCTTGATTAGGTCAAAGAAGACCTCTCCCCAGTTCAAACTTTTCTTATCCACCAGAGCTCCCATGAGGCAGAGCTGATGTCTGGATATAGTGTCATGAGCAGAGTGCTTTGCCAGCAGCACTTTTCCTACTACATCTGCCAGGAATCTGTATTCAACAGATAGATTCCTCTTGAATAGCTTGCTAGGGTTTCCCTCTGGATGACCCATCCTGGCAAGTATGTCAGAAAACTCCTCCCCAGATAACTCAGCAGATTCTTCTCCATTTCTCAGTCCAAAAACCTCTGTTAAAACTGTGGGGGTCAAGGGTACCTGGTTTCCAGCAATAGACCCAACTATTGTGTTGTTGTCTAGATTATGAGCAGTGTAAACCCATTCCTTGATTTCATCTGAGGCCAGCTTTATCCTGGTGGTCATGAGGGCAGACAGATTCTGATCCTTGAATGAACTCAGAATGTCTTGGAAAACTTGGTCAGTAGTGCTGAATGATTCCATATCAATGTCGAAGCCTGCATCAAACTTCATTGCGGCTAGGACAGCAACTGATACAGCCATTGTACCTGCAAAAACTTAACAAACAAAACGACCAAGCGTAGAACTGTTTGGAGGGAAGAAGATTCTTGCAGAGAAATCGAAAGCGCAAAAGAGAACGACGGCGAAAAATGAGTTTTATATTAGGGTTCGACGCAGAATTGGAAAGATCGTTGAACTCAGTTCGACGATCGAGGCTTCTAAAGGAATCTGAAGAGACTCCAACATCGTCGATCTTCGTTCGACGATCTTGAAAGGCGTCGAGCTCCGTTCGACGATCGTTCAGTGAACAAAATCGTCGAGCGCCGTTCGACGAGCGTTGACCGGAAGAGATAGTTCATACTATCTGAGAGGCGCTGAACTCAGTTCGACGATTCTGGAAATCATCGAACTCCGTTCGACGATCTTTGGGGAAATCGTCGAGCGCAGTTCAGAGATCAGAAAATTCTAGACACTAAGAAAAAAAATCAGAATTTTTGCCTAGTCTTGGTCAATTTTTAGCTTTCAAAATCTTGGATATTATTTAAGGCTTCCTCCATCTAACATTCCTAACTGATTTAGGAAGAAAGTGTGTTTCTTTTCATCCAAAAGCTTGGTGAAAATATCTCCCCTTTGTAAATCAGTTGGGATATATTGCAATTCAATTTTATTCTTTTCAACATTGTCCCTTAAGAAGTGATGCCTAATCTCTATGTGTTTTGTCCTACTATGGAGGACTGGATTTTGAGCTATGGAAATAGCACTTGTGTTATCACAAAAGATTTTTGACTTCTCTAAGTTGTAATCATAGTCTAGGAGTTGGTTTTGAATCCACAGTATTTGTGAACAACAACTGCCTGCAGCCATATATTCAGCTTCAGCAGTTGAAGTTGACACAGATGTTTGTTTCTTACAAAACCATGAGACAAGTCTGTCACCAAGGAACTGACAAGTTCCACTGGTGCTTTTCATGTCAATTCTGCATCCAGCATAATCAGCATCTGAGAATCCAGTTAAATCAAATGCTGAATCTTTTGGATACCAGAGACCTAGATTTGGACAACTTTTAACATACCTGAGAATCCTCTTTACTAAAGTGAGGTGTGACTCTCTAGGGCTAACTTGGAACCTAGCACATATACATGTAGCAAACATTATATCTGGTCTACTAGCTGTAAGATACAGTAAAGAGCCAATCATTGCTCTATATGTGGTCTGATCAACAGGTTTCCCATGTTCATCAGCATCCAATACAGCATTGGTAGGCATGGGTGTTCTCATACAAGATGCCTCAGACATACCAAATTTCTTAACCAACTCATTTGCATATTTGGTTTGAGAAATGAAGATGCCTTCAGCATGTTGCTTGACTTGCAATCCTAGGAAGAAGGATAGCTCACCCATGCTACTCATCTCAAATTTAGAATGCATTAGGTTAGAAAATCTTCTGCATAATTTTGAGTCAGTAGAACCAAAAATGATATCGTCTACATAAATTTGTACTAGTAGGGTGTGGGACTTATGGGTTCTAATAAAAAGAGTTTGGTCTACTCTACCCCTTATAAAACCATTTTCCAAGAGAAAGCATGCTAGGGTCTCATACCATGCTCTAGGAGCTTGCTTGAGACCATATAATGCTTTATTTAATCTAAAAACATAATCAGGATAAGTTGGAGAGATAAAACCTGGAGGTTGTCTGACATAAACTTCCTCTTTGATGTCTCCATTCAAGAAAGCACTTTTGACATCCATCTGATAGACTTTGAAACCTTTGTGAGCTGCATAAGCTAGAAATATCCTGATGGCTTCCAATCTTGCAACTGGTGCAAAGGTCTGGTCGTAGTCAATTCCTTCTTCTTGAGAATATCCCTGAGCAACTAGCCTTGCCTTGTTCCTTATTATTACTCTTTGATCATCCAGTTTGTTTCTGAATACCCATTTTGTTCCAACAATGGAATGATCCTTAGGCTTTTGCACTAGTTCCCATACTTTGTTTCTCTCAAATTGATGCAATTCCTCTTGCATTGCAATGATCCAATGTGGATCTTGCTCTGCATCTTGAATGGACTGAGGTTCAATTTGAGATAGGAAGCAGGTGTGCAACAGGTTTTGGTTGACCTGATTTCTGGTTTGCACACCAGCTGAGATTTCTCCAATTATTTGAGAAATTGGATGGTCTCTTGATGTTACTAAATCAACAGGGGGTGTTGATTGTTCACCAACCTGTGTTGTTGTTTCCACTTGTGGTACAACAACTGGCTCTTCAGATTGTGCTTCAATATGTGAAGCATTCCCTTCATCTTCACTGCTTTCTTCTTCTTGAGCAACCTGTAACTTGTTCATATCTTCAGCTAGAGAGTGTTCCTGCAAAGGTTCTATGGTAGAAGAAATCTTCTCCTTGAAAGACATGTTAGTTTCATCAAAAGAAATATGAACAGATTCCTCAATTTTCAAAGATGATTTATTATAGACCCTATAGGCCTTGCTGATCATGGAGTATCCCAGAAACACTCCTTCATCAGCTTTGGCTTGAAATTTTGCTAAATATCTCTTGTCATTATTGTGAATATAGCAAATACAACCAAAAATTCTAAAGTAGTCAATTTTAGGTTTCTTCCCTTTGAGTAGTTCATAGGGAGTCTTTCCCTTTAGTTTATGTATCAGACTTCTGTTCAACACATAGTTGGAGGTGTTCACTGCCTCTGCCCAAAAGGATAGAGGTAGATGAGCATTTGACAACAATGTAGTGGCAGATTCAATAAGGGTTCTATTTTTCCTTTCAGCTACCCCATTTTGTTGAGGAGTTCTAGGAGCTGAGAAAGTATGCCTGATCCCTTCACTCTGACAGAACTCTTGCATAAGAAGAGAATCAAAATATGTCCCATGATCACTTCTGATCAGGGCAATGTGAGTATTGAACTCAATCTGTATACATTTGAGAAACTCTGTCAGACACTTAAAGTTATCAGACTTCTTCCTTAGAAAGAACACCCAAGTGAATCTAGAGAAGTCATCTACAACTACCAAAGTGTAGGATTTCCCTCCTAGGCTTTGTACTGTGATGGGTCCAAACAGATCCATGTGTAACAGATACAATATCCTAGGTGAATCACTCTTATTAAGTGACTTAAAACTGTTTTTAGTTTGCTTGCCTAATTGACAAGCCCTGCAGAGTCCTTCCTTCTTGTAAGGGCCAGAAGGTAGTCCTCTAACAAGGTTGTCCTTGGATAGCCTAGCAATAGTTCTAAGGTTTAGGTGTCCTAGTCTCTTATGCCATAAAACATTTGGTCTACAGACTGAATTAAACAAGCAGATATCTACATTGGTTGAAAGAAAATCTACTAGGTAGATGTTACCTTTCCTTTTACCTGTCAACACAGTTGTGTTGTCCTCTGACTTGATTTTGCATAAGGTTTTGCTGAAGGTCACCTGGTAGCCTTCATCACACAGCTGACTGATGCTGATCAGGTTGTGCTTCAGTCCTTCCACATATGCTACCTTCTTGAAGGTTACTGATCCAATCTGTACTGCACCATGTCCCTTAGTTTGTCCAAAGTTGGAATCACCAAAGATAACTTTGGGTCCAAGCTTGGCTCTGAAGGATGTGAGGTTGTCCTTATTCCCTGTCATGTTCTTAGAGCACCCACTATCCAAATACCATTGCTGGTTAGATGTTGGATAGGTCTTCACCTGCACATAAAACAATTCACTTATTTTTGACCCAGTTTACCTTGGGCCTAGGTTGATAACCTCTAAATTCAGAAATGAAAGACATCCCAGGTTGACTCTTATATCCTTCAGGATGATATCTCCTTGGAGGTATAATCCATTCAGTATAAGGGTTAAAGGTTTGGGATGAAGAACCCTTAGGATTCAATTTTGATTTACCTTTGAAAAGGTTTCCAGAGTTCTGACCTCTGTTCGACGATCTTGGAGCTGAGTTCGACGATCTTGGGTCAGATCGTCGAGCTCCGTTCGACGGTCGACTATGGGTGAGGTCAGGTATATGTGATCGTCGACCTGCGTTCGACGACTTTGGCTGAGATCGTCGATCAGCGTTCGACGATTTTTCCTGAGATCGTTGAGCTGCGTTCGGCGATCGTCGATCTTCATTCGGCGATCGTCGATCTTCGTTCGACGATTTCTGCTGGGACTTAGTCTTCTGAGGCAAATCAGAATTTTTCCTAGCAACCTCTACAACTCCCTTTCCCTTGTCAGAAATAAACTTGATGGGAGTTATTAGGACTATAGGTTGGCTGGATGAAGCACCCAAGCCCAGTGTACTGTTAAATCTAGAGTTCACTGTGCTTGTGAAGTCCATCAGCTTGATGCTTCTCCCATTAAGGGATTCTTCAAGCTTCTTGGCCTCAGAGAGCTCACTTTTCAGTGTAGCTATCTGTTCCCTACAGTTCTCCAACCTCCCTCTGATACCAATTGAAAGAGCAACTAGATCTGATATACTCTAGAGGGGGGTGAATAGAGTATATGGTGCTTTAAAACTTTTTGCAAACTTTTACAACACTTGTTGTAATATGAGTGAGCAGGGAAGCAGAAACAAATCTAATCACAATACTGAGCTATGCAAATACTAAGCACAGAAAAATCAAGGCCAGAAACAGAAAGAAAACAAGCAGAACCAGAGGACACAAGGAAATATAGTGGTTCCCCAAACTTGGGTACATCCACTCTTCTACCACCCTAGGTAGGAATCCACTGCAGGATGAGTTGATCAGGTGTCCTGGGCACCAATGAGCTTTTGATAAGGTGCTCAAAAACAAAAGCAGATTTTTTGATCAGGTGTCTTGCCACCAATGAGCTTTTGACAAGGTGCTCAAAAACCAGATTCAAACTTTTGAAGGGCGTTTGAAAAACCCTTTACAGAGTGGGGGTGAGAGAGTGATGGCAGTCTTCTCTTTCTCAAACAACTGAGAAGACTAAGTGGATTGATGTCAAAGCTCCCCCTGAGTCCTTGAGATCTTCAGGAAGAAGAGCTTTGCTGAGGGTGATAGGCCTTCAAAGGTAGAACTCCAGCAATAGATGGTTTCAGCAATGGCTGAAATGTTGAGTGTCTGGAGTCTTGAAATGATGTTGGCCTTGAACACTTTGAGAGCTGAAGAGATCTGAAGATTTGAGAAAGCTTGATCTCCTTTTGATGAGTGTTCTTCAGAATTCTTTTTGACAGAAGATTTTGAGTGAGTCTCTGTAATCTATATTGTGTGTTCTCTTCTTGTTAAATCAATTGATTCAAAAACATTCTGTCTTATTCTCTGTTCCAGAATAGAATATCATTCTCTGTCAAAGATAGCCGTTGGTCTGCATTGATTGCATCCTTAATTGCATAAACTCTTCTGGAGGAAAGTCCACAGAATTATTCCTTGAAAAATCCCTTGAAACTTGGTCCAGAAGTAAATGAAAACGGCTAGCAAATCTCTGAATTAATTGCAGAATAACTCCTGACTGATTTGAATTTGAATTCTGGAAGTTATCTGAAATCGTCGAACTGAGCTCTGCTATCGTCGAGCTGAGCTCAGCGAACTGGAAAACTTAAGCAGCAAAATAATCGTCGATCTGAGCTCAAAGATCGTCGAACTGAGCTCAGAGATAAAGATCCAAAGCAGAGTCAAAATCGTCGAACTGAGCTCACCGATCGTCGAATGGAGTTCGACGATATTATGAAGTTGAGCTCAGCGATCGTCGAATGGAGCTCAACGATCTGTCGAAGTTGAGCTAGACGATCGTCGACCGGAGTTCGACGAATCGTCGTGCTGAGCTCGACGATCAGACTTGGTCTCCAGACAGAAAAGCTTGGTCTTCAGGGCAGCTTCCAAACCTAGACTTCTAACCCTTAGACTCAATCCTAATTGACCTATTAAGCTATACAAAAGGTCAAACAAAAGTTCCTAGAGACATAGTGATCCTGACCCAAATTAGTAATAGGGTGTTCCAACAGTTTCTATTTCATCGAGCTGAGATACTGACTTGCTAGTTTTGTCGAGCTGAGCAAGTGATGTCCACCAATCGTCGACCTGAGTTCGACATTCGTCGAACTCAGCTACTGTCACCATTCGTCGACCTGAGTTCGTCGTTCGTCGAACTGCGTTCGACGATCGTCGAGCTGATTCTCTGACTTTGTCTTAACAGCATTTCTTTCAGCAATTCTGGAGCTCTTCTGAATGACCTGTCCGGAAATAGTCCTATAACCCACGACTATACATGTTGGGTCATTCTAAGGAACCCTAATAGTGTTCCTTGCCCAAATCGTAACTGGGGTTACTACAATCTCCCTCTATTTGGGTAAGGACACTATTTACATAAATATAAGTAAAATATAAGGAAATTAAATACAATTAAATCTGGATCAAGTACATCTGCTGTTGTTGCTCCTGTTGTTACAGCTGTTGTTGATCCTTGCCCAAATCTGCAGCATTATAATCTGTTGTTGCTACTACTGCTAGAATCCCCACAAACTGCTACTACTGCTAGAATTTATGTAGCTTCATTTACAGGCATCTCCCCCTATGTGCATAGCCTTGCACACCTTATTCAGCCACTGATATCCTGTATATTTGCTGGACTGAATTCTTTTCCTGCAAGGAGATGTTAGGATTTCTGGACATAGAAAACCTTGGGTCCTGGTTCTCTTTTAAAATAATCAGAAATAAAAGAATAAAAATTTCTGTTTTGAAATTCTGAGTTCGACGAAAAATATTTTTGTCGATCTGAGTTCGACGAATGATATTGAGATCGTTCATCTCTGTTCACAGAATGATAATAATTGTTTTCTGTGATCCATTTTCGTCGATCTCTGTTCGACGAATTAAATTTGTTTCGTCGAGCACAAAGTCCTGAATAGTTTAAAGCAAAATCTTTGTTCATAGTTCGTCGATCTGAGTTCGACGAATAGTATTGATGTCGTCGATCTTTGTTCGACGAAATATTTTGAACTAAGATTTTCTGATGATTTTCATGTGATAATCTGAAATCAGTGTTAAATTTAGCTGAAGGAGAGTTAAGGGAAGAAATAACCTGATCCTCTTCATCTAATTCACACTTTGATTCTTTAGATTCTTCAGCATAGCTGCTGAGAGAAGCATCTATTGCCATTAGGCAAAATTCTTTTGCTCTTGCTTCTTCTTCATCCTCAGTTGAATAGGAGAAAGCATCTGAGTCACTCCAGGATTCAGCATCAAATATTATTTCTTTAGCTGATCCAGCAGCCATTACTGTGAGGGAGTCCCACATGTCTTTTGCAGATGAACATTCAGCAAGTTCTTCAAAAATGTCATCAGACATTGATTGTGTCAGAATGTTCATTGCTTGTGCATCAGCAATCTTCATCTTTTGTTGGGCATCTGTCCATTGGGATGATGGAACAACATTTGGACTTGTTGTTTGCTGAGGTGGAGCTGGACCTGACAAAATAGATTTAAAGATGTTTTCATCAATGGAGTCCATATAAAATCTAATCCTTGTCTTCCATAGTACAAGCATGTCTAGATTGCACATGGGTAGTCTGGTGCTTGAAAACTCATCAAGTTGTGCCATGATAACTTTAAAGATATTTAAGATCTATCAAAGGATCTTTTGGTTCAGGTGTTAGCCTGTACAACCAATATAACCTGTTAAGGTGTGGTAGTTTAACCAACCTGCCTCTGATACCAATTGAAAGAGACAGATCTTAACTGAACTAATTAGAGTAAAATCACAGCACAGAATAAAGAAAGAAGATCAAGCAACCAGAAGAGACATAAGGATTTTATAGTGGTTCCACAAATCTGGGTAGTCCACTCTTCTACCACCCTGGTAGAAATCCACTCAGGTTTTTGATCAGGTGACTGCCACTAATGGGTTTTGATCAGGTCCCCAAAACCAACTCAGGTCTTTTGGTAGGAGACTTGCAACCAGGAATCAGTTTTGAAGGGAGATGACAACCCTTTATACAGGAGGTGGTGAGAAAGTGATTTTATCTTCTATGTCAACAATCAGAGAGAAGATTCAAGTGGATATGATGTTAGCAAATAGCTCCCCCTGAGATATTGATTGGTTCAGGTTAGCAGGAAGCTTTGCTGCAGGGTGATAGGCCTTCACAGTGATTGTTGATGCGCAAAAACGGCACCGGGGGGACAGCTATCACCGAGGGGGTGTTTGGTCTCACAGGCTAGGTGAGGAGGAAGGAGAAGGTTGCGTAGGTAGGGGAGAGGCTTGAGAGAAGGGGCGAGCCTTGATCAACAGAGAGGGTTGATGAAGAGAGGAAGAGGAGGGAGACCAGGAGCGGTCGAGCAGACAGTAATCGCAACGGTTGCACTAGCAGGTTGGTTGCCGAGAAGAGCTGAACTAAGCTGAGGGCAAGGCTTGCTGAGCAGAGGAGCAAGGCTTGCTGAGCAGAGGAGCAAGGCTTGCTGAGCAGAGGAGCAAGGCTTGTTGAGCAGAGGAGCAAGGAGGGGGCCGCTAGCAGCGGCAACAACACACTTCGCCCGTCGCGGCCTAAATGCCACTCCTGCGACGGTCTTTCCTTTGATTAATAGCTAGAGATTACAAGCTTACAAGTACACCTTCACAACAAAATCATTAAGGGGTACAAAGGGAAGTTGGCGGCTAAGGGAGAAGAAAGTGCCAGAAAGCAGAGAGGAGAAGCTGCCAGAGACTAAGTAAAAGAGTCTACCAGCTGCTGGAGGACTGGGAAACTGAGTCTGCAGAGTCTGCTGGCAAGCTGCTGGAGAGCTGTGGAGGACTGCGCGGACAGGAAATCTGAGTCCATAGGGCTTGCTGGAAGGGTGATGACGGACTGCGCGGACTGGAAAACGGAGTCCGCAGGGGCTGCTGGCAAGACTTGTCTCCACCTCCAGGATCCCTGAATGAGAGGCTTCAGGGGGTATTTATAGGCCCAGGGAAGTTCTTGAAGAAGCGGGGCCCAGTGACATCGGCATGACGACCTGCGCAGACTCCGCGGACTGAGAATTTGCGTCCGCCATTGTTGAACGAAGCAAGCGTTCTTGGAAGAACTAGGCAGAGATCAACCTCCCTTGGCTTTTCTTCAAAGATTCTTGAATTAGAACACAGTAGGGTTGTATCTCCTGAAGATGATCTTCAATCAACTTCTGTCTTGGATTCAGATCTCAATCTGAATCTTACTTTGCAGCCTGGTTCAATAGCTGCACTTCTTAGATGGAGCTCTCTCCCTCCAACTTCTTAGATCTTCTGTAGAAGGTCTTCTTTGTGTTGTTAGATCTCTTAATTGATTGTTGTCACTCTGTAATGCCTCTCTTTCTGGCGAAGGAGAAAGGTCTTTAAATAGTCTTCCTCCAAGGTAACCGGCTGATCCGGTTTCTAATAACCTTCTGACAGCTCTAACAGTTGCAGTTGACCGGTTGAAATGGCAGCTGTCAAGTCATCCAGTCACTTCTTGAAATCTCTGCACTATCTGAAAGTGTCGAGACAGATAGTCTTTATGTGTCAACACAAATTGACTAAGTGTCGACACAAGTAGACTAAGTGTCGACACTAGCCTTCATGGTGTCGACACAACTCCTTGTGTTGTTGTAATAGCTTCTCGACACTGCTTCTTCAGAATGTGTCAACACTGATCCTGTGTGTCGACACAAGCCTTCTGTTGAATGTGTCGACACTGATTGAGTGTGTCGACACAAGTACTTCTTCTTCAATACTTAGTTGATTTCTGCTGTGTGTCGACAGAACTCCTTTGTGTCGACACAACTTCTTGTGTTGAAACTTGCTAAGTGTCGACACATCTTCTTTATGTCGACACATGCCTTCATGTGTTGAAACTTTGCTGAGTGTCGACACATCTCCTTGTGTTGACACATGTACTTGAACTTGGTTGAAGTTCGCTGAGTGTCGACATAACTTCCTGGTGTCGACACTTTTGATGTCGACAAAGTTTTTCTTGGTGTCGACACTGCTTTTAAGTGTCGACACTGATTATGTAGACAATTCTTCACTGTGTGTTGACACTGCCTGTATGTGTCGACACATTTCTTCTGGTGTCGACTCTGCCTTCCTGGTGTCCACACAATTACTCCAAGTGTCGACACAGCTTCTCTAGGTGTCGACACAAGCCTTCTTAAGTGTCGACACTTTTCTTCTGGGTGTCGAAACATGGACTTAGAAACTTTTCCTGCAATTCTGCAATTACTTAACCTGCACAAATAAACTCAAAACACATCAAATACACCTTGATGTATATCATTGAGTAGGGTGAGGCTTCTTCAAATCTGGTACATATATACCAATGTACCCAACATGAGCCCATAGTTATTCCAGGTCCTTCAGCAATTTCTTCTGCTCCTAGTTATGTCATGGATGACTCTCCATTACCAGATCAGGATGATGTGATCTTGGCTGACATTCAACAAGTGGAAAAGGCAGCCGCTGAAAGCACTGTCAGAGTTGATGACACTCCAGCTTCTTCTATGTCTTCTCCTCCATCTCCTGTTGATATTCCTGCTCAAGCTCCTTCTCAACCTGATAAGCCTATCATTTCTGCTGAGGAACTGAAGGCTCTGAATGATTTATATGATAATCTTTAAAGATCTGATGATGAGGATAGTGATGATGAGGATGATGATGATGAATCTGATGATGAACCAAATAGGAAGTCAGTATCCAAGAAAAGAAATGCTCCTCCTCCTCCTGCTCCTAAGCCAAATCCAAACAATGACACTCCCTACTACATTCTTCAAAAGATATCACCATATAAAGGGATGTCAGCTTGGATGTGGCTGTCCAAGAATTAGCAGAAGAGAGGAAGAAAAGCAGAATGTACTCTCCTGCTCCAGTTCAAAGATACAGAAAAGATCCACCTCCTCCACCTCCTCCAGCTGCTGGTGCTTCAGGTTCTAGTTCTCAAAGATCTGCCACTATTCAAACATATCAAAGACATCAAGGGAGATCTCATCATGAAAGCAGCTAGCACAGACAATATTCTTCAGGAAAGCAACATGAACAGCAGCAACAACATCAACAATAATAACAACAATCCACTGAAAATCAACTAGCTGAAGGCTCTAAAAGACCATCCTCTCCTCCTATTCCTTTTGAAGATCCTGAAACAGCTACTACTGCTAGAATGGCCACGTTCCAGGAACTTGTAGGCCTTTCTCTGATTAACAAGGATAAAGTTGAAGGATAGGATCCCTCTGAATATACTACCATGTCAAAGTACAGGAAAGAGGAACTTAAGAGATTTGATAAAGCTAACAAGATTTTCAATGTGGATGACTACATGAAGTTACACCCAGAAGCAGTTGTCCCCAGGGCTACATCTCTGAAGATTATAGGGGTTACTGACATGACCATGACCAGTGTACAAGCTTCAGATCCTAACAGAGAAATAATATTTACAAAGCCAGGAGACAAGAGCAAGGATGCAATGCCAAAGGAAAAGAAGCAGAAGAAGTGATTTTGAACTCTCTTTATCTTTCTGCATTATTTATAAATGTTTTATATTTTCTAAACAAAGCTCATGTATATATATATCTGCTGCATGTATTATCTATCTCTGCCAGATATATGTTTTTTCTGCTTTGTTTATTTTTAGTTTAAGTCTGAGCCTGTGGTTAGTAACCTCACCCAAATAGGGGGATATTGTTGGATCCCTACTTTGATTTGGGCTAGTTTCACTAACTTAGGATCTTGCGACCCACAATGTATAGCCAGGGTCATAGTCATGTCCTAGAGTCTAGGCCAAGTCCTTAGAGTCAACATCACATGGACCAGCTATCAACAAGACTGCCAGTGACTCAAGACTTAGAAGATTTCAAGACTCTGTAAAGTGAGTTCGACGTTCGTCGAACTCAAGTCGATAGATTGTCGTGCTCAGCTCGACAATCTCAGAAATAATTCTCTGAGCTCAGCTCGACGAACTTTATTCTTTGTTCGACGAATCTTTGGACTACTACAACATTCTGTCAAGACTATGTTCTCTAGTCTTAGGTCGACGAACTTAGTTCTCTGACCGACGAATTCTGGATTATCTACTTCAACAACTTAGAACCAGAAGACTTGTGTCGACAATCATAGTATATGTCAAAACCAACAAGAGTCGACAGTAGAAGAACTTGTGTCGACACCCAGATCATCAGTCGACACTTTGGAAAGGTTGTGCCGACACCACACAGAAGACTTGTGATGACATACAGGATATCAGTCAACACCACATGTGTCGACACCAGGAGTAATTGTGTCGACACACAAAATATTTGACAACTCCAGAAACTCAGCTCGGCGAACTTCAGACACAGAAAAGGCAAAGTTTTTGATGCATACAGTTCTGTTATCAGATCGACGATCTTGGAACTCAGCTCGACGAACAGAAGTTATCTGATCGACGAACACAACAACTCAGCTCGACGAACTATGAACTTAGCTCAACGATTTCTGTCATCTATTCGACAATTCCAGACTAAGTCATTTCCAGCCCTATCCCCATTATTACTGCAATAATTCCTGGATAATCAATGCTCTAACATTTTCTGAATATAACCGTTAGAGGAGCATTGATTAGGATATTCTCCAGGATTATTGCTTGCCATTTTTCCACAGACAGTTGGGGAAATTATTCAATGCTGCTTATTCTCTAGGCCGTCAGCATTGAATGTATAAGGAATTCAAAATTCGAAAGACCAATTTCCCTAGAAAATATAAAAAGAGATTTTTCTCTTTTCTTATAGAGACAGATAGAAAGAAAGTCAAAAAAAGATACAGAGAGAAGATTACTGAATCAGACAAGAAAAACACAACCTGTCTGCTCTCAATCTTACACAAGATTTCTGATATAGAAAAAAGCCCTTGACCAGAACATCATCTGTCATCTGAAGAAGAAGAACAATCATTAAAATATCAAGAGTCTTCATTCTTCAAACTCTCCAGGACACTTCACAGGACAACAAATCTTCCATCTATCAAAGAAGTTCCTGAAGATCTCTCTAATCAAGGCTGAAAGCTTGAAGGCCTATCACCCTGTGCAAAGCTCCAGTTCTCCTGAACTCTCTACATCTCAGGGGGAGCTTTGAAAACATCACTGAATCCACTTAAGTCTTCTCAGTTTATTGAGAAAGAGAAGACCTCATCACTCTCTCATCCCCACCTCTGAAAAGGGTTTTAATTCCCTTCAAAATTATTCTGGTTCACAAGTCTCCTTCCAAAAGACTTGAGGTTGGTTTTTGAGTACCTGATCAAAAGCTCATTGGTGGCAGTCACTTGATCAAAACCTGTAGTGGATTCCTACCAGGGTGGTAGAAGAGTGGATGTACCCAGGTTGGGGAGCCACTATAAAATTTCTTGTGTCGTCTGGTTGCCCCCTTTTCTTTTTGTTCTTGCTGTGCTTGTGTTTTTAGGACTGCTGTGTGCTTATTTATTTTATTTTAATTCTGCACTTTTTAATTACATTAGAAGCTGTAATAGTTTTATAAGGACCTATAAATACTTTATTCACCCCCGCAAGAGTATATTAGATCTAACACATCACTTTCACAAGGATACAATATAAGTATGTAATAGTAGTACAATCAGGAGAAGAGCATATATATATCAAGCGAATAGAAACAACAATGAAGTATAGCAAGTCTCTCAACATTCTACTTTAGCAGTTATACACAATTGTATCAATCCAATAATTAGGTAAAGCACAACAGGAAAGTAACTTAACTTATATGAGTGCCCATACAAACATATAAGTTATGGATCAGCTCAACAGTAAAGTAACTCAACATATAAGAGTGTCCATATAAACTTATATGATCCGGATCCTGTGTATGCAATAAAATACGATGCTATGAATGCAATATAATGACTCACTCATGCTAGTACGCATGTAATTGCTATGTCGACATAGTCTTGAATTTCTCTCTTTTTGAGCAGGTAGCTAACCTCTCAGTCGTCAACCGTCGTGGGCAGATGGTGACAGTAGAGCGGGCTTCTCCAGTACTTGGCGGGTATCCACACTACCAAGTATAAACCTCCATACGCCTCAATGCTAGGAACACAATAGTGGAGCTCCCTACGTTCTACGACTCAGAAGGAACCTCAAGTTGGTGTGCACCGAGGATCAAGCCCAACTGGCCTATCATCGTGGCACGAAAGGAGCCTATGAGAGCATATCACCAAAGGACCAAGCCCAACCGTCCACTTGGCATGGAAGGAGCCTCGGGAGTAAGCACCGAGGACCATGCCCAACCACCCAAAGTTTATCTCTCAAATCCCATCGGTGTGACAACTGGCGAGCCCGTAGACCTACCACGCTATCTTTAACCCAGGATTATGACACCCCGTGTCAACTCACACCGCATGCAATTTCACATAAGCATTCCATCAACATACAAGGGCTCCAATCGAGGCCCTTCTCATCATTACCAAACTAGTGCTCAACAACACTTAAGGGCTCCGTGATGAGTCCCTTATCAATATTTGATCCTGTGCTCAACAACACTCAAGTGTTCCTTGAAACCTAGGTGGAAAGCCACCTTGTACAACATAACAACACACACTACTACCCGTAGGGAGACTCAACTCTAAGCAGTGGACCACTTACACTTTCCATTACTTATCACCTCTCATGGCCATACTTAACCTCTTTCGATTACTTTTAAGGATCGAGCATTCACCAACAAATATACTTCCACCATGGTAATCACATCATCATGGAGATAGTTCACCCCTTTCATTTACGTAAATCCATAGTTATGGTTTACCTATTCAATTATCTAACGTCACAACCTCTACCAAAACCTATACCATTTTACTATTTACAATCATGCTCAATTATGTTTCTCCAACCATTTATTTAGTACAATCACCATGGCTTTTAAGTTCAACATTGCACATGCAAACCTCGACATAAATCCACTATGACTTCTTTACCAGGTTTAACCCAATTCAACTCTAACCCGAGAGCTACCTGTACATAAGACTTGACGATACAACAACTTTGACTGGACATTCCCGAGTTTACAGACTCGTATGAAAATGTGTAACCATCCGTTATAAAGGTATTTCCATGGACTACAACTTTTGTATTTGGTCCATCACCCAGATCAGACCGTATGGTACTCGAAGTCAGCCTTTAGGTCTGTTGCGTTCAGGAAATAGATTTTTGCACGTATAACATATCTGACCAGAAAGTTCGATTGGACTTTCCCGAGGCTAAAAACCTTGTATGAAAACGTGTAAGCATTCATTGGAAAGGTTTTTCCAAGGGCTACAACTTTCGTGTTTAGTCGAATGCCCTGATCTAGCGTATCGTACCCGACAACGGCCTTAAAGTTCACTGCGCGCAGAAAATACCTTTCTGCATGCATCTTCAAGCAAGACGGATGGCATCGGTTCATCTTCCTCGTCTAGCTATTTATTCAAAACTCTGTACAGATTTTCCTCCTCCCTTATTCACCCTCATAAGAACATTTCGCTTCACGGAACCATGTCCATCCTCTTCAAAATGAAGAGAGGAAAGGTTGAAGACTACTAATCTCTAGGACACAACTCCTAGCATGGTCTCTCCCTAGGAAAACTTCATCTCACAAGTCAAACTCCTTTAAGTCGACATCTCTCTTAGAAAATAACTAAAGTTCTAGCACCAAGGGAGAGGGTAGGAAGCTCACCTCATTTCCGGCATTTCCGGCAATGGATCTCGTCACTCTTCTTTGCGGCTGCTTCTCTCCATGTTGGTGTTATTCTTCCCGGAAAGTAGATCGTCCCTTCTCCCAAAAAATGACTCCGGCAACCCTTTTCTCCCAACGGTTTCAGCACAGGAACTCGCTCGGCAAAAACGGCAAAGTGACTGCTAGGGTTTTGGTTCATTTATTTTTATAATCCGTATTAGGGTTAAGTCACCCCACCATGTGTCATCGTCTCATTGGACCGGCCCTCATTATTACTTAAATTAAGTCTTATTGAAAATACCGGTCTAAGGAAATCATTCTGCACGAATCACGAAGTCCAGTTCACCCACCTACACAGGACTGTGGATTCTGCCTGTACTAAAAATGCACCAAGTCAAATTCGGCGAGTATCCTCTTACACACTCGATGAATCGGCAAGTAACACCTTCCATATTCGACGAATCGGTGTATGAACGTGTGTATTCTCGACGAATCGCCGGCTAATCTCGCCAAATTGTCCAAGTTATATTCAACAATTCGTCGAATGTCCTTAGTGATATTCGACGAATTCTCCTTAGCCGAATTCCCTACAATTTCTCCCATCGAGTCCTTCTCCACTACGTTCGATGAATTCGTCGGATATCACCAGCGATATCCGACGAATTTCACTTAACCGTTTCTCGAATTCTGGTGTCGAGTGTGTCGAGTATCACCCAACGATACTTGACGAACAAGTAAGCATACTTGACGAATTCATCGGATATCCTCGATGATATCCGACGAATTTCACTTGGCTGATTTTCCATTCTTCATCTTGCTGAATCCTTCTCAACCATATTCGACGAAATCATCAGATATCATTGGCGATATCAGATGAATTTTAATTGGTAGTTTCTCCCAGCCAGGCGTCGAGTGTGTCGAGTATCACCCAGCGATACTCGACAAATGATAATCATACTCGACAGATTCGTCGGATATCTCTGACGATATCCGACGAATTTCCCTTGGTCATTTTATATGAACTCTCTTCCCCCACAATTCGTTGGACATTACTCGCTTCTATCCTTCCAGTCAATGCACGTGGCACCTGTTGCCGGTGCACTCCGAGCCTAAGTCAAGTCTCTTGACTCAGACACTTGTGAGGGGCATAGCGCGAAATGGGATGTTACATCAGGTTTCCTTTTTCGGTCATGCTATGAACAAGTACAGAATATTTGTTGACCCAAAAACGATAACTGTCGTAATGTATTGGAAAAGACCTACCACACCCAAAGAGATAAGAAGCTTCCTAGGGTTGGCAAGATATTACATAAGGTTTGTGGAAGAATTTTCTACGTTGTCTTACTACTGACTAAGCTTTTGCAGAATAACGCGGCATTTGTGTGGATCGATAAGTGTGAAGGAGCCTTTCAGGAACTGAAAAATAGGTTATGCACTGCTCTAGTATTGTTTTTGCATACAGAAGGGGTGCAGTATGACATTTTTGATGGATGCATCGCACATCGAACTTGGTTGTGTATTGAGATAAGAAGGCACGATAATTGCGTATGGGTCTAGGCAACTAAAAATTCATGAAAGGAACTACCATACACATGACTTGGAGTTTGTGGCAGTGATTTATGCCCTAAAATTGTGGAAACATCTGTTGTATGGCGCATTGTGTAAGATTTACACGAAGCTTAAGAGCTTGAAATATGTTTTCACTCAAAAGGAGTTGAATCTGCGACAACGTAGATGGTTGTAGTATATTGCGGATTATGATGTTGATATTCTATATCATCTGGGAAAAGCCAATGTGGTAGCCGATGCCTTGATTAGAATGACCGCCCAGATCTTTAATCTTTCGGTGGAATCCTTGGTGGAAGAATTTTTGTTAATCGGTATTTCTGTTCGGATTAGCGATTCGCCAAGCAGCCTGGAAGTGGCAGAGACTTCTTGGATTATGCTTACGAGGCTACATCAAAAGGATGATCCTGATTTGCAACACCTTCATAGTAGAACTGAGAAAGGGGAATTACCAAACATTTTGAAAGACTTTGTTTTCAAGGTCAGCTAACACCTAGAGGGGGGGGGGGGGTGAATAGGTTTTAGGTCTTTTTTAATTATCTAGACCTATACCATATTTATTGTGCTTTGTGATTTGTTAGATTAAGCTTTCAAGAACATCAACTAGATGACACAAATATTTTATTGTGGTTCCCCAGAATTTGGGTACGTCCACTGTCCCTATGCGCCCTTATAACATTGTGTTAGACCCTCTTCCAACAAAACTCGGCTCCAAGGAGCTTACAACATGATTCCGCAGGACCACTCAGTCTTCCTCAAGACTTATAGCTCAGGCAATATGCCCTACCACTCAGATCCCAACTGGATCCTACCTCAGCCTTTATAACACAGGCCTACCTCTCAGATTCTCACTGGAATCCTGCCTCAGCCTTTATAACATTGGCCTACCACTCAGATTCTAACAGGAATCCCACACTCTAATCCTTTATAGATCAGGCCTACAACTCAGATCCAAAAGTGTAATGCCCCAAAATTCGAAAGAAGGACGAGCAGCGTCGAGCGCAAAGTTTGGTTCTTGGTTAGGGAACACGGCCTAGGACAGGGGCGTATCCATGGTCGTGTCGTACCGGGTTCGTCGAGAGCCCGAAAAGTCGACGATTTTCACTCAATGAAGTGTCGAGACAGGGAACACGGACCTAGGATACGGGCGTGTCCATGGTCGTATCGTACCGAGTTTGTCGAGAGCCCAGGAAGTTAACAATTTTCGCTCGACGAAGTGTCGAGACAGGGAACATGACCTAGGCCATGGGCGTGTCCATGGTCATGTCGTGCTGGGTTTGTCGAGAGCTCCGGGTGGTCGATAAACTACGCTCGACGATATGTCGAGACAGTGAACACGACATGGGACACGGGCGTGTCCAAGGCCGTGTCGACCGTGTTCGACGAATTTTTTCTGTGAAGTCGACAAAGAGGCAGTCGACGATCGTCGAGACTTCGAACACGGCCTGAGACATGGGCATGTCCAAGGCCGTGTCCTTCTCGGGTTGTGAGCCAGGCCGTGTAAGGGGATTGAACACGGCCTGGAGCCCAAGCGTGTTCGTGTTAGACACGGCCGTGTCAAATGTTGCACGGGCGTGTCATGTACCCGTGTCCTTCTCGGGTTGTGTTTAGTCCTGTGTCGATGGAGGAACACGCCTAGTCGCACGGGCGTATACTGCATGACACGGGCGTGTCAGCTCTGACACGGGCGTGTTCAGAGCCTGTGTCCTGCTTTGGGTGTGATGGTTTCGGCGTCGATTGGGGAACTTGGCCTTGGACACGGGCGTGTCACAAGCCGTGTTCGGCCCAGGTGTTTTGATTTTCTGGTCGGATTGTGGTCATTCGTTTCCTTATTTTGGAATCTGATGGTCCAGGGTTGCCCTTGCTAAGTTAAGTCCGAGAATAGGGTATAGAAACACTCATTCTTCTTCAAACACTCTCTTTCTAAGATCTAGAGAGAAGGATAGCAAGGAAGGAGGTGAAGGAGATATCCGGCTGCCGGAGAAGCTTTGGTGCTCCAAATCGCGAGCCGAGTCCAGATCCGTGGAGGCAAGACCGTTGCGAAGGTTTTCATCTGGTTAAGTTGTCATGGCTAGGAAGATAGGTTAGAAGGTAACGACACTTCTCCTCTTGGTTTTATGATGCATGTTTAGCATCTTTTACTTTCTATTTTTTGGGCACCAAACTCTCAAATGAGAGGGGTTTGAGTCGCCAAGGTCCAAGAGGAACCTCCGGGTCGATTGAGTCCATCCCCGGCATGTTTTTGCATTAGAGATCCACTCCATTAGTGGATTAGGCAGGGTGGGTGAAGCTGTTGTCGCGACTGTTAGTCCGACGCGGTGATGTTGCTTACGAGCTTTAAGGATTCGTAGAGATCCGTTGCGGCAAGATGTTGTTTGTGATGTTTATGATGTTTTCCCCCTTTTCTTGAGTGAGTACGTGTAGTCAGAACCGGACAAGGTTAGCTCCTCAATGGCGGTAGATGGTTTCATTGGTGGACAAGGTTAGCTCCTCATTGGCGGTATATGGTTTCCTTGGTGCCGGGGACGTTGCAGTAAGAATGAGGGATTAGGGTGAAAATGGTATTTGGATTGTAATGTGCTAAGGCGTGGCTGTTTCTCCGTGGTCGGCTGGCTATCCCGTGACGTACAGGTCATGTGTGGAGAGTATCCCAGCGAGACTAGTCCCCTTCTGTGGGACTGACGAGAATGCCAAGCATGGGGCAAGCCCAGGCAATAAGGCCATGAGCGGGTGGGGTCTAGCAAGGCCTCTTAGAATCAGTCAGTTTGTTAGACAGAATCCTGACATGAGAAGTCAGAGCTTGCAGGCGAGCCCGGGTCTAAGACCATGAGCGGGTGGGATCTTGGCAAGAGTTCTGTGTGGCAGCTTGCATGCCATTGGGGGAATTGTAGTGCCCCCTTTGTTTGCGGCTTAATGCCAATGGGGAAATAATGAGTACCCGGATGATGTGATGATGTGCTAGATGCATACACATTAGGGTATCTTGGGCGAAGCCCAGGTTTTGCATTCATGCTCCATAGTAGGCTCTTTTTCTCTATATGCTCAACAGTAGAGAATGTGCATGTTGTTTGAGACATCCAAGCCTGTCTAATAGTGTTATACTTGTTTATGTATATTGTATACGAAGTGCTGACATGCAGGTTGGAGGGGTACCCCAGGGTCCATTAGGGGTGGCAGGGAGGAGATGTGTTTGTTACACAGTTTGAGGTTAGCCTTTGCTGACCCACGCTACAACTAAATTTTACAGGGCAAGGATCGCAAGCAGGAGCTAGCTCGCCGGCCAGACAGGCCTAAGCCTCATGAAGTGTTACCATCCTTGCAATGGCTTTACTTTTGTGTTTTTGTATGTTTAATGTTGTTGACTTCCGGCTTGCATGTCGAGGTAGCTTAGGAGTGCCTATGTAGTCTGATGTTTATGTATTGTTGGAGATTTGGACTCTCTTTTGTTGTAAGGCCATAAGGCCGTTTCGAGACTCTTGTGGATGTGGATAACTTCTAGTATTGGTTGATGATTCCGCTATGTTTTGCTTATGAGTTTTTTGTTTGGGTAGTTATATCATCTTATAATACTAAAGCTGTGGCGTATGTATGTTGTGGGGCCCCGGCGGACCCATATTATACGGTCATTGCAGTGGAGGTCTTACAATTTGGAATCAGAGGGAGGTTTGGAGTTGAATCATTTTTGGTGGATGCGGAGCTGAAGGTGCGCATGCCTAATGGGCCATTCATGACCACCGGGAAGAAAGGGTGCATTTGTTGGGAGCTAGGCGGAGTTGACTTCGTGTTGATAGCGGCGGTCCTACCGTTAGTCGAGTTTGATGTGATTTTGGGAATGGACTGGCTAGTGGAGCAGCGTGCCAGTATTGATTGCTTATCCAAGGTGGTGACCCTGAGAAGCGAAGGGCAGACGGAGGTCAAGTTTGAGGTCCTTAATGGAGTGGCCTGTTCTCTGATTTCGGCCTTGCAGTTGGCGCAGGCAGTTAATCAGGGTGGAGTAGCGCTTGTAGCGTTATAGAGGTTTGTCTTTCCAGGTTATCACTTGGGGAGGTGCTAGTGGTGGCAGAGTTCGAGGATGTGTTTCCTGAAGATCTTCCTGGGGCACCTCCTCGGCGGGAGATCGATTTCTCAATTGAGTTGGTGCCAGAGGCACGACCGGTGTCGCGTCCTCCATTTAGGATGGCACCGAAAGAGTTGGCTGAGCTCAAGGTACAGTTGCAGGAATTGTTGGAGCAGGGGTATATCAGACCCAGTTCTTCACTGTGGAGCGCGTCGGTGTTGTTCGTAAAGAAGAAAGACAGTAGTATGTGGCTGTGCATAGACTACCGAGAGTTGAATAAACTGACCGTCAAGAATAAGTATCTGATTCCTCGGATTGATGACCTGTTTGACCAGCTGGTGGGATCGATGGTGTATTCAAAGTTGGACTTAAAGTCAGGATACTATCAGTTGCGAATTTGGGACGAGGATATACGCAAAACACCGTTTGGTACGAGGTATGGTCACTTTGAGTTCTCAGTGATGTCGTTCGGGCTGACAAACGCACCATCCGTATTCATGGATTTGATGAATCGAGTGTTTCGGAAATACTTGGACTCTTTTGTAGTTGTCTTTATTGATGACATCTTGGTATATTCCAAATCTGAGGTGGAGCATGAGACTCACCTGAGAGTGGTCTTGCAAGTGTTGAGGGAGAACCAGCTTTATGCAAAGTTCTCAAAGTGTGAGTTCTGGCTCAAGAAGGTAGCATTTTTAGGCCATGTGATTAGTGAGGATGGGGGTGGCGGTAGATCCAACAAAAGTGGAGGCCATCAGAGATTGGTCGGTTTTGAGAACCGTGGCGGAAGTCCAAAGTTTTCTTGGACTAGCCGGGTATTATAGAAGATTCGTGGAAAACTTTTCGCGGATAGCTCTACCCCTCACATCACTAACTCGTAAGGATCATAAGTTTGTATGGACTCAGGAGTGCAGTCAGGCATTTGAGACACTGAAGGAAAGACTGATGACGGCTCCAATCCTAAGTCTATCGAAGTGGACCGAAGGATTTCAAATTTTCAGTGATGCATCAGGATGCGGTTTGGGTTGCGTTTTGGTGCAACATGGCAGTGTAATAGCCTTTGGGTCTAGGCAGCTGAAGGCACACGAGAGCAATTATCCCGTCCATGACCTGGAGTTGGAAGCGGTAATTTTCACATTGAAATTGTGGTGGCACTATGTTTATGGTGCAAAGGTGGAGATCTTTACGGATCACAAAAGCTTGAAGTATCTCCTAGATCAGGACCTGAATTTGCGGCAGTGCAGGTGGGTCGAGTTCCTTGGATACTACGAGGTGGAGATTCAGTATACGCCAGGCAATGCCAATGTGGTGGTAGATGCCTTGAGTAGGAAATACTCGCGAAAAGGGAATTGGATTGACGCTCATGATGAGCGGTAGGTGCGGGAATGGGAGTGCCTCGGCTTTGAGTGCGTAGCAAGGGGCGAGTCTAGCATGGCTCGGTTAAACTGGATTTAAATGCAGAACGACTTGTCCGATCGTATTTGGGAAGCGACTCGTTTGGATGTGGAGTTTCAGCCATTCGTGGTGGAAGCTCAAAAAGGCGAGAGCAGCACCTGAGAGATGATTGATGGGATTCTGAGGAAGGACGGAAGGATTTGTGTACCGCAGTTCGGCAAGCTCCGTGAGGAGTTGATGTTTGAGGCTCACTTCACAAAGTACTCCATTCATCCGAGCAGTACAAAGATGTACTTGGATATGAAGAGATCCCTTTGGTGGCCTGGACTGAAGCGGGACGTAGCTTTGTACGTGAATTGATGTCAAACTTGTGCGTTGTGAAGGCTGTGTGTCAGAAGCCGGGCGGGTTACTGAAGCCTCTTCCAATCCCCGAGTGGAAATTCGATGACATCTCCATGGATTTTGTGCATGTGTTACCTAGATCGCTGCAGGGTAATGATGCGATTTGGGTGATTGTGGATCGCTTAACCAAAGTGGCTCACTTCATCCCAAACCGGAAGGAGGATAGCGTGGCGAAGCGGGTGGAGTTTTATGTTCTCAACATTGTACGACTGCATGGGATTCCTAAAAGTATAGTCAGCGATCGTGACGAACGTTTCACGTCCAAGGACTGGATGTTGGTTAAGAAGAGTCTGGGCACGAAGCTAAAGTTCAGTACGGCTTTCCATCCTCAAACTGACGTGCAAACCAAAAGAACGAACCGTACTATGGAGGATATGCTGAGGATGTGTGTTCTTGACTTCGGCAAGAAATGGTAGGATCACCTCTTCATGGTGGAGTTCGCGTATAACAATAGTTACCAAGCAAGTATAAAGATGGCGCCATACGAAGCTCTATATGGGAGGCGGTGTCGAACACCGATGTCGTGGACAGAGGCGGGAGACCACAAACCTTTGTGAAAAGAAGTGGTAGCTGATGCTTGTGAGTTTGTATGGACCATTCAAGAGTACATGGAGGTGGCTCAAGATCGGCAAGCAAAATATTTTAATGCTCACCACAGGAAGTTGGAGTTTGCGGTAGGTGATTGGGTCTATTTAAAGATCAAGCCGTTCAAAGGCGTTTCATGGATTCACCCACTCAAGAAGTTGAGTCCAAGGTTTTTGGGACCTTTTGAGGTTGTTGAACGGGTGGGAGAAGTAGCGTACAGATTGGCGTTGTCCGCAGAGCTGAGTGGATTACATGACATCTTCCATGTCTCCGTCTTGAGGAAAGCCTTGGTAGAGGCTAGTGTGGTGATCGAATCGACATCGGTGCCGATAGTGGAAGACTTGAGGACGCGAGTCCGTCCATTTGCTATAGAGGATTCAGAAATTCGACAGTTATGGAACAAAGAGGTCAAACTCGTAAAGGTCTGATGGGGCAACTACGGCCGTGAGGAGCTCTCTTCGGAGCGAGAACAAACCATGCTGGAGGAGTATCCAGAGTTTTTCCGTTCAGGTATCATTTAAGTTTTGGGTACCTCTTTTTGCTTTTTGGTAATTTCGGGACGAAATTCTTTTAAGGGGGAGAGAGTTGTAACGCCCTAAAATTTGAAAGAAGGACGAGCAGCGTCGAGAGCCAAGTTTGGGTCTTGGTAAGGGAACACGGCCTAGGACACGGGTGTGTCCATGGCCGTGTCGTACCGGATTCATGGAGAGCCCGGGAAGTCGACGATTTTCGCTCGACGAAGTGTCGAGACAGGGAACATGGCCTAGGACATGGGCGTGTCCATGGACGTGTCATACCGGGTTCGTCGAGAGCCCGGGAAGTCGACGATTTTTGCTCGACAAAGTGTCGAGACAGGGAACACGGCCTAGGACACGGGCATGTCCATGGTCGTGTCGTGACGGGTTCGTCGAGAGCCCGGGTGGTCTACAAACTGTGCTCGACGATATGTCGAGATAGTGAACACTGCTTGGGACACGGGCGTGTCCAAGGCCGTGTCGATCGTGTTCGATGAATTTTTTCTGCGAAGTCGACGAAGAGGCAATCGACGATCGTCGAGTCTTCGAACACAGCCTGAGATACGGGCGTGTACAAGGTCGTGTCCTTCTCGGGTTGTGAGTCGGGCCGTGTAATGGGATTGAACACGGCCTGGAGCCCAGGCGTGTTCGTGTTGGACACGACCATGTCAAATGTGACACGGGCATGTCATGTACCTGTGTCCTTCTTGGGTTGTGTTTGGTCCCGTGTCGATGGAGGAACATGCCCAGGCACACGTGCATGTTCTGCATGACACGGGCATGTCAGCTCTGACACAGGCGTGTTCAGAGCTCGTGTCCTGCTTTGGGTGCGACGGTTTTGGCGTTGATTGTGGAACACGGCCTTGGACACGGGCGTGTCACAAGCCGTGTTCGACCCAGGTGTTTTGATTTTCTAGTCGGATCGTGGCGGTTCGTTTCCTTCTTTTGGGATCTGATGGTCCAGGGTGGCCCTTGCTGAGTTAAGTCCGGGAATAGGGTATAGAAACCCTCATTATTCTTCAAACACTCTCTTTCTAAGATCTAGAGAGAAGGGAGAGCAAGGAAGGAGGTGAAGGAGAGATCCGGCTGCCGGAGAAGCTTCGGTGCTCCAAATCGCGGGTCGAGTCCAGATCTGTGGAGGCAAGACCGTTGCGAAGGTTTTCATCTGGCTAAGTTGCCATGGTTAGGAAGAGATGTCGGAAGGTAACGATACTTCTCCTCTTGGTTTTAGGATGCATGTTTAGCATCTTTTACTTTCTAGTTTTTGGGAACCAAACTCTCAAATGAGATGGGTTTGGGTCGCCAAGGTCCAAGAGGAACCTCCGGGTCGATTGAGTCTGTCCCCGACATGTGTTTGCATTAGAGATCCGCTCCGTTAGTAGATTAGGCATGGTGGGTGAAGCCGTTGTCGCGACCGTTAGTCCGACTCGGTGATGTTGCATACGAGCTTTAAGGATTCGTAAAGATCTGTTGCGGCAAGATGCCATTTTTGATGTTTTTGATATTTTCCCCCTTTTCTTGAGTGAGTACGTGTAGTCGGAACCGGACAAGGTTAGCTCCTCAATGGCGGTAGATGGTTTCCTTGGTGGACAAGGTTAGCTCCGCATTGGCGGTAGATGGTTTCCTTGGTGCGCGGAGACGTTGCAGTACGAATGAGGGATTAGGGTGAAAATGGTATTTGGATTTTAATGTGCTAAGGCGTGGCTTTGTCTTCGTGGTCGGCTGGCTATCCCGTGACGTGCAGGTCATGTGTGGAGAGTGTCCCGGCGAGACTAGTCCACTTCTATGAGACTGACGAGAATGCTAAGCATGGGGAAAGCCTGGGCAATGAGGCCATGAGCGGGTGGGGTTCAGCAAGGCTTCTTAGAATCGATCAGTGTGTTAGACGGAATCCTGACATGAGAAGTCAGAGCTTCCAAGCAAGCCCAGGTCTAAGACCATGAGCGGGTGGGGCCTTGGCAAGAGTTCCGTGTGGCGGCTTGCATGTTGTTGGAAGAATTGCAGTGCCCCCTTTGTTTGTGGTATAATGCCAATGGGGAAATGATGAGTACCTGGATGATGTGATGATGTGCTAGATGCATACGCTTTAGGGTGCCTTGGGTGAAGCCCGGGTTTTCCATTCATGCTGCATAGTAGGCACCTTTTCTTTATATGCTCAACAGTAGAGAACGTGCATGTTGTTTGAGGCATCCAAGCCTGTTCAATAGTGCTATACTTGTTTATGTATATTGTATACGAAGTGCTGACTTGCAGGTTGGAGGGGTACCCTGGGTTCCGTTAGGGCGGGCGGGAGGAGATGTGTTTGTTACACAGTTTGAGGTCAGCCGTTGCTGACCCACGTTACAACTAAATTTTACAGTGCAAGGATCGCAAGCAGAAGCTAGCTCGCCGGCCAGAAAGGCCTAAGCCTCATGAAAGTGTTACCATCCTTGCAATGGCTTTACTTTTGTGTTTTTGTATGTTTGATGTTGTTGACTTCTAGATTGCATGCCGAGGTATCTTAGGAGTGCCTATGCACTTTGATGTTTATGTATTGTTGGATATTTGGACTCTCTTTTGTTGTAAGGCCATAAGGCTGTTTCGAGACTCTTGTGGATGTTGATAACTTCTAGTCTTGGTTGATGTTTCCGCTGTGATTTGCTTATGAGTTTTGAGCTTGGGTAGTTATATCATCTTATAATACTAAAGCTGTGGCGTCTGTATGTTGTGGGGCTCCAGCCGGACCCATATTATACGGTCATTACAGGGGAGGTGTTACAAAAAGGATCCTATAGAAAAAATATTGTGTCTGTATTCCTGGGTTGAGCAAATTTCACCCCTTTCTTCTTCACAACAATAAGTTGACAAGGTCTTCAGTACTGTGCTGCTTGTGCTGGAAGTTACTTTGAATCGATGTTCTGAGCTTGCTGTCGCAGATGAAAAATCTTTTCAGCTATCTTGATTTGATTTCAGGTTGACTGAACTGAACAGGACCTTCAGACTCGATAGCAATGTCCAGGAAGAAGATGATGTTCAGTCGCAATTACAAAATCAGAAAACCCTAATTGCTTGTTGTCATCTCAACCAATCTTTCCCTTCTATTGCTCATCGATCAACGGCGCTTTGCACTATGGGACCCTAGTCTTAATTGCCGATTTTCCACCTTCCACTTGCAAAATATGACAAAAGCTGGCCGCCGACATCATCAATGGCTTACTCCATCTTTCCTGCAACGAATTTGAACTGCGTTGACTTTGTAGACTTTTGCTGACTCATGCTGATGTCAGCCATCTATGGACTTAGCCAAAATCAAGCAACATTAGTATAGGCATTGAGTGAGTAAGCATCACTCAATGCCAAAACACTTAGACAGATTTTCTGTTATTAGGCATTGAGTGAGCAACCTTCACTCAATGCCAAAACACTTGGAAAATATTTCAGTCATTAAGCGTTGAGAGCGTTGAGTCCACTCAACGCTTTTTGCCTTAGAAAATATTCCTACTTCTCTGACATTGAGAGCGTTGAGTGTGTCATCATCATTCAACGCTTTCTATCACATGACGTTGAGAGCGTTGAGTGTGTCGTCATCACTCAACGCTTTTTGCCTTAGCCAAACTTTTTGTTACTAGGCGTTGAGAGCGTTGAGCGTGTCTTCATCACTCAAAGCCTTTTGCCTTAGCCAAACTTTCCGTTACTAGGCGTTGAGTGAGCCTTCATCACTCAACACCATATCATTTAGACAGATTTTGTCACTTGGCGTTGAGTGAGTAAGCTTCACTCAAAGCCAATCTACTTAATAGATATTCCTCTATTATCTGGCGTTTAGTGAGTAAGCTACACTCAACGCATTTGGACTTAGCCAATTTTCCGTGTATGAAAACACTGGTTCTGACTGGATGAGAATCATTCAGCACTTTTTATCACATGGCGTTGAGTGAGCTTGCCTCACTCAACGCCTGTGTACTTAGTCAAATATCTACACAGATTTTCTATGGTGTTGACTGTCTGAGATATACTCAACGATTTATGTCATATGTCGTTGAGTGAGCAGACTTCGCTCAACTCATGTGCACTTAGCCACATTTTAGCCAGTTTCTCCTTAGGCTTTGCCTATCTCACAGCTTTTACCTGTATGGCATTGAGTGAGTACACTACACTCAACTCCTGTATACTTAGCCACATTTCTTGTTGTTTCTTCTTAGGCTTTGCCTATCTCACAGCTTTTAGCTATATGGAGTTGAGTAAGTACACTACACTCAACGCCTGTCGCCTTTGCCATATTTTTAGCTTCCCGATCATTAGGCTTAGACTATCCTAGCTATACTCAATGATTTTATTTACCTGGCATTGAGTGAATAGGCTTCACTCAACGCATGCGGACTTAGGCAATTTACAGGTTATCCAGCATCTTCCCTTGCATCTGGCATTGAGTGAGCTTGCTTCACTTAATGCATGTAGACTTAGGCAAATTCCAGCCTCTCCACCGGCTAGCTTGGTTTCCACCTAACCAATCAGTGTAATAGAGACGGACCTGCATACATAAACTCAAACACACATCAAATACAACAAGTGTGTGTGTCATTGACTTGTTTGACTTCTTACATTGATCCACATGGCCCAGATTTGTAAGAAGTCAAACAATAAAATGTATTGCCTGTTTGGTGAGCATTATGGCCCAGATTTGTAAGAAGTCAAACAAGTCAATGACACACTGTTGGGTATTGTATCCACGATTACCTAGATTTGAGGAAGCCCCCTGTCAAGCTAAGATGAATTCACAATGTATTTGACGAAACATTTTAAGTTGTACTTGCAGTACCTCCACGCTAAGTGCACACCAATGTCAGGGTGCAGTAGGTCAATATACACGGGTCTGCACGACGTAATCCCTCGTTGAGCAGATCAGTGTGTTGGCCTATGTGTACTCTCTCTATTGGAGTGCACTTACTTTCAAGTACAGGGTCGCTCATATGCAAGAGAAGACAAGGAGCACAGAGGATCAAGGAGCAACTCCAGGGGTGGAAGACGAAAAATCTTCCAAGGCAAATTCGACGAGAATCACCAAGTGATTCTCGCCGATTCGGCGAGAATCACTAGTGATTCTCGCCGAATCGACGAGAATCATTAGTGATTCTCGCCGACTCCTTCTGGCCATCTCAAAATGGTGCCAAGTATGATTCGGCGAGAATCACATGTAATATCCCGCCGAACCAGTGCCAAGCAGCCCATGTATAAAGTAAAATTCGTTGAGAATCGACAAGTGATTACGAGAATCAAAACATTCTCGACGAATCGTCGAGAATCACTTGGTGATTCTCGCCGATTCGTCGAGAATCGTCTGCGATTCCGCCGATTTTTACTTGGCGTTTTTCTCAGAATGCCGCTGGACCGGATTCTACTTCTGGACTAGTTTGAACCGGAATTGGGATTCCTTTGTGGGTCCCACCAACGGTCAAAATTGCTGTATCTTCAGGGTATAAATACATGGGTATTTTGAACATAAAACGACGGAGAACAGAGAAAGAAAAACCGAGCGGCAACGTAACCCTCGCGAAATCGCTCCGCTCCGCCGCCGCTCGCGTCAAGTCGTCGCCGCCGCTTGCTGGTGACAGAAGCTTAGCAAGGCTTGAGTCTCACGCGTTATCCGGAGATCTCTTGTCTCTCGATACCATTTGAAGACGACTGATCCTAGAGTGACTGCACGAAGTTTAGATCTCCAAGTTCTGTAGCCACTCTTCATCGTAGCCGCCGAGAAGCAGCCGCCGCTTTCTTTCTCCCACTGAATTTCGATACCAACGAAGAGGAACACCGTTTGAAAGAAGTTTGTATTTCATATACATTCCATATTTATTTTATTGAGGAACTTCCGTGTTGATTGGGTCAACCCGTTTTGTGGGAGTGTTGACCCATTGAATTTGAGTAAGGGATTGGATTTCCCCGTTGGTGACTTCCCTTGATCAAGCTCTGATGTGTGCTGTGGTTTTTGTTTTTATTGTGCACACATGAAAAGAACCACACGTCACCTATTCCCCCCCCCCATAGATGTTACACTTGATCAATCTTAAATTCATTTGATGTCTTCTTTCTCTCCCCCCTTTTGACTTCTGAAGAATAGTCAGGGAAGAGCTGGCTTGTTTTGATGTGCTTCTCGCCCTATCTGATTACAGTTGATACCCTTGGTACAACTGCTAGCTACCTCTTCATATGAGGCTGATTCTGCTCCTACAACTGCTGGACTTGCTCTCCCTCAATAGGAGCCACTTTTAAAATCATTTTACTGATGGTCACTTTGGTCTTCTTACCACTTAAGGTCTTCATCTCCTGCAAGAAGAACATATCCTGCACCAAAACTAAATCTATAGGGAGTGACTAAAGCTAAACTTTGTTCAACATACCCAACTCAAACTTGAAGGTGTTGAACTTTATTTCATCTAGTGGCTTAGTAAACATGTCAACTACTTGCTTGTCTGTGGGACAAACTCAAGACTGATATCTTCCTTTTCCACATGCTCCCTAATAAAAAGATATCTAATTTCTATTTTCTTAGTTCTGTTGTGTGAGACAAGATTCCTAGCAATAGAAATAGCACTAGTAGAATCACAATTAAGAGGGGTTCTACTTACCTTGAGGTGATGCGTCGGCAAGTGTACCGAACATAGTCAAGTAATAATGTGAGAAGTTGAATCCCCAGATATCGATCACTTGAGGAGTGCAAGAAGGGAGTGTGATTTCGCTATTTGAAAAAGGTATTGAAAGCAGGAAAGTAACCATTGGGGGTTTTGATTTGGGGTTTTCCTAAATCTATTGCTAAAAATCCTATTGCGGGTCGCCTCCACTACGTCTCTTGGGAGGACTACTCCAGAGAGTAATAGGGAAGATGGAAGAGATAATGATGTCGCAATCACCTCTTCGCAACGCATGCTTCTAGCAATCGATAGAACGACACAATCACAATTAACACAAGAGAAAATGGAGCTCAACAAGCTATCAAGAATTGAAACAAATCATCGCCTAGACATGCTGAAATATTCAAGCTAATAATATTCATACACATCATTCAAACTTTTCAAATATTCAGAAAAAGGAAACACTACTAGTGAAGGGTGAGAGAATCAACCAAATGTATGATGTCTCTTCGAGATTCGCGGCCGGATTCAAGGGTTGTCGGGCCTTGTCCGAACTCAGTCTTCGGTTGACGTCTGGGAACCAAAAAGGGCAGCCACTTCCTTTGAATATCTCGTCCTCTTCGTGAATAATCGCCGGCTGGTTCAAACCGGAGAACTTCATGGATGTAGCAATCTTTCAACTTGACATGGAGCTTGGAGCTTGGAGATGACAATGGTGGTCGGAGATGAAGAGTTTTCGAGCTCTTGGAGTAGAAATGGTGGCCGGATCAACTATCCAAGGAGGAGTGAGAAAATGGTTGCTGGAGGGAAGATTTACCCACTCAAAAGAGCAGAAAAGGGCGATCGATCGGACTAGTTCGGAACTCCCGGTTAAGAAGAAATTTGCGCTTTAAATATAAGCAGGTCAGAAAAATAAGCATGCACGGTTTGGCGCACGACCGTGTGCAAACCGTGCGATATTAACTTTCACAACAAGCCCGCGGAAGGAAAAGCATTGACCCGTGCATTTTACTTGCGCGCGAACGATTCTGCCCGTGCGAGAAGAAAATCGCACGGGTAGTGACAGAGAGCAGGAATACAGGACACTAAAGGGGAACCGTGTGTTTTACTCGCGCACGGACACTGCCGCCCGTGCGTGAACAAAGCGCACGATTAACCACAGAAGGGAACAAACTAAAAAGCTACATGAAAACCGTGCATTTTCTTCGTGAATGGTTACGATGAAACCGTGCGTCAACCATGCATGAGGATCGTCGAACTCAGCTCGACGAAATTCGTCGAGCTCAACTCGACGTTCTTCCAGTAGAACAAAATGCACGATCTGACACAAACCGTGCGTGCAAGAAATGCACGACCGTGCATTTTCCACAAATTAGAATTCCTTCCTTGGGGAAAGTGCACCACCTACACAGCAATGAAACTAAGCTGGAGCACAAGCTCTCGGCACCAAACATATAACAAATAAAATCAAACATAAAGAGCCATGGGGAGCACCATGTGCATGCCCCAATAACAGAATGCGCAATTGCACACCCTCGGGCCAAAACAGTACACAAAATGGTTCATGACCTAACGATGCAAATTTAACTGATATCTGGTTGAAATGCAGTGCACGAGTGAGAAAACCAGCCCAGATGAGTGAGAAAAACCCTATAAATATCAGACTCATCACACCACTAGACTTAAACATTTATTCGTCCCGAGCATATCATCTCTCCGTGAACTACAAAATAGCTAGCTGGCTTAGAAATTTCCAAATAAAGTAAAGCGAGAAATCAAATACTGCATAGGCATAGAAAATATAATAGATACAATTTGTAATTATGCTACAAAGTTTATAAATTTCGACAGACGTAAATAAGTATTGTAACTACTCAAAAATAGAATCCTGGAGAATCGTTCGGTCATGCGTAGAAAGAAAGTAGGCAAGCCACTCAGTTGAGCATTGCCAAAGACCGGGGCTCGGGATCACCTCCAAAGGAATCCACCAATGTCGGGGACCATAGGCTTGCCCGTTCACACTCTCTCCACAGTGCTAGTTTGACTCGAGCGCAAATCCGTGGTACTTTAGGGTAGAAGTGGGGCTTGTGTTTTGGTGAGGTAAACAAAGATAAAAGAGAAGGCTATGCACCAAACCCAAATGAGCTCTACTAAAAGACATCATCTTGCCCACAATACAAGCAGAGCACCAAGCTAACAGACTTAAACTTGAAAACATGGGTGTGCACCGCCTACCACCACAAAATCTCAAGTAGAATTTTTTATTGCATATTTCCTTTTCATTTTTCATTTTTACTTTTTCTTCTTTACTTTTATCATTTTCAGCAAATACAAACTTGGAAGTTCATCCACATATTCACAATGAATATCTCCATATCCACACCGCAAAATGACGATGAAAAACACTAAAGCTTAACTTGGGTGTGTGACTAGGATAGGCTTTAGGGCTTTAGTGAATTATTAGTGGAGCTGAATCAACAGAAGGGGTAGGCACAATGGGGCTAGTGAGGATAAGACATTAGGAATGGTACAAAGTTCAAACTGGCCAAAATGATGGCCTACATTGAAAGTGATGTGTTAGATCTGAAATACTCTAGAGAGGGGGTGAATAGGGTATTTGTGAATCCTTAAAATCTTTTACAGCTTTTGCTGTAATTGAGAAAGTGCATAAACAACCTAATAAAATGTAAACACAGCAATCCTAAAAACACACAAACACAGCAAGAACAAAACGAAAGGGCAACCAGACAACACAAGAAATTATAGTGGTTCCCCAACCTGGGTACATCCACTCTTCTACCACCTTGGTAGGAATCCACTCAGAATTTTGATCAGGTGCCTGACACCAATTAACTTTTGATCGGGTGCTCAAAAACCAAACCTCAAGTCTTTTGGTCAGGTGACTTGCAACCAGGAATAACTTTTGAATGAAGTTATAACCCTTTATATAGTGGGGGGTTGAGAGATGATGTTGTCTTCTCTTTCTTAATAAACAACTGAGAAGACTTAAGTGGAACGGATTTTAGCAAAGAGCTCCCCCTGAGATGTAGAAAGGTTCAGGGAAAAATCGGAGCTTTGCTTCAGGGTGATAGGTCTTTAATCTTTAAGTCTTGACCGGAAAAGATCTTCAGGAACTTCTTGATAGATGGAATTGATGTTATCCTTTGAAGTGTCCTGAAGAGTTGAAGAATGAAGACTCTTGATGTTTGATCGATTGTTCTTCTTCTTCAGATAGCAGGTGTTCTTCTGGTCTAGGGCTTCTTTTCTTTTTCAGAGATCTGTGAAAGAAAGAGCAGAGAATTCCTTGTTGCATACTGACTAACTGTGTATCTCCTTGTGTCTTCCTTTGTAGGAAAAGAGAGAAAATCTCTTTTATATTTCGTATCAAAAAATTGTCTTTCAAAATTTGAAATCCTCTGCAATCAATGCTGACGATCTTGAGAATAAATGACATTTAATTAATTCCCCAACTGTCTCATGGAAAAACGGCAAGCAATAATCCTGGAGAAGACCATATTCAATGCTCTAACTAACGGTTATATTTAGAGGATATTTGAGCATTAATTACACAGGAATTATTGCAGTAAGAAGGGGCAGAAGGAAGGAAATAACTAAGTCTGGATTCGTCGAACAGATAACGGAAATCGTCGAGCTGAGTCCACAGTTCGTCGAGCTGAGTTGCTGTGTTCGTCGACCAGATGACTTCTGTTCATCGAGCTGAGTTCCAAGATCGTCGAGCTAAAGCAGAACTGCATTGATTAGAAACTTTGACAATTCTGTGCATGGAGTTCGTCGAGCTGATAACTAGTAACTTATTTCATAGAGCTGAGAACTGATTTTGTGGAGCTGATAACTTTTTGACAGAACTTCTGGAGAATGTGTCGAGACAAGTCTTGGGTGTCGACACAATTACTTCTTATCTCGATATAGCTGTTATGTTGACAGAATTCTGGAGTGTTGACATAATTACTGTGTGTCGACACAATTGTTGGTAGTGTCGACACAGTTGATGTCGCCACAATTGATGTTGGTGTCGACACAAGTCTTGCTTCTGGAGTGAAGTGTTGAAGTATCCAAAAATCATCGACCAGAGAGCTAAGTTCGTCGACTGGCGTCTAGAGAATAAAGTCTGGACTTGGAATGCTAAAGATAGAGTGATGTAGGGTTATCCGGAAACGGAGATCTCCGCGAAGCTAACGCTCTCCCTACGCACAACACATCGTAGATCTACCGCACCTACACAGCACCTATCGCCCACAATATTTCCTCGTCACAAAATGCAGCACAAACAACAAAGGAGGAATGGTCGACTCGAAAACAACGATCGGAAATTTGAGTCGGATTATTCCCCAAGAAAACACAAAGGTTGCCACTCCTTTTTGAGAGCAAGACCAAGGCTATAGGCCAAGATCCGCTCAAGCAAATAGGATCCACCCGATCCGGAAATAAAAGCCTTACAATGGCGATTTCGATTCAAAACTTGCAGCGATTAAATTAAAGATCCGGAGAAAACGATGAGCGAAATCCACCACAACTAAAGAGAAGAAATCACACAAGGGAGGGGAAAGAGATTACCCAACCGGAAAACCTTCACACGAGATAACTGTGGGAGAATCACTCTCTCCACGGATCCACCGGCGTCGCACCGAATGGTTTGCAACCTTCTTCCAAGGAGTCGCACCGAAGGAAGCCACGCCGGAGTCGCACCGAACGGGGATGGAGGAGGCAAGGCTTGGCTTCACACCAAAGGGGAGGGGGCGGCTATGGTCTTCTCCATGGTGGCCGAAATTTCCACAAGGGGGGTTTTTTTAGGTTTCTTTTCCAATTGCCTTAACTCTTCATGATAGCCTCCTTTAAATAGGAGTTACAAATAAGCCTTAGCCCTTCATGATGGAGATTTAATCTCATCCATCCGAATGGCTAATAGGAGTTACAAATAAGCCTTAGCACTTCATGATGGAGATTTAATCTCATCCATCTGAATGGCTAATTGCACACCAAAACTAAAATAGTTCAAATTGAAAATACAACAACACATGCAATTAATATAAAATTATCACATAAGCATAGGATAATTTTATATTCCAATTATAAAATAGAGTGTACGAAAAGGAAATAAATAAAACTAAGGCGTTGCCGTGGCGGTAGCACAGCGCGGGCGGAGGTTGTAGCGTAGCCGTCCGTTAGCGTCATCGTGCCGCCTCACGTCCTTGAGTCGTATGGCCTTAGCAACCGGATCATCAACAGCATCATCAGCATCGTCTTCAACTGGTGGAGGAGGGGCCGCGCCATCAAACCTCCCCCGCTCAAATGCACGCATCTCCGTTGCGTGGTCCAAGCGATAGCGGTGAAGGAGAGCGGCATCCAAACTCTGCAGCTCCGTCTCGAGTACCCAAGAGTCATCCGAAGGGGGCCGATCACGCCAACGGATGAGAAAGCGGTGGGTGTCGCCATCAGCAGTGGTAACAGGCTCAGCATCAAGTATCATCTCTGGAGTGGAGAACGTCCGTGGAAACCTGGGGAACATATTAGCAGTAGGCAGGAAAGAAGGCAACTTACCATCCGATGGTATACCTGTGGGGACCGAAAGAGAGAGATCATCCGTACTACCACTCCCCAACCCATGAGAATTTTTAGTGGGAGAAGAAGACGACAAAGAAATCAACTCTTGTGGTGGTGACACAAACATCGTTAAATCCGAAACATTAAAAATGGGGGAGATACCCCAATCAGCAGGCAAGTCCAAAACGAAAGCGTTGTCACCTAGCTTTTTAATAATCCGAAAAGGGCCGGCGCGCTTTGGTGCTAACCTTTTAACGGTGCCAGTTGGCAAGCGTTCGGGAACCAAACGGACTAAAACTAGATCGTCAATTTTGAAGTCTGATACTCTCCTATGTAAATTAGTGTGCGCTTGATAAGAGTCGTATTGCGTAGTCAAGGTGTCCCGTATACGTGCGTGTAAATCATGGATGTGATGGGCGAAGGATTGTACAAACTGACTTGCCTTGTACGTTGGGGGCAACGGCACCAAGTCAAGCGGCACAGGAGCCTTATACCCGTGGACAATCTCATTTGGGGACAGACCCGTAGACCGATTCTTGGAATTATTGTAGGCTAATTGGGCATGGGGAAGGAGAAGATCCCAAGTGCTCTTGTGATCACTCACGAGGCATCGTAACAAATTTCCTAAGCTACGATTAACCACTTCCGTCTGCCCATCAGTTTGGGGATGATAGGCAGAGGAAAACAATAATCTCGTTCCCATTAATATCCAAAGAGTTTTCCAAAAATAACTAGTGAATTTTACGTCCCTATCCGATACTATGGTCTTTGGCACTCCACGGTGACTAACGACTTCTTTAAAATAAAGTTTAGCGACGTGAGACGCATCATTTGTCCTACTGCACGGAATGAAATAAGGCATCTTTGAAAACCTATCCACAACTACAAAAATTGAGTCGTGACGGCGTGGGGTAATGGGGAGGCCTAATACAAAATCCATACTAACGTCAACCCAAGGCATGGAAGGAATAGGCAAAGGTGTATATAATCCTATGTTGGTTTTACTACCCTTAGATACCTGGCATGTGCGGCAGCTACTCACTACCTGTCCCACCATAACCTTCAGTTTTGGCCAATAGAATTTGTCTTCGACTAACGTAATGGTCTTATCTCTACCGAAGTGGACACTCAACCCTCCGCTATGCAACTCCCATATAATATGTAGTCGTAACGATGACTGCGGAATACATAGCTTCCCGTTCCTAAACAGGTAACCATCCTTGATGACGTATGCAGATATCATCATGGGGGAGCTATCCTGGGCAGATAAATAGAAGTCCTGGAAGTCAGGACACGTGGCGTACTCATCCTTAATCCGCTCAAAGCCTATAACATGTACTTCCATAGAGGTGAGTAAAAGCGTAAGACGACTAAGGGCGTCCGCGACTCGGTTATCGGCTCCCTTAAGGTGCTTGAGATTAAACGTGTAGCCTTGTAAGAAAGATACCCACTTAGCGTGTCGTGGGCTGATCTTATGCTGGCCGTTGATGAAACGTAGAGCCTCATGATCGGAGAGGATCACAAACTCCTTGGAGAGGAGATAGTGCCTCCAATGGTGTAGACATCGGACTACAGCATAAAATTCCCTATCGTAATTGGAATAGTTCAGTTTAGGGCCGGACAACTTCTCGCTAAAATAACTAACGGGATGGCCCTCCTGGCTCAAGACACCTCCAATCCCGACCCCAGACGCATCGCATGTGAGCTCAAAGACTTTAGCAAAGTCAGGTAGACGTAAGACAGGTGCCTCCGTCATAAGCTCTTTGATTCGTTCAAAAGCATGGGTGGCGGACTTCGTCCACGTAAACTCTCCCTTCTTCATACAGTCCGTGATAGGCGCCATAATACTACTGAAGTCTCGTATGAAACGACGATAAAACGTGGCTAACCCATGGAAACTACGCACCTCACGTAGGGTGGTTGGCACGGGCCAGTCCTTAATGACCTGAACCTTGCCCGGATCAACTCGAATACCCTCAGAGCCGACTATATAGCCTAGGAACTCTACCTCCGAGACATAGAAAGTGCATTTCTTAAGGTTAAGAAATAACGTCTCCTTCCGCAGGGTGGAAAGGACCACTCTCATGTGGGAGATGTGCTCGGTAGTAGAGGTGCTATAAATCAGAATATCGTCAAAGTAGACGACAACGAACTTTCCCATAAATGGCTGAAAGACGTGTGTCATCATCCAGGAGAAGGTACTAGGGGCATTGGACAACCCAAAGGGCATCACAAGCCATTCGTACAGACCATCCTTCGACTTAAACGCTGTCTTCCACTCATCGCCCTCTCGTATCCTAATCTGGTGATAGCCACTCCGAAGATCTAATTTGGAGAATACGGTGGCTCCAGACAAGATATCCAACAAATCATCTAGGCGGGGAATGGGGAACCTATACTTGATGGTGATTTTGTTGATAGCCCGGCTATCAACGCACATCCTCCATGTACAATCCTTCTTGGGGGCAAGTAGGGCTGGTACAGCACATGGACTCATACTAGTCCTAATAAAACCTTTCGCTAGCAAGCCCTCGATCTGAGACTGCAACTCTAGGTGAGCCGCGGGGTGGAGTCGATAATGGGGCTGGTTTGGCAAGGAAGACCCCGGGATGAGATCTATCGCATGCTGGATATTCCTAAGCGGGGGTAACGTGGGCGGCAACTCATCCGGGTACACGTCCCTATACTCCTCCAACAGTACCCGTAACTCACTAGGTAGCTCATCCAAAATGCTAGAATCGGGCTTCGCACTTAAGAGGACTAGCGCATACATAATTCCATCAAAGAACGGATCTCTCTCAAACTCTTTCCTACCAACGAGATTCAATGTTTTCTGTTCTACCGGGATAGTGGTGTCCTTAGCCAAGACTACGGGCTCCTTTGGGATGGTCGGCTTCAAAGTGATGGTTTTGCCATTGAATTTGAACTCATAAGTGTTGGCTCTACCAAAATGTGTAACATCACGGTCGTATAACCAAGGGCGGCCTAACAACACATGGCAAGCGTCCATCGGAAGGACATCACACCACACCTCATCAATGTAGGATTTGAATGAGAGTGGGACCAGGCATCGCTTGGTAACGGGTACAGAGAGCTTGTTGATCCAAGCGACCTGGTATGGGGTCGGGTGTGGTTCTGTGACCAAGGACATACGTGCTACGGCGCTTCTCAGATATGACATTCACACAGCTACCACTATCAATAATCAGCTTGCAAAGCTTCTCGCCACTCTTAAAAATCAGGGAAAATATGCTCGTCCTATTCCAATCATCTAATGGACGAGGAGTGGTCAAAATACAACGCATCACCATAAGGGGGTGATCGTCCTCTAAGTCACTAGGGACTCCTTCGGGGTCACTCTCCTCTGCGTCCTCGTATACGTAATCGTCAGGGTCGGTGGTTGGCTCTAATAAGGCTAGAGTTTTTGTCTTTGTTGGGCATTCGTAGGCATAGTGGCCTTGAATGCCGCAAGAGTAACAAGTGGTGTTAGCCTTGCTAACCTTCCCGATAGGGACACGCTCACTCGCAGGGTTCTTGGAGTTCCTAGCGGTGATCACGATTGACTTTGACTCGGTAGATTTAAACTTTCCCTTATCAGGATATGTGGAAGAAGATGCCCCAGTGGTGGACTTGTGCTTCGCATGAGCGTAACGGGAGTGAGCCTTAGAGGATATGTGTTTTTCAATGTCCAAGGCGGCATTGAAGGTCGTGTTCAAGTCTGTATGCCCATATCGCAAGAGCTTCCTTTGGATATCGGGGTTAAGGCCCTTTCGAAATCTAGATAAAGTGACTTCGGGAATCTCCCTAAGGTCGCATCGCACCATTCTGTCCTTAAGTTCACCCTTATATTCAGCTACCGAGCTTGAGCCCTGCCGCAGAGTGGCAAGCTCATCGAACATCTGTGTCCGATGGTACGCAGGAATGTACTGATCGGTCAACAGGTTCTTCATTACTGGCCAACCTATAAGGGGGGCTCCGTGTCCGGTTCCTAATCTTCGCTCCTCATTCAGCCAGAACGTCTTTGCACGACCTGTTAACTTCATCCGGGCAACTAGGACCTTTTGGGGATCCGTCAGGTTGTGCCACTCGAAGTAACACTCCATATCCACAGTCCAGTTAAGGAAGATTTGGGGGTCTCCCATGCCATCATACGTGGGGGCATTTATCTTAATGGCCCTAGTAATGTCAAAGTGTCGCTCGGGGCGGTGTCCCCTAGGGGGCACCCGTGGGGAGTCCCCATCAAAATCCAAATCAGAGTTATGTTGGTGCCGGTTGGGCCGGTCAACATTAACAGGTGGCGGGGGTGGCCTAGCTTGGTTTTGTAGGATCTGGGCTAAGACGTTCCTAAGCTCAGCCATTTCGGTACGAAGACCCTCTATAGCTGCGGTGTTGGGATCACCATGCTCGTTCGCAGCCATACTAGACGTAGACGGGGTTGCGTACTCCGTTCCTAGCCTAGTGCGCATTCAGGTTTGGGAGGCCCCGGGCAAGATGAATTTTCCTAGGGCTGTAGCTATATTGAAAATAAGATATTTTTATATATTCCCAAAGTCAATAACACGTAGATCGTTAAATTTTTTTTTTTTTGAACTTTTGCTGAAAAATAAAGATTTCAGCCCGCTATTGGCAGACCACAGAAAATAATGTTTTTGATTTTTTTTAGATCCGATCGACCAACAAGGAATGCAGAGAGGATGTTTACAACGTGGGAGTTGAAACGACCGCCTCTGATACCAAATTGATGTAGGGTTATCCGAAAACAGAGATCTCCGCGAAGCTAAGGCTCTCCCTACGCACAACACGTCGTAGATCTACCACACCTACACAGCACCTATCGCCCACAATATTTCCTCGTCACAAAACGCAGTACAAACAACAAAGGAGGAATGGTCGACTCGAAAACAACGATCGGAAATTTGAGTCGGATTATTCCCCAAGAAAACACAAAGGTTGCCACTCCTTTTTGATAACAAGACCAAGGCTATAGGCCAAGATCCGCTCAAGAAAATAGGATCCACCCGATCCGGAAATAAAAGCCTTGCAACGGCAATTTCGATTCAAAACTTGCAGCGATTAAATTAAAGATCCGGAGAAAACGATGAGCGAAATCCACCACAACTAAAGAGAAGAAATCACATAAGGGAGGGGAAAGAGATTACCCAACCGAAAAACTTTCACACGAGATAACTGTGGGAGAATCATTCTCTCCACGGATCCACCGGCATCGCACCGAATGGTTTGCAACCTTCTTCCAAGGAGTCACACCGAAGGAAGCCACGCCGGAGTCGCACTGAACGGGGATGGAGGAGGCAAGGCTTGGCTTCACACCAAAGGGGAGGGGGGGCTATGGACTTCACCATGGTGGCCGAAATTTCCACAAGGGGGTTTTTTTTAGGTTTCTTTTCCAATTGCCTTAACTCTTCATGATAGCCTCCTTTAAATAGGAGTTACAAATAAGCCTTAGCCCTTCATGATGGAGATTTAATCTCATCCATCTGAATGGCTAATAGGAGTTACAAATAAGCCTTAGCCCTTCATGATGGAGATTTAATCTCATCCATCCGAATGGCTAATTGCACACCAAAACTAAAATAGTTCAAATTGAAAATACAACAACACATGCAATGAATATAAAATTATCACATAAGCATAGGATAATTTTATATTCCAATTATAAAATAGAGTGTACGAAAAGGAAATAAATAAAACTAAGGTATTGTCGTGGCGGTAGCACAGCGCGGGCGGAGGTTGTAGCGTAGCCGTCCGTTAGCGTCATCGTGCCGCCTCACGTCCTTGAGTCGTATGGCCTTAGCAACCGGATCATCAACAGCATCATCAGCATCGTCTCAACTGGTGGAGGAGGGGCCGCGCCATCATAGAGTCCAAAGATCGTCGACCTGAGAATCAAGTTCGTCGAGCTCAGCTCGGAGAATTTTCTCTAAGATCGTCGAGCTGAGCATGACAATCGTCGACCTAAGTTTGACGATCGTTGAACCATTTAACTGAGTTTTTGGAAAATCTCTAAGTCTTGAGTCTCTGGCAGTCTGAAGATGGCTGGTCCATGAGATGTTGAAACTAAGGACTTGGCCTAGACTCTAGGACACATCTATGACCCTGGCTATACATGATGTGTTACAAGATCCTAACTTAGTGAACCTAGCCCAAATCAAACTAGGGATCCAACAATCTCCCCCTATTTGGGTGAGGTCACTAATTACAGACTCAGACTAAATTGAAAATAAACAAAGCAGGAAAAACCTATATCTTGCAGAGAAAAATGAATAAATACGGCAGATATATATATATAAACAGATAAGCTTTGATCAGAAATAAGAAAGCAGTTATAAACATAACAGAAATTCACCAGTTCAGAACTCATTTATTTTGCTTCTTCTCTTTGGGCTTTTCTTCTTTGCTCTTGTCTCTTGTCTTAGTAAAAACAATTTCTCTGTTTGGATCTGAAGCTTACACTTTGGTCATGGTCATATGAGCAGCCCCTATAATCTTCAAAGATGTGGCTCTGGGGACTACTGCTTCTGGGTGCAATTTCATATAATCATCAACATTGAAAACTTGTTAGCTTTCTCAAATCTCTTAAGCTCTTCTTTCTTGTACTTTGACATTGTTGTATATTCTGAGGGATCCTTTCCTTCAGCTCTTGCTTTGTTGATCATTGAAAGGCCAACAAGTTCTTGGAACCTGGCCATCGTAGTTGAAGTACCTGTTTCTGGATCTTCAAAGGGTACAGGAGGAGAAGGAGGTCTATTGGAACTTTCAGCTTGTTGATGTTCAGAAAATTGTTGCTGTTTTTATTGATGTTGGTGTTGCTTGCTAAAAGGATATTGTCTTTGCTGGCTGCTTCCAGAAAATGAGGACCTACCCTGATGTCTTTGATAAGGTTGAGAAGATGTGCCTGAAGCACCAGCAGCTGGAGGAGGAGGTGGAGGAGGGTCCTTTCTGTATTTCTGAGTTGGAGGAGGGGAGTATCTTCTGCTTCTTTTCCTTTCTTTCTGTTCTTTTTTGGATAATCACATCCAAGCTGGCATCCCTTTATATGGAGTTATCTTCTGAAGGATATAGTAGGGAGTGTCATTGGTTGGATTTGGTTTAGGAGTAGAAGGAGGAGGTGTTTTCCTCTTCTTAGACACTTTCTTTTTCTTGGGATCCTCATCAGAATCCTCATCCTTATTATCATCATCATCATGATCATCAGATCCCTGAGGATTATCATATAGATCATTTAAAGATTTTAGGGCCTCAGCAGAAATAATAGACTTCTCAGGTTTAGATAGAGCTGGAGGAGAAACTTCAACAGGAACTGGAGAACTGACTCTGACAGTGCATTCAGCAGCTGCCTTATTCTCTTCTTCAATATCAGCAAAGATCAAGGCATCAAGATCTGGCATTGGAGAGTCATCCATAACAAAACTGGGGGCAGAAATAATTTCTGGAGGGGATGGGATGACTACAGGTTCTGGAATAACAAAACTGTCTCTTAGTTGTTTGGCAACTTTAGGACTGATAGGGGAAGAATATGGAACAATAGCCAAAGATGGATTAGTATAATCTGCTGGAGGGAAGCTCAAAAATGCAGTATTAAAAATTTTCAACAAATATTCTAAATCTACTGTGGGATTAATGATGAAATCACCAACAGTAATTGTCTCTTCTGGAGCTGACTCTTCAATATACATGTCAGTCTCAATAAAATGAATGAAATCAATAAAATCTGTATCTTCTGCTGATGCTGCCTCTGTATCTGCTGGAGCTGGAGCTGCTGAAATTGAAGTTGTTGCTACTGCTAGAGCTATTGCAGCTTCATCATCAAGCATTTCCCCCTGCCTGGTTTTAGTAATAACTGGAGTCAGGCCCCTAAATGAAGAGGGGGTAGTAGTGAGGGCAGATATCTGGGCAGATAGGGTAGATATGGAAGTAGCAAGAAGTGTAATAGCCTCTGCTATTATTGATTTGAGGAGGGGTGTGATGAGGTCAACGACAGAAGATATGGTGGAGGGATCCAGTGGTGGAGTTGCAATTAGAGTTACAGATGGTGGTTGAGTGGAAACATTTGGAGGGATAGTAATAGTTGGTGAGGATGGAGGAGCATCTTGCATGTGGTCATCTTGTGTGGATTGATTTTGAGGGAAAATAGTAGAGGGAGGAGATGATTGTAGATTGAAAGATGGTATGTAGGACAAGTGTGGTGGAAGAGGAGATGAATGTGGTGTTGGAGAAGGGGAAGGTTGATGATAGTCCTGAATAGAAGATGAGGGCATGTTAGTAAGATCTAGGGGTGGAGAAGTGGCCGGAGGTGTAACAGGAACAGATGATTGTGGTTGTTGTTGAGATTGTTGGGTTTGTTATTGAGTCTGAGGTTGAGGTGGGATGACTGAGGTGTGTGGTAGTTGGATTTGGAGTGCTGGAAGAGATGGGGATGAAGGAGGAATGATCTCTTCAGTAGGGTGGGGAGTGGCTGTAATAGCCCTTGTGCTCTCAGAAGCTTTGGTGGAAGAGGATGAGGCCTTATAAGGCTTTGTTATTGTCCTCTCCCACCTGCCAAACAAGGCACAGGTAAGTCTTTTGTTGGCATTGATGATTATGGTCGGGGAGACCAGTGATTCAGCATTTTTTCCTTCAAAAAGATCCCTAGGATCCTTCCAAAACAAACTTCCTTTTTGTTGTTCTTTTTCTTGATCAGATCAAAGATGATTTGTGCCCAGTCCACTTGCTTCTTGTTGACCACTGCACACATAACTAGAAACTGATGCCTGGTTATATAATCATGTGCAGTGTGCTTGCCTAGCAAGACTTTCCCAACAATATATGCCAGAAACTTTTATTCTACAGATAAATGCTTCTTCAATAATTTATTAGGGTTATCTCCAGCATAACCCATCATGCTTAACATCAGATCATATTCCTCATTCTTAATTTCTAGTTCATCTTCTCCATTTTTCAATCCAAAAATTTCAGTTAAATCTGTGGGAGATAGAGAAATGGCGTTACCCGCAATTGATCTAATCATTATATTCTCCTCTGTAGTTGAAGATGTGTAGACCCATTCTCTAATCTCAGTTTCAGATAGTTTGATTCTTGTTGTCATTAGATTCTTCAGATGCTGCTCTTCCACAAGTTCCAGAATATTCAGAAAAATCGGGTCTGAATGCTGAAAAGAATCAAAGTCGACATCGAAGTCGATGTCGAACTTCATCGTAGCCAGGGTTCCTGCTTGAATCACCATGAGATCACCTGCAAGGGAGAAAACGACGATCAAGTGCAAAGGAACAAAAAGCGCGGGACGGATGTCGAAGAAAACCTAGATATTGGGTTTTCTGGAATATGAATCGACAAACTCTGTTCCACGAAAAAAAGATCTTCGATCTGAGGTCAACGAAATAATTTGAAGTTAAATAATTCGTCGAGCTCAGTCAAAAGATTTGAAGACATTTCGTCGAGCTCCATTCGACGAAATTCTTCTGAAGCAGATTTGTCGAGCTCTGTTTGACGAAAACAACTTCACTCACAGAGAGTTCGTCGATCTCCATTTGACGAATGTCTCAAGAACTTTCCCCAGTTCGTCAAACTCCGTTCGACGAACTTTGGCGAATTCGTCGAATACAGACAGAAGTTAGATCAAAGCTTCTCCATTTATCATGCCCAACGGATTTATAAAGAACAAGTGATTCTCTTCATCCAAGGGTTTGGTGAAAATATTAGTTTTTTGTAAATCAGTGGAGATATAGACAAGTTTGATTTCATTTTTGTCTACACACTCTCTAATGAAATGATGTCTAATGTCTATATGCTTGGTCCTACTGTGATGGACTGGATTCTGTGTTATGGATATAGCACTTGTTTTATCACAAAGTAGAGTTGAATTATTTAAATTGAAACCATAGTCCAAGAGTTGATTCTAAATCCACAATATCTGTGAACAGCAACTGCCAGCTGTAATGTACTATGCTTTAGTAATTGATGTAGACACAGATGTTTGTTTCTTGCAGAACCAAGATACTAATCTCATACCAAGGAACTGGCAAGTTCCTATGGTACTTTTTTTGTCTACCCTCCATCCAGCATAGTCAGCATCTGAGTATCCCGTTAACTCAAATTCTGACTCAGTAGGATACCATAGGCCTAGAATAGGACAACTCTTTATATATCTCAAAATTCTTTTTAGGAAAGTAAGGTGTGATTCTTTAGGGTTCACTTGAAACCTAGCACAAAGTCATGTGGCAAACATGATATCAGGTCTGCTAGCTGTAAGATATAGTAGGGACCCAACAATGCCCCTATATAACTTCTGATCAACAGGTTTCCCATGTGGATCAGAATCTACTACAGTATTAGTAGCCATAGGTGTTCTTTGAGCTGAGTCATCAGCCATCCCAAACTTCTTGAGAAGCTCTTTAACATATTTAGTTTGGGAGATGAAGATGCCATCAGGTAGCTACTTCACTTGGAGACCAAGGAAGTAGGAGAGCTCACCCATGCTACTCATCTCAAACTTTGAATGCATGAGGTCAGAAAAACTCTTGCATAGTTTGGGATCAGTAGACCCAAATATGATGTCATCCACATATATTTGTACTAACAAAATTTTATCCTTATGGTTCCTAGAGAACAATGTTTTGTCTATAATGCCTCTAGTGAAACCATGCTCAAACAGGAAGCTAGCTAAGGTCTCATACCAAGCTCTTGGAGCTTGATTTAGACCATAGAGAGTTTTATGCAACTTGAATACATAAGAGAGAAGAGTTTAAGAGACAAAACCCGGAGGTTGTTCAACATAAACCTCTTCTTTTAGTACACCATTTAGAAATGCACTCTTCACATCCATCTGATAGACCTTGAATTTCTTGAAGGCTGCATAGGCTAGAAAAATTCGGATGGCCTCTAACATTGAAACCAGTGCAAAGGTCTGATTATAATCTATTCCTTTCTCTTGTATGTATCCTTGAGCAACAAGCCTAGCCTTGTTCCTCGCAATTGCACCTTGGGCATCTAGTTTGTTTCTAAATACCCATTTGGTTCCAATTACTGGGTAGCCTTTGGGCCTTGGAACTAAATCCCAAACTCTACATCTCTCAAATTGGTCTATTTCCTCCTGCATTATAATGATCCAGTGGGGATCTTTCTCTGCATCATGGATGGATAGAGGTTCAACCTGAGAGAGAAAACATGCATGCATCAAATCTTGGTTGAGTTGATGTCTTGTATGTACACCAAATGATATGTCTCCAATCACTTGAGATCTAGGGTGATCCCTTAGTGTGACAAGATTATTTGGTGGAGTTGGTTCTGCAACAACATTAGGAATTAATTCCTCTTGTGGAATTATGTTTGCAGTTGGGGGAACATCAATTTCTTCAGTGCCTTTATCTTCACTTGCTTCAATGACTTGTGGAGAAGGATGTGTTGGAACCTCTTGGGTGAGGTTTAGTCCATCCAAATTCTCACATAAGTGAGGTACCTGCAAAGAGCTATTGGTAGAAATCTCTTTCTCCATGCAAGACATGTTAGCTTCATCAAATGTAACATGAATAGATTCTTCAATTTTTAGTGTCGATTTATTAAAAACCCTATAGGCTTTGCTTACTTGGGAATATCCTAGAAAGATTCCCTCTTTAGCCTTAGCCTCAAACTTTCTAATGTATCTCTTATTATTGTTATGAATATAACAGATACATCCAATTACTTTAAAATAGTTGATTTTTGGTTTCTTCCCTTTAAGTAATTCATAGGGAGTCCTATTCTTCAGTTTATGTATTAAGCTTCTGTTCAAGACATAGTTTGCAGTTTTTACAGCTCTGCCCAAAACGATAGTGGCATGTAAGCATCTGCAAGTAATATGCCTGCAGCTTCAATTAGGGTCCTATTTTTCCTTTCAGCTACCATATTTTGTTGGGGAGTTCTAGGAGCTGAGAAGCAGTGCCCGATACCTTCCTTCTCACAGTACTCATGCATAAGAAAAGACTCAAACACTGTGCCATGATCACTTCTGATCAATGCAACATGAGTAGAGAACTCAATCTGTATGGTCCTAAGAAAATCTGTAAGAACCTTAAAGGTATCTGACTTAGATCTCAGAAAGGACACCCAAGTGAACCTTGAGAAGTCATCTACAATAACTAAGGTGTAGGATTTCCCTCCTAGGCTTTGTACAACAATGGTACAAAAAGAACCATGTGAATCAAATACAAAATCCTAGGTGAATCACTTTTATTAACTGATTGAAAGCTAGTTTTAGTTTGCTTGTCTAGTTGACAAGCCCTACAGAGACCTTCCTTCTTGTAGGGGCCAGAAGGTAAGCCTCTAACAAGACTGTCTTTAGATAACCTAGCAATATTTTTCATGTTTACATGACCTAGCCTTTTATGTCATAAATCATTCTGATTACTAGTTATATTAAGTAAGCATATATCAGAATTGGCAGAAAGAAAATCAACTAAGTATATGTTACATTGTGTATTCCTAATTAAAACAGTTTGTTTTTCTTTATTAGCAATAGTGCAAGAAGATGAGTTAAAGTGTACCTGATAACCTTCATCACATAACTGGCTTATAGAGATGATGTTATGTTTGAGTCCTCTGACATATATCACTTTCTTGAATGTGACTGCTCCAATCTTCACTTCTCCAAAACCTTCAGACGGGCCACATTTTGAATCACCAAAGATAACCTTTGGTCCTAGCTTGGACTTATAGTTGGTTAAGATGTCATTGCTGCCAGTCATATGTTTGGAGCAACCACTGTCCAGATACCATGTTTGATTATATACTGGACAGCTCTTCACCTGCAATGAAAAATAATTAATTGTTCTTGACCCAGATTACCTTGGGTCCTTTGTATTGTTGATATTAAAAACTAGATATAATAGAGAATTTTGGTTGAGATTTATATCCAAGAGGGTGATATCTTCTAGGTGGTATTACCCAATCAGCTACAAGATTTAATGGTTTCCTGGATTTGTTGAAGTTGTTGTTATAGTTATAATTTTTATCAAGTCTTTCTGGGTTCAACGAATTTCTGTGAATTCGTCGACCAGAGTTTGACGAATTGGGTTGAGATCGTCGATCTCTGCCCAGAGAATGAACATATTCATTTTCTATGCCCCACGTTCGTCAATCTCTGCTCGACGAACCATACAGGGTTCGTAAATCTCAGTTAGACGAGTAATTATAGTTAGGGTTTGTGTTCAGCATTCATCGAGTTGGGTTCGACGAACGGGCAATATTTCGTTGATCTGAGTTCGACGAATTCTGCTGAACTTTGTTTTTACGTGTGGCTTTCGAATTTTTGTTATTTTGACCTTTTAGTTTGGGAATTTCTTATGTTGTTTGTTTATAGTTTATTATTTCATTCCATTTAGCTGAAACAAATTTGATAGGGGTTGACAAAATATTCTTCTTGAGGATGGGGGGCAAACTTGATGAAGCACCCAAGGCTAGCTTGCCATTAAGCTTGGCATTTACAGTGCTTGTAATGTCCATCAGCTTGAGGCTTCTCCCATTGAGATATTCCTCAAGTTGTTTAGCCTCACATAACTCAGTTTTTAATAATATGATTTGTTCATTAGCTAAGGTTAATTCATCCTTTAACCTATTGTGGTAGAACTTCTAGAGAATGTGTCGACACAAGTCCTGGGTGTCGACACAATTACTTCTTGTCTCGACATATCTATTGTGTTGACAGAATTCTGTAGTGTTGACATAATTACTGTGTGTCGACACAATTGCTGGTGGTGTCGACATAGTTGATGTCGACACAATTGATGTTGGTGTCAACAAAAGTCTTGCTTCTGGAGTGAAGTGTTGAAGTATCCAGAAATCGTCGACCAGAGAGCTAAGTTCATTGACTGGAGTCTACAGAATAAAGTATGGACTTGGAATGCTGAAGATAGAGTCCAAAGATCATCCACCTGAGAATCAAGTTCGTCAAGCTCAGCTCAGAGAATTTTCTCTGATATCGTCGAGCTGAGCACGACAATCATCGACCTGGGTTCGACGAACGTCGAACTCATTTTATCGAGTCTTTGTAAAATCTCTAAGTCTTGAGTCGCTGGCAGTCTGAAGATGGCTGGACCATGAGATGTTGAAACTAAGGACTTGGCCTAGACTCTAGGACACAACTATGACCCTGGCTATACATGATGGGTCACAAGATCCTAACTTAGTGAACCTAGCCCAAATCAAACTAGGGATCCAGCATACATCACACTCACGATAGACTAACCATGCGCTAGTGCTTCGAGAGTAGTTTGGGGCAAGTTCTTATCCACCGAGATAGATGATCCTTCCTCCCAACTCGAGCAATATGAGTCTAGTGGCGGCTACACACATTCCTACACTACCGTTTGAATGCTCCAGATTCCACAGTTTTGAGTAGTACAAAAATTATTTACAAATTCAGAAAAGCATAAATCTACGAGCATAAAGAAAAATTAAATCTATACTATTTCTACACAACATAAGTCCTTGATTAGGAGCACTGCACGAGTTTCACACTACCCTATCCGAAAATCGTAAGCCAGCACAACTATCTTAAAATTAACACAAAAGATATAAATTAAACTTAGGCCGAGCGTGTGCTTAAGTGTACGCTCATGCGGTGTAGGTGCGCATTGCTATCATGATAAAATAAAAACTGAAAATGAAAATACTCTTGTGGTATGCAAGTGAATGTGCAAAGGTAACCCGCAAAACTTTCCCCCACCAGACTTATACTAAACAAACTATCCATGATTTGTAATAAAAACAGAAAAATAAAAGTTGATGGAAGAGGTTACCCCATGCTCAGCAAATGAGCATACCAGAAGATTGACGTTAATTTCAGCAGACAGTCCACAGCCCAAATGAACTCCACCTGCATAAGAGAATATCTCCAACCACGCATACTATAAGCATATAATAACAACAGCATAATTGAGCAAATTAAAAGCGACAAAATTGGGTTGTCTCCGATAAGCCCTTTTCTTTACCGTCCTTAATGTGGACCAAATACCTGTATTAGCAGTTATATAAATATTATTTTACAATCCTAGGCAAAAGCACATCCAAGCAACAAATGTAAGAAAAACAACTAATGGAGGTTACATCCATTGGGGTCTTGCAGCAATAAGCAGTGCACGTCTTTCTCGATGCCCTTCCCCTCAAATCGCTTCAAGTGATGCCCATTTACATTGAAAGTGCCGTCCTTGTCGTCCCGAATCTCTTTCGCGCCGTATGGAGAGGAACTCACAATCATGTAAGGGCCGCTCCATCTGGATTTTAACTTCCCGAGAAATAGCCGCAGGCGTGAATTATACAAAAGAACCGGATCATCCGGCTTGAATTCCATGGGCGAGATCCGTCTATCATGCCAGCGCTTCGTTCTTTCCTTATATATACTCGTGCTCTCATAAGCGCCCAAGCGGAATTCATCGAGCTCGTAAAGCTGACTACGTCGCTTGTTAGAAGCCTCTCTAAAGTACATGTTGAGCAATTTGGTGGCCCACAATGCCTTGTGCTCCAATTCTACAGGAAGGTGGCATGATTTGCCATATACCAGTTGGAAGGGTGACATCCCTATAGGTGTCTTGAACGCAGTTCGATAAGCCCAAAGATCATCATCCACCTTCTTTGCCCACTCCTTCCGGTTGGAGTGGATAGAATTTTCTAAAATCTGCTTCAGTTCTCTATTCGAAATCTCCACTTGCCCGCATGTCTGAGGATGGTAGGCCAAAGCAACCTTGTGGTGAATACCAAACCGTTTCAGCAGTTGCGTGAATTGCTGGTTACAAAAATGGCTACCCCCATCCCTAATTATTGTTCTTGCTGTGCCAAAGCGTTAGAAGATATTCCTATGAAGGAAGTGGAGCACGGTGAGAGCATCATTCGATGCAACCACCTCCGCCTCCACCCATTTAGACACATAATCCACATCAACTAGGATGTACTGCTTCCCATGCGACATGGGGAAAGGACCCATAAAGTCAATCCCCCTTACGTCGAATAACTCGCAAACTAGCATATTGTTCAAGGGCATTTCGTCTAGTCTAGCAATGTTCCCTATGCGCTGACATTTGTTGCACTCTTTAACGTATGTAAAACAGTCACAGAATAATGCAGGTGAAAACAAACCACACTATGGAACCTTGCGGGCAGTCCGTGCGGTGCCAAAATGCCCTCCAGCCTCACGATCATGACAATGCCTTAGAATCTCTTTAATTTCCAGCTCGGGGACACAACGTCGGATAACCCTGTCAGCACAGGTGCTGAATAGTAGTGGATCCTCCCAGAGATAATACTTTACGTCTGAGAAAAAGTTCTTCTTTTGTTGATATGTTAAATGCGGCGGCAGCGCATTGCTTGCTAAAAAGTTAGCAAAGTCAGCATACCACGAAGTAGAAATAATAGAAGAAAGGGCGAACAGGCCCTCATCCAGAAAAGCATCAGAAATTAGAATTCCCTGTGAGCTCTCTCCTTCTCCCCCTTCAAGTCTCGGCAGATGGTCTACAATCACATTATCAACTCCACAACGATCCCAGATTTCAATATCATATCCTTGCAGCAATAGAATCCAATGCATGAGCCGCAGCTTATCATCTTTCTTGTCCATGAGAAAACGAAAAGCCGCATGATCAGAAAGCACCACCACTCTGGAAAGAATTAAATAAGAATGGAACTTCTCAAAGGCGAAAACAATAGCTATAAACTCCTTCTCGGTCGTGGTATAGTTCAGTTGTGCATCGCTCAACGTCCGACTCACGTAGGCAATTGTATGAAAGGTCTTATTTTTACGTTGTCCCAACACTGCCCCAACCGCGACGTCGCTAATCACACATCAACTCGAAAGGCATTGCCCAATCAGGGGATGAGAGAATCGGGGCTGAAACCAATCAATCCTTTAAGTAATTAAATGCCCGGTTACAATCGTCATCGAACACAAACTTGACATCCTCCGCCAATAGATTAGATAGGGGCTTAGATATAGCCGAGAAGTCTCGAATAAAATGCCAGTAAAATCCAGCATGCCCCAAAAAACTACGAATGCCATGAAGTGTCGACGGAGGGGGCAGGTTTCTAATCACCTCTACCTTCATCGGATCAACCTCAAGCCCCTACTGAGAAACCTTGTGCCCTAGAATGATCCCCTCACGCACCAAGAAATGGCACTTCTCCCAATTGAGCACTAAGTTAGTATCCTCGCAACGTTGCAAGACCAAAGCGAGGCGGTGCAGCACTTCTTCGAAGCGATCACCAAGCAAGGAGAAGTCATCCATGAACACCTCCAAGAAATCCCCAACCATCTCGCGAAAAACCGCGGTCAGACATCGCTGGAAGTTGGCTACCCCATTACACAACCCAAAAGGTAGCCGCTTGAAAGAAAAGGTCCCAGAATGGCAGGTAAATGTTGTCTTCTCCTGATCCTTAGGGAATTCGCAAGCTGATAATAGCCTGAGTAGCCATCGAGGAGGCAGTAGTAGTCATGCCCGGCCAGCCTTTCCATAATCCGGTCCATGAATGGTAGCGGGAAGTGGTCTTTCCTGGTTTTTGCATTAAGCTTTCGATAATCGATACAAACTCTCCATCCAATGACAGGCCTCATAGTAGGCGGCTCGCCATTCTCATTACGAACATCTATAATTCCTCCCTTTTTGGGCAACAACTGCACTGGACTCACCCATTTGCTGTCGCTTATGGGATATATAATACCTGCATCCAAAAGCTTGATAACCTCATTTTTCACCACCTCCTGCAACATAGGGTTCAATCTGCACTGCGGTTGAGATGAAGGCTTGAAGTTATCTTCCAGTAATATCTTGTGCATGCACACCGTGGGGCTAATTCCTTTGACATCCGAGATTTTCCACCCGAAAGCTTTTTTATGTAACTTCAGCACTTCAACGAGACGGACCTCCTGATCAGCTGTAAGAAGAGCTGAAATAATGGCAGGATGAGTTTCTTTCTCTCCTAGAAAGACATACTTCAGCGTGCATGGGAGCGACTTGAGCTCACGAGATCCATCCGAGTCAAACGGGGGTAATGCCAGAAGCATGGGATCTCCAACCGGCGCCTCGCACGACCCTTCTTGAATATTTATATCGGGGTCACAAAACTCACCCTCAACCTCATCAGGTTGAAAAGTCCGGTCGTCGTCAATCTCCATAGCACCCAGCTGCGCACGAATATCCCGTCTTGATGTCTTATACATATCAAAAATAGTCTTCTCTGATCCTAGGCGCAACATCAGCAAACCCGTTTCCACATCGATGATGTCTCTAGCAGTGACCAGGAACGGACTCCCCAGAATAATCGGCATCCCATCCGCATCCCCAATATCGAGGATAACAAAGTCAGCCGGAAAGGACAAACCATTTACCTCAACCGTGAGATCCTCAACCACTCCAACCAGTTTCTTCTTTGATCGATCGGCCAGCTGTAGAATGACATTAGTGGGTCGAAGAACACCAGAGCCCAGCTCATGGAAGATGGATAACAGCATGAAATTGATGGATGCTCCAGAATCACACGCAATCATGAAGCTCCATTGATCTTGTTGTTTTATGGACCAATCCCGCAACGCCATAGTGGGACAATCCTCCCAGATCGAAATGCTGTCACATAACTCAGAAGCCTTATTTTTCTCCAGAAGATCCTTCAAGTACTTCACATAGCGCGGCACCTATGTCAGCAGGTCGACAATGAGACTGCTCACCTGAACACCCTTCAGAATGTTCTGAAACTTTTGTGTTGCCTCTCTTTTCTGATATTTTGCAACCTATGCTGAAACGGAGGCCTTGCCTACGGGAGTTGGACTTCAGGTGCAATAGCCACCGAGGGTTCCTTGAGTGGCTCATCAGTACTCGGCTCATCCCTGCGTTCAGAGGGTTGGTCCTCCTGATGTACATAATCATCCACCAGCCTACCGCTTCTGAGGTTCATAACATTTACTATCTCGGCAGGACGGCAGACCCATAATTCCAACATTTTACTGACGGCGGAAATAATATCTTGTAACTGTTGCAATGTTACTGCTTGAGATCGCCACCACTTTCCAACCCATACCATAAAACGATGGATAAGCAGCTCGCTCTCCCCGGTATTGCTAACTATGAACTGAGAGTCTCCCACGGCTTTGGGCACGGGAGGCATCTTCCACAAACTGCTAGAGCACACCATGTCGTCCACTATCCGTCAAGCGTCAGCCATAGTCCTATTAAAGAGGGCGCCTCCAGCGACGGTGTCGAACAAGTACCGAAACTGCTCATGAATAATGAAATAAAATGTTTGCAAGAACGACATTACAAACGCGTCCTGACCAGAAAACCTGGACTACAACAACCGAAATCTTTCCCAAGCCTCACAGAGAGACTCGCAAGGGATCTGCGTGAATGTGACCAAATCTAAATTCACCTGCGTCAACTGCGCGCGTGAACAGTACTTTCTGAGGAATTGGACTTTAGCGCACTTCCATGAAGTTAGCTCGCTTTGGAGGATATACCTATACCATAGTCTAGCTTTTCCATCAATAGAAAACGTGAAAAGCCTAATCATAACATTGTCTTGCATGTCCCCAGCATAGCAAAAGGTGCCACAAAGCTCCAAGAAGCTATCAATATGAACCTGAGCATTCTCTCCCTGGAGACCCTGAAACAAACAATGCTCCGAGATAAACTTGATTAGCTCCTCGGATAGCTCAAAGTTGTCCTCATCGTGGTTGGAGGCTAGCTGAGGTTCCTGCATTTTGAATTAGCCGTGGACAAAATTGAACTAAAAATAACGAGTAACGAAGAGGACAGAATGGTCAAACAACAATCATCTATCTCAAAAAGAAAAAGTGCACACAATGATTGCACTTCCCGACAACGGCGCCAAAAACTTGATGCGTCGGCAAGTGTACCAAACATAGTCAAGTAATAATGTGAGAAGTTGAATCCCCGGATATCGATCTCTCGAGGAGTGCAAGTAGGGAGTGTGATTTCGCTATTTGAAAAAGGGATTGCAAGCGGGAAAGTAACCAAAGGTGGTTTTGATTTGGGGTTTTCCTAAATCTATTGCTAAAAATCCTATTGCGGGTCGCCGTCACCGCGTCTTTTGGGAGGACTACTCAAGAGAGTAATAGGGAAGATGGAAGAGCTAATGAGGGTCGCAATCACATCTTCGCAACGCACGCTTCTAGCAATCGCCAGAACGAGACAATCACAACTAGCACAAGAGAAAATGGAGCTAAACAAGCTATCAAGAACTAAAACAAATCAACACCTAGACATGCTAAAATATTCATGCTAATAATGTTCATACACAACATTCAAACTATTCAAATATTCAGAAAAATGAAACACTACTAGTGAAAGGTGAGAGAATCAACCAAATGCACGAAGTCTCTCAGAGATTCGTGGCCGGATTTAAGGGTTGTCGGGCCTTGTCTGAACTCGGTCTTCGATTGACGTCTGGGAACCAAAAATGGCTGTCACTTTCTTCGAATATCCTATCCTCTTCATGAATAATGGCTACCTAGTTCTAAACGGAGAACTTCATTGATTCAATAACCTTTGAGCTTGATATGGAGCTTGGAGCTTGGAGATGACAATGGTGGCAGGAGATGAAGAGTTTGCTAGCCCTTGGAGTAGAAATGGTGGTCGGATCAACTCTCCAAGGAGGAGAGAGAAAATTGTGGCTGGAGGGAAGATTTCCCCGCTCAAAAGAGCAGAAAAGGGTGGCCGGTCAGACTGGATCGGAACTCCCGATTAAGAAGAAATCTGCGCTATAAATAGAAGCATGTCAGAAAAATAGGCATGAACGGTTTGGCGCACGACCATGCGCAAACCGTGCGATATTAACTTTCACAACAAGCCTGTAGAAGGAGAAGCGTTGACCCGTGCGTTTTACTCGTGCACGGACGTTTCGCCCGTGCTAGAATGATATCGCACGGGTAGCGATAGGGAGCAGGAATACAGGACACTACAGGGGAACCGTGTATTTTACTCACGCATGGGCGCTGCCGCCTGTGCGTGAACAAAGCACATGATTAACCATAGAAGGGAACAAACTAGAAAGCTACAGGAAAACCGTGTGTTTCCTTCGTGCACGGTTATGATGAAACCATGCGTCAACCGTGCGTGAGGATCATCGAACTCAGCTCGACGAACTTCGTCGAGCTCAACTTAACATTCTTCCAGCAGAACAAAATGCACAATCTAGCACAAATCGTAAGTGAATGAAACGCACGATCGAGCGTTTTCCACAAATCAAAATTCCTGCCTTGGGGAAAACGCACCACCTGCACAGCAATGAAACCAAGCTGGAGCACAAGCTCCCAGCACCAAACATATAGCAAAGAAAATCAAACAGAAAGAGCCATGGGGAGTACCATGTGCATACCCCAAATAACGAAATGCTCAATTGCACACCCTCGGGCCAAAACAGTGCACAAAATGGTCCATGACTGAACGATGCAAATATAACTGATATCCGGTTGAAATGCAGTGCACAAGTGAGAAAACCAACCCAGATGAGTCCGAAAAACCCTATAAATATCGGACTCATCATGAGGTCATAATCCTGGAGCCGATGCTCAATCCACAACAACTGAGCATAACAGCTCCCTGCTGAAATATACTCTGACTCTGCTGTTAATATAAAAACACTTGTTTGCTTCTTGTTGCTCCAAGACACTAGTCTTCCTCCTAAGAACTGACAGGTGGCTGTAGTTCTTTTCCTGTCCTCTTTGCATCCTACAAAATCTGCATCTGAATATCCTTTTAGTTCAAAATCCCGATTTCTAGGGTACCATAGTGTTGGTGCTACCATGGTGATATGAAAGTGATCAAGTATGTAGCCTCACTGCCAATGCAGTATGAGCCTATGGGGTCGCACATAAGAGTTTTGGATAAGTTGGATAGGTTTGTGTTGGCCTTACTCATATGTGATATGAGTGAAGTACCAAGCCTATGACGATCTGTACATGGTGGAATTTCATTCTGGGATCTATATTGTGAATATAGGTTCACTGATATGAAGTCGGCATGTGCTACGGGAAATTCATCAAGTATGGGTTAGAGGTTTTGACGAATTGTCTAAAGTCGGCGAGTATCATCATGATATCTAGCCAATTCATCGATTATAGTCATGATATTTTGTCGATTCATCGAGTATCGTCGTGACCTCTTCACAATTCATCGTATATCGTCGTGGCCACCCGCTGATTCGTCGAACATCAGTTCGATACTCACCAAATTCTATCTCGACTGGTTTATTTCTTCTAAGTCCGGTTCGGTCGTTCTTTGCTGGCGTTGGCTGGTTTAGTTCATGGTTTAAATAGGTTTTATTGTTGAACCAAAGAAGAACGATTTCAGAACTGCGACTGTTCATTCAGACCTAAATCGCGAAGCCGATAGCGACGACCTAATCTCGCGATAAAAATGTTCCTCCTCCGAGACCGTCGTCGTCGCTTACGCCGACTGCTGCTTGTCGTCGCCGATTATTCACCATCCCTAGTTGTCGTTGGAAAGAGTTTCCTAGGTGTCATCTATGTCATTACCGCCTCTCCTTGAACGGATCTAGTAATTTGTGGAGATGTTAAGGTCATGCCTTCATCCGACCTAGATCTTGTGTGACAAGAGTCTAGGGTTCTCCATGCTCGTGTGGATACCCGTAGAGGCATAGATACTATTCTACGCTCGAACTCCGGCTGTTGTCGTTCGTCGAATTTCTTCGGAGCACCTAAGTTGAGTATCAGCTCAATCCCGCAAACGTACATATTTATTTATTGCAATATTACTTCTCGATTAATGGTCATCATCCACAATTTACTTTTGGGTTTTCCATATTTCCTTATTTCCGCTGCGAGCACAACTATTGTGCCACCCATAAAAACCCAACACATAGGCCAAGTGCTGGTGTGCCCTTAAGATATCTCAAGATCCTCTTTACAGCAGAGTAGTGAGATTTTTTAGGGCAGGCCCGATACCTAGCACAGACACATATAATATACATGATGTCGGACCTACTAGCTGTGAGGTATAGAAGGGAGTCAATTATCCTTCTATAAAAAGTTTCATCAACAGGTTTCCCCACTTCATCTTTGTTTAAAGGCATACTTGACCTCATGTGAGTTTTTATGATGGATACATTATCCATTCCATATTTCTTAATCAACTCCACGGTGAACTTGGACTTGGATATGGACAAGCCATCATCAGTCTGTCTAACTTGGAGACCCAAGAATAACTTGAGCTCACCCATACTACCTATCTCAAACTTCCCTTGCATAAGTTTAGAAAACTTCCTACAAAGGTTGTCATCTGTAGATCCAAAGATAATGTCATCAACATATATCTAGACAGGATGATCTTGCCCTTAGATTCCCTTTGGAATAGGGTCTTGTCTATTTTCCCCCTTGAGAATTTGTTATCAATGAGGAAACTAGACAAAGTCTCATACCATGATCTAGGGGCTTGCTTCAACATATATAGTGCTTTACTAAGCCTATAAACAAAACCAGGAGAGTTAGAGTCAAAAAACCAGATGGTTGTTCTACATATACTTCCTCTTTTAAGTCCTCATTCAGGAAGGCTGACTTCACATCCATCTGGCAGACTTTGAATCCTTGATAGGCAGCAAATGCAAGGAAGAGTGTTATTGTTTCCAATCTAGATAATACGACAAATGTCTGGTCAAAATCTATCCCTTCTTCTTGCATGTATCCATTAGCCACAAGTATAACCTTGTTCTTGACTATAATTCCATTCTCATCTAACTTGTTCCTGTAGATCCACTTAGTTCTAATGACATTATGTCCCTTAGGTCTGGGAATCAGCTTCCAGACTTTACATCTCGTGAACTAGTCAGTTCTTCCTACATTTCTCCAATCTAGAATTGGTCTTTTATTGCCTCTTCAAACTTCTTGTGCTCTACTTGTGAAAGGAAACTTGAGTAGAGTGTTTTGTTGATACTCTTACTTCTGGATAATACTTCTTGGCTTGCCTTACCAATGATTTGGTGTGTTGGATGATCCCTTAGATTCCCTACAGCAGGAGGCAATCTAACTTCAGCTAGTTGTTCTTCATTGTTTTCAATTGGTTTTTCTTCATCCTCAACTTGTGAGTCTTGAGCTCCCTCTGGACAACACACATCTTTTCTCTTATCTTGGACTGCTTGAGCATCTTCCTTGATGGTAAGCTTGTCCATCACCGCTTCTATGCCTGCAGAATTAGAAGAGGAGCTAGGAAGCTCATAGCTAATCATGTTTGATTCATCAAAGACAACATGAACTCACTCTTCCATAACTTGACTTGTCAAGTTGTAAATCTTATATGCCTTGCTATTGTTGTTGTACCCAATAAAGATCCTTTTATGGGACTTGGCAACAAACTTAGTCACATAGGAATTTCCATTGTTCAGTACATAACACTTGCTACCAAAAATCCTGAAGTAGGATAAGTTTGGTTTTCTGCCTTTCAAGATCTCATAGGGACTCTTATTTTGCCTTTTGGTGATAGAAGCACTAATAAGGACATGACATGAAGTATTTATTACGTCAGCCCAGAAATATTCTAGGAGAGACGTATCACTTAACAAGGTCCTTCCAACTTTTATGAGGGTTCTATTTTTCCTCTCAGCAATTCCATTTTGTTGGGGTGTTCTAGGAGAGGAGAATTTCTGGTGAATCCCTTGCTCTTCGCAGAACCTTGTCATTCTTGCAGACCTAAATTTAGTCTCATGGTCACTACTGATTTTGACCACAGTACTGTCTAGTTCATTTTATATCTGCTTGACAAAAGTCTTGAACACTTCAAGGGTTTCATCCTTTCTCTTAAGAAAGAACACCCAAGCAAACCTAAAAAATTCATCAACAACCACAAGGGTGTAGACTTTCCAACCTAGACTTGGAACTGGCATAAGACCAAACAAGTTCATATGTGGGAGGTATAGGCACCTCACTGAGTCTTTGACCCCAATGCTCTTGAAGGAGGTCTTAGTCTGTTTACCCTTTTAGAATGCAGAGCAGATATCCTCCTTAGTGCATTTCAACTTGGGACCATTTCTGACTAACTCTTCACTAAAGAGTTTTCTTATGGTCTTGTAGTTCTAATGAGCCTGCTCTTGTGCCATTGGATAAAATATGAGGCTTTCTCATCTGTAACTAGGCATATGGGACAGTCCTTACTTTCACAAGCAAAATTAAGACAATAGATATTTCCTCTCATAGTTCAACGTTTAGGTAGGAAAGTCTTCACTTCGTTGTCTTGTGGGTAACACCAAACGATATGCGTTTTCTACAAATTTATTTAAAATTCGAAAAGGAGCAGCTCGCTAATTCGCTAACTTTTTATGGTGCCTAAAGGCATTCGTTCAGGGATGAGACACACCAAGACTAAATCGTCAACATTAAAGTGAGACACTCTTTTTTGTAAGATAGCATGAGATTGATAAGAAGCATATTGTGTGGTTAGCACTTCATTAATGTGTTTATCAAAATTGTGAACATGAGAGGTAAATTCTTGTGCAAATTGACTTGACTTATAAGATGGAGGTAACAGAATTAAGTCAAGGGTCACTGGTGCTTTATATCCGTGCACGATTTCATTCGCTGATAAACCCATGGACCTATTTTTTGAATTATTGTACGCTAACTGAGCATGGGGAAGTATTAGATCCCATATAGCCTTGTGGTCACCCACAAGACAATGATGTAAACTACCCAAACTTCTTTTTACCACTTCCGTTTATCCATCCATTTATGGATGGTAGGCCGAAGAAAACAATAATTTGGTGCCCATGATCTTCCAAAGGGTCTTCCAAAAATAACTAGTATACTTCACATCCCTATCAGTTACTATCGTCTTGGTAACGCCCCGATGTGCAACAACTTCCTTAAAATATAAATTTGCAATATGTTACACATCGTCGGTCTTATTGCAAGCGATAAAATAAGCCATCTTGGAGAACCGATCTACTACAACCAGGAAGGAATCGTGGCATCTAAAAGTGATGGGGAGACCCAAAATGAAATCCATACTAATGTATTCCCATTAAATGGAATGAATTAGAAGAGGGGTACAAAGTCCCACATTCATTTTATTACCCTTAGCTAATTGGCACACACCGACAACTTCCCAATATTTAATTAACTGTTGACTTAAGGCCTGGCCAATGAAACTTGTCTTCCACTAACACAATGGTCTTGTCACGACCAAAATGACCACCTAAACCTCTGCTATGTAATTCCAAAACGATGAAATGGAGTAGGGAATATTGAGGAATACATAGCTTCGAATGATTAAATAAATAACCGTCCCGAATATAATAGGCTAAAATGGTAGTCGGAGAGTTGTTTTGTGTGGATTCCTTGAAATCCGAGCAATGAATGTACTCATCCATAATCCTATCGAGCCCAATCACTTTCACTTCTAACGTAGACAATAATAATGAGACACGACTAAGAGCGTCTTCTACACTATTTCGAGTTCCCTAAAGGTGTACTCCTAAAGATAGGAGACCACTTTGGCATGCCTGGGGCTAACCTTATTTTGTTAATTGATAAATCCCATTGCCTCGTGATCGGATAGGTTAACAAACTCCTTAGGGAGTAAATAATATCGCCAATGTTGGAGGCACTGAATCACCGCATAAAACTCCCTATCACAATTTGAATAATTCAGTTTCGGCCCCGCGAGTTTCTCACTAAAGTACCCAATAGGGTGACCCTCCTGACTTAATACACCACCAATACCAACTCCAGACGCATCATAGGACAATTCAAAAACCTTATTAAAATCGGGCAATCTTAAAAGAGGAGTTTCCGACATTCGTGATTTAATTGTTTTAAACAGTCTAGTGGCCGATTTGGTGCATGAGAAATCACCCTTCTTCATGCACTCCATGATCGATGCCATGATACTACTAAAATCTCCAATAAATTGGCGGTAAAAAGTAGCTAGGTCATGAAAACTCCAAACATCTCGTATGTTGGTGGGTTCCGACCAATCCTTAATGGCTTGGACCTTCTTATGATCAACATGTATGCCCTCCGAACTCACAATATATGCAAGGAACTCCACAGATGGAACATTGAACGATCATTTTTTAAGATTAACAAATAATTGTTCCTTTCGCAACGTGGTAAGTTCTATCCTCAAGTGTGACTCAAGATCGTTCAGAGAGGCGCTAAAGACTAAGATATCATCGAAATATATAACTACGAATTTCCCTAGGAAAGGCTTGAACACTAGAGTCATCAACCTCGAAAATGTACTCAGGCCATTAGTGAGCCCTTCCCCGAGCACCAACCACTCATAAAGTCCATTTTTGGCTTGAAAGCCATCTTCCACTCGTCTCCCTCCTTAATACTAATTTTATGGTAACCACTCTAAAGATCCAATTTAGAAAAATCGTGACCCCAGCTAACATGTCCAATAAGTCGTCTAAGAGAGGGATGGGAAACCTGTATTTGACTGTTATTTTATTAATGGCCCTATAATCTACACAAATCCTCCAAGAACCGTTGTTCTTAGGGACCAATAAGGCGGGTACAGCACAAGGACTCTTGTTATGATGGATGAACCCCTTACATAGCAAATCCGAAATTATTTTTAGCAATTTAAGGTGTGCATATGGGTTAAGTCGATAATGGGGAAGGTTGGGCAAAGAGGAACCCGGAACGAAATCAATCTCGTGTTGAATTTCTCTCATGGGGGGTAACTCGGACGGTAAATCATCTGGGTAGACATCCTTAAACTCTTCTAAGAGCTTCTTCAGTGGTAGTGGTAAGTTCTCAAATGAGGAACTATCTTCCTTGACTTGTAAACATACTAAAGCATATATGACACTGTTTATAAAGGTATCATGCTCAAACTCCTTACCAATCAAGCTTAATGTTTTCTTCTCTACTGGCATAATCGTGTCCTTATAAGGGACCGATGGATCCTTAGGCGGAGTAGGCTTAAGGATAATGGTCTTGCCATTAAATATGAACCCATATGTGTTAGCTCTCCCTAAGTGAGTAACATCATGGTCATAAAACCATGGGCGTCCTAGTATAACATGACAGGCATCCATGGGGATGACGTCACACCAAACCTTTTTAGAGTAAGCCTTGATGGTAAGGGGAACTAAAAAATGCTTCGAAACCGATAGGGATGTCTTATTTACCCAAGCAACCTTATAGGGGTTAACAATATTCGTGACACCACATTTTTAGAAATCACATTCATACAGCTTCCACTATCAATGATCAACTTACACCACTTCTTTCCACTCTTAAAAATTAATTAAAAAATATTCCTCCTATTCCAATCGTCTGTCATACGCGGAGTAGACAAAATACATCTCATCACCATCATATTAATATCATCCTCGATATCGCAAGACACTCCTTCCGATTCAGACTCTTCACCAGCCTCATATACGTGCTCGGCGGACTCAGACAAGGTATCTAAAAGGGCTAAGGGCTTGGGATTGGTGGGACATTCACTAGCATAATGACCTGGAATACATCAAGCAAAACAAGTAGCACTCATTTTACTGATCCTACCCACAAGCACTCTCTCACCTGTAGGGTTTTTCATATTCCTATCTATAATGACAACAAAGTTTGAGTCAGTGGACCGGAACTTACCCTTATCCTTATATGTGGTTGTGGGGGGGGGGGGGTCCTAAGATGGACTTTCCCTTCTGAAACAATTGATTCTTAGACTTGTGAACATTGTGCTTCTCAATATCCAAGGTGGCGTTAAAAGTGGTGTTTAGGTCGGTGTGGCCATAACGTAGACGTTTACCCTGAATGTTGGGGTTTATCCCCTTACGAAACCTAGAGAGGGTGATCTCTGACATCTCCCTAACATCACACCTGACCATCATGTCCTTGAGAAGGCTCATGTACTCAGCGACCGACCTATTACCTTGTTTAAGGGTAGCTAAATCATCAAACATTTGCATCTGATGATACGCAAGGACGTACTGGTCTGTCAACATGGCCTTCATGCCTGCCCAACCAATGGGTGGTAAGCCATTCACGGCTCTAAGGCATCGTTCCTCATTCAACCAGAATATCTTAGCTCTACCTAAAAGTTTCATCCTAGCAACTCGCACCTTATCAACGTCAGTCAGCTTGTGCCATGCGAAGAAGCACTCTATCTCCATAACCCAGTCTATGAAGACTTGGGGTTCACCCAATACATCGTACGATCGGGGTTTGATTCAGACCGCCCTAGTAATATCAAACTCAAAAGGTGCCTGGTTATTATGAAATGGTGCATGTGGTTCATGATCATTATTAATATTATAATTTCCATTCTCACGTTGGTTGGCGGCTTGATTATGAGGAGCCGCGAGATTTAATCTCGGTTCTTGAAGTGTCTCCCTAATTGTCGTCAACTGATCAGTGAACTCCTAGCGAAGTTCATCAATCGTGGTGGGACCATTTCTCGTATCCCGTTCGTCCACCATATGGGAGGAAGACGGGAAATACTCTGTACCTAATCTAGTGCGCATGCAATGAATAATGTTTCTGACCCAATAAAATTTATGAAAGACAGATTTGTCCCGCTTAATAACTAAGATAGTTAAAATATATTTTTTATTTTCTTAATAACAATATTAAGGAGATTATTAAACAAAAATTTGATTTTTTGCAGAAAGCTAAAAGTTTTAGGTCGTTATTTGTAGACCAAAAATTAGAAATTTGTTTTATTGTTTTGGACAATGAATTGTGCAAGTGCGTGTCGGCATTCTAAGAAACTTTAGGATGGTACCAATTAAGAAATCACACAGACCTCCTTCTGATACCAAATTGATGTAGGCTCACACGTTGACACCGAAAAAAATTACGGACAAACATGAATTTCTCTCTACGTCCCAATTCTATGTTCACAAAACATTTTCAGCGCAGCACTCATGTTATTCAGTTTTATCAATCGAACACTAATGTACGGGTAGCCACACCGTTTGAGATCAAATATAGGATATAGGCCAATATTCTCTCATGCTAAAAGGACCCACTCGGTCCGATCGAGCGAATGTTGTACCAAAAGAGATCCACCAAAATTTACGATTCGGAAAAAGGTAGATCTTTCCCAACAAAAAGAAAACGAGGTTCTCCAATCCTCTCGAACTTAAATAAAATTAAGATGAACAACAAACCGATCGGAGAAAACCACGATAAATCCAACTCTATCAAGAGATCACGCTAAAGTAATTCCACCACAAGAAAATCTAGAGATAAACACACAAAAAGATAGAATTTTTCGTTACCCCAATCAGAATAGATGATTCTGATTTACTAAATTGGTTCGCTCTTCAACGGTTCTCCCGGAGTCACGCCAAATGGAGGGAAACTCATTTGCCTTCCTCGATTCACGCCGGAGAAGATCCATTGTATCCATAATGAACGAATTAGGATGAGATACACCAATAGGGTTGGCGGCTTAAGGGTGGCCGACACTTGGGTGAAGGGCCTAGGGTTGGCCGAACTCCAAGAGGGGAGGAGGCCTTTGGGGGCTCCTCGGTTTTAGAGGGAGAGAGGGTGGCTGGTTTCATTTAAGAGAGGGAGGATTTTGTGTGGAGGTCTTGAGGGGAGAAGAGGGGGAGGAGAGGTGGCCGAACTTTTGAGAGAGGAGAAAGGGGGCTGACGGCTAGGGTGAGGGGAGAGAGCAAGAGAGGGAATTTATTAAACAAGAATTAGGTTTTTCAATTCATTCAACTTAATAAAATCTTAAACATCAAGGCCTTATATAGGCTTACAACACATCCGACTATATGCAACCCAAATAAAATTAAAACACACATAAATGTAAACACACTATGGAAATAAAAGTGCACACAAAAATAACAAGGGAATTCAAAGTAATATTAGTAAGTCGTCGTGCGACGAGGGCGGAGGTTGTAACGTCGATCCACAAGGTCACCACGGTGCCGCAAGTCTTTGATTGGAGAGGTCGATCAATCTTCCATAAGCATGCCATCATCATCTTCAACATGTTGGAGATCGCCATCTCCATCACCTAGTGTCTGTCAATATGACCCCTTGGTCACTTGACCTCCTAATTTGGCACTCATCCTTGAGTAAAGAAATGTCATAGCCAAGATCATATAGTTGGCTTATGCTTATGAGGTCATGTTGCAACCCTTTCACATAAGATACTTGTGTGATAATGATTATGTCATTTGATATCTTACCATACCCTTAGGTCACTACCCTTTCTGAACCACCAAAGATGACTTTGGGTCCATTCTTTACTGCAGTGTACTCCTTCAGCATGCTCCTTATTCCAGTCATGTGCTTGGAACACCCACTGTCCAAGTACCATTTAGTTGAATGGCCACTTGGACTAACCTGGGAAACATAACCGTTAACCTTAGGACCCCAATTCTTATTGGGTACCTAGGTGCATGTTACTCTGATAATATTCATGCTTACCTGCATCTCTTATGATAGGTAAGCTCTCTTTTGTTGTTGGCACACTTGTATTGTGTTAGCAATCTATAGCATAGTGGCCCACTTTATCATAGCACCAGCACTCAAAAATATTATACCTTCTTTTAAGAGCTGGTCTAGTGGTTGTGTTGACAGCAGCTCTTGTCTAGAAGGTGCAGCAGTAGTCCTATTCTTTTGTTTCCTAGCCCAATCTGATTAGTGATGGGTCTGGCAGTAGAAGTGCTTGAGATATCTTGAGCCCTATTAGTAGCTGCCTTATTTTCAGAGAGTACACTATTGATGGCCTCAGAGATACCCTAGTCTAGTCTACTGACATACTTGCCCTTGGTCTTAAGGTGGGTTGAAATATTCTGAGAATAGTCTGCAGCTTCGCCCTTGAGTGAAGGGGCTGATGCACCAAACATAAATGATCCAGGATGGGCCATTTGGATTTCCTCATGGGCGCCTTGAAGGCACTTGCATCCTTGCTATATTTTTCGCCCTGGCAGTGAACATCTTTGTTTACACCAGTGGATCTACCATTCTTATAGTGATCATGGATACTCTCTTGATCATACCTGTTAGAAGGTAGCAAAACTCTCCTGAAAGAAATGGAGGCTTGGAGGTTAGTGGCTATATTGGAGCTTTACCCTTCCTTTTGGGATTGGCAACACTAGTGCTTCCTTTTAAACCCAACCCCTTCTTACCCATTTGAGAGGAGAATGCGTCTATCAAGGGAAGCATTGAATTGGGCTTTGAATAGCTAGACACTATTCTCTTCTCTCTCTCTCCAGAAGTACTTCTAGGTCCCTTATTCTATTTTCTTGCTAATCTATGGTTCCTATCTGAATGAAAGAAATAGTTTCCAGCTCACTGATTTCTTTCATTTTCTAATCCAACAATTCTATATGCTGGGAAGCAGCAAGCTGAAGGGAGGATATTTCCTTAGCTTGCTTCTTAGCTAGCATCTTGCTTTTCTTGAAAACATTCAACAAGACACCATACTTGTCAATAACTGAATTGACATCTTCCTCTAATTCAGACCCATCTTCATCACAGGATTTAGATGACTCTAAATTAGGACTGGTTTCATTGCAAGTTTTAGTGGAGTGGCTAGACTGAGAACGTACATTTGATGGGCCAGGTTGATCCTGGTTGGATACTTCATCTGACATAGCCATTAGGCCATAGCAGTAGCAGCTGTCTTCTTCTTCTTCATCCACCTTTGTATCACCATCTGATTGTGATAGAAGGGCCCTGACTTAAATCCGGACATCAGGATGATCTTCATTAGGTTATTCAACAATAGCAGCTAGCATCTCAATGAATTCTGCTTCTTCAGCTTCTACTTTAGCAGAGTACAACCCAATATAGGCTTCATCTTCATCTTCCACTTCTGACTCTGATGAGGAAGAGTCAGTCCAGCTATTCTTCTTCTTCTTAGAAATGAAGGATTTTTCATTCTTGCCTTTTTGCTGACTTTCTCCTCCTCTTTCCTATCTATCAGTTGTATTTCATGGGACAACAGCTTCCCAAATAGAGTTGTTAGTGGAGTGTCAGTAAGCTTTGCCACTTCTCTAATAGCATAGATTTTAGTATCTCAATCTCTAGTTAGAGACCTGAGAAACTTGTCATTCAGCTCATAGGTGTTAAAGACACTGCCATATGACCTGATCTATTTTACAATCCTGAAGAATCTTTCATAGCACTCAGTTATGCTATCAGTATTACTCTGCCTGAATACCTAAAAATTTTTGTCATCTCTTACTTCCTATGTACCCTCCATGTAGACCACTAGTGTGCCCTACATCTCCTTTGTAGTCTTGCAGTGTACCAGATTTTGGAAGGTGGAGTCATTTATGACACTAAATATTATATTTTGTGCCCCTTGTCCATGTAGGCCAGGATGACTTCATCCTTTATCATTTCAGAGTAGGTCTTCAGTGTCTGAACATTTGCATCTAGTGTTGACACTTTCATAGGGATGAAATTCCCTTCCTTGACTGTGATAAAGATCCTAGGGTCAGCTGCCTCCATGAACAACCTAACCCTGTCCTTCCAAATGCCAAAACCTTCCTTCCTGTAGATGGGAAGCTTTATTGCAACCAGCTCCTTATAGTTAACTCCTGAACCCATAAGGATAAATTTTCTTGCTAACCTTGGAGATTGACTCACACTGTTAAGCCTTCTTTGAGTAACTTCCCTCTGATATCACTTGAAAGACTTGGTTTTTAAGGTCAGGTAACACCTAGAGCGTGGGGGGGGGGTGAATAGGTTTTAGGACTCTTTTTAATCATCTAGACCTATACCTTATTTACTGTGCTTGGTCATATGTTAGATTAAGCTTTCAAGAACATCAACCAGACGACACAGATATTTTATATTGGTTCCCCATAGTTTGGGTACGTCCACTATCCCTCTATATCCTTCTAATAGTGTGTTAAACAAGGCTCTTCTCCCAAAACTCGGCTCCAAGGTGCCTACAACATGATCATGTAGGAACACTCAGTCTTATTCAAGACTTACAGCTCAGGCAATATGCCCTACCACACAGATCACAACTGGATCCAACCTCAGCCTTAATAACATAGACCTACCACTAATATTCTTACAGGATTCCTACCTCAGCCTTTATAACATAGGCATACCACTCATATTCTCACTGGAATCCTACACTCTCAGCATTTATAGATCAGGCCTACAACTCAGATCCAAATGGATCCTATAGAAATTAAGAGTGATTTGAAACAATCAGACACCAGAGAAATAGATATGTGTCTGTCTTCCTGGGCTAAGAAGATTTCACCCCTATCTTCTTAACAACAACAAATTTATAAGGTCTTCAGTAATGGGCTGCTTGTACTGGAAGTTACTCAGAATCGCTGTTCTGAACTTGCTGCCGCAAATGAAAAATCACTTCAGCTATCTTGATCCGCTTTCTGGTTGACTGAACTAAACAGGACCTTCAGACTCAGCAGTAATGGCGAGGAAGAAGACGATGTTCAGCCACAATTGTGAAATCAGAAAACCCTTATTGCTTGTTGTCGACTCGACCAATCTTTCCCTTTTATTGCCCGTTGATCAACGGCTCTTTGTGATGTGTGGCCCAGCATAAATTATCGATGTGCCACCTTCCACTTGTAGAATATGATAAAAGCTGGCCGCTGACATCATAAATGGCTTACTCCATATTTCCCGCAATGAATTTGAACTGCGTTGACTTTTTTGGGTTTTGCTGACTCATGGTAATATCAGCCATCTATGGACCAAGCCAAAATCAAGAAACATTAGCATAGACGTTGAGCGACTAAGCATCACTCAATGCAAAAACACTTAGACAGATTTTCTATCATTAGGTGTTGAGTGAGCACCTTCACTCAATGCCAAAACACTAAGAAACTATTTCAGTCATTAGGTGTTAGGAGCGTTGACTCCACTCAACGCTTTTTGCCTTATAAAATATTCCTGCGTCTCTGGCATTGAGAGCGTTGAGAGTGTCTTCATCACTCAACGCTTTCTATCACATGACATTGAGAGTGTTGAGTGTGTCTTCATCACTCAATGCTTTTTACCTTAGACAAACTCTCTGTTACTAGGCATTGAGAGCGTTGAGTGTGTCTTCATCACTCCACGCTTTTTTCCTTAGCCAAACTTCTATTACTACGCGTTGAGTTAGCCTTCATCACTCAACGTCATATTACTTAGACAGATTTTGTCACTTGGTGTTGAGTGAGTAAGCTTCACTCAATGCAAAACTACTTAACAGATATTCTTCTGTTATATGGCATTGAGTGAGTAAGCTACACTCACTGCATTTGGACTTAGCCAATTTTCTGTGTCTGAAAACATTGGCTCTAACTGGACAAGAAACAATCAACACTTTTTATCACATGGCATTGAGTGAGCTTGCCTCACTCAACGACTGTGGACTTACTCAAATATCTACATAGATTTTCTGTGACATTGACTGTCTGAGATATGCTCAATGATTTATGTTGTATGGCGCTGAGTGTGTAGACTTCATTCAACGCCTGTGGACTTAGCCACATTTCAGCCAATTTCTCCTTAGGCTTTGCATATCTCACAGCTTTAGCTGTATGGCGTTGAGTGAGTACACTTCACTCAATTCCTGTGGACTTAGCCACATTTCATGCTATTTCTTCTTAGGATTTTCCTATCTCATAGTTTTTAGTTGTATGACATTGAGTTAGTACAGAACACTCAACTCCTTTGGCCTTAGCCACATTTTCAGCTTGCCAATCATTAGGCTTAGACTATCCTATCTATACTCAACGATTTTACTTACATGATGCTGAGTGAATAGACTTCACTCAACGTCTATGGACTTAAGCAATTTCCAGCCTATCCAGCATCTTCCCTTGCATCTGGCGTTGAGTGAGCTTACTTCACTCAATGCCCATGGACTTAGGAAAATTCCTACCTTTCCACTAACTAGCTTGGTATCCACCTATCCAATCAGTGTATTAGGGACTGACCTGCATACATAAACTCAAACACACATCAAATACAACTAGTATGTGTGTCATTAACTTGTTTGACTTCTTACAAATCTGCGCCATGTGGATCAATGGACCCAACACTTTTCAATTGATGATGGAGGTACTTTGAAGTACTATGGTAGATATTGTATCACTGCTATTGAGGGTATTCAAGCTAAGTTGTGCAGTGAGGTGCATGGTTCTATTGTTGCATATCACCTTGATTTTTACTAAGATGTATAGAGATCTTAAGCAGATCGTTTGGTGGTATGGAATGAAGAACGATATAGCCAAGTTTTGGTCTGAGTGTTCTACTTGCAAGAGAGTTAAGACAGATCATATAAGGCATTGTGGCAAGCTAACGCCTTTGGATATTCCAAGTTGGAAATGAGAGAGTATTTTTATGGACTATATTACTAGTTTACCAAGATCTGCCTGAGGACACGATTCTGTGTGGGTCATTGTTGACAGATTGACGAAGTGTTCTCACTTTATATCGTTCAACATTGATTACTCCATGAAGAAAATAGCAGAGTTATATTTGGATAAGATCATTAGACTACATGGATGTTGGGTATTGTATCCACAATAAACTAGATTTTTGTGAAGTCACCCTTGAACTAAGTTGAATTAAGTATGTATTAGATGTTATTCTTTAGTTGAGTGCTTGCAGTTCATTATTTCTAAGTGTATACCAATGTCAGTTTACAATGAGTCACTAAACACAGGACCACGCAATGTAATACCTCATTGTTTGATCCATGGTGTTGACTCATATGTAACCTCTCTATTGGGATGCACTTCATTTTTAAGTCCTAGAGCAATAGAAGAAAGGAAGGGTTGCTAGTTTTCAACAAAGAAGAAAAGAAAATTTTTCTGAAAAAATTTTATGTCCATTTCTCGAGAAATGAAATGTGTTTCTCGAGAAGTCTAATTATATTTCTCGAGAAAGAAAAGCTGTTCTCGAGAAACCATAAGACTTCTGGAGAAATTATCTGAAAATATTCTAAGTCCTTTTCTCGAGAAAAGCCCTGAAGATTTCTCGAGAAGCCAAGTTAGTTCTGGAGAAAAGCAAAGTAGTTCTCGAGTAGCCGAAATCATTTCTCGAGAAGCTAAGTATTTTTCTCGAGAAATCAATTCTTTCTCAAGAAATCAATCCTTCTGTTCTAAGATTATTTTTCTCGAGAAGACTCGGCCATTTCTTGAGAAAGCAATACTTTTCTCGAGAAATCATATCCTTATCGAGAAATCAGTTTTCATTTCAAAGAATTTGGGCTAAGTAAATTTCTCAAGAAAGCTATATCATTTTTCGAGAAAGCAAATCATTTCTCGAGAAATCAACATTCCTCTCGAGAAATCAGTATTTTACTTCAAAGGAATTTCGTTAAGTCTTTTCTCGAGAAAGTCATGCCATTTCTCGAGAAATAATAACTCTTCTCGAGAAATGAAGTTGTAGAATTTTTCATTTTAAATCTTCTGACATGATTTGAAATTTAATCTAAGTTCCTCATGATTGATCCGTGCCGAACTTTCCTTAATGATTTGTGACCGTTAGATGTTGTTCTATAAATAGTCTTTTCAGAGGAATCGCTAACCCTAATTATAGTTATCATAATCGCACCGCAATCTAAAATTCAAGAGAAGCTGCACCATCTTCATCGTCGTTCTTCTCTGCCGCTCCTCTCTCAATCCAACGATTCAAAAGGAGAAAAGATTCGACAGATCACAGATTCAAGATTCTTCAAACATCCATTTGATCGTGTCGGATCCTGAGTTTTTATATCGAGTTTTCTTGAGATTTCTTCCTCAACATCTTCACCGAGATTATTAATTTTCAAGAAGGAAAACCTTGAAGATTTCAGATCTGAAAGTATACAGTTTTTATTGTTGTTGTAAAAATTGTTCTTACTCTTGTAGGATCTTTATCTCCGAGATTTGTAGATCTGTTTGTGGATCGAGATTTGTAGATCCGTTTGTGGATTGAGCGTCGTAGATCCGTTAGTGGATTGAGTTGTAGATCTGATTGTGGATCGAGGTGCATGAGTGTGTTATCTCTGATGTGTGGGAGCGTTGCTCTGAGTTGTAAGATTGTGATAATCTGAGAAAGATGATGTAGCCAAATACATCCCTTCATGGTTGATATGCGAGGCGGGATAGTGGTCGTTCCCAATACGGGGAACCACTATAAATCTCTATGTTTGTGTGCTTGAATTTTCAGATAATTTTTATTTCGCAAAAAGACACAAACATCACCTATTCACACCCATCTAGGCAATTTAGGTAGACGCTAGATACTTTCAATTGGTATCAGAGGGAGATTTTGTTCGATAAGGCTAACACCTTGAACAAGATCCTTGATCTAGCATTCAGAGATTCTGCATATTCACCATGGATCGAAGCAAAGATATGTCATCTATAAAACTAACGGTGTGCACCAAGGAACACTTTCCCATGTGGAAAGAACGAGTACGGTTCTTCATGAAAACTGTTGATCCGAGGATTTTTCAGATAGTGGAAGAAGGACCACACATCCCTATACAGGCTTTAATGCACGCAAAGCCTGACTCTAATTTATTTAATGAGCATGCTGGGTTCGTATTTCGCGCGACGAAAGGGAGGCAAGTGCACCTATCATAAGTAGTACAGGATATTCGTGGGAATATCGAGATAGTATATTTCCTGGGGCGTGTTGATTATCTCTACTCCTCCAGGAAGGACTATTATCTTACCGATAAATAAAGTTGTCGGATTAACTAACTAAGGCGCCTATAAGAAAGAGATAAAAATAAATTTAGAAAAAGGTCGATGAAGAAATAATGCTCGGTATCGAATTACGTTAGGACTAAAATAAATTTATATAACTAGAGATCCTAGGTTTCAATTCAATTAAAGGGGAAACTTGCCCGTGGAGGTTCCAAAAGAATGAGATCACCTATCTCTAGGACTATCGCTCACCTGAACATTAAGACTATTCGACTGAGCTCTCGTACAACGAAGGATTCCTCTTAATGCCTGCTTTACGCTAAGAACCCCGCTATTGTGGGGGGGACCAAATCCGGTATAATTCCGCACCTCCTCTCTCGAGGTTTAGTGTGAAACTCTCTTTACCCAAGGGTTATCTGTCCATACGAACGGCCTCTAGGCTACCTTGCGTATGGACAATATAAATAGATCTCACACATCGATATGTGGTTCTATGCGTCATATACCCGGGGTAAACCTTAAGTTCTTAATTAAAGAGAAAAAGACCTTTAATTATTTAAAAAGATTTTTATGTCCTAATGCACTTCAATAACGAGGGATAAGAGCGATTAGCCACTCGTCGGAATGGGGATGACTTATGATTTTGTCGAGGCGTGAGTTTAAAACTAAGCGCTGAAAGGTTACAAGAAAGAAGACATAAAATAATCTAACATTAGAAAGAGAAAAGCTTAAAAAAGGAAGAACTCACACAATCAACCAAAGCCATAATAAAAGAAAAAGCTAAGTTACAAAAGAGGAAAATATATAATTGAAATTACAAGTCCTACACAAACGAGGAGGCGGGAAATGACAAGTCCTACTCAAACGAGTAGGCGGGAAATGACAAGTCCTACTCAAACGAGTAGGCGGGAAATGACAAGTCCTACTCAAACGAGTAGGCGAGAAATGAAAGCAGTAAATTACAAGTACTACTCAAATGAGTAAGTGAGAAATGGCAAGTCCAACTCAAACGAGTAGGCGAGAAATTAAAGTGGTAATTACGAGACCTACTCAAACGAGTGGGCGAGAAATGAAAACTGTAAAATTGCTATCTCATACACTCACACACTCTTCAAAAAAAGAAAGCAATGAAGAAAGCTAAAACATACTAACTCATACACTCACATACACAACAAAAAGAGAAAACCAAAGTGATCGAAAAATAAAACGATTACATTTATACTGTTAAAACTTGCTAAAATGCCTAAAAAGAAGAACTAAAAATTAAAGAAGGAAAAAGTTTTTCAAAATGAAACCAAAAACCTAAGTGCTACAAAAATTAAAATAACAGCTAATCCATTCTTGTAACTTTATAAAAATGCTTAAAAATGGAAGAAAATTTAAAAGAACCAAATGCTTAAAGAACCACTTTAAAACCATTTTTATAAATCTATAAGAATGAACAAAAAACACAAAAAAACATAAACCAAAATGAACCTAGGGGACGAGATAAGAAAAGTTATCGTAACAACTAATAAGTGAATAGGTTTAATTCTCGTTTTTATTACTTATACAGTTAATACGTTTATCACAACACAGCTATGATCTATTTACCACAGCACACAAACAATCAAACACAGCATACACACCGGTTTTATAGTGGTTCCCCAAATGATGGGTACATCCACTTTCCCCCTTCGCCTATCTAGCAATATACTAGATTCGGCCTAACTTCCTTCCACCTTCTCAGATCCTCAGATCTTACAACTCAGAACCCAAAATGGTTCCTACAGCTCACGCTTCAACAAGTGCTACAACTCAGGCTCTTTACAAGAACCCTACCTCCGAGTGAATCCCCACTCCTACCACTCAGGCAATCAAGCCCTACCTCAGCCTCTTCCACCAGGCATACAACTCGGAGAAATCAATCTCCTACCTCAGGTTAACAGTCCTACCTCGGCCTTTATAGATATATGCTTACAACTCAGAGAACTTAATCTCTTACACTCAGATCTTGAATAGATCCTACAGGAATTAGATAAAGAAGTTGTTTCTACCTTCACTCAGAAAGAGATGAAGGAATCTTGATCAGATCTTGATTGATCTGCTTCCAACTATTCTTTGCAGTAAAGGATTTGATTCAACCTGACTTAGCTTATTCAAAGCTTCTTAAAATAGAGAACCTAGATTGAATCTTCTTGGAGTAGATCCAGCTTCTCCCACCTTTCTGAAATAGTTCTGCAATCTTCAACAGATCTCCTTTTCTGATTTTGAATCAGAATCTCGAGCTGTACTGGAATCCGTGAATTCTTCTTGGAGAATTCCACTTCAGTTTTTTTCTATCTTCTATTGAATGATTGATTGATCGATTCCTCTCTGAAGGCCCGACCCAATTTATAGTTTTACATCAGTGGTAACCGGCTGATCCGGTAGTTGACTGACATCTGACAGTTATGTCATGTCAAATAGGCCGTGACAATTCTGGCAGCTGTCAAGTCTCCAGTCTTGAGATTTGGCACTTAGAATTATTTAAGTCAGCTGACTGTGTCGAGCCATATGTGTCGACACAGATGGAGTATGTGTCGACACAAATATCTGGGTGTCTACACACTTCCTTTGGTGTTGTTGACAATCATCAGCAACTATCGACACATCTCTTCACTTAGTCTCAATATTGTCTTTGTAGACTGTGTCGACACACTGCAAAAAATAGTCAACACAGCTCTTTATCAAGTTCTCGACACACACCATTTATAGAATGTGTCGACACAAGTCATGTGTGTCGACACAGCCTCTCTATCAAGTTCTTGACACATCTTTTGTAGAATGTGTTGACACAAGTCCTGTGTGTCGACACAGCCTCTTTAAATGTCGACCCAAGTCCTTGATGTTGACATAATTGCTTCTTTACACTTGTCAGCTCGACCAAGTGTGTCGACACAAGTTATAAGTGTCGACACAGCTGATGTTGACTTAGCTTCTGAATGTCGACACAAGTCCTGTGTGTCGACACAAACTTGTTTCTTGTCTCGACATAGCTCCTTCAAAGGTGTCGACACAAAAACAATTGTCTCGACACATTTGTACTTAGAATATTTTCTGCATTCTCCTGCCTGCACAAATTACCTAAATACACAGTCAAATAAATCCTGATGTATATTATTGAGTTAGGTGAGGCTTCTCTAAATTAGGTACACAAATTCCAATGTACCCAACAATCTCCCCTTATTTGGAGAAGTCATAACCCTTAGTCAATGATATACACCATATATTTAAAAAATAAGTATGATACTTCCAGATATTCCAACCACATTTATTCAGGAACACAGATATCATGTTATACACAAACATTCAAAAATGAAAAAATATAAGGAAAAACATGTAACGCAGATACACACATATGTAAACAATTGTTCACCCAGAATTTCATGCTCATATAATTTAGAATGTTTTGTTAATAACCATCAAAAATACACAATTTTTAATTGCTAGTCATTCTAAGGTTAATTTTGACTAGGTTCCTTAATGACTATTCCTTTCCCTGGCTGAATGGATGCTTTGACATCAGCTTCAGTCTCAGTAGCAGGCATCTTCCCTTTAATATCTTTGGCCTTGACTTGTGCAGCCTTCAGCATTTGCCTGTCAAAATAATGAAATGTCTTGGGGAAGTACTTGCAAGGCTCTATGGAATTTGCAGGAATTTTTTGAGCCTTCAAGTCTTTCCTGAATTTATGAATCTTCTCTTGTTGAGCAAGATACTTGTCTCATTCTTGCTTAGAGTACCACTTCCCTCTGTCATACTGATTATCAGCAACTGCATTCCATACTGTTAGAATGATACTTCTAGAGGTTGGACTATATTTTTCAAAATCAGGCCTTGCCTCATCCTGTAATCTAAATCTTTTCTTAGATAATTGAGTCTGTTGCTCTTTCAGCAGTACTGAATCAGCCATGACAACCTCCTCACAAATGACTGGCATTTTGTCCTGTGGAGGGCTGTATATATTTTGAACAGCCAGGTGGATTTCCTTAAACCCAGTAGGGGGATATATGACTTGTGCCACCTCTTGTTGCACCCCCTCTCTGACCTCAGGTTGGATTCCAGATTCTGTAGTATTATTATCATCAAAAAGGGGTGGATATCCCAAGGTAGATCTGATGCTATTTGTTACTCATTTGACATGTTCAGAGCTAGCATGGACTAAGACTCTCTCCCCCTTTATGACTTCTCTGTCTATATGATCTTTGAGGTCATTCTTTTGAAATCTGATTTGATCAGTGATATGATAGTTGCCAGTGGTGTAATAGTCTTTGAATTTCTTGAGGAGAGCAGAAATGGAAGATTCTGATGTCTTTATGGCAGTTGAAACTATTGACCAGGTCCAGCTGAATCTGTTTCTCAATTGCAGAGACTTGATTGGTCATAGTGGCTTGAAGGGCAGTAGTCTGTTCATCCATCTTTGTCAGATAAATTGTGTGGAGTTCCATCAAATTCTCATTTAATCTCTTCTGATTTTCAAGTATTATTCCTTGCTTGACCAATAGATCGTCTATTTCAGTCTTAGCTTTTTATGGTTGTTTAGCAAGATAGACCACATCATTTCCTCCTTTGTGGAAGCAATCAGTCATATCCTACTTCAGCATATTTACCTCAAATCGAATGGGCTTTATGTCTTGGGCCAAGTTGAACTGTAGCTCTTTGTTTCTCTCATCTACATACTTTTCCAAAGCTTGCCTTTGCTCATCAAGCTTTACCTGGAGTTGTACTAAGAGAGAACTAAAATCAGTGGTAGAATCAGTAGAGGAAGAGCCTGTCTTGAAAGCCTTCTTATAGCCAGCACTCTTTTTCTTGATTTCCATTAATTTTCTTTTCTTAAGGAGAGTGGCTGCTGCCTCATCTTCAGAATCTGAGGAAATTTCAAATTCCATTGTTGTTTCTGGAACATTTGTTGTTTCTAGTACATTTTCAACCAGTCTAGGGGCTAGGTATGGTGCCTCCCCCTCAATCCTTATGGTAGCTGGTGGATCTAGAGACTGCTCTTTTGGGTGGATTTCTTCTTGCTTCTTCAGAGGACACTTGCCAAATCTTGCACATCTTCAACCTCTAAGGCTCCGTTTGGTTGGGCTATTGCTGATGGAAAGCTGCTGATGAACTGTTGCTGATAGAAAAAGTGCTGATTCTGGAAAATAGAGTTTTGTTAAAAAGTTGTTTGGATACAAAATGGAGTTTTGAGTGAAATTTTTTTTCCTAATAAAAAAACCTGTTTTCCTGAATGCAAAATGTTTTCTAATGCAAATGTTAAGCAATTTTGTTCATCCTGAATTTTCCTGTAATTTTCAGATCTGAAACAAACTGTAATCCGTGAGCTAGGAAGTAGTAATTTGAAGTGCTTCATGATTTAAAATTCGTTCCAAATCTGCTGCAGCTAATCTAGTATTCGAATTCTTGTGAATTTGTGGTTGTTTTAAATCCGTACCTCTATTTCACATCCACATCTCATGAATGTTCAATGCATAAAGCTAAATAGAAAATTTATTTCAAAAAAATTACTCCAGATCGGAGGAAGGAGGATCTAATAGAGATTAGTGAAAACTGTGTATAACAGCTAGCAGATTGTTTACAGATCCCGATCAAGGATGAGAGAAATACCAAATCAAATCAAAACAGAGCAAATCCGTATCAAGAGAGAGATCGAGTGCGTGAGGAGGACCATGAGATTTCGGAATGCAGGGCGAGGAAGGAGATACGAGGAGAGGTGCGTGAGGAGAGCGATCTTCCCCTCTTTCTCGTTGCGCTCCGCTCATCATGAGGATCTCGAGCTCTTGACGTGCGGAGCTCGCCGCGGTTGCGGCGTGTGGAGCTCGCCCCGGTTGCGGCGTGCGGAGCTCGAGCTCTAGGGTTGCGGGAGAATGCCACGGTTGCGGCTGAACACGACATTTTACAGCGGATCGTGATCAATAGGAAACCGCGGAAATTTAGAACCGGCGGTTCTTGAAATAGCAACGCCAAACATAACTTATGCATAAAATTGAGGTGCGGTTCAAACGCACCGGAGGCAAAAAGCGCAACCAAACGCTACCTAAGTCTTGAACCTGAAGTTTTTCTGGCAAATCAGGAAGATGGACATCTTGTGCCTCTTTATCAGAAGGTTCTGTTTCCATGTTGATTTCTTGGACCACTTCCATTATGGTGAGATTGACAGTTTCATTGTTAAGCTGAGCTTCAATAACAGTATCTGTTGGGACAGTTATCTCAGGAACATTCATCTGAGGAATAGCCTCCCCCTGGATCTGAGCTTCAGTTCCAGGTGAATGGGTTGGAGACTTCCTTGGTAGGTCAGGGTTCTCTTCATCTGAGCTGAACACTACCCTCTCTTCTGAGTCACTAGAGGAATCCTCATCTTGTACTTGACTTTTCTTTGAAGATTGGACCTTTTAGGATATCTGTTTAGGTGATGGGTCTTCTTTGGACAAAACTCTGTCCCACCTTGATAGGATCCTTATGTCCATGTGCCTCATGTGATTAATTTTGGTGCCAGCAAATTGATGAATCACCTCAGGGATGTTGTCAGCAAGATATAGATTCAGTATCCTTCCCAGGTTTGGTTTTTTAATGCTTTCTTTGATCTTGTAGAAAAGTACTGAACTCCAGTCTATCTTCACCTAGAAGATGACTCTGGTCATAATGCTAAACATGTAGGATGAGATCCTATCATGCCCCCCAGTCTTGCAGAGGACTACTTTTCCAATGATTTCAGAAAGGAATTTCCCTTGGGAATTTATCCCTTTCCTTGTTATGGACGACCCGATATTTGTTGTTGTAGCCATCCCACACCATTGTAGGGCTTCAGAAATCATAGCGGAATCAACTTCTATCTCGTATTTTACCCTTGGAAGATGAAGTGTTTTACTCAGAGTTTTGGGGGTTTGTTTAACCTTCTCGCCATTAATAGTGGATTTAATATTGTTGCCCTTCGAGTTCAATGTGGCGTTGGAGTATAACTCAAGAACCTCTTTCTTCCAGATTTTGGTTGATTCAGAGACCAAAAATTCCAGTTCGTTCTCCTGGATTAGGTTTACAACCATGTTAATTTCATGAGCAACAGCAGTGAACGCCCCCCAGACTAGCTCATAGCCTTTGTTGACATTGTTGTCCATCTTTGGTGCCATTAGAGATGAGAGAGAAAGATTGAAGAGAAGGAAGATGAAGTTCTTGTCAACACAAATGGTTTGGTCTCGAGAATTCTGAGAGCGTAGTCGACAAGGTCTTGTTTCCACCTATTTATACTTTTCTAAACAAGAAAGGCCAAAGGCCGGGCGGAAATTAGTTTAGTGTGTCGACACTATTTGGATTGTGTTGACACAAACTATTAAAGTCTCGACAGAGAATTTAAAGTCATGACAATACTATGTGTCGACACCAATTGCGATGTGTCAACACAGACGACCTTAAGAGTAAACACTAATTTCTGTGTGTCGACGCAGACGACTGTATGTGTCGACACAAATTCTGAGTATCGACACAATCTTCTTGATGTGTCGACACCAACTTCTCGGTGATAATAACTCTATATGTTGATAACAAATCTTGAGAGTCGACAAAATTTTCCTTATGTGTCAACACCAACTACTAAGTGTCAACACAGATTTCTTTGTATGTCGACACAAATTTACTTAGTCATATTTACCATTATGTTCCAAGTACATGCCTAATTCAATTTTAAAGTAATTGAATTTTATTTCATCTAGAGGTTTAGTGAATATATCAGCTACTTGAGTATCAGTAGAAATAAATTCTAAGGTTATGTCCTCTTTCTCTACATGTTCTCTTATAAAATGGTACCTAATTTCAATGTGCTTAGTTCTACTATGTGAAACAGGATTTCTAGCATTTGATATTGCACTAGTAGAATCACAATATAGAGGAGTTTTACTTATCTTGATGTCATAGTCCTCCAGTTGATGTTGTATCCATAACAACTAAGTACAACAACTTTCAACTGCTATATATTCTGACTCTGCTGTGGATATGGCAACACTTGTCTGCTTTTTGCTATTCCAAGACACCAGTCTTCCTCCTAGGAATTGGCATGTACCTGTGGTACTTTTCCTATCTTCTTTGTAGCCTGCAAAGTCTGCATCTGAAAAGCCTATTAGCAGAAAATTTATATTCCTAGGGTACCAAAGACCAAGATCTTGTGTGCCCTTAAGATATCTTAAAATTCTTGTGGCAGCAGAATAATGAGATTCTTTAGGACATGCCTGGTATCTAGCACAGACACATGTAGCATACATGATGTCAGGCCTACTTGCAGTAAGGTAGAGTAAGGAGCCAATTATCCCTCTATACAAAGACTCATCAACAGGTTTACCTGTCTCATCTTTGCTTAAAGGCATACTTGTCCCCATTGGAGTTTTCATGGTGGAAGCAGTCTCCATGCCATACTTTTTAATCAACTCCCTGGTGAACTTAGACTGGGATATGGACAATCCATCATCAGTCCGTTTTACTTGACGTCCCAAAAAGAACTTTAGCTCACCCATACTGCTCATCTCAAACTTCCCTTGCATGAATTTGGCAAACTTCCTACAAAGGTTATTCTCAGTAGATCCAAAGATTATATCATCAACATATATCTGGACTAGGATGATCTTGCCCTTGGATTCCCTCAGGAATAGGGTCTTATCTATTTTTCCCCCTTGAGAATTTGTTCGCAATGAGAAAAGTATACAATGTCTCATACCAAGCTCTAGGAGCTTGTTTTAACCCATATAGGGCTTTCTTAAGTTTGAAGACATGATCAGGAAAGTGAGGATCTACAAAACCTGATGGTTGGTCCACATATGCTTCCTCTTTTAGATCTCCATTCAGGAATGCTGACTTGACATCCATTTGAAAGACCTTGAATTCTTTATAGGCTACATAGGCAAGGAATAGTCTTATTGCTTCCAGCCTTGCTAACAGGGGAAATGGTCTGGTCAAAGTCTATTCCTTCTTCCTGCATGTAGCCTTTTGCAGCCAGTCTAGCCTTGTTCTTGACAATAATTCCATTTTCATCTAACTTATTTTTGTAGATCCATTTGGTTCATATTACATTAGTCCTTTAGGTCTGGGAACCAGTTTCCAAACATTGCATCTCTTGAATTGATTCAGCTCTTCCTGCATAGCACCAATCCAGAATGAGTCTAGGATAGCCTCTTCAAACTTCTTTGGTTCCATTTGAGACAGAAAACTTGAACATAGTGTTGTGTTCAAGCTCTTGCTCCTGGTCATTACTCCATAACTTACATCACCAATAATTTGATGAGCTGGATGATCTCTTATATGTCTTAAGGCTAATGGTAATCTTTGTTCAACTTGTTGATCTTCTAAGTCTTCAGCTGACTGATCTACATTTTTAGCTTGTAAGTCTTGAGCTCCCCCTGGACAGTATCCATCATCTTCAGTCACTTGGTTTGCTGAATTATCTTCCCTGATGGTCAGATTGTTCATCTTATCTTTTAAGCCTGCATGACTAGAAGAAGTGCTTTACAGCTCACAGTTAATTAATTTAGACTTATCAAAGACTACATGGATAGACTCTTCTACAACTTGTGTAGTCAAGTTATAGATCCTATATGCCCTATTATTGTTAATGTACCCAACAAATGTAACAACCCCATCCGTTCATATGATATATTCTAGAAGGTCCGGCTGGGGCCCCACAGGATATACCACAAAACAGTCGGTGAAGGTACAGGATGATACCAGAGTAGCGCATCGCACCTATCACAAGCATTCTAGCGGAAGCCTCAACTACTTGAACTCCTCATGACTGTCCAAACAAAAAACTCCACATTTTATATATATATAGGAATATCTTACAACATGTCAAAAGAGTTGGCCTTATGGCCTTACATGGCTTTCACACAGTGGCCTAAAACAGATTGGCGCGCAGGCCGGCCACAATAAAAGAAAACACTCAAAAGAACACAATAGCCTTCGAGGGCTAGCAGCTAGCAGCAGCAGCAGCAACACCAGCAGGAGCATCAACCTCTATGCATCCCGCTCGGCTCTCCAGCACCTGTGCAAGGGACAATCCACCCACCGGTGGCAAACAAAAGCAACGGTCAGCGTTCAGCTGACCAAATTATAACGACCCTACCCCTTCTCTCGGGGCAGCGGTAATTTTCCCTGCAGGCATATCATATCACAAGTATGGCAAGCTATATCATCAAAAAGTGCTTTCACGCACACAAGCCATCACAACCGTTCGCCACCCGGCCCAACGGTCCGTGCACTCAGGGCACATTCTTGGTGTTCTGGCAACCTCTTGCCCACCACCGTATCAGGGTTATCACCCAACGGTAAATCTCTTGAGCATTTACTCCATGGCATGCAGCCGGAGTTAGTCCTCGGACACCGGGATGGCCCGTAGCCCCCCGTTGTGTCATGGCGCGCAGGCCGAAGACTCTTGCTATGCGCTCCAACAGACCGCACTTTTTGGTCTCACGTCGGACGGACATAGCGCAGGTCGGATCCTCCACCCCCCGTTGCTCAAATCGCCTTGCCTTCTCCGAGTACAGCGTACTCATGGCTATATCAAAGGCGCGGGTAGGTCTCACCGATCCTGTTCTGGCATTCAAGCCTGGGTATTTATCTATACCCATTTCCTCACAGCAATAGCGGGTCTTTCCTGGGCACACCAGTACTTCCTGTGACTCGCTTCACAGGTGGACACCGCCAATTACAAATATCAGGGGTCTTTCCTAGCTATCCTGCCAGTACTTCCTGTTACTCGCTTCACAGGTGGACACCCTAAAACATCAAGCATCACAAAAGGGCCTTTCCTGGTCCCACCAGTACTTCCTGTGCCTCATCCACAGGTTGGACCCAAAAACATCACATGGCTATTTTCCTGGGCTACCACCCCAGTACTTCCTGCTACTCCTTTTCGCAGGCATAACCCGTAGACTCCTACACTACACGTTTATCACGGAGTCTTCTCCGGTTCGTATGCAACATCACCAATCCAGACCAACCTGTCCAGATGGGCTTCACACAGCATGCCTATTCTGTACTCCATTTCCGGATCTATATGCTAACAAAAGGGGGTTTCAAGCATCCACCCAAAGATTCCCAAAATCAGCCACCTTTTGGTGGGGGAAATCACAAGATATGCCAAAAAGGAAGCCTTCACATGGCTAGGAAGAAAAGTCGTTACCCTTGACGACCGCTTCGGTGCCATGGCTTTAAAGCTTGCTTGTAAGACTCGCAAGATCGTTTCCTCCGCAACGCTGGCTTCGGATCTCTCGTCGGTAAACCGCAGCACCACCACCAGCAGCCCCCTTTCCTTCTTCCTCCTCCTTTCTCTCTCTCTTTCTCTCTTCACTTGAAGAAAGTCAAGGCTAAGGAAAATGAGATTCCTTTCTCTGATTTCGGCCTTGAAGGAAAAAGAGGAAGAGGCTTCAGCCCTTGGATCCAGACTGAAGGAATGGACGGCCACGATTCTGCCAAAAACACAAATTTTGACCAGACACGGCCTCGAACACGGCCGTGTGCCTCAAGCGGTGGTCAACCGACTTATCCAAACCAGTGACACGCCCACGGGACACGCCCGTGTCATGGGCCGTGTCACCAACACGCCCTCAGACACGCCCGTGTTTGTGGCCGTGTACCTGGGTGAAAAAAATCCCAAATCATCCCGAGACTTCACACGGCCTGTGACACGCCCGTGTCCCAGGCCGTGTGCCCAGACACGGCACAAAGACACGCCCTGTCGAAATCCTTCGTCGGGCTGAGTTCGTCGCCTGATTTGACACGCCCTGTGACACGCCCGTGTCACAGGCCGTGTTCAACACTCGACACGCACTTCTCGATACTCGGCGATCGTCGAGAAAAATCGTCGAGAATGCGACACGGCCTTGGACATGCCCGTGTCCTGGGCCGTGTGCCTCCTCTCGACGAATCGTCGAGACAAAGCCCAATCGTAGACATAACCTCGACACGCCCTGCGACACGCCCGTGTCGCAGGCCGTGTCACCTGACACGCCCTGGGACACGCCCGTGTCCCGGGCCGTGTCACCCAGATTTTCCTGTTTCTGCACTTTGGGCTGTTACAATCCTCCCCTCCTACAAGAAATTTCGTCCTCGAAATTTAGAGATAGGAAAGCAACAGAAACAGCAAGAAAAATGTGACAACACATATAATTATGTATGTTACAACATGCTTGCTACAAATTACACAAACAGCTCAGGGAACTCTGCTCGTATGGTCTGCTCGCGTTCCCATGTCAGCTCTTCACGGCCGCAGTTGTCCCACCGGACTTTTACCATACCGACCGTCTTGTTCCGCAATTGTTTCTCGGCTCGATCTTCGATCCGAATGGGTCTAACTCTCGTCGTTAGCCCATACTCCACCGGCACCCGACCATCCGCGATCACTTGAGCTGGATCTTTCACGGCCTTCCGAAGCACCGAGATGTGAAAGACATCATGTAACCCACCCAAGTCCGCCGACAGAGCTAGCTGATAAGCCGCTTCGCCAATTCGCTCAACCACTTCGAAAGGACCCAAATATCTTGGACTCAACTTTTTCAATCGTCGAATCCTGGAGACACCTTTGAATGGCTTGATCTTCAAGTAGACCCAATCGCCAACCGCAAATTCAACGTTTCGGTGCTTGGCGTTGTAGTACTTCGCTTGTCGATCTTGAGCAATCAACAATCTCTCTCGAATGGTCCGAATGGTTGAGTTTGCTTCATCCACCTCATTTGGTTTAACAACCCGGGCTTCACCCGCTTCTACCCAAGCCAAGGGAGTACGACACTTCCTTCCATATAGGGCTTCATATGGTGTCATCCCAATGCTTGCTTGGTAGCTGTTATTATATGCAAACTCGACCATATAGAGATGATCTTCCCATCTCTTTCCGAAGTCAAGGGCGCATATTCGGAGCATGTCTTCCATTGTTCTGTTGGTACGTTCAGTTTGGCCATCCGTTTGGGGATGAAAGGCCGTACTGAAAGTCAACTTCGTGCCCAACAGTCGGTGAACTAACCTCCAATCATTTGACGTGAATCGTCCATCTCGATCACTTACGATGCTCCGAGGAACACCGTGAAGTCGCACAATCTGATCAACATATAACTTTGCCAAACTTTCAACCGAATCATCCCGCCTGTTCGGGAGAAAATGTGCTACTTTTGTTAGCCGGTCAACTATCACCCAAATAGAATCATTTCCTCGCTGCGATCTTGGCAATCCATGCACAAAATCCATGGAAATATCATCAAATTTCCACACTGGGATCGGCAGTGACTTTAAATAACCGCCCGGCTTTTGGCATTCCGCCTTCACCATCGCACATGTTTGACATTTGGCGACATACAGGGCAACATCTTTCTTAAGCCCTGGCCACCAGAAAAGCTTCTTCATATCGTTGAACATCTTTGTGCTCCCGGGGTGAATGGAATACTTCGTATAATGTGCTTCATACATCAGTTCTTCCCTCAGTTTCCCCACATTCGGGATGCACAACCGGCCCTCTTTTCGCAAAAGACCGTCATTCCAGGTGAATTTGCCTTCTGGCCCTTCATTCACATAGCGCAAGAGATCTTCATCCAACTCCGTTGCCCGTCGAACTCGGTCCGCAAGGTCACATTGCACCTCGGTCCAGTTCAAACATGCAATGGCAGTGGAATTCTTATCAACACAATAGATCTCCAATGCCTCCAATTCCTGGATAAGACGTTCCTCATGCCTTTGTAACCAATTCGCTCTAGCCGGAACTCGCCGACTCAAGGCATCTGCGACAACATTCCCCTTCCCGGGTGTATAGTGAATCTCGAAAGTGTAGTCCCCAAGGAACTCAAACCACCTTCGTTGTCGCATGTTCAACTCTTTCTGCTCCAACAGATACTTTAGGCTCTTATGATCGGTATAGATCTCCACCTTCACGCCATAAAGGTAGTGTCGCCACAGCTTAAGGGCAAAAATCACCGCCGCTAGTTCCAAATCATGGACGGGATAATTTCGCTCGTGCACCTTCAATTGGCGTGAGCCATAAGCAATCACCTTTCCGCTCTGCAGAAGAACGCAGCCTAAGCCGCTCCCTGAGGCATCGCTATAAATTACAAATCCATCGGTTCCACATGGCGAAGACAACACCGACGCCGTGGTCAACCGAACCTTCAGCTCTTCAAAAGCTCGTGCGCACTCTGGCGTCCAAACGAACTTCTGATCCTTTCGCGTCAGTGTGGTTAGCGGCAAAGCGATCCGCGAGAAGTTTTCCACAAATCTTCTATAGTAGCCCGCAAGTCCAAGGAAACTCCTGACTTCGGCCACGGAAGACAACATTGGCCAATCTTGTATGGCTCTTATCTTCGCTGGATCCACTGCAATGCCCGCTCCACTCACCACATGGCCCAAAAATGCCACTGACGATAGCCAAAACTCGCACTTCGAGAACTTGGCATATAGCTGATTTTGCCTCAACGTGTTCAGCACCAACCGCAAATGAATCTCATGCTCAGCTTTAGACTTCGAGTACACCAGGATGTCATCAATGAACACGATCACAAACAGATCCAGGTACTCACGGAAAATACGGTGCATCAGATCCATAAACACCGAGGGCGCATTGCACAGTCCAAATGGCATGACTGTGAACTCATAGTGCCCATAACGCGTTCCAAATGCGGTTTTGGGAATGTCACCTTCCCGAATTCGTAACTGGTAATAACCAGACTTCAGGTCCAACTTCGAATAGACGGTAGATCCCACCAGCTGATCAAATAATTCATCAATCCGAGGTATAGGATACTTATTTTTCTCGGTCAGCTTATTCAATTCACGGTAATCTATACACAATCGTAACCCACCATCTTTCTTCTTTAAAAAAAGCACAGGCGCGCTCCAAGGTGATATACTTGGGCGGATATAGCCTTGCTCTAGCATTTCTTGTAGTTGAACCTTCAACTCAGCCATCTCTTTAGGCGCAACGCGATATGGCGAGCGGGCCACGGGTTTCGCACCTGGCACCAACTCAATTGTGAAGTCAATCTCCCGCTGGGGTGGTAGCCCAGGGAGATCCGTGGGAAACACATCTGTAAATTCTGCCACAATCGGAACCTCACACAAAGTGGCCTTAGGCTCAACAGCCTGAATTAGTGCAAAGTAACACTCCGCACCCTTCCGAACAGCTTTGACTACCTGGAGTGCAGACATCAACGTCCCGCCTACTCCTCATATACCCGCGAACTTGGTATCCTGTTCGGTATTCTGGCCCAACGTGATTTCTTTGGACTGGCAATCAATCATAGCATGCTGCTCCGCAAGCCAATCCATCCCAAAAATCACATCGAATTCCGATATTGGCAAAACAAATGCGGTTAAACAAAAATCCCGACTTCCTAACTGAACCGCCACATCGCAAGCTTGATCCGCAAGCATCCAACAACCATTCGGCAACACCACTCTGACGCTATCTGTCTTTGCACGACTGGGTATCCCAAGCCGCGTAAGAAACTCACGAGACAGAAAAGAATGCGATGCCCCTGTATCAAACAGTGCTCGCGCCAGCGTGTCCCGAATCATCGCAAAGCCTATGATAAACATGTCACACACACAAACCACAAACATAGGGGTACTAAGCTAAGCATACAAACATTAGCATATGCAAAACTAACTCATACCTGTGACAACGTCACTCTGCTTGATGGCCTCCTGCAGGCCAAGATTGTAGACCCGGGGTTGCGCCTGCGAGGCAGAGGAATCCACCACCGCCTTTCCTTTTTCCGCATAAGATGCTCCCGCCTTCTTTTCACTCTTTGGCGGCATCCGACAATCTCGCGCAATATGCCCCATCCTACCACAATTGAAACAGGTACGAGTGTCTGGCTTGGAGGTTGCCCCTGATGTTGCTCCCGTTGCAACTGATGAAGGAGCTTGTCCACTAGGCTTGGACTTCTTACCCCATCTCTTCTTATAAAATGATTTTCCTGATCGGGGCGCCTTCCACTCCGGTTGCGTCATCACCAACGCTCTCTTCCCTTGCACCCTCTTCATGTCCTTTTCCAACGCGGTCGCAGTGTCAACCAATGCTTGGAAGCCTTGGTTCACAGAACTGGACACAAGGAACCTCAGCTCGTCCCTCAGCCCTTCATAGAACCGATTAGTCTTCCTCTTCTCATCAGCAAAGATCGAACCCGCATACTGCCCCAAGCGAGTAAACTCATGCAGGTACGCGTCAACACTGCCATCACCTTGAGTCAATCGTTGGAATTCATTTTCCATGGCTATCCGTTGAGCCACAGGAAGGTGCTTCGCAAGGAAAAGCCGGGAGAATTCTTCCATCGACACTTGGGTTAACGGACGACCCGCCAAATGATGCAACTCCATCTCATCCCACCATAAACGAGCTTCTCCTTCAAGCAAGAAGGTGGCTAAGGTAACTTTCTGATGCTCCGCCGTTCCTATCGCCGTCATCACTCGCTTGACGCGCGATAACCAATCCTCAGCCTGCGTCGGGGTTCCCGCTCCCGAGAACATAGGCGGATGGAAACTCATAAACCGCGTTAGCTGCTTCTCAGCCGCTCGAGGAACCACATCCATAACAGGTTTAGGCCTTGCCACCACCTGTTCTGGCCTTACAGCCGCTTGTTCCTGCCTGAGTGGCTGACCTTGGATCATGGTAAATAAGGCCTCCGCAACTAAACGGACATGTTCCGCAGACGGTGGAGGAGCTCAACTGGTGATGAGAGTTGAAAGAACTCCATAGTTAAGCGTGCTCGGGCTAGAGTAGTACTGGGATGGGTGACCTCCTGGGAAGTCCCCGTGGTGCGGGCTTGACTATAGAGTTTACCTCATCAAAGGGAGGCTGTGGCCACCAACAACCTGCCTGTGGAGGGAGAGGGGTTGGGGTGCTTGGGCTGCAGCCCGGTAGCGTCGCCTAGAGCGGAGCCGTGACGCTGTCACGTTGGATCGGCTAGGGGCGTTACAATCCCCCACCTGTCACATGACATATAACGGTGGGTCCGGCCGGGGCCCCACGCCATATAGCACAGACAAGCGAAGGAATCACATGTGGAAATCAAAATCTATGCGTATCCTTAACTCATTCCATTCTAGCGCAGCATTTTTCTGTTAGCATGAACTCAAACCAGAATGTCCACCCATATATAAATACCACATTTATATATAACAACACCAGGAATGTATACAACTCACACACCCTGGCCTTATGGCCTTACAAGTTCCTCTTTCACATCAATGGTTTCGTACATCGGCACGCAGGCCGGCCACACATGAAATCCAACCATGAATCTTCACATAGCCTTCAAGGACTAAGAACACCAGGCTAGCCAATCCACTTGTTCTTTCCAAACCGCAGCACCTGCAATTCATCATCCAAACCAACACAGAAAACAAAGTAACGGTCAGCATTGCTGACCCATTATAACGACCCTACCCCCTACCCGGGGTAGTGGTTCCTTCCCTGTATACAGTGCTTCCTTTCTCATCAAGCATCAGCAAACATCACCAAATCACATCATAGATAGATCATTCTCTTTATTCCACTAGCAAACACATCACATCACAAACGCTGGAGTCCACCAACGCTCCGTGCACTCAGGGCACCTTCTTGGCGTACCGGAATCCACCGTCGTACACCGCTGTCTCTCGAGGTTTTAACTTGTTGGTTGACCGGCCCTAGTCCACCAGCTCGCAGGCTGGCGACATCCCGCCCAAGCCACTCAGAGGTCCATCCTCACAGCATCACAAACAGAGCAGACCGACCCACACTCTGTGGTGTAGCAAGCCGGGTTTATCTAAGCTCCCCAGGCATTGTCTACCCATCGATCCCCCTCTTAATCCGATCGACCCACACTATGTGGTGCAGTAACCCGGGTTTAACTCGGCTCCCCTAGCATTGCCGCCTATCGATCCCTTCCTTAACTGGATCAACCCACCCTAGTGGTGTAACAGGCCGGGTTTATCACGAGCTCCCCAGGCGTGCTACCAATTGATCATCTCATATCCAGGAGCTTCACCAAAGTCTCCTCACAATCATCACACCCATACATGCATCACAACAGAAATCCGTTTTGCACATCATCAAAGCCACGGAGTCTTCTCCGGTTTACCCATGAACATCACCAATCCAGACGACCGGTCCAGATGGGCTTCACACAGCATGCCTACACCGTACTCTATATTTCCGGCTCTAAATGCAGACATAACAAAGGAATCACTTCCGCGACCCACCTCTTGGTGGAGGATTCCAAGCACATGTATAGAGAAAGGACTTCGATGTCCAAGAAGGAGATCGTTACCCTTGAAGATCGCTTCGGCGCCATGAAGTAGCCGGATGGAAATCACCGCCTCGGCTCTGCCTTCACGAATCCGCTCTCGGATCTTCGCTCCGCACTCCACAGCTCCTACAGCAGCTGGAAGACTCCTCCCTTCTCTCTCCCTTAGGCTTTCTTCCCCCTCTCTTGAAATGAAAATGAAGAAGAAGAAGAAGAAGATAAGAGAATTTATCTTCTAATTCTCGGCCTCCTAGACACCTGGACAAAGCCCAGCCCTTGGATCCAGGAAGAGGGAAACAAACGGCTCAGATCTGGCCAGAAAACCCTGAACACGGCCTGACACGCCCTGTGACACGCCCGTGTCACAGGCCGTGTCCCTCTAAGCGGCAGACAACCGACTCAATCCAGCCAGTACACGCCCATGTGACACGCCCGTGTCACGGCCGTGTACCCGACACGCCCTCAGACACGCCCGTGTCTGAGGCCGTGTACCTCAACAGAAATAATCCCAAAACAACCCGAGACTTCACACGGCCTGGCACACGGCTTGGCACACGCCCGTGTTCATGGCCGTGTGCACCAGGACACACCTGTGTCCCGCAAACACGCCCTAACCCGAGACGTCGAGCTGAATTTGACGCCCACTGACACGCCCTGTGACACGCCCGTGTCACAGGCCGTGTCCTCACTGGAACTCGATACTCGACGATCGTCGCGTAACACTCGTCGAGCATACGACACGGCATCCGACACGGCCGTGTCCTGGGCCGTGTGCCCCCTCTCGACGATGTCGAGCGAAAATCGTCGACACCAAGCCCGATCGTCGACACAACCTCGACACGCCCTGCGACACGCCCGTGTCGCAGGCCGTGTCAACCGACACGCCCTGGGACACGCCCGTGTCCCAGGCCGTGTTACCCAAAAATCCTGTTTTCAGAAACTTGGCCTGTTACAATCCTCCCCTCCTTCAAATAATTTCGTCCTCGAAATTGACTCCAAGCAGCCGATCCGTCACAACATCACAAAATCGTACACCCCAAACCGTCGCACACACTAACAAATAGACAGCACAACAAACATCCCTAACTTCCACTTGTGCACATTCAGTCACATAAAACCTCAAAACAAAACAACATGATTTCATATCGCCTTACCAGCACACGTGCACCATATTATTATAGAGATCTACAACGATTTATGATGTACAGACATCACTATGGATGATTTATCAAGATCCGATTCCCGATTCAGTCAAAAGTGATGCACATCAGCTATTATTCATCACACTGGATATCAAAACATGGTTTACATACATAAAATTCATCACCTGGATATCAAAACTGGATATCAACACTGGATTTTCCTGATCGGGGCGCCTTCCACTCCGGTTGCGTCATCACCAACGCTCTCTTCCCTTGCACCCTCTTCATGTCCTTTTCCAACGCGGTCGCAGTGTCAACCAACGCTTGGAAGCCTTGGTTCACAGAACTGGACACAAGGAACCTCAGCTCGTCCCTCAGCCCTTCATAGAACCGATTAGTCTTCCTCTGCTCATCAGCAAAGATCGAACCCGCATACCGCCCCACGCGAGTAAACGCATGCAGGTACGCGTCAACACTGCCATCACCTTGAGTCAACCGTTGGAATTCATTTTCCATGGCTATCCGTTGAGCCACAGGAAGGTGCTTCGCAAGGAAAAGCCGGGAGAATTCTTCCATCGACACTTGGGTTAACGGACGACCCGCCAAATGATGCAACTCCATCTCATCCCACCATAAACGAGCTTCTCCTTCAAGCAAGAAGGTGGCTAAGGTAACTTTCTGATGCTCCGCCGTTCCTATCGCCGTCATCACTCGCTTGACGCGCGATAACCAATCCTCAGCCTGCGTCGGGGTTCCCGCTCCCGAGAACGTAGGCGGATGGAAACTCATAAACCGCGTTAGCTGCTTCTCAGCCGCTCGAGGAACCACATCCATAACAGGTTCAGGCCTTGCCACCACCTGTTCTGGCCTTACAGCCGCTTGTTCCTGCCTGAGTGGCTGACCTTGGATCATGGTAAATAAGGCCTCCGCAACTAAACGGACATGTTCCGCAGACGGTGGAGGTGTAGGCACCGCGGCTGGTGCCGTACTTTCATCAGAACGCTGGGGCTCAGACGGCCCAGCTCCACTCCGTGTCACCTAAAGGTGGACAAGACACACACATTAGCGGTCGTACCCAAGCAAACAACACAAAATAGGAACACGCAGGTTCCTCAAACACATCAAGTTGCATTCCTATCATGGACATTCAGGAGTTCAATCGTAGACTTTGGTGTGCACAAACACGTGCTCGCCACCCCACAAAAGAAGTCGGCCACGACTTCGAGAGGGAAAGACCAAGACAACCGATACCACAAATGTAACAACCCCATCCGTTCATATGATATATTCTAGAAGGTCCGGCCGGGGCCCCACAGGATATACCACAAAACAGTCGGTGAAGGTACAGGATGATACCAGAGTAGCGCATCGCACCTATCACAAGCATTCTAGCGTAAGCCTCAACTACTTGAACTCCTCATGACTGTCCAAACATAAAACTCCACATTTTATATATATATAGGAATATCTTACAACATGTCAAAAGAGTTGGCCTTATGGCCTTACATGGCTTTCACACAGTGGCCTAAAACAGATTGGCGCGCAGGCGGGCCACAATAAAAGAAAACACTCAAAAGAACACAATAGCCTTCGAGGGCTAGCAGCTAGCAGCAGCAGCAGCAACACCAGCAGGAGCATCAACCTCTATGCGTCCCGCTCGGCTCTCCAGCACCTGTGCAAGGGACAATCCACCCACCGGTGGCAAACAAAAGCAACGGTCAGCGTTCAGCTGACCAAATTATAACGACCCTACCCCTTCTCTCGGGGCAGCGGTATTTTTCCCTGCAGGCATATCATATCACAAGTATGGCAAGCTATATCATCAAAAAGTGCTTTCACGCACACAAGCCATCACAACCGTTCGCCACCCGACCCAACGGTCCGTGCACTCAGGGCACATTCTTGGTGTTCTGGCAACCTCTTGCCCACCACCGTATCAGGGTTATCACCCAACGGTAAATCTCTTGAGCATTTACTCCATGGCGTGCAGCCGGAGTTAGTCCTCGGACACCGGGATGGCCCGTAGCCCCCCGTTGTGTCATGGCGCGCAGGCCGAAGACTCTTGCTATGCGCTCCAACAGACCGCACTTTTTGGTCTCACGTCGGACGGACATAGCGCAGGTCGGATCCTCCACCCCCCGTTGCTCAAATCGCCTTGCCTTCTCCGAGTACAGCGTACTCATGGCTATATCAAAGGTGCGGGTAGGTCTCACCGATCCTGTTCTGGCATTCAAGCCTGGGTATTTATCTATACCCATTTCCTCACAGCAATAGCAGGTCTTTCCTGGGCACACCAGTACTTCCTGTGACTCGCTTCACAGGTGGACACCGCCAATTACAAATATCAGGGGTCTTTCCTAGCTATCCTGCCAGTACTTCCTGTTACTCGCTTCACAGGTGGACACCCTAAAACATCATGCATCACAAAAGGGCCTTTCCTGGTCCCACCAGTACTTCCTGTGCCTCATCCACAGGTTGGACCCAAAAACATCGCATGGCTATTTTCCTGGGCTACCACCCCAGTACTTCCTGCTACTCCTTTTCGCAGGCATAACCCATAGACTCCTACACTACACGTTTATCACGGAGTCTTCTCCGGTTCGTATGCAACATCACCAATCCAGACCAACCTGTCCAGATGGGCTTCACACAGCATGCATATTCCGTACTCCATTTCCGGATCTATATGCTAACAAAAGGGGGTTTCAAGCATCCACCCAAAGATTCCCAAAATCAGCCACCTTTTGGTGGGGGAAATCACAAGATATGCCAAAAAGGAAGCCTTCACATGGCTAGGAAGAAAAGTCGTTACCCTTGACGACCGCTTCGGTGCCATGGCTTTAAAGCTTGCTTGCAAGACTAGCAAGATCGTTTCCTCCGCAACGCTGGCTTCGAATCTCTCGTCGGTAAACCGCAGCACCACCACCAGCAGCCCCCTTTCCTTCTTCCTCCTCCTTTCTCTCTCTCTTTCTCTCTTCACTTGAAGAAAGTCAAGGCTAAGGAAAATGAGATTCCTTTCTCTGATTTCGGCCTTGAAGGAAAAAGAGGAAGAGGCTTCAGCCCTTGGATCCAGACTGAAGGAATGGACGACCACGATTCTGCCAAAAACACAAATTTTGACCAGACACGGCCTCGAACACGGCCGTGTGCCAGGCCGTGTGCCTCAAGCGGTGGTCAACCGACTTATCCAAACCAGTGACACGCCCACGGGACACGCCCGTGTCATGGGCCGTGTCACCAACACGCCCTCAGACACGCCCGTGTCTGTGGCCGTGTACCTGGGTGAAAAAAATCCCAAATCATCCCGAGACTTCACACGGCCTGTGACACGCCCGTGTCCCAGGCCGTGTGCCCAGACACGACACAAAGACACGCCCTGTCGAAATCCTTCGGCGGGCTGCGTTCGTCGCCTGATTTGACATGCCCTGTGACACGCCCGTGTCACAGGCCGTGTTCAACACTCGACACGCACTTCTCGATACTCGACGATCGTCGAGAAAAATCGTCGAGAATGCGACACGGCCTTGGACACGCCCGTGTCCTGGGCCGTGTGCCTCCTCTCGACGAATCGTCGAGATCAAAAATCGTCGAGACAAAGCCCAATCGTCGACACAACCTCGACACGCCCTGCGACACGCCCGTGTCGCAGGCCGTGTCACCTGACACGCCCTGGGACACGCCCGTGTCCCAGGCCGTGTCACCCAGATTTTCCTGTTTCTGCACTTTGGGCTGTTACAACAAATATCCCTTCTTAGGACTTTACAGCAAACTTAGTCAAATGAGACTTTCCATTGTTTAGTACATAACACTTGCTACCAAAGATCTTAAAATAGGATAAGTTAGGTTTTCTGCCTTTCAGAATCTCATAGGGAGTATTTTTGTGGCTTTTAGTGATTGAAGCTCTATTGAGAACATGACAAGCAGTATTTACTGCCTCAGCCCAGAAATATTCTTGGAGAGAAGTGTCATTCAACAAGGTTCTACCTACCTCAATTAAGGTTCTGTTTTTCCTTTCAGCAATTCCACTTTGCTGGGGAGTTCTAGGTGAGGAAAATTCTTGATGAATCCTAAGACATTAACAGAACTTTGTCATACATTCAGAATGAAACTCAGTCCCATGATCACTTCTGATCTTGACCATAGTACTATTAAATCCATTCTGAATTTGCTTGACAAAGGTCTGGAAGATATCTGGGGTTTAAGACTTTTTCCTTAAGCAGGACCATTCCTTACCAACTCTTCAGTAAAAAGTCTACCAATGGTCTTGTAGTTTAGGTGAGCTAGTCTCTTGTGCCATTTGATACAATGAGAAACTTTCTCATCTGCAACTAGACATATAGAAGAGTCCTTTCTTTCACACTCAAAGTCTAGACAGTAAACATTTCCTTTCCTAGTGTCAGTCAAGATAACTCCTTGATCACTTGACCTTCTAATTTGACACTCATCCTTGAGGAAAGAAATGTCATAGCCCAAATCACATAGTTGACTTATGCTTATAAGGTTATATTTCAAACCTTTCACATAAGCTACTTGTGTGATAGTTACTATGACATTTGTTATTTTACCCAAACCTTTTGTTACTCCTTTTTCTGAGCACCGAAAGTTAACTCTTGGACCATTCTGAATTGGAGTGTACTCCTTCATCATGCTCCTTGTTCCAGTCATGTGCCTGGAACATCCACTGTCTAAGTACCATGTAGGGTTATGGCCACTTGGACTTACCTGCGACAAATATATCATCTTACCTTAGGATCCCAGATTTGATTGGGTCCTAGGTGCAAGTTAGTTTTAAACTAAACATGCTTACCTGTAGATCTTCTGACAGGTAATCCACCAATATTTCTCTGGACACTCTTATTGTGCCAGCAATCAATGACATAGTGGCCCACCTTGCCACAGCACCAGCACTCATGCATATTGTATCTTTTTTTGAGAACTGGCTTCACTGCAAACTTGTTAGCAGCTCGCAATCCTACTGGTACATCAGCTTTTTCCTTAGGTCTTTCAGCCACAGTTTGCTTAGGAAGATGTTTGGTAGCAGAAGTACTTAGGATATCTTGAACCCTACCTACAGCTGCCTTCTTTTCAGAAAGCATACTCCTGATAGCTTCAGATATACCCAAGTCAGTTTTGTCAACAGACTTTTCGTTAGCTTGCCATTTAGCTGGCAGACCTTGTAATTCAGTTGACACCTTATGCTTGAGTGTTGGGGCTGGTACACCAAACACAAATGGTTCATTTTGAGCCATTTGAGTTTTCTCATGGGCTGCCCAATAGGCACTTGCACCCTTTCCATTTCTTCTACCTTGCTCACAGTGACCATAGATATTATCATGATCATACCTGTTAGAAGGTTATGCCATTTTTTAAAAAGAAATCTGAGGCTTAGAAGCAAGTGGCTGAGTTGGAGCATTTCCTTTCCTTTTGGAATAGGCAGCTCTTGTATTCCCTTTGAAACCTAATCCTTTCTTACCCTTTTGGGAAGAAAAGGAATCTATCAAAGGTAACACAGGACTAGGTTTAGAAAACTTGGCCACTAGCTCCCTTTCCTTTTGAAGTCTACTTTCAAGATTCTTAATATGATTGTTCTTGAAGGTGATAGTATTCATCTGAATAACAGTTATGTTTTTCAGTTTGGTGATTTCTTTCAGTTTCTGATCTAGCACTTTTGCTGAGTCTGAGGCAGCCAACTTCAGTCTGGCATTGTCCTTTGCCAACTGTTTGGCTAGGTGCCCACTTTCCTTGAAGGATAGCAGGAGCTCTCCATAGTCATCAATCAATTGATTGATGCCTCCTTCAGATTCTGATCCATCTTTATCTTTTGAAAAAGATGCTTCTTACTCTGGGCTTGTAATATAATCAGACATTGAAGGTGAGGATTGTACCTTACTTGGGCGAGGCAGCTCCTGTCTGTGCCGACCCTCGGCTATAGCCATCAGTCCTATACATTAGCTGTCTTCAATTTTATTTAGATCATCTATTATCTGCAGGAATTCTGATTCTACAGACTCTTCCTCAGTAGAGAACAACCCAATGTAGGCCTCAGCCTCCTCTTCATTTTTTGACTCTGATGAAGAGGAGTCAGTCCATCTCTTCTCCTTCTTGGCCACAAAGAATTTATCCTTTTTGCCTTTGTACTGGTGTTTTGTTTTCTCACCAGACTCCTTTCTCTTGACAGGACAGTCTGCTATGACATGTCCTGCCTTGCTGCAACAATAACAGACAATCTTAGTAGATGTTTGTTTACTAGGTTTAGTGCCATACCTTTCCTCCTTAGAGGTTTTCTTCTTCCCCTTGTAGCTGTCATCCTTGGAGTAAGAGGAATAGGAAGGCCTTCTCCTCCATTTCTTCTTCTTCAGAAACTTCTGGAACTGTCTAGAAAAGGCAACAAGCTCCTCATCAGAATTATGGCCATCTATTGTGCTGGTATCTGAACTTTCTTACTCAGTATCAGCAAATTTTTTAGGAGGAGGAGTTTTTCTCCTGCCCTTCTTTGTAGCTTCAACTTTGAAGGCCACGGACTTATCTTTCCCATAAGACCTGCTGCTTTTATCCTCTTCCTTTCTGCCAAGCAACTACATCTCATAGGATAGCAATTTTCCAAATAAGGTTGAGGGGGAGTATCAGCAAGTCTAGCCACTTCTCTGATGGCACAAACTTTGGTATCTCAATCCTTGGTTAAAGATCTCAGAAACTTATCATTAAGTTCATAAGTGTTGAAATCCCTTCCATAAGTCATTAGTTCATTGACAATTCTAAAGAACTTCTCATAGCATATAGCTATGCTATCTGACTTGACCTCTCTAAAGCTCTCATATTCTTGATTGAGCATGGATTTTCTATCCTCTCTAACTTCTTCAGTCCCCTCCATATAGATAATCAAGGTGTCTCACATTTCCTTTGAAGTTTTGCAGTGGACTAAGTTTTGAAATGTAGAATCATCTATGACACTCACTATTATGTTTTGTGCCCTCTTATACAAAGTGGCTAAGATGATCTCATCTTTGGTCATCTCAGAAAAACTCTTTGGAGTCCTTAAATTTGCATCTAAAATAGATGTCTTCATGGGGATGAAAGGCCCTTCTTGTACTGTGATGTAGATTCTTGGATCAGATGCCTCCATGAATAATCTGACCCTTTCTTTCCATATGCCAAATGTTTCTTTTCTACAAATGTGTAGTTTCATGGATCCAAGTTCTTTGTGATTTTCACCTGAACCCATCTTGACTCTCTTATCACTGTCTAGAGATACACTCAGACTGTTAGGTCTAATTTTGAGGAACCTGGCTCTAATACCACTAGAAAGAATTGGTTTCAAGAATGTCTAAACACCTAGAGGGGTGGTGAATAGGTTCAATTCTTTTTTTCTTACTTAGACAGTTAATAAGTTTATCACAACACAGTTATGATCTATTTACCACAGCACACAAACAATCAAACACAGCATACACACAGGTTTTATAGTGGTTCCCCAAATGATGGGTACATCCACTTTCCCCCTTCTCCTATCTAGCAGTATACTAGATTTGGCCTAACTTCCTTCCACCTTCTCAGATACTCAGATCTTAAAACTCAGAACCCAAAATGGTCCCTACAGCTCACACTTCAACAAGTGCTATAACTCGGGCTCTTTCCAAGAACCCTACCTCAGAGTGAATCCCCACCCCTACCACTCAGGCAATCAAGCCCTACCTCAGCCTCTTCCACCAAGCCTACAACTCAGAGAAATCAATCTCCTACCTCAGGCTAACAGCCCTACCTCAGCCTTTATAGATATAGGATTACAACTCAGAGAACTTAATCTCTTACACTCATATCTAGGATAGATCCTACAGGAATTAGATAAAGAAGTTGTTTCTACCTTCACTCAGAAAGAGATGAAGGAATCTTGATCAGATCTTGATGGATCTGCATCCAGCTGTTTTTTGCAGTAAAGGATTTGATTCAACCTGACTTAGCTTATTCAAATCTTCTTGAAATATAGAACCTATTTTGAATCTTCTTGGAGTAGATCCAGCTTCTCCCACCTTTCTAAAATAGTTCTGCAATCTTCGACAGATTTCTTTTTCTAATTTTGAATCAGAATCTCCAGCTGTACTGGAATCTGTGAATTCTTCTTGGAGAATTCCACTTCAGTTTTTCTCTATCTTCTGCTGAATGATTGATTGATCGATTCCTCTCTGAAGGCCCGACCAAATTTATAGTTTTACATCAGTGGTAACCGGCTGATCCGGTAGTTGACTGACATCTGACAATTCTATTATGTCAAATAGGCCGTGACAATTCTGGCAGCTGTTAAGTCTCCAGTCTTGAGATTTGGCACTTAGAATTATTTAAGTCAGCTGACTGTGTCGAGCCATATGTGTCGACACAGATGGAGTATGTGTCGACACAAATATCTAGGTGTAGACACACTTCCTTTAGTGTTGTTGACAATCATCAGCAATTGTCGACACAACTCTTCACTTAGTCTCAACATTGTCTTTGTAGACTGTGTCGACACACTGTAGAAAATAGTCGACACAGTTCTTTATCAAGTTTTCGACACGCACCCTTTGTAGAATGTGCCGACACAAGTCCTGTGTATCGACACAACCTCTCTATCAAGTTCTTGACACATCTTTTGTAGAATGTGTCGACACAAGTCCTGTGTGTCGACAAAGCCTCTTTAAATGTCGACCCAAGTCCTAGATGTCGACATAATTGCTTCATTACACTTGTCAGCTCGACCAAGTGTGTCGACACAAGTTATATGTGTCAACACAGCTAATGTCGACTTAGCTTCTGAGTGTCGCCACAAGTCCTGTGTATCGACACAAACTTGCTTCTTGTCTCGACATAGATCCTTCAATGGTGTCGACATAAAAATAATTGTCTCGACACTTTTGTACTTAGAATATTTTCTGCATTCTCCTGCCTACACAAATTACCTCAATACACAGTCAAATACAATCTGATCTATATTATTGAGTTAGGTGAGGCTTCTCCAAATCAGGTACACAAATTCCAATGTACCCAACAATAAGTTTGAGAAAATCTAAAACTAAATTAAGCAAAATGATAATTTGAAAACATAAGAACACCAAATCTAACTCATAGACACACACCCATATTAAAAAGAAACATAAAGATACATAAGATCACTTAAAGAGAGGCACTCAGATGCATTCCAAAATAATCATAAGGAGAGAAAAACTAGCATATTTTATTAATACAAAAGTAGTGTTATAAAAAGTTAAAGCAAACACTAAAGAAAGGGGGAAAAATCTCCTTGCATAGCTCAAAAACACCCAAGCAACACTCTAGCAGCAAAGTGGTCCCAAATTTTTGAACCCCTGGCCCATATAGAAAACTTCTATTTATAGGCAAAAAAATCGAATTACACGCCCTGGTCACTGGTGTGTAGGGGGGGTCGGTACTGGCGTGTAGGTAATGCTGAAAATTCGATGAGCTAGCTTTTTTCTAGAAGCTTTTGGAAGTCCACATGGCGGTCACAGGCATGTCATAATGACACGGGCGTGTAGGGGGCATGACTAGACAAATTGTCGATTACATGCCTCACTGGCAACGTCTTGTCTGGAACAGTTGAGGCAGTCACGGGCATATGCCGAATGATATGGGCGTGAATGGACACCTAGCTGGAATTTGATGTTGGCAGCAACTGTTTGGATTGGGTTGAAAACTATAGGACAGACGCAGGTATGTCAATCTGGACATGGGCGTGTCAAACGGGACACGGGTGTGTCGGATGGGACACGGGCATGACTTGATTTTTCCATTGCAGGTAGTAGTTTTCTACTAGAATCAAAGTTATACGGCCCGGTCACGGGCATGACCTAAGTGACATGGGCGTGTACTTTGAATTTTAGGCTTTTTCTACAAAATTTCTGGAAAATAAAATAAAGCTAATTTAGAAAAGTATATACAAAAAAGGAACATTTTATTGAACAAAAGTAACTAAAAATAACAAAAATAGACTAAAATGACCTAAATAAAGTACTGAAATGTACGAATATACAACTCATCAAATACCCTTATACTTTAGCTTTTGCTATTCAAGAGCAAAAGTTGGAGATATACTTATAAGGAATTAAAAGAAATCCTAAATTTAGCTACCGCTTGAATTAATTGAAAGAGAGAACAAAGTAAACATTAGGGGTATAAGAGTGAAGTCCTAAATCATGAAAATGATTTAAATAGAGGAAATGTTTGGGCCAAAAAGACTTCTTGAAGCAACCAAATAGCAAGCAAAAATTGTAATCATTAGCTAACAAAAATAGACTGGAATTATAGAAACTTTAGCTTATAAGAGTTTAAAGGAAATAATGCAATTTAAAAATTATGCACTCAAAAAGAATTTATATTAAGTCTAGAATCTTTGAATAGGACTAAGGGGGTTATTTTGGTTTATGAAGAGTGTTTTGGTTTTAGAGGCGAGGTATTTTATTTTTGTAAACCTCTAATGAAATTTTTTTGAATGTGGATGTTTAGCAAAATGAAATTTTATTTTCCATAACATATAAATTTTTGAACAACTTCATATAACCCAATGTATATGTATAGGAGTAATGAATTTTATCATCTTACTTTGTAACATATAATTTTTTTAAATATTGGATGTCTATGTTTATGGAACGAAATCTTATTCCCATTTATATAGATTCTTTTAAGAATAAAAATTTCTCATGCCAAGTAAAACATGATAAATATGGGGAGAAAGAGTTTTTTTAAAAAAAAACTAGATTTTAATAGAAAATTGTTTAAGAACAACTTTGATAAAATGAACGTTCCTGAATTTCTAAAAGCTTGAAGTATAAATAATTGAAGCCTATAGTTATTATTTCTAACATAATACACATGCCTCTATTTTAGACAAGTTAGAAGTAGTGCCTAAAACAAGTCCTCTATCTTAAGAAGAAAAAAAACATAAGATATTTTTTAAAACTTAATCCCGGATAATTAAATCCATCAATCTCGAATTAATAAATAAATAGTAAACAAATAATTAATGAAATTCACTTATAAATAAACTCGTAACAAAATATTTGTAGAGAAAAACGTTTAACGATGGTATATTCAAATTATTTATTTCATAAAATTTTTTTTGGATTTCTTAGAGTTATCATGTTTTTTTGTTTTTTTGATTTATTATGTTTTTTATTTATTTTTGGACTTATTATCTTTTTTTTTGTATCTTGTATTTATTTCTTTAATATATACATACTAAAAATGCGAAAGAGATATATTTTTTGAAAAAAAAATTGTTTTCTAAATTTTTTATATTTTTATGATTTATGAGCAAATATTTACAAGAGAGGAAAATTATTTACGAAGAGGAGAAAGAAAGGAAGGGGGGAAAGAGAAAGAGATATTTGCAAAAATATTTTTGGAATTTTTGTTTTATACATTTTTTTGAAATTTTTGATGATAAAAATAAGAATTGTTTTGGGGAATTTTCATTTTATATTTTTCTTGTTTTGTTTTGTTTTCGTTTTTTATGTATTTTTAAAATTTTTATAAGTGCAGAAAAGAAAGCACGGAAACACCCCCATACTTAATTCCAACATTATCCCCAATGTTGCAATGTGAAAATATTTTAAGTTGTCTTACCTAAATCACCTAGAGTGGGGCAAATAGGTGAGTTGTGCATCTATTTGCGGAATAAAAAATTTAGCGATCTAAGCACAGAAAAACAAACCAAGCAATCATAGAGGACACCAAGAATTATAGTGGTTCCCCAACCTTGGGTACATCCACTTTGAAAGAAGGGGGTAAATCTGAATTACTCTAGAGGGGGGTGAATAGAGTAATTAAAACTTTTTGGCTGTTTTAAATATTATCAGAGTAAAGTAGGTGATACCAATAGTAGTAATAGAAAATATAAACTAAGCTAAATTATCACAGCATAGCAATCTATCACAACAAACTAATCTAACACAGCAAAGCAAGAATAGAAGGAAAATAGGCAACCAAACAACACAAGAAATTTATAGTGGTTCCCCAAACTGGGTACATTCACTTTTCTACCACCCTGGTAGGAATCCACTAGCAGGTTTTTGATCAGGTGACTGCCACCAAAAGATCTATTTCCAGGGAGATCTCACAACCCTTTGAGCTTTTGATCAGGTGCCCAAAAATCAAGAATATACTTTTGAAGGGAGTTAATAAACCCATTGTACATGAGGTGAGAGAGGTGATGGTGTCTTCTCTTTCTCTAATCAACAGAGAAGACTAGTGGATTGTTGTTGTCAAGACTCCTTCTGAAATCACTTGGAGCCTTGCTCATGGTGAAGGTCTTCTTCCTTATCTTGAAATGATGTCCAAGAACTTTCTGACTGATTGAAAGTTATTGTCCTTGAATGTCCCTGGAAAAGAAGTTGACTAAGACTCTTGATATTTGATTGTTGTTCTTCTTCAGTATTTAGTAAGAGCAAGGTGAAAACTGATTATTTTCTGCACAGAGAAGAAGCAGATGATCTTCTGTATGTTTCTATAATTCTTCTCTAATCTGCTGTCTGAAAAGAAAAAAAAACTGTTTTATATTCTCTGTCAATATTCTCCTTTGAATTTTGAATTTCATGCATTGATTGCTGAATGCCTGGAGAATGAAATACGGCTAGAGAATATTGTCTTTAATGAGTTTCCCTAAATGTCCCAATAAATTAAGCAAGTAATTAACCCTGATGAAGACCATAATTAATGCTGCCAATAACAGCTATATTCATGGGAATATATGCATTAATACTCAGGAAATCACTGCCAAATAATATAGGAAATAAGGACAGAAATAAGGAAAAACTCTAAGTTTGGCACTGGACATAAATCGTCGAGCTCTGAACAGATTTCGTCGACCGGAGATCCAAGTTCGTCAAGCATAGAAATCCTATTCGTCGACCTAAGCTCAGCGAACTGCATTCTGGAAATATCTTGCCAATTCTGCGGTCCAAGTTCGTCGAGCACAGAATCTTTCTTCGTCGAGCTGAGTTCAGCAAAAAATAAACTGGAAATAATCTATTGAAGCTGAATTCCAGACTTCGTTGACCTGAGCTCGAATATCGTCGAGCTCAACTCAGAGAATTTATTCTGAGTTCATCGATCTGCGATAGTCGATCGTCGAGCTGAGTTCGAAAAATTTCGAACTGATAATTTTGAACTTGAATTCTTCTAAGTCTTGAGTCTCCTGAAGTCTTCTACTAGTTGGTCCATGAATGTTGAACCCAATGACTTATCCTAAACTCTAGGACTCAAAGACTTGACCCTGGCTATACAATATGGGTAAGGTGTGATCTTCTACAAGATGTAGTAGGGAGTGTCTGTGTTAGGATTTGGCTTTGGAACAGCCTTAGCAGGAGCTTTTCTTTTCTTAGCAACTTTCTTTTTAGCTTTTGAGTCATTAGACTCATCAGAGTCTTCATCATCATCATCATCAAAAGATCATGGAGGATTTGTATACAAGTCATCAATTGCCTTCAAGGCTTTCTTAGAGATTTGCTTTTCAGCTTAAGGAGGCACTTGAGGTTCTGCAACTTCTGGTTCAGCAAGACATTCAAAAACTAATTTATTCTCTTCTTCTATATCAGCAAGCATGATATTATGTAGATCTGGTAGGGGACTATCATCCATTTTATAGATAGGGGGGAGATAGCCTTGGGAGGAGAAATAGCCTTGGGGGCTGATACTGTTGGAGGCTCTGCTACTACAAAACTTGCCTTAATTTGCTTAGCAACTGTAGGGCTTATTGGAGCAGTATAAGGTACAATAGCTCTAGATAGCTGTTCCTCAAAACTAGGTAGAATATTTATGTAAACAAAACTGAAAGATTCTAGTAAAGAATCTAGATTAACTGTGGGATTTATAATGTAATCACCAACAGTAATTATTTCTGTCACAACTATGTCAGCCATGTCTATATCATAATCTGTAAACAAATCAATTATTTCTATTGGAGGGGCTGGTGCATCATCAGACATCTCAGAATCTGCTGCTGCTGTTGTTGTTATACAAGGAGGAGCTGGAGCTTCTTCACAGAACATCTCCCCCTGACTGGGTTAAGAGGGTCCTGAAGCCAGTCCTCCAGAAGAAGGGACGGAAGACAGGGCAGCAATTCTGGAAGAGAGAGAGAGAGATGATGGAAGCAGAGAGAGGACCAATAACATTAGCTATAAGTTGCTTAAGAGTGGGAGAAATAAAAGCAAGAAGATCTTTTGCTATATAAGAAAAGTTTAGGTATAAGGGTTCAAGAGTAGAGGAGGTGTAGGGAGTGTGATGTCCATAATTTGAACACATAGAGAATGCATGTGAGAAGTCTGTGTGGGTGTATTCTGCGAATGTGGAAGGGTTAATGGATGGAATGTGAGTGGATGGCTTTGATATTGGAGGGATATCAATTGATGGTATTTTAGTGGTAGAAGGGGAACGGTGGTTGTCAGTGAGGAGATGGGTTCCTGAATCAGAGAGTTATGTGGAGATGGTTGAGAAGACAGCAGATTGAAAGATGGTTGTGAGGTAGATGGAATTTCAGATATATTAATGTGAGGTAGAGAATGAGGAGGTGGAGATGGAGGTGGTGTAGTATGTTCTGGAGATGGAACTGGTGTTGGAACTAGTGTGGGTAGATGTTGAGGAGATTGAATTGGTGGAGTATGAGCTGGAGAAGAGGATTGTTGTTATTGTGTAGGAGGTGAAGGAATTCTGGTGGAGGGAAGGACATCTTCTGGAGGTGGAGGACTGGATGTCACTACCCTAGTGCTCTCAGAAGTCCGAGAAGAGGCGGAAGCCTTGGATGGCCTTGAGATTGTCCTCTCCCATCTGCCGAAAAGAGCGGATGTAAGCCTCTTTAAGGCATTAATGAACACTGTCGGGGAGACAAGTAGTTCAGGTGCCTTCTCTTGAAGGAAGATTCCCAGAATTATCTCAAAACACACTTCTTTCTTTGTATTCTTCTTCTTTATTAACTCAAACAAGATCTGTCCCCAGTTTACCTATTTCTTGTTAACCAGAGCATACATGACCATAAATTGGTTCGTGGTGATATAATCGTGGGATGTATGCTTGCCTAGTAACACCTTGCCAACTATGTTTGCATTAAACTTGTATTGAACAAACAAGTTCTTTTCCAATAATTTATTGGGGTTTCCTCCTGAATGCCCCATAGTGCTCAGCATATTCTCATTTTCATCATTTTATATTTCTATATCATCTTATTTGGTAGATAAATCAAAAATTTTTGTAAGAACTACAGGAGTTAGAATGACCTGTGCGCCGCTGATGGTACCCATCATGGTATCTGCATCAGGAGATGTTGCAGTGAAAACACATTCCCTGATTTCATTTGCTGATAGTTTGATCTAGGTTATCATGAACTTCTTCAAACTCTTTTCCTCACGCAACTGTAAGATGTCGATGAATATTTGATTAGTGTGAGAGGAGTAAAAGTCAACATCAAAACCGGTTTCGAACTTCATTGTTGCTAGGGAGATCGCCGGAATCGTCATTTGATCGCCTGCAAAAGAAAACAGAGAGATCAAGTGCAAAGGGAACAGAAAGCGCGGGACGGAGCTCGAAGAAAACCTAGATATATAGTTTTCAGAATATGAAGTGGCAGACTCCGTCCAATGAAAAATAAAAATTCTTCGATCTCAGGTCGACGAAAACTTTTATTGATGAAAGAGTTCGTCGATCTCAGTCAGAAGAAGGGAAAACAATTCGTCGATCTCAGGTCGACAAAACATTTTCTGAAGCAATATCGTCGATCTCCATTCGACGAAAAGAACTTCACACACAGAGAGTTCATCGATCTCAGGTCGACGAATTTGTCAAGAACCTTTCTCAGTTCGTCGATCTCCGTTTGACGAACTGTGGTAAATTCTTCGACTATAGAAAGAAAACTAAATTAATGCATCACCATTGATCATACCTAACTGATTCATAAAGAACAGATGTTTCTTCTCATCCATGGGTTTGGTGAAGATATCTGCCTTTTGCAAATTAGTAGAGACAAAGGTGAGTTTAATTTTCTTTTTATCTACACAATCTCAAATATAATGATGTCTTACATCTATATGCTTAGTCCTACTATGATGCACTGAATTCTGTGCAATAGAAATTTCACTTGTGTTATCATACAGTAGAGTTGAATTATTTAAGTTGACACCATAATCTAGGAGTTGGTTTTGAATTCACAGCATTTGTGAACAACAACTGCCAGCTGCAATATACTCAGCTTCTGCTATTTAGGTGGACATAGATGTTTGCTTCTTGCAAAACCAAGACACTAGCCTATCACCAAGGAACTGACATGTCCCTAATGTGCTCTTCATATCCACTTTACATCCAGCAAAGTCAGCATCAGAGTATCCAGTTAACTCAAATTCTGACTCAGTTGGATACCAGAGTCCTAAATTAGGGCAACTCTTTTTATATCTTAAAATCCTTTTTAGAAATATAAGGTGAGATTCTTTAGGGTTCACATGGAACCTAGCACAAAGGCATGTATCAAACATAATGTATGGTCTACTTGCTGTAAGATATAATATGGACCCAACAATGGCCCTATAGAGTTTCTGATCTATAGGTTTCTCATGTTCATCAGAATCAATTACAACATTTGTAGCCATGGGTGTTTTCTTTGCTGAAGCATCATCCATCACAAACCTTTTAATCAGCTCCTTAGCATATTTAGATTGGGATAAGAAGATGCCATCAGGAGACTACTTCACTTGGAGACCAAGGAAGTAGGAGAGCTCACCCATGCTACTCATTTCAAACTTGGAATGCATAAGGTTGGAGAACCTTTTGCATAGTTTGGAATATGTAGAACCAAATATGATGTCATCTAAATATATTTGTACTAACAGTATTTTATCATAATGATGTTTAATAAATAAAGTCCTATCTATTATGCCTCTAGAAAATTTATGCTCCAAGAGAAAGCTAGCTAAGGTTTCATATCAAGCTCTTGGAGTTTGCTTTTGACCATATAGAGCCTTATGCAATTTGAAAACAAAAGAGGGATGAGTAGGGGAAATAAAACTTGGTGGTTGTTCTACATAGACCTCTTCTTTAAGTTCACTATTAAGGAATGCACTCTTGACATCCATTTGGTATACAGTGAACTTTTTGTGGGCAGCATATGCAAGGAAAATTCTGATTGCTTCCAGCCTTGAAACAGGTGTAAATTTCTGGTCATAGTCTATGCCTTCCTCTTGTCTGTATCCTTGAGCAACTAGTCTGACCTTGTTCCTTATGATAAGACCTTGAGCATCTAGCTTGTTTCTAAATACCCACTTAGTTCCAATGACTGGGTAGTCTTTGGGTTTTGGAACTAAATCCCAAACTCTGCATCTCTCAAATTGGTTGAGCTCCTCTTGCATTGCAATAATCCAGTATGGATCTTGCTTAGCATCTTTAATGGATTGGGGCTCAGTTTGATATATGAAGCAGGCATGCATCATGTCCTGGCGGAGTTGATGCCTTGTCTGCACACCAACTGAAATGTCTCCAATCACTTGGGATACAGGGTGATCTCTAAGTGTGACAAAGTCAGTAGGAGGAGTTGGTTGAGCAACAGCTTGGGGAATTAATTCCTCCTGTAGAATTATAGGCTTTGTTGGCTCTACACTGACTTCAGTGTCTTCATATTTACTATCTTCCGTAATTTATGGAGAAGGATGGCTGACAGCCTTATTGATGAGGCTCAATTCATCTAATTGCTCACACCAATTTGGTTCCTACAAAGTGTCACTGGTAGAAAGGATCTTCTCCTTGTAAAACATGTTAGTCTCATCAAATGAAATATGAATAGATTCTTCTATTTTCATGGTTGATTTATTATATACCCTATAAGCCTTACTTACTTGCGAATATCTAAGAAATATTCCTATTTCAGCCTTGGCTTCAAACTTTTTAATGTGTTTCTTATTGTTATTGTGAATGTAACAAATGCAACCAAAAATTTTAAAATAGTCTACTTTAGGTTTCTTCCCTTTAAGTAGCTCATAAGGAGTCTTATTCTTGAGCTTGTGTATCAAACTTTTGTTCAATACATAATTTGCTGTGCTCACAGCCTCTGCCCAAAAGGATAGGGGCAAATGAGCATATGCAAGTAATGTGCCTGTAGATTCAATTAGGGTTCTATTTTTCTTTTCAGCAACCCCATTTTGTTGATGAGTTCTAGGTGCTGAAAAGAAGTGTCTGATACCTTCCTTCTCACAGAACTCTTGCATAAGAAGAGACTCAAACTCAGTACCATGATCACTTCTGATCAATGCAACAAAAGTAGAGTACTCAATCTGTATGTTCTTGAGAAAATCTGTAAGAACCTTGAAGTTATCTGACTTAGATCTCAGAAAGAATACCCAAATGAATCTTGAGAAGTCATCTACAATCACTAAAGTATAAGATTTCCCTCCTAGGATTTGTACAGCATGTAACACCCCAGTTTTGAAAGAGGGTCAGTCTGCAGTTCTGGAAAATTTTTGGGTTTCTGGCAGGGGGCACACGGCCTGCGACACGGCCGTGTCGTAGGGCGTGTCGAGCCCGTGTCGACACTCGGCCCAAGTGTCGACACTTCCGCTCGACTTTGTGTCGAGAGTAGGGCACACAGCCTGCGACACGGGCGTGTCGCACGGCGTGTCGAGCCCGTGTCGACACTCAGCCCGGGGTGTCGAAACTTTCGCTCGACAGTGTGTCGAGACAAGGCACACGGCCTAGGACACGGGCGTGTCCAAGGCTGTGTGGGTCTGTCGACGATATTCACTCGACGAGTGTCGAGTGTCGCGTGTCGAGTGTCTAGACTGGGGCACACGGCCTGTGACACGGGCGTGTCACAGGGCGTGTCCTGCTTGGTCGACGATCTTCGCTCGACATTTTTCCGCGGTGTCGACACAAAGGCTGTCGACGAGTGTCGAGACTTGGCATACGGCTTAGGACACGGGCTTGTCCCAGGCCGTGTCACTTCTCAGGTTGGTTTCGGGGCCGTGTCGATGGAGGCACACGGCCGGCCACACGGCCGTGTCACTAGGGACACGGGCGTGTCGGATTGAACACGGGCGTGTCGGATGCCTGTGTGCTGTTCCAGGCACGTCGATTTGAGACGGCGAATGAGGCACACGGCCCTGGACATGGGCGTGTGCCAGGCCGTGTTCGGCCCAGGTCTTTTATTTTCCAGGCGGATCGTGGCCATTCTTTCCCAGATTTTGGGATCTGATGGTTCAAGACTGTTCTTGGGGAGTTAAGTCCGAGAATATGGTTGAAAACCCTCATTTCTTCTCCAAGCTTTCTCTTACTAGATCTAGAGATAAGTGAGAGCAAGGAAGAAGGAGAAGGAGAGTTTGGGCTATAGGAGGGGTTTCGGTGCTCCAAATCGCGAGCCGAGTCCAGATCTGTGAAGTTTAGCACGTTGCGAAGGTTTTCATCCGGCTATTTTGCCATGGAAAGGAAGAGGAGTCGGAAGGTAACGACACTTCTCCTCTCAGTCTTAGGATGCATGTCTTAGCATCATTTATTCTTCTTTCTAGTTTTGTTTGGGCACCAAACTCTCAAATGAGAGGGGTTTTGGTTTGCCAAGGTTCAAGAGGAACCTCCGGGTTAATTGAGTCCATCCCAGGCATGTTTTGCATTAGAAATCTGCTCCGTTAGTGGATTAGGCATGGTGGGTGAAGCCGTTGTCGCGACTGTTAGTCTGACTCGGTGATGTTGCATACGAACGTTAAGGATTCGTAGAGATTTCGTTGCGGCAAGACGCCATTTGTAATGTGGTGATAGTTTTCCCCTTTTTCTCGAGTGGGTACGTGTAGTCTGAACCGGACAAGGTTAGCTCCTCGTGGCAGTAGATATTTTCCTTGGTGGGCAAGGTTAGCTCCGCATGAGTTGGAGATGGTTTCCTTGGTGCGCGGGAACGCTACAGTACAAATGAGGGACTAGGGTGGAAGTGTCTTGGTTTGTGACGTGCCAAGGCGTGGCTATGTATCTGTGGTCGACTGGCTATCCCGTGACGTTCACGTCATGTGTGGAGAGTGTCCCGGTGAGACTAGTCCCCTTCTGTGTGACTGACGAGAATGCCAAGCATGGGGACAAGCTCGGGCAATGAGGCCATGAGCGGGTGGGGTCCGGCAAGGCTTCTTAGAATCGGTCAGTTTTGTGTTTGTTGGAATCCTGACATGAGACATCAGAGCTTGTGGGCAAGCCCGGGGCTAAGACCTTGAGCGGGTGGGGCCTTGACAAGAGTTCCATGAGGCGGCCTGTGAGCCGTTGGGGGAAATGGTGACCCCCTTTGTTTGCGGCTTTATGCCAATGGGAAATCGTTGAGTACCCATATGTTGTGATGATGTGCTAGATAAATACGCGATAGGGTGCCTTGGGTGAAACCCATGTTATTGCATACATGATTGCATAAGTAGGCCCTTTTATGTTATGCTCAACCAGTAGAGAACATGTATGATGTATGTGACATCCAAGCCTGTTTCTGTAGTTGCTTTTCTTGCTTATGATTATTGCATACGAAGTGCTAACTTATAGGTTGGAGGGGTACCCCGGGGTCCGTTAGGGGTGGTCGGGAGGAGATGTGTTGTTACACAGTTTGAGGTCAGCCTTTGCTGACCCACGTTACTAATAAATTTTACAGGGCAAGGATCGCATGCAGGAGCTAGCTCGCCGGCCAGAAAGGCCTAAGCCTCATGAAGTGTATTTCTTTTGTAGCTCTACTTATGATATGTTATATGTTTGAGACTCATGTTGTCCGGCTTGCATGCCGAGGTAGACTAGGAGTGCTAAGCACATTCTTGACTGATGTATTATTTTGCTTTTGGACACTTGTTGTAAGGCCTTAAGGCCATTTGATTTACTCTTTAGTGGTGGATAACTTCTAGTCCTGTTTTGTTTCCGCTGTGTTGTGCAAAGAGTTTTGAGTGTGGGTAGCTATATCAACTTTTAATACTAAAGCTGTGGCGTCCGTATGTTGTGGGGCCCCGGCCGGACCCATATTATACGTTCATTACAGGGGAGGTGCTACACAGTAATAGGGCCAAAAAGGTTCATATGTAGCAAGTACAATATTCTAGGTGAGTCACTTTTATTTACAGATTTAAAACTATTTTTAGTTTTCTTGCCTAACTGACAAGCCCTGCAAAGGCTTTCCTTCTTGTAGGGGCTAGAAGGCAATCATCTAACAAGGTTATCCCTAGAGAGTTTAGCAACATTTTTCAAGTTTACATGTCCTAATCTCCTATGCCAAAGTTCATTATTATTGCTAGTTTGATTAAATAGACATATTTCAGTTTTGGCAGACTTAAAATTAACTACATAAATGTTTGCTACTCTAGTTCCTGTTAACACTACTAGGTTATCTATAGAAGTAATAATACATGAAGTTTTCTTAAATGATACATGAAACCTTTCATCACATAACTTACTTATGGAGATAAGGTTGTGCTTCAGTCCACTTACATAAGAAACATTCCTGAAGGTGACTGCTCCAATCTTGACATTTCCATATCCTTCAGTCTGGCCACAATTGGAATCACCAAATATTACTTTAGGTCCTAGCTTTGACTTGTAGTTGATTACATTGTCCTTGTTTCCAGTCATATATTTTGAACAGCCACTATCCAGATACCACTGTTGCTCTGTGGTGGGATAGTCTTTCACCTGCAATAAAATAGATTAGCTATTCTTGACCCAGGTTACCTTGGGTCCTTCTTTCTTTACATAATTAAAGATGGAAATGTAACAGTATTCTGGTTGACATTTATAACCTAAGGGATGATATCTTCTTGGTGGAATTATCCATTAATTAAATTGGCTAAAGGAAGATCTTGGTTGATTATTATTTCTAATAGAATTAAAGTTTTTGTTAAGATGAACTGCGTTCGATGAATTCTGGTAAGTTCGTCGATTTGAGTTCGACGAATGGGGATGAGTTCGTCGAACTCCACTCAGAGAGTGAAAGTATTCATTCTCTGGGCTCCAATATCGTCGATCTCTGGTCGATGAACCATACTGCTTTCGTCGATCGCAGTTCAACAAATAATTAAAATGAAAATTTGCATTCGGAGTTCGTCGACTTGAGTTCGACGAACTGTACACATTTCGTCGATCTAATTTCGACGAAATCTGTTGAACATTGTTATGATTAGGATTTTTCTTATTCTTTCTCTTTTTCTTATTCTTTAGTTTTACTTCTGTTTGTTTAACATTATTATTGTCTATCTTTTCTTTACCTTTTTCTGGAACAAATTTTATTAGTGTTGTTAAGATATTCTTTTGAATCAGTGGGGGTTGGCTTGATGAAGCACCTAATCCCAGCTTTCCATTTAGCTTGGCATTCATTGTGCTTGTGATGTCCATCAACTTGATGCTTCTTCATTTAGAGATTCTTCAAGTCGTCTTGTCCTTAGCCAATTCAATTTTTAATGATATGATTTGCTCACTGCTAAAGTTAATTCATCTTTTAACTTAATATTTTCAGAAATAAGGTGTTCTTGATCAGACAATTTTTCTCTAAGTGTTTTAATTTCTTTTTTAAAGTTAATTAAATCAATACATAATGATTTGAATTCAGTTTTAAAATTATTTGAATTATAATCAAAATAAGATAGTACATGATCTGCCTCAGACTCAGATGTTTCTTCATTGTCTGACTCTTCTGCTTGTTCCTCAGCATCAGATTTATTGCAGGAGTCATTGATAGCCATAAGGCAAATTAACTTCCCTTGTCTTTGCCTCCTCTTCATATTCACTAGAGCTGGAAGATGAGGATTCTTCATCTGTGTCACACCACGTCTCAGCAATGAAACCTTTCTCCTTCCTTTTATGCTTGCTAGAGGAAGGCTTGCTGTAGTGCTGTTTTCTGGAGTCTTTTTCTCTTCTTCTCTCCTTCTTTTGATTTTCTGGACACTATAAAATAAAGTGTTCTGGTTTTCTACACCCAAAATAAATAACTTCTTTAGTAGGTGTCTTGTCATACCTTGGTTTGTCATCTTGCCTAGATGACTTTCTTCTGAAGTCCTTCTTTGTCATCTTGTAGAATCTCTTGGATAAGAGACTCAGGAATTCTTCACTTGCTGTTGGAGCTTCTGATTCTTCTAAAGCTTTGAAAGCTATGCTTTGTTCTTTTCATGCTGCTGGAGGAGTCTTCTGCTCTGCAGCTTCTCTTGACTTTATTAGTTGCTCATATGATTTGAGCTTTCCAAGAAGATATCCAGTGGAAATCTCACTTAAGCTTCTGGCCTCCTTGATTGGCCATATTCTGGAATCCCATGAGCTTGGGAAGCACATGAGGATTTTGTCATTCACTTCTGTGAGAGTGATGTCTTTGTCCAAAGTCTTCAGCTCATTGATGCTTGAGCTTAATCTGTTATACATATCACTCACAGACTCAGATTCTTCTTTCTTGAAGTTTTCATATTGGGAGATGAGGTTAGATCTCCTGTCCTTTCTCTCATTTGTAGAACCAGCAACCATTTGGTTAAGAGAGTCCCAGATAGCCTTGGCAGAAGTACACTCTGCCACTTTCTGAAATATGTCATCTGACATAGTTTGATCCAGAATATTCATGGCCTTAGCATCAGCTATCTTGCCCTTCTTCTATGCATCTGTCCACTCAGGTGGTGGAACAGCATGTGTGCTGGTAGATGTAGTAGCAGCTCTAGGTTGAGGGGGCCTGTCAAAATAGCATTGTATATGTCTTCATCAATAGAATTCATGTAAAGCCTGTTTTTTGTCTTCTAGATGGCAAACTTATTCAAGTTGCACACTGGAGTTCTGGTGCTTGCATAATCCTTGTTCTGTGTCATGCTATGAACTAATCAGAAAAACTAGGAAAAAGAAAATCAGATCTAATAAGGATCTTTTGGTTCAAGTATTAGCTTGTACAACCAAAGTAACCTCGCTCTGATACCAATTGAAAGAAGGGGCTAGATCTGATTTTCTCTAGAGGTGGGTGAATAGAGTAATTAAAACTTTTTGGCTGTTTTAAATATTATCAGAGTAAAGTAGGTGATACCAATAGTAGTAATAGAAAATATAAACTAAGATAAACTATCACAACATAACAATCTATCACAACAAACTAATCTAACACGGCAAAGCAAGAACAGAAGGAAAATAGGCAACCAGACAACACAAGAAATTTATAGTGGTTCCCCAAACTGGGTACATCCACTCTTCTACCACCCTGGTAGGAATCAACTAGCAGGTTTCTGATCAGGTGACTGCCACCACATGATCTATTTGCAGGGAGATCTCACAACCCTTTGAGCTTTTGATCAGGTGCCCAAAAACCAATAATAAACTTTTGAATAAAGATAATAAACCCTTTGTATAGGAGGTGAGATAGGTGATGGTGTCTTCGTTTTCTCTAATCAACAGAGAAGACTAGTGGATTGTTGTTGTCAAGACTCCTTGTGAAATCACTTGGAGCCTTGCTCAGGGTGTAGGTCTTCTTCCTTGTCTTGAAATGATGTCCAGGAACTTTCTGACTGATTGAAAGTTGTTGTACATGAATGTTCCTGGAGAAGAAGTTGAAGAAAACTCTTGATATCTGTTTGTTATTCTTCTTCAGTCTTCAGTAAGAGCAAGGGGAAAACTGATTGTTTTCTGCACAGAGAAGAAGCAGATGATCTTCTGTATGTTTTTGTAATTCTTCTCTAATCTGCCGTCTGAAAAGAAAAAACTCTTTTATATTCCCTGTCAAAATTCTCCTTTGAATTTTGAATTTCATGTATTGATTGTTGATTGCCTGAAGAATGAAATACGGCTAGAGAATATTGTCTTTAATGAGTTTCCCCAACTATCCCAAAAAATTAAGCAAGTAATTAAAATTGATGAAGAACATAATTAATGCTGCCAATAACGGCTATATTCAGGGGAATATATGCATTAATTACTCAGAAAATCACTGCTAAATAACATAGGAAATAAGGACAGAAATAAGGAAAAACTATAAGTCTAGCACTCGACAGAAATTGCAAGTTCTGAACAGATTTCGTCGACTAAAGATCCAAGTTCATCGAGCTGAGAAATCCTGTTCGTCGACCTGAGCTTAGCGAACTGCATTCTGGAAATATCTTGCCAATTCTGCGGTCCAAGTTCGTCGAGCACAGAATCTGTCTTCGTCGGGCTGAGTTCAGCGAAAAATAAATTAGAAAGAATCTGTTGAAGCTGAATTCCAGACTTCATCGACCAGAGCTCGAATATCATCGAGCTCAACTCAGAGAATTGATTCCGAGTTCGTCGATCAGCGATCGACGATCGTCAAGCTGAGTCGGAAGAATTTCGAACTGATAATTTTGAACTTGAATTCTTCTAAGTCTTGAGTCTCCTGAAGTCTTCTGCTGGCTGGTCCATGAATGTTGAACCTAATGACTTAGCCTAAACTCTAGGACTCAATGACTTGACCCTGGCTATACAATATCGGTCGAAAAAACTCATCCTAATTAGTGAACCTAGCCCATATCCAAACTATGGATCCAACACACTTTCCACTCACCGATCTAGTAAAGCACTAGACTCGGCTACTCCACTAATCTCGAATTGAAACCAATCCTACACCTCGGAACAACGTTCCTACAACTCGATCCCAAATCTGGATCTACACTCATAAGATAAAACTTCCTACAAAAACTCGGAGTAAACAACTCCTACAACTCGGAGAAAGATCTACTACAAGAATAAAATGAATAGCAAATACAAACAGTGGTTTATTATCAGATCTGAAATCCTTCTTGTACAACCCCGTGTTCGTCGAGCGGGCCCCACCAGGAAGATCGAGCGGACCAGTCCCGCGACCCGAACCCAAGCAACGAGCAGACATGCGACAAGGGCTGGTCCGCTCCCACTCACTTCAGACGAGCGAGCCATGCGAGACGGCTCCCCTATCCCTCCCGCTCGCTCAAAGAATCGTCGACCGGAGCGGGGGCGCCAATCGTCGAGCCAGTACTCGCGGATGGGTTCGACGACCCGCGATCTGCGAGCCATTCGAGGGTCACAATGGCTGCCAGTCCTCCCCCTATACGCGACTTGGTCTCCTATCCGCCTCGGCAGAGGACTGGCGGGTCGCGGCGGTCCGGCTCGCGTTCTCCCGAGAAGGATAAGCGAGCCGCTAGAACCAGGTCGCGCCTGCCTCTCACGGAGAAGGATGGATGGCGGGCTGAACCCCCCCCCCCCCCCACCACCATGGGCGCGAGTAGCTGTTTAGAACAGCGGGGCCATGCTATTGGCAGACCAGGTTGGACTGCGCATAGCTGTTCGGAACAGCGGAGTTTGGTTGTTAGCAGACCCAACCAAGGGCTTTCTGGTATTTTCAGGTCAGTTCCTCTGGTTATTGGCAGTTCAGATTCCAAAAAACTATAAGTAAGACCCAAGGGGTACCTCAGAACACACACATTGAGTGCCTCCCTGCTCCTGTTTTCAAGTGCTTTCTGAGGGTACCTTAGCTCGGCTTCTGGCTAAGGAGGGGAAGCGCTCAGAGATCTTCCGGGATTGTCGTGGGACCTCCCTGTCGAGCCCTTGGGTCTATTTCTTCTTGCCTTCTTTGTTATTTTTCTTGCAGGAGCGAAGTAGGCGCGAGACCACCCCTTCCCCAAGGGTCGAACTCCACAGGAGACCAGTTTCCGGTTTCAACATTTTGGTGCGGTGAGTGTGGACGTGGCCAGTGCAGAAACTCTCCAGCGAGTTCAACGACAAGAGGACAATGATCTGACATGCAGAACTTGCCCCCCCCCCCCCCCCGCCTCTCGCAATGGTGGGGATGTTGGAAGACTTCAGGAATGAGGTGCTGGGCCTCGTCAAGTTCGCACTCGGCGCGCGGGCCGAGTGCTCGACTCCGGCAGCCTAGATCGTGGCCGCCCCCTATTTGGGCGAGGACGCTCCCGGAAGGTGAGCTGGGAAGGAGGTGGCCGAGGAAGGCCGGGGGTGCGAACTCCCCGGGTGCGAGCTCTTCCCCGGCTCGGCAGGCCGAGGCCGGTTCGGCGAGCTGGGCTCGTGAGACTCGCCGGCTCGCCCAGTTGGGGGAGGCAGTCCTTTCAGCGAGCTGGTCTCCTCAGCTCCAGTTCCAGACGGGTTCAGGGAGCCCGAGATATCCTACTACACCGGGAAGGGAGACCCGGTCCAACATGTCCAATGGTTCGAAGATGTGGCCTCCATCCGTTAGATGTCGGATGGATTCAAATGCCGACTCTTCGCCATCACCCTCCAGGAGAAAGCAAGGGAGTGGTTCCACCAGCTCCCGGCCAGCTCCATCTACTGCTTCGAGGACCTGCGCCGAGGGTTCATGCTGAGATTCACCACCTCGAAGAAGAGGAAGAAGGAGTCTGAGACTTTGTTCCACATTAAGCAGGGGGTGAACGAGACGTTGGGGAGCTATGTGGACCGATTCCAGGAGGAAGTTACTCAAGTCCAGGAGATGCCGGGCCATAGTCTGATGATGGCTTTTACCCTGGGCCTGCAGCAGGGTTTCTTCCGAATGGAGCTAAAGAGAGTTCCCCCCCTCTCCTACGAGGAGTTGATGGAGAGGGCAGCAAGAGAGGTCGACGGGGAGGCGTCGAACCCGGAGTTTGCAAGGAAGCTGCCCAGGTGGGCCACAGAGGAAGAGAAGGAGTTGAGAGGAGGAAAGGCACAGGAGGAGAGAAGAGGGGAGCCTAGGCAGAGGGACCAAAGGCAGCTCCAGTGGCAGCAGCAGCCGAGGTGGGGGCGCCAGGAGCCCGACCGTCGGCTGGGCTGGAGACCTGAGTGGAAGGGGCAGGGGCCACCGATAGGATACTACGGAAGGGGTCACCACTGATGTAGGCTCACTCTTTCGAGCGTTATTGGTGGCCGACAGAACTAACACGACCTTCTCCGATAACTCTCACGTCACACTCAAGCACTTAACGCAGCAACGACACAATTAATATTGTTACTAATTAAAGATTACAGGGGGGTTCGCAAGGCCCCTTAAGATAATACCAAGGCGATATGCCGAGGTCCTCTCAAGCGAAAGGAACCCACACGGTTTAATCGAGCGTTGCTGTACCAAAAGAGAATCCACCGAAAACAAAAGATTCGGACAAGGGTGGTTCTCTCCCAACAAAATAAAATGAGGGCCGCCACGCCTCACGAACTTAAACGAAAGAAATAAACACGATAATAACTAAAAGAAATTAGCCACGAAAACTCAAGCGTTACACAAGCCACGCAATTTGCCAATGCCGCAAGATCTATCTAAAGAAGAGAAACACATAAATGTGGAAATGTTCGTTACCCAACCGGATTTGATGAATCTGGTTTACTCTACTAGAATCGCTCTTCAACGGCTCCGCCAGAGATACGCCGGAGGGAGAGAAATTCGTTGTCTTCTTCGTATCACTCTATATTTGGAAAGTCCCAGCGAAATCTTCTGAATATGGAAATAATATTTCCCATTAAGGCAGGAGAGAGAAAGCTGGCAGGATATCAGAAATAATTAAGGAATGATATAATTTCAAATATGGTAGGTAGAGAATTTAAGGACGGGGATATATTTTGAATATGGTAAATAAGGGATGAATATGGTAGAGGATCTTTACGGTTTTTAGGAAGGGGAATAGGGTGGGGGTCGGATTTGGTGAGGAGGAGGTGGAGGCCTCGGGTGAGAGGTGGGGTGGCCGGATTTGTGAAGGGTGGTGGTGGTGGGACTCGGGTTAAGGAGTTTTGGTGGTAGCCGGACTTGTGAGAGTGGAGGTGACGGCTTGGAGGTTGGGGAAAAGAGATGGCTCGTGTAGCAAGGAGGCAAGGTAAAGATGAGGAAGGAGAGGAAGGGAGGCCGAGAGAGAGGGGAGGGGAAGGGTGGCCGGCGGCCAAGGGAGAAGAGGAATAGAGGGGGCCGAAATTTGCCTTGGAGAAGGAGGAGGATTTCAATCTTGAAATTGGTTTTCTTTTCATTCATTCACTGAGGAAAAACAAAGGAGTACATGCCTTTATATAGGCTTTACAATCAAGGGAAAAGGGTTACATGCAGCCCAACATGAAAATGAAATAAGACACAACCATACACCATGGTTTTATAACATAACCATGTTACAAATAATACATGAAATCAAACATGAAATAAAAATGATAATTTTGAAATAAAACAACTAATAAATTATATTATTTCTCAATTATTATTTATTAATATATATTATTAATAAATAATAATTGGGCTTGCGCTCCGGACGGCTATTGTGGCGACGCCAATAATTGGGCTTGCGCTCCGGATGGCTATTGTGGCGACGCTTCCAAGGGTCGTCCGTAAGCATGCTGTCGCCATCATCAAAGTGTTGCGGGCCGACGTCTCCATTCAAATCTACCGGGTCACCATCATCGTCAGAGGGAGGACGCTCCTTGGCCACATGTCGTGGGAAGTCGGCTCCATCAATCCTCCCCCTCTTAAAAATACTCATCACTGATGAGTATACCTGTGTGTACTCGCCTGGAAGGTCATCGGCGGGGAAGAAGAACCTGTATGGCAAAAGGTGGTCTTGGAGGGACCTCAAATACGCGTTATCCAAAGAAGTAAAAAGAATTTCAAAAACATCCACCAACATACCTCCGATGGAGACCGAGAAGGAGAACGATCCTAGGAAACTGTCACCACCCAACCCAATAGAAAGCATAGTGAAAAATATATATGGAGAGGTAGACATTTCAAGTGGCATAAAAGCATAAAGCGTAAAGTATGTAACGATGAAAATAGGAGCTATGCCCCAATCAATGGAAACTTTTAAAAGAAATGTCATGTCACCAAACTTCCGTAAAATTTGTAAAGAATAGACTAGCCGATTCGTTATTATTTTTAAGGCGCCCGGGAGCATCCGTTCAGGGGTGAGACAATCCAAAACCAAATCAATCGCATAACAGTGGGAGACTTTTTGATACAAACTCGCAAGTAAATTAAAGGACGCATTTTGATGGATTAAAAGGATAAGAATGCGCCTAATTAAATTAAAACCATGTGGGGTGAACCCATGTGCAACATGACTAGAATTAATAGTAGAAAATAACGGGACTATGTCAGGTGGCACGGGTGCTTTAAATTCAAAAATTATTTCGGTGGAGCCTAATGTTTTTGTTTTAAATTTGGAATTAAATTTTGATTTTAAAATGTCGTAATGAATAGCCAGCAGAAAACGTTCGTCACCAACTACGTTTACACACATCCATCTAAGTAAGCCTAATGGGGAGGTGGTAATAATAAACTTCTCCAAATATAAAGGGCTAGGAATGACTAGCCCGTGTCCTAACAAATCATCTACTCGAGTTAAATGAAACGGAGGGAGAGTCGACATGGGGGATTCCGTAGGGGAAGTTAAGTCACACCCAACGTCAAAACACGGATTACTAGTCCAAGAACAAGCCTCCAGTTGCAAGCCGTTAAAATCATAGGAAAAATTAAACAGTGGATTCGTCCTCACTGAAAACTCAGCCGACAAGTCTTCCAACTCATTCGATACTTCATTTAATTCAGAATTAGTGATCGTATCATAGGTAGGCAAAATCGTATCCGACAAAATTTCTAAACAGTTTTGGGCCCCAGGTAAAGAAGCTATCATCAAAGAAATGTCTTTCTGGCCCTCAGGGCTACCGTCATCCAAATATAATTTTTCGCCACAGTGTAAATTTTCCAAAATGACACATCCTTCGTTAACCAACTCTTCCCATGAAGTGGGTGCATCGTCACAATCAAAATAAAGGGATGGACAAATCAAATCCCGGGGAGTATCAAAATTAACTTGACTTTTAAGTGACGTTGATATCGTAAATGAACTAACTCCCGGATGTATCACAATAAGATTATCTCAAATTGAAAAACCATCCCAAGGTGACTCTTCCAATACCGTTGAAACATCTATTAATTCTGGGTCAACCATAATAATACCGGGTCCTAGCAAGTCATCACCTAATTTAGTAACAGGTAAGCTTTCAACATTGGATGACTCTACCGACTCAGCCGGAACTTCTTCTGACTCAGGGTCATCAGACGACTCCCTGACTAAAATATCATCGAAGGGGGATGGAGATTATTCCTCAGGGGAGAAATCCTCGTCCAGGTCACTAGGGTAACCTGAAAGTCCACCTAGTGTCAACTATGTGCACCTATGGGGGGGGGGGAATAGGTGACGAGTAGCGCTTTTGCGGAATTTACTACGGTACCTGCACAATAAGAATAAAAGGCACAGCACGCAGAATACACAGGAAATTTATAGTGGTTCCCCGACTTGGGTACATCCACTTTCCCCCTTCGACCTATCTCCCAACAAGGGACGACTCGGTCACTTCTCCAACGGGATTGAAATCCAATCCCAGCACTAACGGAAGGAGCCCTTCCACACGTGAGAGTCAACACTCTCACAAAACGGGTTGCACCCAACCCTTACAACACGGAACAAAAGTTCCTTTACAACAAAATTAAATATAGAATGTACACGTGATACAAACTTCTTTTGGAGACTACGGTGTTCCTCTTCGTTCGACGACGTGTTCTTGAAGTCGATGAAGTGTCTACAACCTTGGTCTCTCTTGGAGAGGATCTCCCCGGAACCGGCGGCGGCCACACTAGTGGCGGCTAGCTTCGGGATCGGCGGCAACGATGATGAGCGGCTGCTGAACTTGGAGATCCAAACTTCGTAGCGAAGCAAACTAGGTCTACCAACGGTCACTCTAGGATCGGTCGTCTCGATCGATTCGGACGGGGGAGTTTTTCCCGGTCAACAAATCGAGAGACAAGAGATCTCTGGATAGACACGTGAGACTCAAGCTTTGCTAAGCTTCTGTCGCCGGAGATCACGAAGGAATCTCGATTGTTGACGGCGACTAACTTGCCCGAACGCGACGGCGGCGGCGGAGAGGAATCGCGAAATTAGGGTTTCGTCGAGGCTCGGTTCCTCTTTCTTTTTCCGTGGTTTTACTGTTCAAAATACTGGAATATATATACTGTAGATAATTCCAATATGACCGTTTGTGGGACCCACACTAGAAATCCCTAAGTCCGGTTCAAACTAGTCCTGAGGCAGAATCCGGTCCAGCAGCATCCTGAGAAAACGCTAAGTGAAAATCGGCGAGAATCGCAGGCGATTCTCGACGAATCGGCGAGAATCACCAAGTGATTCTCGCCGAATCACTTATTGATTCTCAACGAATTTCACTTTGTATACTTGGCACCGTTTTGAGGTAGCCAGAAGGAGTCGGCGAGAATCACTAATGATTCTCGTCGATTCGGCGAGAATCACTAGTGATTCTCGCCGAATCGTCGAGAATCACTTGGTGATTCTCGTCGAATTTTCCTTGGACGAATTTTCGTCTTCCACCCAGGGGCTGCTTCTTGATCCATCCATGCTCCTTGTCTTCTCTTGCATATGAACTGCCCTGTACTTGAAAGTAAGTGCACTCCAATAGAGAGAGTACACGTAGGCCAACACACTGATCTGCTCAACGAGGGATTACGTCGTGCAGACCCGTGTATATTGACCTACTGCACCCTGACATTGGTGTGCACTTAGCGTGGAGGAACTGCAAGTACAACTTAAGATGCTTCATCAAATACATTGTGAATTCATCTTAGCTTGACAGGTGGCTTCCTCAAATCTGGGTAATCGTGGATACAATACCCAACATAACCAATCTCCTCAACGTCACTAAAAGCGTCAGCGAGAATTGCCTTGTCCTCATTGACAGGCTTAGTCCTACTCACATCCTCAGGTTCAACAGGAGAGTCAGGCACTATCGTAAGTGAAGGAAGACTCTCACCTGGATGATTAACTTCATCATCTAGAGATTCTATATCCACATAAGAATCCTCAGAGGTATCAGTCACTATACTAGAGGGCTTAGATGTTGAGGCTAAAGAAGCAAGCACCTTAATAGTAACCTCTTTCGAGTTCAAATTTTGGGGTCTAAATGGCTTATGTTCCCTATAGGTGGGACTATGCACACTTTGGGTATTACTACATCTCTGGGGATAGGATCTATCCTGAGGTGTAGGGTCACTCCTATAAACAGATACGGGTCTGGTGCCATAACTATGCTTACTAACGGGTGTGGTGCTATTAGTGCGCAGGTAGGCGGGATCAAATTGATCCGAGAGGAGGCTACGCATGTGCGGCCAAGCATAATAATAGCTACCAACACAAAGCTCTTCGTTTAACCAAAATAATCGGGCTTGACCTACTAACCGCTCTCGGGCAAAGCTAACCTTTTCGTAGTCATCCCATAAGTGACAATTAAAATATTGTTCTAATCACTTAAGCCAGTCTCAAAAACTTTGGGGATACTCTAAACCGTCATAAGTAGGATAAATGTGGTGTGCCCTAGGGGTGTGTTTAGTCATATCCTTAGCATAAGAATAGTCTAACTGGGTAGCATATATGTCATATGTCATTTAGTGAGAACCGGAGAGAAAACTCACCCAGAACTGGTGCACATACAATGACTAAATAACCTGACCCTACTTAATTTTAAAAGATGGAATTGTTCCCGCTTAGCCACTAAGGTTATAATTATATAAAATAGATTTTCTTGCTGGAAAAAATATGAGGATTATTAAAAAATTTATTTTTGAATTTTGCTGAAAATATAAAAATATAGGCCGTTATTTGCAGACCAACTATTAAATTTTAAAATAACTTAATAAAAATAACGATTTAATGAAAAATAAATTTTTTTTTTTTATTTCTGAAATTGGAAATTTGAATTTTGAATTTTGAAATTTTGAATTTTGAAATTTGAAATTTGAATTTTAAATTTTGAAACTTGAAATTTGAAATTTGAAATTTTGAAATTTGAAATTTTGAAATTTGAAATTTGAAATTTGAATTTTGAATTTTGAATTTTGAAATTTGAAATTTGAAATTTGAAATTTGAAATTTTGAAATTTGAAATTTGAATTTTGAATTTTGAAATTTGAAATTTGAAATTTGAAATTTTGAAATTTGAAAATTCAAATTTGAATTTTGAATTTTGAAATTTGAAATTTTGAAATTTATTTGTTTTTAATTTGAACTTTGAAATTGTGGAATTTCAATGCATTTCATGAAAACTAATTTTCTAAATATTGGTCTTCAACGAAACGGGTGAGTGCGTACGTACGTGCCACATAAGAGGGGGAGGAGTGCCAGTTAGGAAATTGACGAGAACCTCGCTTTGATACCAAATTGATGTAGGCTCACTCTTTCGAGCGTTATGGGTGGCCGACGGAACTAACACGACCTTCTCCGATAACTCTCACGTCACACTCAAGCACTTAACGCAGCAACGACACAATTAATATTGTTACTAATTAAAGATTACAGGGGGGGTTCGCAAGGCCCCTTAAGATAATACCAAGGCGATATGCCGAGGTCCTCTCAAGCGAAAAGAACCAACACGGTTCGATCGAGCGTTGTTGTACCAAAAGAGAATCCACCGAAAACAAAAGATTTGGACAAGGGTGGTTCTCTCCCAACAAAATAAAACGAGAGCCGCCACGCCTCACGAACTTAAACGAAAGAAATAAACACGACAATAACTAAAAGAAATTAGCCACGAAAACTCAAGCGTTAAACAAGCCACGCAATTTGCCAATGCCACAAGATCTATCTAAAGAAGAGAAACACATAAAGGTGGAAATGTTCGTTACCCAACCGGATTTGATGAATCCGGTTCACTCTACTAGAATCGCTCTTCAACGGCTCCGCCAGAGATACGCCGGAGGGAGAGAAATTCGTCGCCTTCTTCGTATCACGATATATTTGGAAAGTCCCGGCGAAATCTTCTGAATATGGAAATAATATTTCCCAATAAGGCAGGAGAGAGAAAGGTGGCAGGATATCAGAAATAATTAAGGAATGATATAATTTCAAATATGGTAGGTAGAGAATTTAAGGACGGGGATATATTTTGAATATGGTAAATAAGGGATGAATATGGTAGAGGATCTTTACGGTTTTTAGGAAGGGGAATAGGGTGGGGGGTTGGATTTGGTGAGGAGGAGGTGGAGGCCTCGGGTGAGAGGTGGGGTGGCCGGATTTGTGAAGGGTGGTGGTGGTGGTGGGACTCGGGTTAAGGAGTTTTGGTGGTAGCCGGACTTGTGAGAGTGGAGGTGACGGCTTGGAGGTTGGGGAAAAGAGATGGCTCGTGTAGCAAGGAGGCAAGGTAGAGATGAGGAAGGAGAGGAAGGGAGGTCGAGAGAGAGGGGAGGGGAAGGGTGGCCGGCGGCCAAGGGAGAAGAGGAATAGAGGGTGCCGAAATTTGCCTTCGAGAAGGAGGAGGATTTCAATCTTGAAATTGGTTTTCTTTTCATTCATTCACTAAGGAAAAACAAAGGAGTACATGCCTTTATATAGTCTTTACAATCAAGGGAAAAGGGCTACATGCAGCCCAACATGAAAATGAAATAAGACACAAACATACACCATGGTTTTATAACATAACCATGTTACAAATAATACATGAAATTAAACATGAAATAAAAATGATAATTTTGAAATAAAACAACTAATAAATTATATTATTACTCAATTATTATTTATTAATATATATTATTAATAAATAATAATTGGGCTTGCGCTCCGGACGGCTATTGTGGCGACGCCAATAATTGGGCTTGCGTTCCGGACGGCTATTATGGCGACGCTTCCAAGGGTCGTCCGTAAGCATGATGTCGCCGTCATCAAAGTGTTGCGGGCCGACGTCTCCATTCAAATCTACCGGGTCACCATCATCGTCAGAGGGAGGACGCTCCTTGGCCACATGTCGTGGGAAGTCGGCTCCATCAACCACCAGGGGAGGCAAGATCAGTTCCACCCTCCGGGCTGGAGGCAGGGCCAGAGGCTCCGGCTCCCCGATCAGGAGGAGGCCATGGCCATAGCCTTGGGAGCGAGGAGGGGGATCATGAGGAGGAGGAGAAGGGAGGTCAGGGTGGAGCTGCCCTATTGCGACTTCCATCAGGAAGAGGGGCATGCCACAGCCACCTGCCCGAAGTTCCTTGAGATGAGAAGGAATCGGGAACAACAGCAGCAGCAACAGCAGGGAGGACGGCAAGAAGTGAGGATCGAGGAGGTCCTGCCTCGGGCGGAGGAGGATCGTTGCGAAGACCGGGTGGATGTCGGAACCCGAGGGGGAATCAGAGTGTCCACGGAGGGGTCGGGGTCGAGGCTTCCCGCAAGGCAAGCCTCCACACCATGTACCGGCGCAGCGTCGCCTCCACATCCCAAACCCCACCCCCGGAGGAAAGGATCACTTTCTCCAGGAACAATATTCCAGACCACGAGAACCCATTCTGCGATGCGCTGGTCATCAAGGCCGTCATCGAGAATTTCACTGTCTCTCGGATACTCGTGGACATCGGGAGTTCCGTCAATGTCGTCTTCAAAAAGGCGTTTGACGCGATGAAAGTGGAGGCTAAGAGGGTGCTGGCCTCAGACGGGCCCTTGTTCGGGTTTTCAGGAGAAAGGAAGGAAGTAGAGGGAGGAGTTGGCCTCCATGTCACCTTGGGGGGGCAGTCCCGAAACTGCAAGTTCGTCATTGTTGACGCCCCCAGCTGCTACAACGCCATCTTTGGGAGGCCCCTTATCAGCGCCTTCCGCTGCGTCCCCTCATCTTTCCATCAGTGCTTGAAGTTCAACGCTGAGGGGGTCCAGGTTAAGGTCAGGGGGACCCAAAGGTGGCGCGGGAGTGTTATGTCACTGCGGTGAACACCATCTCCTGGCAGGAGGGAGCCGAGGAGATGGGGCGAAGGATGGAGGAGGTCGAGAGGGAAGCAGGATGGGAGGAGCTGGAAGTGAAGGACTGCGCAGAAGAGGTGGCAGGAGGAGATCTGGAGGAGGTGGCCGAAGTGAGGGGCGTGGGAGAAGAGATGGAGGTAGAGGTTCCCGTTCCAGAGGAGGGGGATGCCGAGGGATGGGGGGAGCAAGCCAGGCTGGAGGCAGCAGAGGAAGTGGTGGAGCTGGAAGTGTTCACTAGAGGAGGCAGGATGGAGAAGATCCGCGTCAGCGGGGGCTGACCCCGGAGGACCAAGGCAGGATGCTGGAGTGGATCCAGAAGAACGTGGACATCTTTGCTTGGAACGCCGCAGAGATGCCGAGGGTTGACGCAGATGTGGCTTGCCACCGCCTCAACCTGGACCCGGGAACACGCCCCATTCAGCAAAAGAAGAGGTCCACTGCGGACAAGCTGGCGGAGCCCATCAGGGAGGAGGTGGCGAGACTCCTCAAGGCCGGCTTCGTGTTTGAGATTCAGTACCCCAGCTGGGTCTCCAACGTGGTTATGGTTAAAAAAGGAGACGGTCATTGGAGGATGTGTATCGATTTTTCCTTACTTAATAAAGCTTGCCCTAAGGACTGTTATCCTTTGCCTCGAATCGACGTGCTGGTTGACTCAGCCGTCGGTTATTCTGTAATGAGTTTTTTAGATGCTTTTTCAGGTTATCATCAAATCAGGATGCACCCACCAGACATTAAGGATGTCTCGTTCATTACAGGGGACGGATGCTACTGCTAAAAGATGATGCCCTTTGGGCTGAAGAATGCTGGGGGCAACCTACCAGAAAATGATGGATAGGGTCTTCAAGGAGTAGAGGGGGAGGAATTTGGAGGTGTATGTAGATGACCTTATGATCAAAAGTCGGGATGTGGACTCCCACCTCCGGGACCTGGAGGAGACCTTCACCACCCTGCGCAAATACAAAATGCGGTTGAATCCCCTGAAATGTGTCTTTGGGGCCAGGAGGGGAAAGTTCTTGGGGCACCTCCTCACCCCCGCGGGGGTCAAGCCGAATCCAGATAAGGTCATGGCTATCTTGGAGCTGGGGTCCAACGGCTGACGGGGAAGCTAGCAGGGCTGAGTCGCTTCCTTTCTCGGGCAGGGGAGAAGTGCTCCCCCATCTTCAAAACGCTGAGGGGTGGTCAGAGGTTTGAATGGACCAAGGAGTGCGAGGAGGCGTTCCAGGCCCTCAAGGTGCAGTTGACACAGGCTCCGCTGCTCCAAGGACCGAAGGAGGGGGAGGACCTGTTCTTATATCTCGGGGTCGGGGCGGAGGCCCTGAGCTCCGTCTTGGTTCGTGAAGAGGGGAAGAGGCAGCTCCCTATTTATTACGTCAGCCGGGTCCTGAGGAAGGCCGAGCTCCGGTATCCGATTTTGGAGAAGCTAGCCTTCACCCTAATCATCTCGACACAGAGGCTGCGACCTTACTTCCAGGCACACTCAATCCGAGTGGTGACCGACCATCCTCTCCGCAACATCTTCGAGGGGGTGGAGCATTCAGGCAGGCTGTCTAAGTGGTCGGTGGAGCTGAGAGAGTTCGATGTCTCCTTCGTTTCGCGGCTCTCGATCAAATCTCAGGCGATGGCCGACTTCCTGGCCGACTACGTGGTGGAAGTAGGGGAGGAAGAGCTCACCTTCCCGACTCCTTACAAAGTGAGGGTGGATGGAGCCTCAGGGAGGCATTCCCTTAGAGTGGGGGTGATCCTAGAAAGCCCTCAAGGGACTCGAATTGAGCAGACGGTGGTGGTGCACTTTCCCATTACCAACAACCAGGCCGAGTACGAGGCCGTGATAGCAGGGCTACGCCTGGCCAGGGAGCTGGGAGTGTCGGATGTGGAGGTCCTTACTGACTCCATGGAAGTAGCTTCCCAGATCAATGGGGAGTTCGAGGCATGGGAGCCCACCCTGCGATCATACTTGGCCAAGGTGAAGGGGGTCATTGGCACTTTTCAAACTTTCGCCATCCGACACGTGCCCAGGGAAGAGAATGAACAAGCCGATCAGCTGGCGAAGCATGGTCCCCAGGTGGGGGGCACAATCACCGACCTGTTCCGCCCCTCCATCGAAGAAGGAGAGCTCATGGAAATCGATCAACAAGCTTCGTGGATGGATCCAGTTGTATTTTTCCTCTCCACGGGAGAGTATCCGGAAGGGGTAGATAATAAGAAACTAAGGCACAAGTCAGCTTATTACCTCCTCCAGGACGGGCAGCTGTACAGGAAGACCCTCTCAGGGATGCTGGCTCGCTGCGTGGCCGGGGTCGAAGTGCAGAGGATCTTGGAGGAAGTCCACTCCGGGGAATGTGGGAGTCATTCCGGGAGTCGGACCCTGGAGGGAAGGATAGTCAGGCAAGGGTATTTCTGGCCCACCCTGGGCTGAGACGCCGCAGAGTTCGCAAGAAGATGTCATAAGTGTCAGCTGTTTACCCCTCTTCAGCTACAGCAGGCCCAACGACTTAGGAGTATCACGGCCCCCTGGCCCTTCGCAATCTGGGGAATGGATTTCGTTGGACCATTTCCCCAAGCCAACGGTCAGAGAAGGTTCCTCCTAGTGATGATTGACTACTTCTCCAAGTTGATGGAGGTGAAGGCACTGGCCAAGGTGACCTCCCAGGCGATCAGGAACTTTGTTTGGGGGGAGATCATCTGTCTCCATGGGCTACACCAGGCCATCGTCACGGACAACGGGCCCCAGTTCGCTAGTGCCGAATTCACCAGCTTTTGCGAACAGCTTGGGATCGACCTCCGGTTCGCCTCGGTCCATCACCCCATGAGCAACGGGCAGGTGGATGCCGCGAATAAGATCATCGTCAACCTCCTCAAGAAGAGGGTGGAGAATTTGAAGGGGAGCTGGGTGGAGCAGCTTCCCGCAGTTCTTTGGGCCCGAAGAACCACCCCCAACACGGCTATAGGGGAGACCCCCTTCAAGCTCTCCCATGGGTACGAGGCAGTGCTCCCTGTGGAATTTGAAGTCCAAACGCCGCGAGTCGTGGCGGCCAAAGAGGGCCGAGAAGAATGGCAAGCCGAGAACGAGGAAGAGCTGAGACTCTCCCTTGACATGGTGGAAGAATTGAGGGACCTTTCGGCTGTCCGACAGGAGGAGGTAAAAAGAAGGATGGCCAAATACTTTGACAAGCATGTCAGGGTCAAGCAGTTTGTGGAAGGAGACTTGGTGCTGAAGAAGGTGGATGCGGCAGGGAGGTAGGCATCCGTAGGGAAGCTCAATCCCAGCTGGGAGGGACCATTTATTGTAAAGGAAGCTCTAAAGTCAGGAGGCTATCGCCTCCAAAATGTAGAGGGCGAGACCCTGAGTCACACCTGGAGTGGTGACGACTTGAAGCGTTTTTTCCCCTAAAGCATGTAAGTGACACTTTCGTTATAATAAATTTCTTCAATGCTCCAGTACTGTCATAGCCAGCCTGCATCGAGAAGATCCCGCTGCCACGCTCTCACCTAGCTGGCAGGGCCGGAAGTCACTCGATGGAATGTGTTTGGACCCCGAGAAGATCCTACTGCCAGGCTCTCACCTAGCTGGCAGGGCCGGAAGTCACTCGGTGTCATCCTTGGCCTCGAGAAGATCCTACTGCCAGGCTCTCACCTAGCTGGCAGGGCCTGAAGTCACTCGATGGAATGTGTTTGGACCCCGAGAAGATCCTGCTGACAGGCTCTCACCTAGCTGGCAGGGCCGGAAGTCACTCGGTGTCATCCTTCGCCTCGAGAAGATCCTGCAGTCAGGCTCTCACCTAGCTGGCAGCGCCGGAAGTCACTCGATGGAATGTGTTTGGATCCCGAGAAGATCCCGCTGCCAGGCTCTCACCTAGCTGGCAGGGCCGGAAGTCACTCGGTGTCATCCTTGGCCTTGAGAAGATCCCGCTGCCAAGCTCTCACCTAGCTGGCAGGGCCGGAAGTCACTCGATGGAATCTGTTTGGACCCCAAGAAGATCCCGCTGTCAGGCTCTCACCTAGCTGGCAGGGTCGGAAGTCACTCGGTGTCATCCGTGGGCCTCGAGCAGATCCTGCTGTCAGGCTCTCACCTAGCTGGCACGGCCGGAAGTCACTCGATGGCAGTAGTTTGCGACCCAGAGCGAATCACGCTGCCATGCTCCCACCTAGTCGGCAGGGCAGGAAACTACTCAAATGGTGTTAATAATAGATTGGAATCGCGAATATTAACCGAAAGGGGGGGTCTAGCGTAACCACCCAGCCCCCAGATCGGCGACCAGAAGGAGGCGAGAACCCGGGTCGCATCGCAAAGGGGTCAACCCACAAGGAATCTGATGTCTTTGGCGAGCAGCGAGCCGCCTCGCCTCGTCTGGTCAGCGAGTATCCTCGGCAGCGGAGGCCACGCCGCAGATGCAGGTCGCCCACAGCGGGATGACCTGTCGGGCCTCCTATGACTCCTAAGCCGAATCCGTAGGCATACGGCCTCATCGACGCAACGCGAGCTTAGCGACAGCAAGCGTGAAAACGGGAAAATTACATCGCGCAATGACAGCAGACGGGCGTAAGTAACGAGTGGGGAAGCATTTATAAGAGCATTAATAGACGAAAACCAGAAAGTATAGGCGCGGCCCGCGCTTACATATCAAACAGCTAAAAGTACATGGTGTATACACCTAATAAACAAATGTCAAAGAAGCGGGGGCGACGCGAGATCCGGGGCGAGAAGTCCTAAATGTGCTGGAAGGACTTATCCCCGGGGTCCGGCACAGGAAGGAACAGCGCTGGCACCACGTCGCCCGCCGAGAGTTTCGCTGCCTCGCTCTTGAGGAGATCCGCGCGTCGCAGCATCTGCATCGTGTACTTCGCGGCGCTGGCGGCGTTCTTCTGCATCAGCACCTCCAACTCGTAGTCAGAGTGGTGTTCGAGCGGGCAGCCCCTGTTATCTGGCGGAGGGACAGCGGCGCCGGCCTCCAGCTCGCGTACCCGCGCCTCCAGCGCCGACTTGTCCTGACCAAGGGTGGCGATCTCGGCACCGATCTGGCTTGCCGTCGCCACGTCCTGGGGAAAGGAGAGAGAATCATAAGGTGGATTCGCGAGAAAGGGCGATTATTGAGGGTGAACACATACCACCCCACCCAGGTATTGCGTGAGGGTCTCCTCAGCCGCGTCGGCCCGTCTCCTCTGAAGATCTGCGTCCTCCTGAGCAAGCTTTCGGGCCTCCTCCCTCTCGTCCGCCAACTTCTTGAGGGAGGTGGCGTTCCGCTCCAGCTGGGTGCAGCGCCTCCCAACCATATGGGCTAGCTCCAAGCCACGCAGCTGGGCCCGCGCGCTCTCGTGAACCAGTACTCGCGTCGTCTCTTTGTCGTAGATAGCGACGTCCTCTCGCAAGTAGAGGCCGAACGAGAAGTTGTAGGCCTCCCCACCGATGGTGTCCTGCTCCAGCCAACTCGGCAACAGGGTCGAGACCACTGCGCGATTTGACTCCTTGTCCCATAACAGCAGCGGGGCACCAAGCTCGTTCAGGGATTTCTCGCCATAGCCGAAATTACGATGCCCTCTCGGCACCGGCTTCGCGGTAGGTTGCGACCCGTCCGGCGGCCCGGAAGTGCCTGCCGCCCCGCCGGGGGCATCACTGGATGAGGCGGCCATAAGGGGGGAACGCTCGGCGGAAGAACCGTTGGGGCCTTGCCTTTTCTTTGGCCACCGGCGGGCTGCTGGCCCGTAGGCTTCGCCATCTTGGGCGGGGGAGCGGGCTGTCCGCCGCCCGGCCGCTTCTTGGCAAGGACCGACGGGGCGTCGCGCTGAGCGGCGTCTGCGGCCTGAGCTCGGGCGAGGACCCCGGGGGCAATCCGAGCACTCTCGTAGGGGGGATGAAGGGGGACGTCGAAGTTCTTCCCGGCGAAGAACCCGCACAAGTCGGCCTCGTGGCCCCCTAGGCTGAGCGGGCGGTAACTCGCCTTGCTAAGCTGCACCGGCGAGAAGGCGACGTTGTCGTAATCCCCCTTGATGAACTGGAACTTTTTGAGCCAGTTGTGACTCTTATTTACGGTCTCCTGCACCTTGAGGTGGGCGCTTGAGAAATAGGCGGTCCCGTCCCGGTTCGCCAGGAAGGAGAATAGCTTCCGGAAAACCGCGAGACTGAACTCGACTCGCTCCTCTCGCAAAAAGCAGGCGAACCCCACCATAACAGCTATGGAGTTCGGGGTCATCTGACCTAGGACGACCCCGAAGTACTTCAGCACTTGGCATACCTCAGGCCACAGGGGAAGCCGCAGACCCACCTCAAAGTGAGCCAGGGGTATGGCGAGCTCGTCCCTGGATAGATCGTTGATCTTTTCTCCTTCCCCGGGCCGTCTCGCCGAAAAGCCCGGCGGGACGTAGTCGCCGAGGGCATCCAGGTACTCGCACTCCGAGATGACTGCATGAGGAAAATCGTGCTCCGAGAAGGTCCAAGCGCACTTGCTTCGCCCGTCTGCATCGCCGCCGCCACCGCCCATCTCCACTGAATCGCCGCCAAACGTGCGAGACAGATCCAGAAGGCGAGCACGAGCCGTGCTTCGCGAAGAGCAGGAAGCGGGAGAGTGTTTTGAACCGGTGAGAGAATAAGAACCGGCAAGGCCTATTTATAGGGAGAAAGAAAGGGCGGGAAACTTCCCGACGAATGAAGGGGTGCGTGTAGAAAAAGTTAGCCCGACGGTTCGACTTCCCGCGCGCAACCGCACCGCCAAGGCCAATCAGGCGCGGTTCTCGCCCGGCCGCGTCCGCGCAAGACTTGAGCGGGCGAGTCTCGCCCCGCACCTGCCCGAGATTCCGGGCGAATCGGAGAGACTCCCGACTGGCGAGCCCCTCGGCTCGCTCCCGCCCCGATCGGCAGGGCAGGTAGAGCGAATCCATCCCCTGACCTTCCCTCCCCCCAGAGGGAGGGCGAGCAAAATACACGAGTACCCTCGAGCCCGCCCCGCGGAGAATAAAAGCAACAACATGGTAATTTCAACATACATCAGCAGCAGAAAATTAGGCCCATATGCGGGCAAAGAGAGTTGCAAATCATTACAGATACAGGATAACTTTGAAATAGTAGCAACCCGGCGATATCCCGCAGGCGGGGAGAAGGAAGGGTGGATCAGTACTAGATCCACTTCCACCTGCCCCGCCGTTGCATTCCGGATCGCGGCGGCACGCGAGGATAGTGATAGTCGCGCACCGCCACCAGCTCCTGCTGGGCCAGGCCAACTTGCTCCGAGGCACTCCTTAGGCGCTCCTCAGCCTGCATAATGTGCACGCCAGGCGAAGTGACCTCGCCGCCTTCTGCAGCGCGCGGGGTCCCCTCCAGGGCCGCGAGCCAAGCCTCGGTGTCGGCCTTGTCTTGGTCAACCCTCTTCACGAGCTCCTGAAGCAGCAGAGTATGTTTCTGGAACAGCCGCGTCACCTGCCTCTTCATCCCCACCGCATCAGCCGGGTCTCCCAGGTAATCTGAAACACCTTCCACGTCAGGCGGAGGAGAGTACCCTTCGCTCATCTCCGTTTCGGAGGAGATCATGTTGTAGCCTGCAAAAAGGGCAATTCAGAAGGATCGAGCGAGAACAAAGCAAGCGCTAAGCACGAGCTTACCAGGGGTTGGCACGTCGTCCATGCCGGTGGAAGGACGAGAGGAGCTCGGCCGACCCTGAAAAGGTTGCCCCTCGAGGGCTGCGAGAGATTTCCCTAGTCCGGGGGGAACTGGCGGGCGAGGGGTATTCGGGGGTGGGCGGTCCAGACCTAAGGGACTACCAGCCCTCTCAGACGACAAGGGAGGGGGGCGATCCTCCCCCCTGTCCTCCTCGTCTTCACGATGCTGTTCATGCAAGACGAGGGGGTCAGAGATATAGCAACAAGCCGAGGAGGAAGGTCGCGTACCTCAGAAACGACCTCATCGCCAGCCGCCGAGCTGGAACCCGGGAAGTTATTCGCCGGGGACCGCCTCACGATCTTCCCCTTCACCGGCCTGAAGAGAGGGCCGGGAGACCCGCGCGCTAACCAAGGAGCGGCCTCGAGGGCCTCCTCCCGAGTTCTCTAGCCCTCGGCCGCCAGACGGGCTCGCACCTCTTCGCTAACCGGCATCAGGAAGCTGCAGTCCGGTTGAAAAACCAGATGATCTGGGGAGACCCCCACAGGGCTCAGTGGTATATTTATAGCCGAATAGTGGGGCCCCACCAGAAGATTCCCTGCCAGCTCAGCACAGTACTCGCCGAACACGCGGGTTGGATGATTCTTTCCGAGCTTATATCAAGCTCAAAAAGAGCGGGGATTGTGTACAACCCCGTGTTCGTCGAGCGGGCCCCACTAGGAAGATCGAGTGGACCCAGTCCCGCGACCCGCACCCAAGCAACGAGCAGACATACGGCAAGGGCTGGTCCTCTCCCGCTCACTTCAGACGAGCAAGCCATGCGAGACGGCTCCCCTGTCCCTCCCGCTCACTCAGAGAATCGTCGACCGGAGCAGGGGGCGCCAATCGTCGAGCCAGTACTCGCGGATGGGTTCGACTACCTGCGATCTGCGAGCCGTTCGAGGGTCACAATGGCCGCCAGTCCTCCCCCTATACGCGACTTGGTCTCCTATCCGCCTCGGTAGAGGACAGGCGGGTCGCGGCGGTCCGGCTCGCGTTCGCCCGAGAAGGATAAGTGAGCCGCTAGAACCAGGTCACGCCCGCTTCTCGCGGAGAAGGATGGATGGCGGGCTGACCCCCCTACCCCTCCCCCCCCCCCCATGGGCGCGAGTAGCTTTTTAGAACAGCGGGGCCAAGCTGTTGGCAGACCAGGTTGGACTGCGCATAGCTGTTCGGAACAGCGGAGTTTGGCTGTTGGCAGACCCAACCAAGGGCTTTTTGGTATTTTCAGGTCAGTTCTTCTGGTTATTGGCAGTTCAGATTCCAAAAAACTATAAGTAAGACCCAATGGGTACCTCAGAACACACTTATTGAGTGCCTCCCAGCTCCTGTTTTCAAGTGCTTTCTGAGGGTATCTTAGCTCGGCTTCTGGCTAAGGAAGGGAAGCGCTCAGAGATCTTCCGAGTTTGTGGTGGGACCTCTCTGCCGAGCCCTTGGGTTTGTTTCTTCTTGCCTTCTTTGTTGTTTTTCTTGCAGGATCGAAGTAGGCGCGAGACCACCCCTTCCCCAAGGGTCGAACTCCATAGGAGACCGGATTCCGGTTTCAACACTTCTGCCTGTTCTTCTTTCTTTGAGCTTTGTGGCTTTATCAGAATATGTTGAAGAAGACTCGGCAATCTCTAGATCTGAAAATTTTCTGGACTCACGTGATCAAGTAGAGGTTCTGTCACTTGAAAAGAAATCTTGATCTGTGAATCAACTTCTCTGAATCTGTCTGAATCGAAAGCCTTTGGCGATGAAGAAGAAGATCTGCGGCTCTCAATTTGGAATGAAAAATCGGATTCAGGAAACTTAGAATTTCTTCCTGCGGTGGCTGAAAAATTCTTCTTAAAATCTTATCGATAGCTTCTTAGGGTTAGTCGAAAATGACAAGACTTTATATAGGATTACCCTAACGGTCATAATCATCATTAATGACATCCAAGTGGGTAGAAACTTCCCTGAGAAGAGGGAGGGTAAAAACTTCCCTGAAACGATTTCAAGGAGGCCCGTTTAGGAACCCTGCATTTTTAAGAACAAAACAGCAAAGAAAAAGTGAAGAAATAGCGAAAAAGATAAACATGGGGTGCCTCCCAGGAGCTCTTTGTTTATAGTCGTGTAGCTTGACTATTTTGGCGGGTTTATAAGTCGAGGAGGGTTATGGTTTCCATATTATTGCCCACAAAATCGCCCGCTATACATAATTTTAGGCGGTGACCGTTTACTTTAAACGAGCCTTTTTCCGGGTGGGGATGAGTACGGTCCCATATGGCCAAACCTCTTCAACTTTGAAGGGGCCGGACCATCGTGATTTTATTTTACTCGGAAAAAGTCTAAGATGTGAATTATAAAGTAGGACAAGATCGCCCGGAGAAAATAATTTTTGGGGCTTGATTTTTCGATTGTGATAAAACTTAGAACGCCCTTTATAGAGCTTATTGCTCTCGTAACCATTTGCACACCATTCATCGAGCTTGTTTAGTTGCAATTTTCTATTTTGAGCGGCTAAGTTAGCGTCGAGATTTAAGAGTTTTAAATCCAAAAGAGCGCGATGTTCTTGTTCTACGGGGAGATGGAATGCTTTGCCATAGAATAATCGGTACGACGTACAACCAATTGCAATTTTGTATGTCGTATGATACGCTCATAACACGTCGTCGAGTTTGAGAGACCAATCTTTCCTATTAAGCGAAACGGTTTTTTCTAATATACGGTTAATCTCTCGATTTACTATCTCAACTTGATCACTTATTTGCAGGTGGTAGTGGGTGGCAAGTTTGTTTGTGACTCCGTATTTAGCTAATATCTTAGCCATTTGGGCGTTACAGAAATGCATTCCCCTATCGCTCATAATAGCGCGAGGCGTGCCAAAGCGAGAAAATAGTTTTTTAAGAAAGGTAACGACGACTCGCACATCGTTGGTGGGGAGAGCTTGCGCTTCTGCACACCTCAATACGTAGTCGACCGCCACTAAAATATAATTATTTTTAAAAGACGGAGGTAGGGGGAAACATAATCAATGCCCCGTAAATCGAAGACTTTGCACTCTAAAAATAAATTAAGGGGCATCTCGTCGCGACGAGAGATGTTACCCGACCGCTAGCAGCTATCGCAGGAGCGCACAAAATTGTGAGCGTCTTTGAATAGAGTGGGCCAAAAGAAGCCCACCTCCAGCTCCTTTCGCACGGTCCGGTTAGCTTGATAATGCCCACCAGCCGGACCCTCGTGGCAGTGCTTAAGTATTTGCGTGCACTCCACACCCACGACGCATCTTCGGGCTACCTGGTCTGCGCTGATACGAAAAAGAAAAGGGTCCTCCCAAAAGAATCTTTTCAAGTCAAAAAAGAATTTCTTTTTTTGCTGGCTCGAAAAGTCTTTTGGGAGCACCCGCGCAACTAAATATGTTGGATCCCTAGTTTGTATTTGGGCTAGGTTCACTGAGTTAGGATTTATTTGACCCACCTTGTATAGTCAGGGTCTTTGGTTGTGTCCTAGAGTCTAGAGTTTACCCTTAGAACATCATCCTGTGGACCAACCATCCTCCAGTCTGCCAGAGAAACTCAAGACTTAGAGATATTTTCAGCTCAAGGAAATGTGTTCGACGTTCGTCGATCTCAGCTCAACGAACCATATTCTTTGGTCGACGAATTCTGGTCGACTATTTGAATCCTTCTCAGCTAGAGACTTCTCAGATTCTAAGTCCACAATCATTCTTCGGTCAACGAACTTGGATCTCTGTTCAACGAATGATGATTGTCAGTTCGACGAAGATTGTAGCAGAATTGACAAGTTTCCCTTGAAGACTAATTGCTATTGTCTGGTCGACGAACTCATCAGCTCAGCTCGATGAACTGTGAACTCAGCTCGACGATATATGTTCTTCGTTCAACGATTTCAGACTAGGTCTTCTCCAGTTTTCCGTCCCGTTTTCTTGGCGATGATTCCTGAGTAATTAATGCTCAATCTTTTCGGAATGTTACCGTTAGAACGAGCATTGATCATGGATTATTACATGCCATTTTTCCATGGGATAGTTAGGGAATTCATTGATTGTTGCTTCCTTCCCAGGCCGACTGCATTTACTGCTCAAGCATTCAAATTTCTAGTGTGTTCTTCAGTCAGTCAGACAGAAAAGAAAAGATTATGCAATCTTGTTGACAGACATCACATTCAAGAAGTCTTACAGAAATCAAAAGCTTTACACTGCAATCAGCCTAGGCCAGAGAACATCATCATCAAGAAGAAGAAGAACATTCAATCTCCATCAAGAGACTTCTTCTTTCAACTCTACAGGACAACTTCAGAAGGACAACAATAACCCTATCTGTCAAAGAAGTTCCTGAAGCAATCTCTGGTCAAGGCAATCAAGTTTTTGAAGACCTGTCACCCTGAAGCAGAGCTCCAGATTTCCTGATCCATTCAAGATCTCAGGGGGAGAAATCTGCTGAAATCAATCCACTAGTCTTCTTAGATATTATTGAGAAAGAGAAGACAACATTTTTTTCATCCTCTGTACAGGGTTTTAAGTCCCTTCAAAATTATTCCTATTTGCAAGTCTCCTACCAAAAGACTTGAGGTTTTGGTTTTTGAGCACCTGAACAAAAGCTCATTGGTGTTAGGCACCTGATCAAAAATCTGAGTGGATTCCTACCAGGGTGGTAGAAGAGTGGATGTACCCAGGTTGGGGAACCACTATAATTTCTTGTGTCGTCTGGTTTCCCTTTTTCTTTTGTTTTTGGCTATGTTCTGTGATTTGTTAGGTTGTTGTGCTTATTACTTTGTTTGCTAACTTGTTCACCTAGGATTACAGCAAAAGTTGTAAAGATTTTGTAAATGAGCACAATACTCTATTCACCCCCCCCCCTCTAGAGTATTTCAGATCTAACATTCACTTTCAATTGGTATCAAAGCGAGGTTGGTTAAACTACCACACCTTAGCAGGTTGGTTATTTTTGGTTGCACAGGCTAACACCTGAACCATAAAAATCCCTCTTGTTAGATCTGATTGTTTTGTTTCTTTAGTAGATTTATTTCTTCACAGAATGGCTCAAAACAAATATTATGCAAGCATCAGACCTCCAGTATGCAATCTTAACAGATTTTCCATCTGGAAGGCAAGAATCAAATTGTATATGAATTCTATTGATGAAGATATCTTTGCTTCCATCTTAACAGGAGTACCTCCAGCACCTGCAGCTTCTCTAAGTACTTCTACAAATATGACTGCAGTACCTCCTCCAGATAGTACTGAAGCCCAGAGGAAAGCCAAAATTGCAGATGCAAAAGCAATGAACATCTTGGCTCAGACTATGTCAGATGATATATTTCAGAAGGTGGCTGAGTGCACCTCAGCCAAGGCCATTTGGGACTCCCTCAACCAAATGGTAGATGGTTCAGCTGATGAAAGGAAAGACAGGAGATCAAATCTCATATCCCTGTATGAGAATTTTAAGAAGGATGAGGATTAATCAGTTGCTGAAATGTACAATAGGTTGAGCTCAATCATCAATGAGCTTAAAACCTTGGATAAAGATATCACCCTTACATAGGTGAATGACAAAATCTTGATGTGCTTCCCTACCTCTTGGGACTCAAGAATCTGGCCTATCAAAGAAGCTAGAAGCCTAAATGAGATATCAACTGAATCTCTGCTTGGCAAACTAAAATCTTATGAGCAGTTGATTAAATCAAGAGAAGCAACTGAACAGAAATCAAAAACTCCAGTGAGAAAAGATCACAGTATAGCTTTCAAGGCATCAGAGGAAAGTGAGACCTCAACATCCAATGAAGAACTAATGAGCCTCTTTGCAAAAAGATTTTATAAGATGGCTAGAAAGGACTTCAGAAGAAAATCATCCAGGCAGGATGATAAGCCCAAATATGACAAGACACCAACCAAGGAGGTTGTGTGCTTTGGATGTAGAAAGCCTGGACATTACATTTCTGAATGTCCAGAAAGCCAGAAGAAGGAGAAAAGCAGAGAAAAAGACTCCAGGAGAAAACACAGCAGCAGACCCTCCTCGAACAAGTACAAAAAGAGAGACAAAGGCTTTGTTGCTGAAACATGGAGTGATACTGAAGAAGAATCCTCCTCCTCCAGCTCAAGTGAAGAAGAGGAAGAAGCAAGATCCAAGGAGGTGTGCCTTATGGCAATTGATGCCTCCAGGAGCAGTTCAGGATCAGAAGGTGAATCTGAAGATGAGGCAGCCTCAGAGTTAGAGGCAAATCAGGTTCTTTCAAGTTTTGATTATAATTATGATTCATTTAAAATTGAATTCAAGACTATGTGTTTAGATTTAATTAGTTCAGAGAAAGAAATAAAAGCCCTTAGAGAAAAACTAGGAAACCTTGAATCTGTTAACTCAGAAAATCTTAAACTAAAAGATCAACTAACTTTAGCAAATGAGCAGATAATTAAACTAAAATCTGATTTATGTGAGGCTAAATAACTTGAGCAATCTCTCAATGGAAGAAGACTCAAGCTGATGGGCATAATAAGCACAGTAAATGCCAGATTAAATGGCAAGCTGGGCTTGGGTGCATCATCAGGTTTGCCCCCCATAATTAAGAAAAATATCCTTGCAACACCCATTAAATTTATTTCTTCCAAGGGAAAAGAGAGGATAATAGACAAACCAATGTATGAAAACAATCCAAAACTCATAGACAAGAGCAATAAAAATCAGAAAATAGCTAATAAAAATAAGATTCAGCAGCATTCGTCGAACTCAGATCGACGAAATGTGGCCCTTTCGTCGAACCTAGATCGACGAACGTTGAACGCAAACTTCAGTAATAACAATTCGTCTAACTGTGATCGACGAACTTTGTATGGTTCGTCGAGCAGAGGTCGACGAACATGGGGCGCATAAAATGACTATTGTCATTCTCTGAGCAGAGATCGACGATCTCAGCCCTATTCATCGAACTCTGGTCGACGAACTTACAGAAACTCGTCGAACCCAGAAGGACCAAACATAAATCATTTCTCTTACAGAAATTCTAACCCAGCTAATAAACCATTCACTCTAGTAGCTGATTGGGTTATTCTACATAGGAGATATCACCCCTTAGGTTATAAATCTGAACCTACTTTATCAGTTATATCCTGCTTTTCATTTCAACAAAATAAAGGACCCAAGGTAACCTGGGTCAAGAACAATTAATTTTTGTTTTTCATTACAGGTAAAGAGCTGTCCAAGGGTGAGTCAGACCTGGTACTTGGACAGTGGTTGCTCCAAGCATATGATAGGCAGCAAGGACAATCTATCTAATTACAAGTCCAAGCTAGGACCAAAGGTGATCTTTGGTGATTTAAATAGTGGCCAGTCTAAAGGATATGGAGCAGTAAAGATTGGAACAGTTACTTTCAAGAGAGTAACATATGTAAGAGGACTCAAACATAACCTAATATCCATAAGCTAATTATGTGATGAAGGTTATCAGGTACACTTTAACTCTACCTCCTGTTCTATTGTTAATAATGAAAACAAAACTGTTTTAATTGGAACTAGACATGGTAACATATATCTAGTAGATTTTATTTCTGTCAAAACTGATGTTTGTTTACTCAATATCACTAGTAACCAAAATGAGTTGTGGCATAAAAGATTAGGACATGTAAACCTTAAAAATATAGCTAGGTTATCTAAAGACAACCTTGTTAGAGGCTTACCTTCTGGTCCCTACAAGAAGGAAAACTTATGTCAGGCTTGTCAATTAGGCAAGCAAACTAAAACTAGCTTCAAATCTATTAATAAGAGTGATTCACCTAGGATTTTGTATTTGCTTCATGTGGACCTATTTGGACTCATTGCAGTACAAAGCCTAGGAGGGAAGTCTTGCACTTTAGTAATTGTTGATGACTTATCAAGATTCAGTTGGGTGGCCTTTCTGAGAACTAAGTCAGATACATTCAAGGTTCTTACAGATTTTCTCAGGACCATACAGATTGAGTTCTCTACTCATGTTGCATTGATCAGAAGTTATCATGGCACAGAGTTTGAATCTCTTCTTATGTATGAGTTCTGTGAGAAGGAAGGTATCAGGCAGTGCTTCTCAGCCCCTAGAACTCCCCAACAAAATGGGGTAGCTGAAAGGAAACATAGGACACTCATTGAAGCTGTAGGTACATTATTGGCAGATGCTTACATGCCTCTATCCTTTTGGGCAGAAGCTGTAAACACTGCTAACTATGTCCTGAATAGAAGCCTCATACATAAGCTGAAAAATAAGACCCCCTATGAATTGCTTAAAGAAAAGAAACATAAAGTCATATATTTTAAAGTTTTTGGTTGTATATATTATATTCACACAAACAACAAAAGATATATTAGAAAGTTTGAGGCTTAGGCTGAAGAAGGGATTTTTCTAGGATACTCCCAAGTAAGCAAGGCCTATAGGGTTTTTAATAAATCCTCTCTTAAAATTGAAGAGTCAGTCCATGTATCTTTTGATGAAGCTAACATGTCTTATAAGGAGAAAGAGATTTCTACCAAAAGCTCTTTGCAGGTTCCACTATTGTGTGAGTCTATGGATGGACTAAACCTTACCCAAGAGGTGTCAACCCATCCTTCTCCATAGGTTGCTGAAGACAGTGAACAAGAAAATCAAGTGGAAGTGGCTGAACTTCCCTCAACAGCTAATAATATTCCTCAAGAGGAATTAACTACATAAGCTGTTGCTGAACAAACTCCACCCATTGATCTTGTCACACTTAGAGATCACCCCAGATCTCAAGTGATTGGAGACATTTCAGCAGGTGTACAGATAAGGCATCAACTCAATCAAGACTTGATGCATGCCTGTTTTCTGTCTCAGATTGAACCCCTCTCCATCCATGAAGCTGAGCAAGATCCCCACTGGATAATTACAATGCAAGAGGAACTAAATCAGTTTGAGAGATGTAGAGTTTGGGATTTGGTTCCAAGACCTCATAACTACCCAGTTATTGGAACCAAATGGGTCTACAGAAACAAGCTGGATGCTTAAGGAAACATTGTGAGAAACAAGGCTATGCTTGTTGCTCATGGCTATAGGCAAGAGGAAGGAATTGATTATGACCAAACCTTTGCCCATGTTGCAAGGTTAGAGCCCATAAGAATATTCCCTGCCTATACAGCTCACAGGAGATTCAAAGTTTTCCAAATGGATGTCAAGAGTGCATTTTTGAATGGAGTGCTTCAAGAAGAGGTTTATGTGGAACAACGTCCAGGTTTTATCTCTCTAACTCAACCCTCTTTTGTGTTTAAATTACATAAAGTTCTCTATGGTTTAAAGCAAGCTCCAAGAGCTTGGTATGAGACCTTAGCAAGCTTTCTTTTAGAGCATAAATTTACAAGAGGAACCATAGATAAAACCCTTTTCACTAGACATCATAAGGACCAAATCTTATTAGTGCAAATATATGTGGATGACATCATTTTTGGGTTTATTGATCCCAAATTATGCAAGAGGTTTGCTGACCTCATGTATTCCAAATTTGAGATGAGTAGCATGGGTGAGCTTTCCTACTTCCTTGGTCTCCAAGTGAAGCAGCTCCCTGATGGTATCTTCCTCTCCCAAGCTAAGTATACTAAAGAGCTTATTAAGAAGTTTGGGATGGGTGATGCTTCAGGAATGAAAACACCTATGGCTATAAATGCTGTTGTAGATTCTGATGCAGTAGGGAAACCTGTAGATCTGAAGCTTTATAGGGGAATTGTTGGATCCCTATTATAACTAACAGCTAGCAGGCCTGATATCATGTTTGTCACATGCCTTTGTGCTAGGTTCCAAGTGAATCCCAAAGAATCTCACCTTATTTTCTTAAAAAGAATTTTGAGATAGATAAAGAGTTGTCGAAATCTAGGACTCTGGTATCCTGTAGAGTCAGAGTTTGAGTTAATTGGATACTCAGATGCTGACTATGCTGGATGTAGAGTGGATAGGAAAAGTACCTTTGGAACTTGCTAGTTCATGGGTATGAGACTTGTCTCTTAGTTTTGTAAAAAGCAAACATTTGTGTCTACATCAACTACAGAAGCAGAATATATGGCTGATGGCAGCTGCTGTTCCCAAATGTTATGGATACAAAACCAACTCCTAGATTATGGTGTCAACTTAAATAATTCAACATTATTTTGTGATAACACTAGTTCTATTTCTATAGCACAGAATCCAGTTCACCATAGTAGGACTAAACATATCGATATAAGGCATCATTTCATTAGAGATAGTGTAGACAAAAAGAAAATTAACCTAATCCATATTCCTACTGATTTACAGAGAGCAGACATTTTCACCAAACCCTTGGATGAGAAAAATCATCTGTTCTTTATAAATCAACTGGGAATGATCAATGGAGAAGATTTAAATTAGTTTCTGTCTGTATTCGACAAATTCTCCAGAGTTCGTCGAACGGAGTTTGACGAATTAGGGAAAGTTTGAGAGATGCTCGTCGAACGGCGATTGACGAATTCTCTGTGTGGAAACAATTTTCGTCGACCGGAGATCGACGAACTTTGCTTTAGAAGATATTTCGTCGAACGGAGTTCGACGAACTGTTTTCGTTTCTTCTGGATGAGATCGACGAATTACTTATCTATAATTTATTTTGTCGACCTCAGTTCGGAGAACTGTTTTCTTTTTTGTGGAATGGAGTTTGTCGATTCATATTCAGGAAAACCCTATATCTAGGTTTTCTTCGACCTCCGTCCTGCGCTTTCGGTTCCTGTTGCACTTGATCGTTGTTTGTTTCTCTTGCAGGTAATCAATGGCGATTCCAGCGAGCACCCTGGCTGTAATGAAATTTGATATAGGCTTTGATATGGACTTTGATTCATTTCAGCATTCTGATCCTATTTTTCTTTACATTCTGGAACTTCTAGAAGAGCTGGGTCTCAAGGATTTTATGACCAGGAGAATCAAACTGCATGCAACAGAGATTAAAGAATGTGTATATACTTCTTCTGCTTCTGAGGACAACACCTTGACAGGGAATATTGGGGGTAATGTTGTTTCTTTATTCCCCGCCGTTCTTTCTGAAATTTTTGAGTTGGTCAATGGAGAAGAAGATTTGGATATAGATTCTGATGAGTTTAGTTCGATGCTGAATCTGATGGGGTTTACTGGGAGTAACCCTAACAAGCTGTTAAAGAAATAGCTTTCTGTCGCCTACCAGTTCTTGGCGGATGTTGTGGGAAAAGTGTTGATGGGCAAGCACTCCGCGCACGATTACATAACAAGATACCAATTCCTTTTCATGTGCGCGGTGGTCAACAAGTGTCACGTTGATTGGGGCAAGATCTTCTTTGAATTGATCAAGAAGAAAAACAGTAAGAAAGATGTATGCTTTGGAAGAATCCTGGGGATTTTCCTTCAAGCAAAAGCTGGTGAATTCATGGTCTCCCCGACCATATTCATCAATGCCAGCAAGCGCCTCACATGCGCCTTGTTTGGCAGATGGGAGAGGACGATCTCTAAGCCATCCAAGGCTTCCTCCTCTTCCATCCCAGCTTCTGAGAGCACAAGGTCCGTCAAGGCCACTCCCCACCCTGCAGAAGAGGTAATCCCATCTCCACAACCTCTTCCAGCAACCAATCTTCCATCTTCAACCAGTCTTCCAATTCCTCCAACTTCCCCCATTCATGGTTCTCCATCAACTCATGCATCCCCTGCTATGTCTCCTCTAGCATCACCTCCTCCACCTCATCTGTCTAATATTCCACATTTTGATATACCATCCCCTTTTTCACCTCCACCAGACACCACCATGACAGATGCCATTCCAACTGTATCTCCTCCATCTATTCCCCTCACTTCATCTACTTCCCTACCATCACCAACTTCTTCTCCATCTTTGGACCCCCCCCCCAATGTATCTACCATCATAACCCTGCTCACTCCCCTCCTCAAATCCCTAATCACAGAGGCCATTACACCTCTTGTAAATTCTCTCAATTCTTTATCTGCCCAAGTATCTCTTCTTTCTGCTGCCCCCTCTTCATTCAGGGGCCTGGCTCCAGATTCTCCTGAAACCAGGCAGGGGGAGATGCTCTGTGATGAAGCAGCAGCAGTTTCAGATGCAGAAGCAGCAGATATAGCAGCAGCTTCAGATGCAGCAGCAGTTCCTCCTACAGTAGTTTCAGATGCAGAAGCAGCAATTTTGACAGAAGCAGCAGATATAGCAGCAGCTTCAGATGCAGCAGCAGTTCCTGCAGAAGCAGCAATTTTGACAGAATTTGATTTGGATTTAATTGACTTGATTCATTTCATGGATACTGACATTGAATTAGATAAGTCAGTTCCAGAGCAGATACAAACTGTTGGTGATTTCCATTTGAATCCCACAGTTGATTTGGCTGTTTTGTTGAGACCTTTTGATACAATTTATGTACAGTTTCCTTCTACTAAGCCATCCTTGGCTATTATTCCTGTCACCTCTCCAATAAGTCCTACAGTTGCTAAACAACTTAGTGACAATTTTGTTGTTCCAAAGCAAGCCATCTCTCCCCCCCCCCCAAGAAGAGATTTTTTCCCCTATTTTTATTATGGATGATTCCCCAATGCCTGATCTGGATGAGTTGATCTTGACTGATATTGAAGAAGAGAAAAAGGCAGCAGCTGAAAGCTCTGTCCCAATTACCTCTGATTCTTGTACAGTTTCTTCTTCCACTCCTGCTGATACTCTAGCTTGTGAAACTTCTGCTCCTGCTATAGAAAAGATTGCCACTTATGATAAATCCATGAAAGCATTGGATGCTCTTTATGATAACCCTCAGGATTCTAGCAGTGATGATGATGAAGGTGATGATGAAGATGATTCAGATGAAGAAGTTGCCAAGACGAAGAAGTAAATGTTGTCAAAGAATAGAAAGGCTCCTCCTCCTCCTGCTTCTAAGCCCAATCCAACAGCTGACACTCCCGACTACATCTTGCATAACGTCACTCCTTATAAAGGTATGTCAGCATGGATGTGGCTGTCTAAAAATCAGCAAAAGGAGAGGAAAAGAAGTAGGAAATATTCTCCACCATCAGTTCAGAGATACAGGAGAGATCCTCCTCCTCCTCCTCCTCCAGCTGCTGGTACTTCTAGTTCCTCAATTTTAAAGTCTGCTCCTGTACAAACCTACCAAAGGCATCAGAGCAAGTCTTCAGGAGGATACCAGCAGAAGCAACAATCTTCAGGCAGACAACAACTTCAACAGCAACAACCTCAGCAGTAACAACAAAATGTATCTATAGAATAGAAGGCTAACAGTCCCAAAAGACCATATTCACCTTCTATTCCTTTTGAGGATCCTGAAACAGCTAACACTGCTAGAATAGCCAGATTCCAGGAACTGATTGGCCTCTCATTGATTAATAAGGCAAAAGCTGAAGGAAAGGACATTTCAAGATATTCAACTATGTCAAAATATAGAAAAGAAGAACTTAAAAGGTTTGACAAAGCAAGCAAAATTTTCAATGTTGATGACTATATGAAGCTCCATCTAGAGGTTGTTGTTCCCAGAGCCTCTACTCAAAATATGCTTGGTATAGCTGATATGACAATGACTGTAGCTCAGGCAGCTAATCCAAACAGAGAGATCAAATTCTCAAAGCTTGGAGCTAGCAGCGGCAGCAGCAAAGTGAAAGATAAAGACAAATTCAAGAAGAGCAAGATATGATCTTAGTTTTTCTTCTTTCTTTTCCTGTTTTTGCTTTTACAACTCTTTGATTATGTTTCTTAACAAAGCTTTTATATATCTGCTACATGTGTTATAAATTCTCTGTCAGATATATGCTTTTACTGCTTTATTTTGTTTCAGTCTGTGTCTTCACTTAGTGACCTCACCCAAATAGGGGGAGATTGTTGGATCCCTAGTTTGGATTTGGGCTAGGTTCACTGAGTTAGGATGTCTTTGACCCACCTTGTATTGTCAGGGTCTTTGGTTGTGTCCTAGATTCTAGGGTTTGCCCTTAGAACATCATCCTGTGGACCAGCCATCCTCCAGTCTGCCAGAGAAACTCAAGACTTAGAGATATTTTCAGCTCAAGGAAATGTGTTCGACGTTCGTCGATCTCAGCTAAACGAACCATATTATTTGGTCGACGAATTCTGGTCGACTATTTGAATCCTTCTCAGCCAGAGACTTCTCAGATTCTAAGTCCACAATCATTCCTCGGTCGACGAACTTGGATCTCTGTTCGACGAATGATGATTGTCAGTTCGACGAAGATTGTAGCAGAATTGACAAGTTTCCCTTGAATACTAATTGTTATTGTCTGGTCGACAAACTCATCAGCTCAGCTCGACGAACTGTGAACTCAGCTCGAAGATATCTATTCTTCGTTCAACGATTCCAGACTAGGTCTTCTCCAGTTTTCCGTCCCGTTTTCTTGGCGATGATTCCTGAGTAATTAATGCTCAATCTTTTAGAAATGTTACCGTTAGAACGAGCATTGATCATGGATTATTACATGCCATTTTTTCATGGGACAGTTAGGGAATTCATTGATTGTTGCTTCCTTCCCAGGCCGACTGCATTTACTGCTCAAGCATTCAAATTTCTAGTGTGTTCTTCAGTCAGTCAAACAGAAAAGAAAAGATTAAGCAATCTTGCTGACAGACATCACATTCAAGAAGTCTAACAGAAATCAAAAGCTTTATACTGCAATCAGCCTAGGCCAGAGAACATCATCATCAAGAAGAAGAAGAACATTCAATCTCCATCAAGAGTCTTCTTCTTTCAACTCTACAGGACAACTTCAGAAGGACAACAATAACTCTATCTGTCAAAGAAGTTCCTGAAGCAATCTCTGGTCAAGGCAATTAAGTTTTTGAAGACCTGTCACCCTGAAGCAGAGCTCCAGATTTCCTGATCCATTCAAGATCTCAGGGGGAGCAATCTACTGAAATCAATCCACTAGTCTTCTCAGTTGTTATTGAGAAAGAGAAGACACCATCATTTTTTTCATCCTCTGTACAGGGTTTTAAGTCCCTTCAAAATTATTCCTGGTTGCAAGTCTCCTACCAAAAGACTTGAGGTTTTGGTTTTTGAGCACCTGAACAAAAGCTCATTGGTGTCAGGCACCTGATCAAAAATCTCAGTGGATTCCTACTAGGGTGGTAGAAAAGTGGATGTACCTAGATTGGGGAACCACTATAATTTCTTGTGTCGCCTGGTTGCCCTTTTTCTTTTGTTTTTGGCTGTGTTCTGTGATTTGTTAGGTTGTTGTGCTTCTTACTTTGTTTGCTAACTTGTTCACCTAGGATTACAGCAAAAGTTGTAAAGATTTTGTAAGAGAGCACAATACTCTATTCACCCCCTCTAGAGTATTTCAGATCTAACCTTCACTTTCAAAATAGTTCGCAAAATTTGCGAACAAAGGATAGGAAGACGAAATAGAATTTATGGCTAGGAAGCGTTCCTCGGGGAATATGTCATTTATGTCAGATTCAATGAGCGCTTCCACACCCGGATTTTCTAAGCGAGAGAGGTGATCTGCGGCTAAATTCTTCGCGTCCTTCTTATCCCGGATCTCCAAATCAAACTCTTGTAGGAGTAGGATCCATCGAAGAAGGGGAGGCTTGGCGTCCGTTTTAGCTAATAATATTTTAAGGCGGAGTGGTCGATAAATACGATAACGTTAGATAGCATTATATACGAGCGAAACTTATCAAATGCAAAAACGACGGCTAAAAGTTCCTTTTACATTGTCATGTAATTATCTTGTGCAGAAGTGAGCGTCTTGCTAGCATAATAAATAGGATGAAAAAAATTTATTTATGCGTTGGCCAAGAACGGCACCTACGGCAATATCACTAGCGTCGCACATAATCTCGAACGGAAGGGTTCAATCGGGCGCCTCTAAAATGGGTGAATTGATAAGTTTTTGTTTTATAAAATTAAAAATGGACTCGCATTCGCTACTAAAGACAAAATTTGATTCCTTTTCCAAGAGACGTGTAAGCAGCTTTGTTATTTTTGAAAAATCTTGAAAGAAACATCTATAAAAGCCCGCGTGGCCTAAGAAACTCCTAATAGATTTATTGTTAGAAGGCGGGGGAAGTTTTTCGATAATTTCAACCTTGGCCTTATCGACCTCCATCCCCTTAGATAAAATCTTATGGCTGAGAACCAAACCTTCTAGAACCATAAAGTTACACTTTTCCCAATTTAAAACGAAATGCGTGTCCTCGCATCGCTAAAGGACACAATCTAAATTATGAAGACAAGTCGGGAATGAGCATCCGAAAATAGAGAAGTCTTCCATAAAGACTCCCATAATGTCTCCTACCAGCTCACAAAGATCGCCAGCAAACATCTTTGGAATGTAGAAGGCGCATTGCAGGGGCCAAATGGCATTCTTCGGTATGCGAAGGTGACAAACAGGCAGGTAAAAGTTGTTTTCTCTTGGTCATCGGGGGAAATGGGGATTTGAAAAAATCCTGAAAAACCATCAAGAAAACAAAAGTATGGATGACCAGATAAATGCTCCAGAATTTGGTCTAAAATGGTTGTAGGAAATGGTTCTTATGGGTGGCATCATTTACTTTTCTATAATCTATGCACACACACCAACGCGTAACAGTACGAGTTGGGACGAGTTCATTATCATCATTTTCCACTACGGTAAGACCGCCCTTTTTGGGCACGACATGAACGGGACTAACCCAAGCACAGTGTGATATAGGATAAATAATCCCCTCATCTAATAATTTTATAATTTTGGCTTTAAAGATGTCTTTCATGTTTGGATTAAGACGTCGTTGTGGCTGAATAGTTTTGTGGCAATTATCGTTAAGGAAAATCTTATGAGTGCGGAAAGAGGAGTTAATCCCCTTTAAATCAGAAATTTGTCTCGCAATTGCATGGCGATGTTTAAGCAAAACTTCCAATAAATCGGAAGTCTCTGAAAACTCAAATGCGAAGAAATGATAACGGGAAGGGTATCATCTCTTCCCAAAAATGCGTATTTGGGAGATTCAGGTAGGGGTTTGAGCTCTAGGCAGGGCGGTTCTTCTAACTAGGTTTTAATTTTAATATCTTTCGATCCAAATGGTTCGAAAGATAATTTTGCAGAGTCATCCTCATCACAATTGAAGTTTTCGAGCACAAAAATATCGTCATTTAAAAGGTAGACTCGAAAGCCGGGGAAGAACAATCTCGGAAATAAGTATCTAAATTATAACAAAAGTCATCGCTTGATGATGAGTCCCCCATTGAGGGATTAATAGAGAAAGTAACCTCATCATCTCGTACCCGAAGGAGGAGACGACTGTTACTCACATCAATCAATGTGCGAGAGGTGGCGAGAAAAGCACGATCGAGTATAATTGCTACGTCGATGTCCTCCTCGATGTCTAAGATGACAAAGTCTACCGGAAAGATAAACTTATCAACTCAGACAAGTACGTCCTCCACTACCCGGACGGAAAACTTAACTGAGCGATCTACTAGTTGGATACGCATTTTATTAGGGGCCAGAGTGCCCAAACCTAATTTTTGGAAGAGCCACAATGGCATCAAATTAATGCTCGTGCCTAAATCTACAAGAGTGTATTTTACTAGTATATTGCCAAAAAGGCACGAGATGGAAAACCGTCACAGGTCATTTCTTTTTAGGGGCAATTTATTAGTATGAGTCGCTGAGCAGTCTGCGTTGAGAGAGATATGCAAAATATTTTCTAATTTTTGTTTATTAGAGAGAAGTTCTTTTAAATATTTTGCATATTTAGGCATCTGCGAGATTGCCTCGCAGAAGGGAACATTAATATGAATTTATTTTAATAATAAAATAATTTTTTTGTACTGTGAGTCACTACGCTCACTATGTAACTTATGTGTATACGGCAAGGGCATTTTTAAAATAATTTTATCGTTTAAAATTGGTAAAGGTGGCGTAACTGAATAAGGGGAAAGAGGGTTCGGAGGTGAAATATGTACCTATGGATCGATCCATTTTGTATCGACCACCTCCTTTCTGCTACGGAGGGATATAGCATTGATATTCTCCCGAGGATTGGGCTCCGTGTTCCCCAAAAATGCCCTGAGCGCACGCTTGGACATCAACCACGCAAGCTATCCAGCCTGTAGTTCTATGTTTTTTAGCGATCCGGTGATGTTCTGGATATTTGACTCATTGGACGCAATGTATCTAGAAAACTTTTCCACCATCTGGGAAGGTTTTGGAAGAGTGGGAGGCGGCAAAAATACGGGTGTAAGAGAATTAGGGGGCCGCTGCGCATTTTTCGCATTGCTCCATAAGAAGTTGGGGTGGTTCCTCCAACCCGGATTATAGTGATTACTATAAGGGTTGTTGTTGGGGTTGATGTAAGGCCGTCCCAAATTTCCTACGTAGTCCACGAACTCATCGACTACGCTGATGTTAGAGGGAATCTCCCAAGGCGGAGTGGAGGAGGCAGCAGACATCTCTGCCACCTGCTTCGTCAGCCTTTCAACTTGAAGGGCTAAGTGAGCAGTGAAATCAACTTCAAAGAGGCTGACCGCCTACTCAGGACGTCCCCGCGGGACGTTCCATTGGTAGGCTTTCATGGCCATCTCTTCAATAAGAGCTTGGGCAGCCTTGGGGGTCTTGTTATTCAGGGTACCCCCAGCAGCCGCGTCAATCATTTGACATGTATGATAGTTAAGACCGTTGTACAAAATTTGGACCTGCAACCACGCTAGCAGCGCGTGGTGCGGACACCCGCAGAGGAATTCTTTAAACCTCTCACAAGTCTCAAATAGAGACTTGGAATCGTTCTACACAAACGAAGAAATTTCCACCCGCAACTTTGTAGTTTTGTCGGGCGAAAAATACTTCGTTAAGAACTGTTCCGCAAGCTAGGCCCAGGTGGTGATACATCCTCGCGGAAGGGAATTCAACAACGCTTTAGCTTTGGATTTTAAGGAAAATTGAAAAAGGCACAACAGAATGACATCATCAGTGATGCCATTAATTTTAAAAGTATCGCAAATTTCTAAAAAACTAGATAAATGGACGTTCGGGTCCTCATCCGACTGTCCATCGAATTGCACGACATTTTGGATCATTGAATAATGCTAGATTGTTTTTCAAAATTATTGTTCGCCACTGTCGGGCGAACAATACTGGACCCAATATCATCCAAATTTGGCCGGGCATAGTAGTACATAGTACGCTCCGCGGCCACGTTTTTGATAAGGTCAGCCATAACAGCGGCAGAGGGTTCTCCAACGGATTCCTCGGGGTCCAAAGAGGGATTCTACCGTTGAGATCGAATACGCTCAAGTGAGCATTTGATCTCAGGATCGAAATCAAAATTTTCAGGCTCCGAAGGTTGTTCATGGGTCATACACCCTAAAATATAAACTAAATAATTAACTTTTTGGGTTTTAAGTAGAGTTTTAAGTTTTTTTAAAAGTTTTTTAGAAAAATAGGTAAAAGTAATAGACTCTGGAATTTGAAATAACAACACGAAAATCCCCGGCAACGGCGCCAAAAACTTGATGCGCACGAAGCCCGGCTCTAATTTATTTGATGAACCTGCTGCCTTCGAATTTTGCGCGACGAAAGGGAGGCAAGTGCGCCTATCGCAAGTAGTACAGGATATTCGGGGAATATCGAGATCGTATATTTCTTGGGGCGGGTTGATTATCTCTACTCCTCCCGGAAGGACTATTGTCTTACCAAAAAATAAAGTTGTCGGAGTAACTAACTAAGTAGGCTCTAATAAACAGCTGAAAAAAGGACGATGAAGAAATAACGCTCGGTATCGAATTACGTTAGGATTAAAGTAAATTTATATAACTAGAGATCCTAGGTTTCAATTCAATTAAAGTGGAAACTTGGTCGTGGAGGTTCCAAAATAATGATCTCACCTATCACTATGACTATCGTCCACCTGACATTAAGATTATTCAATCGAACACTTGTTCGGCGAAGGATTCCACTTAATGCCAGCTTTACACTAAGAACCCCGCTATTGGGGGGGACCCAATCCGGTAGAATTCCGCACCTCCTCTCTTGTGTTTTAGTGTGAAACTCTCTTTACCCAAGGGTGATCTGTCAGACGCATGGCCTCTTGGCTAGCTAGCATATGGACAACAGAAATAGAGCCCACATATCGATATGTGGTTCTACGCGTCGTATACCCGGGGTAAACATTAAGTTCTTAATTAAAGAGAAAAATAAGACCTTTAATTATTTAAAAAGATTTTTATGTCCCAATGTTCTTCGATACCGTGGGATAAGAGCCATTAGACAATCATCGGGATGGGGACGGCTTATGCGTTTGGTGAGGCGTAAGTTTAAAACTAAGTACTAAAGGGTTACAAAAAAAGAAGACATAAAATAACCTAACACCAGAAAGAGAAAATCTTAAAAACAGGAAGAACGCACGCACTCAACATAAAAAAAGAAAAAGCTAAGTTACAAAAAAGGAAAAATACATAATTGAAATTACAAGTCTTACTCAAATGAGAATCCGCGAAATGACAAGTCCTACTCAAATGAGTTGGCAGGAAATGACAAGTCTTACTCATACGAGTAGGGGGGAAAAGACAAGTCCAACTCAAACGAGTAGGCAAGAAATAAAAGTAGTAAATTACAAGTCCTACTCAAACGAGTAGGCTGGAAATGACAAGGCCTACTCAAACGAGAAGATGGGAAATTAAAGTGGTAAATTGTGATTCCTACTCAAACGAGTAGGCGGGAAATGATAAGTCCTACTCAAATGAATAGGCGGGAAATGAAAGCGGTAAAATTGCTATCTCATACACTCACACACTCTACAAAAAAAGAAAGCAATGAAGAAAGCTAAAATATACTAACTCATACACTCACACACACAACAAAAAAGAAAACCAAAGTGATCGAAAAATTAAAATGATTACATTTCTACTGTTAAAACTTGCAAAAAATGCATAAAAAGAAGAAATAAAAATTAGAGAATGAAAAAGTTTTTCAAAATAAAAGGAAAAACCTAAGTGCTACAAAATTAAAACAACAGCTAATCCATTATTATAACTTTATAAAAATGCTTAAAAAGTGGAATAGACTTTAAAAGAACCAAAAGTTTTACAAGCTAAAAAAACTAAGTAAAAGGGATTAAAACCACTTTAAAACCATTTTTATAATCCATAAGAATGAACGAAAATCACAAAATATCCTAAACCTAAACGAACCTAGGGCACGAGTTAACAAAAGCTATCGTAACAACTAATAAGTTTGAGAAAACCCTAAACTAAATTAAGCAAAATGATAATTTGAAAACATAAGAACACCAAATCTAACTCATACACACACATACCCATATTAAAAAGAAAAACAAGGATACATAAGACGACTAAAAGAGAGGCACTCAGATGTATTCCAAAACAATCATAAGCAAAGAAAAAGTAGCATATTTTATTAATACAAAAGTAGAGATACAAAAAGCTAAAGCAAACACTAAAGAGAGGGTGAGAAAATCTCCCTACATAGCTCAAAAAGCACCCAAGTAGCACTCCAACAGCAAAATGGTCCAAAATTTTTGAACCCCTGTCCCTTATAGAAAACTTCTATTTATAGGCAAAAATCGGATTACACGCCCTGGTCACGGGCATGTAGGGGGCATGTCGGTACTGGCGTGCAGGTGAAGCCGAAAATCCAGTGAGCTGGCTTTTTTCTGGAAGGTTCTGGATGTTCACGTAGCGGTCACGGGCATGTCAAAATGACACAGGCATGTAGGGGGCGAGACTGGACAAGGCGTCGAGTCTTTATCTTGCTGGCGGCGTCTTGTCTGGAACAGTTGAGGCGGGCACGGGCATGCGCCGAATGACACGGGTGTGACTGGACACTTGGATGGAATTTGATGTCGGCAGCAACTGTTTGGATTGGGTTGAAAACTACAGGACTGACACGGGCATGCTGGACCGGACACGGACGTGACTTGATTTTTTCATTGCAGGCGGCAGTTTTCCACTAGAATCAAAGTTACATGGCCCAGTCATGGGCGTGGCCTAAGTGACACGGGCTTGTACTTTGAATTTTAGGCTTTTTCTGCAAAATTTCTGGAAAAAAAAAAGTTAAATTAGAAGAGTATATACAAAAAGATAACATTTTATTGAACAAAAGTAACTAAAAACAACGAAAATAGACAAAATCAACCTAAATAAAGTACTGAAAAGTACGAATATTTACAACTTATCAGGCTTCAACCATAAATCCAATGATTATGATTCCCAAGAAGATGATGGATCTCACCAAGGATGAGATTTCCTTAAAGTCCCTAGACAAAAAGGCAAAGAATATCATAGCAAGTGCAGTGGATGATTCAATGCTCCAGAACTTATTCCACTACAAATCTGCCAAAGAGATGTGGGACTGTCTTGTGGTCCTGATGGAAGATACTGAAGAAGTGAGAGGCGATCATAGATCGTTGTTGAACTAGGAGTTCGAAGCCTTCAAGAAAGGTGCCAATGACTCCATAGATGACAGATTCGAGAAGTTCTTCAAGATAGTGAACAGTCTTAGGAACTACGACCGCGTCTTCACTTATGGTGAATTGAACGACAAATTCCTCAGATCCTTGACAAATGACTGGGACACAAAAGTTGTTGCCATTAGAGAATTCGGGAAGCTGCCGGAGATAGACCCTCAGAACCTATTCGGAAAGCTTCTCTCCTATGAGATTTAAATGAATACACGTAAGAAGGAGGAGCAGAATAACAGAATGTCTAGCAGAGAAAAGTCTGTGGATATGAAGGCGTAAGGGTCGAGAAAATCTAAAGCTGTTTCACCTGTAAGGACACGAGCTCCTAACACTCCAAAAGACTATGAGCTTAGCACGTCTAGCTCCGAGCTATCAGATGGAGAATTTTCACTCATCTCCGAATTGTTCAAGAATTTGCTATGTAAGAGGAGACAAATGAAAAATATGTCATCCTCTTCAGATTCCAGGAGATCACATCGTGATAGTGATCGTACCAAGAAAATCTACAACAAGGACGACAGGTATAAATCCAAACCGAACAAATAGTTTTCCTCTGACGTTGTTTGCTACTGCTGTAACAAATCAGGTCACATGATTGCGGAGTGTCCTCAAAAGAAGGAGTGCTCCAGGAAGGACGAGAAGAGATCCTTTAAGGGGAAGAAGAAAGAAGAAAAGAGCTTCATCGCTAAAAAGTCGAAGATTCTCAGTGACAGTAACTCGAGTGAGTCGAGCTCTGAGAATAAAGAAGCTTACTTTGGACTTATGGCTCAATCCGATGAGGAAGTGGGCGACCCCGAGTACCATGGGAAGGTAAACTAGCACACTATTCTCTCAGAATCTGAAACTTCAACTAATGGTCATGAGGACTAATCTTCTGATGAGGACGAGTCAGAATTGATTATTCAGCACGAGAACTTATTAAAGGCTTTCAGCAAATGTCGTAAGGTAGTTCGGAAGCAGGTAAAATAGACTGCCTCCCTCAAGGCAGTGGAAGCTAACATGAAGGAAGAAATTGCACAATTACTTCCTCTCAGAGATGAAGTCCACACGTTGAAAGAGGAACTCAAGAGATTTACTGAGACATTAAATCTGAAAGAAACCTATCTTGATGAGCTGGAAGAAAAGCTCGCGGTGGAGAGAAAACTCATTGAGAGTTACTCCAAGCCGAAGACCGTTCTCCCTCTCATTTATGAGTTCTCAGCTCAAAAGAAGGGTAGTGGTCTTGGCCATGTCAGTGTACAAGGTAAGGCTTCCAAGAAGTCTAGCGCCAAAGAAAAGGGGAAGGCATCCCTGGATCAACCTTTGTTCAGGAAAGTAATCTTCCTGACGGACAAGTTTTACCTTGAGTTGTCCTATGGTCATCATGCTAGGCCTACTCATGTAGAGCCCAAGAATAGATACCAGGGATGGTCCCATCCCCGTTATATTGGTGCCAACGTGTTCAAAGCACCTTATGAATAAATACAGATGAAGAGTTATGGTACGTATGTATATGTCCAAAATAATAAGAAGGCGCTAAAAGCTAAATCTACTGTGCCTAAGGCTAAGGAGATGGGAAGCCCTTGTATATGCTGTAACTAGGAGGACTCCACCTCTAAGTATGCTACCCCTACTACACCTCACGTTCAAAGGGTAAAGCAGTAGTACAAAAGGAGGTACAACAGGTTTGACTGTTGGTGCTGCGGAAAAATTGGTCACATTGGCGCAGATTGTTGGTACAACCCTGCCAATTTTATAACTCCACGAGTTAGCTACGAGATACTGAGCACTCACAACGTTAATGTTCCTAGTGGTGTTCAGCTGACCAGGAACTAAGGACCCAAATATGTTGGGGTTCCTAAGGTAAAATGAACTGTTTTTGCAGGTATGTCCAACGGCCAACAGAACTCTGATCTGGTATTTGGACAGTGGATGCTCTCGGCACATAACCGGGACAAGAAGCCTTTTGCATGACTATACCCTAGTCGAAGACGGACCAAAAGTCATCTTTGGAGGTTTAGATAGGGGAACAACAAAATGTTATGGTATGATCTCCAAGGACATAGTCTATTTCACAGACGTTGCGTATGTTGAAGGATTATACCATAATCTCATAAGCATAAGTCAACTATATGACAAAGGCTACATCGTTGAGTTCTGCAAGGACAAGTATTTAATAAAGTCATCTACAAATTTGGATACGGTCTTAACAGACACTAGGAGCACAAATATTTTTTATTTAAATTTTTCTTTGATTAGACAATTCTACCCCAGTGTGTTTTATGGAAAAACAAAGTAGTGTCTCTCTGTGACCACTGCAACAAGTGATTACCACATATTAATTTCAAAACCTTAAATATGTTATTTTCTCACAACTTAATGTTTGATGCCCCTAGCATTAAGTTCCTTAAAGAGAGTCCATGTCACTTTTGTCAAATGGGTAAGCAGACACGGGCTACCTTCAAGTGTATTGGTGAAAAAGATTCTTCACGAAGCTTATACTTGCTTCATATGGACTTATTCGGTCATATGCCTATTCACAACTCAGGAGGTAAGGTCTATACATTAGTAATTGTTGATAACTACTCATGTTTTACTTGGGTGTTCTTTTTGAAACACAAGTCAGACACCGTCGATTCTTTCACAAATTTTTTCCGGCAAATTCAGAACAAATTGGACTTCTCAGTGATCAAAATTAGAAGTGACCACGAAAGAGAGTTTGAGTCTGGTGCCATGAAAAACTTTTATGAAATCCAAGGTATCTTTCATGAGTTTTCCTCCCCGCGGACTCCATAGCAAAATGGAGTTGCTGAGAGAAGGAATAGAACCCTAATTGAAGCATGTTCAACCATGTTGAACGACGTTTCACTTCTGGAGTACTTTTGGGTTGAAGCAGTCAACACGGCTTGTCACGTGCAAAATAGAGCACTCATCAACAAAAGCTATCATAAGACCCCATATGTGCTATTGAAGGACAGAAAACCGAATGTGTGCTATTTTAGAATCTTTGGAAGCAAATGCTTCGTACTTAATAATGGGAAGTATTATCGCGTAAAGTTTTGTGAAAAGTATTTTGAAGGTATTTTTGTAGGATATAGTAGCCATAGTATGACATATACGATTTTCAACAAGAAAACTTTAGTGTTATAATGGTCAATAAATGTTGTATTTGATGAGACTAGCTTGCTTCATAGCAGCTCGTCTAGCGTTATTAGTGCAGATGCAGGTACCACGTTCAAGGAGCTAAGCTTGGATGAAGATGTTAAGGAAGAAGCTAAAATCACAGTCAAACTCGTCGATACAGGCTTGGTGGATGAAGAACCCATAGAGGAGGAATTGCCTCAACCTACAGAGGTGGCATCAGATGTTACAGAGCCTGCTGGAGGAGATCATGGAACCTAGGGCTCAGACACCTAAGAGATCATCCAGCTGATCAGATCTTTGGAGAGCCAAGAGACGGTGTTAGAACCAAAAGAGGTACAACTAATAAAATTTTGCATCTCAACTTTTTATCTCAGGTTGAGCCGAAGAAGTTCGAGGAAGCAAGCAAAGATGCCTCTTGGATCATGATAATGAATGAGGAGCTCAACCAGTTTGAACGATGCAAAGTCTGGGAGCTTATGCCTAGACCAAAGGGACACAACGTGATCGACACCAAATGAATATTCAGAAATAAGCTGGATGAACACGGAGTAATTATCAAGAACAAAGTCAGGCTTGTAGCACAAGGTTATAGATAAGAAGAGGGGATCAACTTTGACCAGACATTTGCTCCAGTAGCTCGGCTCGATGCAATCAGGTTGTTTCTTATGTATGTTGCCCTCAAAGGGTTCACTGTCTACCAAATGGACGTGAAGTCAACATTCCTCAACGGGAATCTTTAAGATGAAGTATACGTAGCGCAACCCACGGGTTTTGTCAATTCTCAATTCCCGAAACATGTTTATTTTTTAAATAAAGCTTTATATGGGTTAAAGCAAGCTCCCCGAGCTTGGTATGAGATATTGTCTAGCTTTCTTCTTGAGAATAAGTTCACAAGGGTAAAGATAGACTATACATTATTTCTTAGGTAAGTTAAAGGCAAGATTCTACTAGTGCAAATTTATGTCGACGACATCATATTTGGCTCTATAGAAGATAACCTTTGCAAAACGTTTTCCAAACTTATGCAAGGGAATTTTGAAATGAGCAGTATGGGTGAGCTGAAGTATTTCTTAGGACTTCAGGTGAAGCAATCTGAAGATGGAATTTTCATCTCTCAACCGAAGTTCACCAAGGAGCTTCTTAAGAAATTCGAAATGGAGAGCGCATCCTCCATGAGGACTCCAATGAGTTCAACTACATCTCTGGACAAGGATGAGAAAGGGAAACCTTTTGATGAAACCAAGTACAGAAGCATAATTGGATCATTGATATACCTGAGTGACAGTAGACCAGATATAATGTTCTCAACATCTATCTGCGCTAGATATTAGGTGAATACGAAGGAATCTCATTATGTCGCTACAAAGCGGATTTTAAGATACCTTAAGGGTACACCTAATCTTGGCTTATGGTACCTAAGAAGTAATGATGTCGAGCTAATTGGCTTTTCAGATGCTGATTTTGCAGGTAGTAGGGATGATATGAAAAGCACTTCCGGGACTTCCCAATTCCTCAGAAGACGGCTTATTTCATGGAGCAGTAAGAAGCAGAATTGCATGGCAACTTCTAATGCCGAGTCAGAGTATATCTTTGTGGGTAGTTGTTGTGCACAACTTCTTTGGATAAGGAATCAACTTGAAAATTATAACTTGAAGTTCAGAGAAATTCTGATTTATTGTGACTCATCCAGCGCAATAGCTATCGCAAACAATCCAATTCCCCACAACCGGACCAAGCACATCGAGTTGTGCTAATTTCATCCTGGAGCATGTGGAGAACAAGGACATAGCCCTCAGCTATGTCCCGATGGACAAGAAAGTTGCAGATATTTTCACGAAGCCTTGGACAAGGCCAAGTTCTCCTTCTTCAAGACAAAACTTTGTATGCTCAACATGGAGTCCTGAAAAGCTCACGTTTGAAGTCAAGAGAAGATTCAGAAGTTAATTTATAGTTCTCAGAAAAGCAAGTGAATTTCTCGAAAACTGCCTGATTTATCGAAAAAGAATTAATATATTTCTCGGAAAATTACTTATGCTTCTCGAGAAAAGTAACATATTTCTCAAGAAAACAATTTCTCTTGAGAAATTGCCTCAGAATTTCTAAAGAAGAATTTGAACTGTCATTCTCAAGTAAGCCTTTCTCTATTCTTCAAAATTTTCAATTTTATATAAATAGATAAGTCCATAAAATATCCAAATCCACAAATTCGAAAAAGCTTTCCCGAGAAAAACCATTCAGTTCCGTCGAAGGTCTCCACCACTCTTCACGCAAACTCCATTGATTCTTCTCTGAAAAGTCAGAAACTTCTCATCTTCTTTCATCGATGGCTCCTACTACAAAGATTGGCATCAGTAGTGAGTTCGTTCGCTCAGGTATCGAAGAAATTTTCGATGATTTTAGGAATGTTATTCTACTTCTTAAATTCGCCAGCCTCACCTTCATCCTTGAGCATCTGTGCAAAGTCTTGATTCCAGACGTAGAAGAGTTCCTCAAAAATGCTAAGCTTAAGAGGAGTGGGAAGTTGTTGAAAAGTTCTGTCAGTGAATTGAAGATGAAAATCAAACTGTCATCTTTAACAGAATTTCTGAGATTGCCCTCCATTGATGAGGAAGACTACCTGGAAGATCCCGATTATTTTAGGGCTCTGTCATTCTATGGTCTCTCCCAATCAACTACTTCCATTCGCAAACAGAATATGAATGACAAGAGCAAGATGTTGGCTGACACTCAAAGAAAAGTCCTGCTCTACAAAATAGGTTCACTTGGATACATATCCTCTGATTTCTTCTGCATGATGACAGCTGTGGTATGTCGCAAGAAATTCCAATGGGGACATATGCTATTTGACAAAATTAAGGAAAGCTTGAAGGCACACAACTTTTCAAGAATCATTTCTCTTTATCTAAATCAAGTGCATCCTGAGATTTTTGAATTGTCCAAAAGTGTGTCCATTCACCACATGAAGAAAGCCACCCTCTCATCCATAAATAGATGGGAAATTAGAATACCCAAGCTAGGCCAAGCTCCACCAGCACCAAGGATTATAGTTGATGAGGACAGAACCCCATCTCCCCTGCATATTGACATAGTTGGCACATCTGGTGCAGCTGTTGAGGGGGATCCTGCTCCTTCAGTTCATAAAGAAGTTCAACAAGCTGAGGTCCCAGAAATAGAGTTTCAGTCAGATATTACTACAGATTAGGTGACAAAGAAAATTCTTGATGATGATGTGACAGTGGATGAGGAAAACACTGTCCAGTCTGATGATGAGAAGAGCACCTCTATGCAGGATGGTGGCTCAGATGATATTGACAGAATAATAGAAAACCTAACTTCAGATGAACCTCTCTTCATCTCTCCTGAAAAGATTCCTGAAGACATTCCTGAAGAGACCCATGATAATTCTCAGCACAAGGCACAATGTGAGGGGGAGAATGTTGATATGCTCTCTGATGATGATGCAATTACCCCGGAATAAGTAGAACCTCCTCTCTAGAATCTAGACTTCTCTCTACCAATCATTCTTAGTGAGGAAGGGGATATGATGACTTCAGCCCAAAGATGCAAAAGTGCAGTTGTTATTGAAGAAATACCAGTATGGATAGCTCCAAACTACCTCCTCCACCTCCTCCAGCTGATGTCATTCCTGATGATACCCTGTTGGGTAAGATTGAATCTATGTTGACCAAGCAAAGAGAGTACTTTGGCAAGTCCCTCAAAGAGGTAACTGATAAAGTAACTGCTCTTGAAAAAGAAATGAGCAGAGGATTTGATGAAATTCAGAATAATGCAGTTGAATTCAAAAGACTGCTAAATATTGGTGGCTAAGCTTTAGACCACACTATCACTAGTGTTTGTGAAGCTATGAATCAAGCAGTTACTGTGGTGAGCAACTAATGAGTCCAAGTTATATACATATTTTTGGACTCATCTGGGCTAGTTTTCTCACTGATGCACTGCACTTTAGAGCCATAATTGTTCATATTTGTTATTATGTGTCCATTCCTTTTTATGTGCACTTTTGGCCTGTTTTTAGTGTGATTCCATAGTTTTTATACTTTTGCCCTACTTGGTGTTTTTCTGTGTCTGGAGAATGTGTAATGCACATTTCGGTGGCTCTTCTGTTTTTACTGTAGGTACAAAGGTCGTGTGTGTGTTCTGGGATTGTTTGGGAATATTTTTCGCCTAAGGGCCACTGATCGTGCGTTTTTACACGTGCACGGTCAGTGGACTCCTTAGCACAAGACCGCTGGTCGTGCACGGTTAGTTCATCGAATCCTAAATGGTACATGAATACTACACATGATCATTGGATCTATAGCGCACGGCCACTGGTTGTGAGCCATTGATTTTGCGCACTATTCTCCATTTATCCAAGTTCTGTCTGGGGCAATCACACGAGCATTGGACATAGTGCGCACGACCTTTGGTCTTGCGCGTTTATTCCATTTTTCAGGGAGTTCTGCCATTGCTAATCGCACGACCATGGTATCTAGTGCGCATGACCTCTGGTCGTGTGCCCCTGATCGTGCGCGTTGATTTTTTGCTGCAGTATTTATACCCATGTTCCCCGAATTAGGGCAACACTTTTCATTTTTCTACCCCGCTGCTGCGCACAAAGCGCCGTTTCTCACCCCCGCAGGTCCTCCACTCATCTCCACCCTCTGGGAAGCTTTCTCCGGCGATCCAAAGCCATCTTCAACACTTTGGAGAGTTTCTGGCCACCAGCAGTGTGCAACAGAGATCTTTCGATACTACTCATTTGGGAAAAAGGGAGAAAAGATTGAAGGAAAGCGAATAAGACGGAGGAAGATAAGTGGATTGACAACTCATTTACCTCCGGACGCAACTAACGGTCTGAGCCGAGAAGTGTACTGACAACCCACCATTCTGGCCAAGAACCACGGCTAGGCTTTCCCCCTATCGGTTTACTCTAGCTTTTCTCATAGTGAAGTGTATTCTTAAGCTTGTAATGAACCTGAACTTACTTTTATTTGTCTATGAATGAAGTTCGCTTGGGATAGTTACATATTATTTTTTAGTTGTGATGCACTCGACTCCATTCACATCCACTCCACTCGCGCGCTAGAACCACTCTAGCAAAGGCTATTGTTGGTAGTTGAAGAGGTGATTGCGACCCTCACTCTCCGCACGTGTGTTCATTACATCTGCTTGCTCTCCGTCCATTCGCCTCACGAAGCACGGCATAGCGGCCTGCACTAGTTCCATCCACTAAGCGAAGCAGTGCATACGACCCACATTAGTTTTTTTTGTTAGCATTAGGAATCAAAAACCAACCCACGTTTTTTTGTTTTGTTTAACTCTTAGTAACAATCTTTCTACGACGCTATCACGATACCCAACTTGCATTCCCTCGAGATCGACATTAGGCGAAGCTATTCCCAAATTAATTACTTGACAGCGACTGGTGCACTTGCCAACGCATCAAGTTTTTGGCGTCGTTGCCAGGGAATGCAGGAGTAGAGTGATTTGTGTTGTGTATGAGGTCGTTGATAAGTGATTATGAAATTTTGTTATTTCATTTTTTGGCAACTATCAGATGGTTGCAAGGGAGTAGTCGTTGGAATTAACTTTCATTTACCTGTGATCATATGGATTGCTTTGAGATTGCTGCAGATTTAGTCGAATTTGTGTCTCTCGGAAGATCCTTCTGTGGAGTCTCAGAGGATGATGCTCTTGATCATCTGTAGTACTTTTGTGAAGTTTGCAACACACTCAATTACGAAAAGGAGAAGTCGGATTGGGTCAAGAAGCAATTATTCACATTTTCACTTGTTGGAAAGTCAAGGATATCGTATCGCGAATTCCTAACTGACCCGATTGTGTCATGGAGCAGGGTTGACTAAGAGTTTTTAAAGAAATTCTACCCCCGCGAGCGAATATGGGAGTTGCACAACGAGCTGCTTCTATTTTGTAACGGGATGGTGAACAATTGATAAAAGCATGGGAGAGATAAAAACATTGCAAAAATTCTGTTTTGGGAATAGTCCGTCTGAAGAAGCACAACTTCAAATGTTTTACTTAGGGGTTTCGACTCAATACAGACACTACTTTGATTTAGTGGCAGAAGGATCCTTGTTCATGAGAGCTGTGCCAAAGCAAGGGAGATAATTAACAGAATATCGCGGACCAGTGGAATGTGGCGCACATCTGTGGGGAAATTTGAAGAGGTAAGTTCGATCGGAGCAGAGAATAGTGGTAAGGAAGAACCCTCTCAGGAACTCACCGAAGAGAAATTATGAAAATTCACCGAATGCATTATGTAATGCTTGGAAGCTCAGAGTGAGGCATTCCAGAAATTTCAATCTATGGTGGCAAGTGTTATAGCCCCATCACTGCAATTTTACAACAGTCCACTAAAACTATGAATACCATGCAACTTCGGAGTGGAAAGTCAACCGCAATTAGTAAGTCTCAGTTGGAGGAGTATAATGAACCGGATGTTCGTATTGTCTCCACGACGACAACTTGCAGCACTCCTTCTATATCTGGGTACATACTAGTGTGTTAGAAACGAACAAAAATAAACCGGAAGTGCTTTAACAGAAACTTTATTATCTGAAAACGGTATCTATTACAAAGGTATGGCCTCCCTTATATAGAATGGAGGAGAGATGAGAGAATACAAATAAGAGATGTGGGACTAAACATTTACAGGACTAAGCGGACTAATACAGAACAATTCGCACAAGCCGCGCGGTTAGACAGAAGGGCTAACCGCTCGGCTACCACAAGAGAGAGAGAGAGAGATCACCATGGGAGACCGCTAGACCGCCCGGTCTCCAAGTCTCCAGAGGCAAGCCGCTAGACCACTCGGACTCCAGACAGCAACAGCACAGCAACCAAACCACTGAAGGGAAACCGCCAGACCGCTCGGTCTTCAACCCGCCAAGACAGACCGCCAGACCGCCCGGCCACCAACTTCAACACTCCCCCTCAAGCTGGAGCATATATATCGATCATGCCCAGCTTGTCACAAATATGAAGAAACGAGACGGAGATTGGCTTGGTGAAGATGTCAGGCAGCTCTTTATCAGAAGTGACGAAGGGAGTGCAAATTTGTTCCTTCAAAATCTCCTCACGAATGAAATGACAGTCGACCTCAATGTGCTTGGTTATTTCATGGAAGACCGGATTTTTGGAGATGTATATGGCAGACTTGTTATCATAGAACATAGGTAGAGGATGGTTGTACACCTCTCCTAAATCCAGCAGGAGAGCTCGTAGCCACTTTAACTCACAAGTCGTCGATGCCATACTACGATACTCTGCTTCAGCACTAGACCTGGAAACAACCGACTGCTTCTTCCAGCTCACCAGATTTCCCCCAACAAAGGTGCAAAAACCCGAGGTTGACTTGCGATCCCCTTTGTCATCAGCGTAACTCGCATCTGAGTATGCTTCAACCCTCAGATGACCATTCTTCTGAAAGAGTAATCCTTTCTCAGACGCTGCTTTGACATATTCCAAGATCCTCAAGGCGGACTGTAGATGGCACTCCCTAGGTGCTTGCATGAATTGACTCACTTTGCCAACAGCATAGGAAATGTCGGGCCTGGTCACGGTGAGATATATGAGCTTACCAACCAGACGCCGGTACCGTATAATATCTGAAAGAGGAGGCGAATCATCTGTCCAGGTTTTGTCTTCTCCAGTTATCATGGGGCATCAGGCACGTTTAGCTCCACTCAATCCTGCCTCTTTTAAAAGATCAAGGGCATACTTACATTGGGAGAGGACTAAGGAGTTGGGCTTCCGAGAGATTTTGATCTCCAGAAAGTACTTCAGAAAGACCATATCTTTCATGACCAGATGTTGACGAAGATGTCGCTTTGTCAAGGCTACCCCTTCCTGGTCATCGTTAGTGAGAAGGATGTCATTGACGTACACAGCAAGAACCACCAGTCCCGAGGATGTTTTGCGAATAAATAGCGAGTGATCGGCAGAGCTTCGCACAAAACCAACGGCTGCCACGATGCCGCTGAACTTGTCGAACCAAGCTCGATGGCTCTGCTTGAGACCATAGATTGCCTTCTTCAGCCGGCAGACTCGTTTCTCCCCCTGATCAACATACCCAGGAGGTTGCTCCATGTAGACAGCCTCCTGAAGATAACCATAAAGGAAGGTATTCTTGACATCCAGCTGGGAAATCGGCCAATCTCTATTGACCGCCACAGAGAGAAGGACCGGGATAGTGCTGAGACGAGCCACGGGAGAGAAGGTGTCAAAGTAATCAACCCCATAGGTCTGAGTAAATCCCTTAGCAACAAGGCGAACCTTATAACGATCCATAGTGTCGTCTGGGCCAAATTTCACCACAAATACCCAGCGAAAGCCAACGACATCAGTACCGAGGGGAGGAGGAACAAGAGTCCAGGTACCCCGCTCAGTTAGGGTCGCCATTTCCTCATCCATGGCCATCTTCCAATGAGGAATAACAAGGGCCTCCTGGTAGGAATGGGGTGTGGTAGTGGCAGAGATAGCCAGTGCAAAGGCCCTGCGAGAAGAGGTGAGACTATCATATGAAACAACAGCAGCAAGGGGGTGTAGGGTACACGTCTGCACCCCTTTATGAAGAGCTACAGGAAGATCCAGGTCAGCAGGTCCCTCATCATCTGGAGCATCCGTGGCAGAGTGAGCTGCCCCGGGAGGAGAGAGCGGCAGCGGTGGAGATGAGGGAGATGGTGGCGGAGAAGAGGGAGAGAGAGGTTGAGGGAGAGGAGTGGACGGAAATGGTGTAGGGGTGGAGATCGAAGTAGGAGATGAGGGAACGAAGGAAATAGCAGGAGATTCAGAAGCTGGGGGAAGAGGAGAGGAGTCATCCGAGAAGTAGGAGGTATTCTCGAAGAAGGTGACGTCAGCAGAGACGAATTGCTTACGAAGAACGGGATCAAAGCAACAATATCCTTTCTGATTGGTGGAGTACCCTAGAAAGACACATTTGGTGGAGCGAGGGAAAGCTTATCACGGGTGGCAGAGGTGGCATGCGCAAAGGCAGTGCACCCAAAGATGTGGAGAGGGAGAGGAAAAGGCTCCTTGTCCAGATACAGAATGGAGAATGGGGTTTTCCCATAGAGAACCGTGGAGGGGATGCGATTGTTGAATTCTGTGAAGTGAAAGTGGGTGAATGGAAGGCTTGGGAAACCTATCCGCGCGGACTACGCGGACTGGGTTGGCGGACTGCTAGGTCGGCAGGGATGTTGCAGGCGGTTTGCTCTGTGGCGGCCTGGGCGGTCTGTCCGCGCGGACTACGCGGACAGCAGCAGCGGTCTGACAGGCCAGTGTATGCTCAGCAGGCGGTTGACTCCCAGAAAGTAACCGGGCGGATAGGAATGCTATCCGCAGAGTCCGGCATAAAGCGGACTGAAGAACTGGAGCTCGGCAGACCGGTTTGGCAGTTGCCTTGGTCTTGCTCTAGTGAAGCGGCAAATAGAAGCCGCGGAGACCGCCGGTCAGCGCGGACAGAAACTGGAGGTCGCCCGGTATGGCGGGCTAGATCCAGTGTCCGCCAGTAAGTGCGGACTGGCCCTTGCGGCCAGTGGACTGGACTTGGTGGGAATTGAACCAAGTCCAGGAGGCTCAGTCCGGGAAGATCGCGCAGTGGAGCGCGGGCTGGTTTCTCAGTCCGCCAAGCTTAGTAGAAGTGATGTTGCCTTGTTTGCTAGCTTGGGGATATGCGGACTGGAGGATTGCTTGTGCAGGAGCGTGCGGACTGGAGCTGGTGTCCGCTGAGTCCGGTTGAGCCTTGTGATGAGGTTATGGACTCAGGGAAGCGGACTGGAGTCTGCTGTTAGCGGACTGGATCTACGTGTCCGCTAAGTCCGGAGGTGCCTTGGCAATGAGGCAATGGGCTTGGGATATGCGGACGGAAGCCGGGTGTCCGCTGAGTCCGGCAGGTGCCTTGATGGCGAGGCTGCGGGCTCGGGTTTTGCGGGCTGATGCCTTGTCCGCAGAATGGCGGACACGGCTGTTGTGGAGTCCGGCTGTGGATGTCCTGGCTTGGTCTCTGGCGGCAAGGCGGACTGGATATTGGAGTCCGGCCTTGGAGAAGCTGGGGCGGACTGGCTATCTGCACAGGAGCGGCGAACTGGAATGTGTGTCCGCGGGCTGGCGGACACACTAGTTCTTGCTGCGGGTTGTGGCGGTGATCCTATCGGGAAGGGCGGTGACCATACTCATCGTCGTGTCTATAAATAGGACCCATGTCACATCAGGAGTAAGAGACCTAGACCGAAGTAAGTGAACAGTAATTGAGCTCGCGTAAGTTGCTGCGGTCTGGACTTTGTGTCCGCGCGGATTGAGAGTTGACCCGGTTGTGCTGTGCAGGTTGTGCGGATAGCGCTGGAAAGCCAGGACTTGGCGCTGATTGCGGTCAGGGACAGTGCGGACTCTGCGGTTAAGCAACAGGCGGTAAACAGCAGGTCGCGGATAGCGACCAGGCGGTCTTCTCTTTGGCAACTTGGTTCGGGGTTCAGGAAGTCGCCTGCTTCAGGCGGACTGTTCCATTCGGTGACGCAGCTTGTGCGGTCTGGCGGCTAGGCGACCTCGCGGTCAGGCGGCTTGCAGACCGGCGGTGAAGAACTAAGCATTGGAATAAGGGGTGAGTCCGCGCGGCTTGGGTTGCGGTCTGGCGACCTGGCGGACTGAGCGGACTCCACAGCAGTAGGTCGGCGGCTTGTTGAGTTAGTCCGCGCGGCTTGTTTTTTGTTCTTGTCTTTGTAACTGTCTCTGCTTTCCCGGTGTTGGGTTTTGGTGAAGCATGTCTCGCCATGTATGTCTCGCCTTGTAAAGAAGGTTGCTCTTGATCAATAAAGAAGCTTGTGCTGCATGTGTTGCTGGTTGTTACTGCTTTGTTGAGATAATCTCTGCTAACTCCACGATCCGGGAAAACTTTCAACATTATAAGTGGGCGTTTCTCCTTCGGTTTGTTGAGTTTTCAACAGGGTATCCAAGGGGGCGTCTGCGGTGTGTTGAATTTCAACAGCGATTGATGAGGTACCAGGCACAACATAGCCCCAATAAGCGAGGAACATGCATCTGGGTGATCAAGGTGCGAGCGACATGAGGAGATGCGGTTTTTGCGTTCTGCCACCCTAAGGTATAAACACATCTAGATGAATAATGTAACACAACAACAAATTTCTGTAGCATTGTCTGAGCGAAAAGTTTGAGTTTTGCCCACATCCAGTTTAGAGCGATCTCGTCACCCAAGTACATCTAGAAAGGTCGTAAGAACTACCCTGACCAATGGTGAGGGTAGGAGCAGGTCCCCGGATTAGATCAAACGGACGGGTAGAGCTGGCGGGAAGGAGGAACCTTGCTAAGCTGACAAGCCTCGCAGTTGAGAGGAGGACTGGAAGGAGGGAGGTGGGGCAGAAGTTGATGTAGAAGCCGTGGAGGAGGATGACCGAGGCGGAGATGCAAGAAGATCCGTACAGAGGAGGAGAAGGCGGACAAGGGGAAACATTGTCAGGAAGTAGAGGCCCGCTCTCAGTCCCATGATCATCCGTTGGGAGCTCAGATCATAAAAAGGAGTCGGAGTAAACGAATAGCACTGAAGATGCTTGCATAAAGGGTAACCAACAACAAATTGCCCGTCAGGCGAAGAGACGGAGTAACATGGACCACTCCTGACCCATAAACCGGGAGGGAGAACCATCTGCAACAAGAACCGGGGGCACCCGATCATGATGTTCGAGGAGAGTGAAGCTAGAGTCGATAGTTGCTCTAGCCATTTACCTTGAGTTACCACGTGGGCACTACATGATGATGTGACCACGGAGGCAGACAGCTTGGAAGAGGAGGCGGAAGAGTCACCCGAGGGGCGAAGATGGGGATGCTTCGTCCAGCAATGGTCAAGAGTATGGCCGGTGTGGCCACAGTGAGAGAAGAGGTAGCAGGAAAGAGCACGTCCGCAAGACTGGTAACTGCGGCTACCAGAGCCACTCCGCTGAGTTTGGTGAGCATAGTTGGCCGGTGGAGGAGGAGCGAGCAGAATCGGGAGCTGAAGGAGAGAGGTGACAGTGGCGATGCGGGCAGCGGTGGCATCTAAGGTAGGAGAATCCGCCTCACCCAGAATTTGCTGGCGGATCATATCATAAGTATCAGGAAGCCGGAGCAGATAACATACAACTAGAAGCTCCTGGAAGTGCTTGTGTTGTTGAGCCAAATCCGTAGAGAAGGGGAGATTCTGAAGAATCTCAGCCCCAAGAGACTGAACCTATTGGTAGGCAGCAGCAGGGACAAGGTAAGACGGGCAAAGAGGTTCGCATACAACGTATAGATGCGGGACGTCTGAGCCTCCTTGGAGTACAGAGCGGAACGATGAGGCCAAGCGGCCTTGACCGTCTCATCATGACGGATGACGGGAAGACACTCATCAGATAGGCTATTAGCAAGCCAAGTACATATAAGTGCATCACTCGCATCTCAATCATCAAAGAGAGGTGAAGTGGTTGGAGGTGGGTCATCAACGAGACGGTGGCGTTTGCATTGTGAGCAAAGGAGAAAGGTGAAGAAGACGCTCCAATCCTAGTAGTTGGAGCCGACAAGCTTGGAAACGGTCCCAAGGTTCCCGGAAGGAGTAGTAGGAAGAGGTAGAGTCGGATTGGTGACAGGAGTGGTGGTAGGAGTGGTGGCAGTAGAAGCATCAGAAAGAGCCATAGAAGAAAACAATAGGAAGCCGCGCGGTTAGAAAACATGACGTGTGGTTAGGAAACAAGCTGCGCAAATAGGGAGAAATTGCAGCGGTAGGAGAAGGATATCTGCAGCGGTCATGATGATTGACACCAGCGACCAGAAAAGCCACGACCAAGCCATAGAACCAAGCTGAGGGAAAGAAGTCCAGCGGCTAAATGGTAGCCCGTGCGAACAGAAGAAGAAGGAGAAGGCCGCACGAAAGAGACCAAGGCGTACGAGCCGAACAGAGATCGCACACAAAGGCCGCGCATATAAAGGGCAATGGCAAGAGACCGCGCGAACAAGAATAAGAGACCGCGCGAACAGGAATAAGAGACCGCGTGAATAGTATGAGAAAAATAATCAGGAGGAAAAGATCGTTTCCTCTGATACCATGTTAGAAACGAACAAAAACAAACCGGAAGTGGTTTAATAGAAACTTTATTATCTGAAAAAGGTATCTATTACAAAGGTATGTCCTCCCTTATATAGAATGGAGGAGAGATGAGAGAATACAAATAAGTTATGTGGGACTAAAAATTTACAGGACTAAGCGGACTAATACAGAACAATTCGCACAAGCCGCGCTGTTAGACAGAAGGGCTAACTGCTCGGCTACCACCAGAGAGAGAGATCACCATGGGAGACCGCTAGACCGCCCAGTCTCCAAGTCTCCAGAGGCAAGCCGCTAGACCGCTCGGACTCCAGACAGCAACAACACATCAACCAAACCACTGAAGGTAAACTGCCAGACCGCTCGGTCTTCAACCTGCCAAGACAGACCGCCAGACCGCCCGGTCACCAACTTCAACATAGTGCCATCTTCAGATTTTGAGGGGAGAAATACTAGTATTTGCACAGATAAATGTGTTGATCTAAACCCTGACACGGATTTCTTTACTCCTGAAGTACATATATCATCTTGTATAGAGTCTATTAGTTGTGAGGAGCCTGTGCTTGATTTTTTTTATGAGCACTGCTCCTCTATACTCTACTTTGCAAAGCATTCTTTTTGTATCTGACACTGTTGTAGAGGTTGATTCACAGGGAGAAGCTGGTGTTTGTAGCATTATGCCAGATCCAGTCAAGGAGGACATCTGCTTGGCCGAGGTTGCTGCCTCAGTCCTATGTAAGGAAGTCCAATGTGCGTACAAGGCAGATGCAGCTCTAGCACATACTTGCACCAGCCTAGACAGTTGTGTAGATCCACCCATAATTCCTCTGATGGGAGATGACACCGGGATCATCCCCAAGATTGATATTACTTTTTTTATTCTTCTAATTTATTTCCTAACCTTGCTCTCGTGCCCACTTCTCTGCAGGACCACATCGTGGAACCGGACGACTTAATGTAAGGTCCTGTAATACAGCCTAGCATTGATGGAGATCGGGTGCAGGTGGATTCAGATTCATCGAGCTTCACAACATTTATTCTACCCATGCCTGATGTTCAAGACAGGTATAACTACACAGATATGTGGGTATTCGTTTCGTCGCTATTTTGGTACCCGCTACCGAAACGTGAACTTGAACAACTGCCCAAGCACTTCAAATTTCATACGCCCATCAGTTAAAAGAGTCCATGGTCCTTGAATAAGTCCTGTTGGGAGACAATAAACCCATCAATTATCTAGATTATTATTTTTTTAAAAAAATGTATGTACTTTTTATTCTTGTTTTGTGTGGGATCTCTAATTTGCAGGTGCTGGAAATTTTTGAAGCGCAGCAGACCTGCCACTATCGGACAACCTCGGAGCACGACTGGTATGTTCAGTTTTGAGCATAGGTACTTCTTGCCCCTAACTCTTCATATTATTTAGAATGTTTACTTTTATGAGTTGTCACATTCAAGTCTGGGGGAGAGCATGCATGTGGTCACCACACGAGCACACATTTTATAGCATACCAGTTATTTTTTATTTATTTCAAAATCACTATTGCACACACTGAGTCACCCACTTGAGCGTGATCTTATCCACGCGCGCGGCTCGAGACAAATGCAATGCTTGTGTGTAAACTTTAAAATAGTGGTGCTGGCTTAAGGATTTTAGGATGGAGTAGTATGAAACTCGTGCAGTGCTCCTAATCGAGTGCTCATGGTCTGTGTAGAAATAGTATAGATATAATTTATCTTTATGCTCGTAGATTTATCCTTTTTCTACAAAGATAAATATTGTTTGTACTACTCAAAAATGTCGAATCTGGTGAAATCGAACGACAGTGTAGGTATGTGTGTAGCCGTCACTAGACTCGTTTTGCTCAATTTAGGAGGAAGGATCATCTTTCTCGGTGGCTAAGAACTTGCCTCAAGCTACTCTCGAAGCATTGGTGCATGGTTAGGCAAGCGTGAGTGTGAGGGCATCAATTTGGCTAGTTTGAGCCTTGTTTACCTTATCTTAGCTCCTAACCGTTGCAAGCCAAGTTTGTGCCTACCCCTCCTTTAATTCAGCTCCACCTTCATTCAACAAAGCCTAAAGTCAATCCTCCTATCGCAACCAAATCCATGACCTCCAGTGAATTTAATATTCTGACGAGGTGTAATGTGTGGAATTCTAGTGATGTGGTAGATGAATACATGAAAGTTTACTTACTAAAAAATTGGGGATTGCAAAAGAAAAAAAAGTAAAAGGGTGAGAATTGAAATGGAAAATCTAAAAAGAATTACAAAGAGAAATGGAATCCCCATCTACTTTATCATGATGTTGGTCGGGTTAGGCCGTGTACACACCAGTTTACAAGCTAAGTTTGGGGGGTGTGTCACACATGCAATTCTGAGGGGTTGTATTGGTTTATCTTGTTGTTTGCTCACTTAGGTTGCGTGTAGCCTCCATGTTTATCTTTGACTACCAAACCTTAGCCTAAGCCCCATGATTATCCAAACATCCTACGGATTCACGCTTGAGATGAGCTAGTACTGTGGAGAGAGTGTGAACGGGCAAGTGTATGGTCCTCGACATTGATGGATTTCTTTGGAGGTGATCCTAAGCCTCGGTCTTTCGCAATGCTTACCTGAGTGGCCTGCCTACTTTCTTCCTACTAAGACCAAACGATTCTCTAGAATTCCAATTTTGAGTAAATACAATATTTATTTACGCATGTCGAAAAATATAAATTCTGTAGTATAATTAAAAAGTTTACCTATTTTATTTTCTATGCTCATGATATATTTGTTTACTCTCAATACTGTATTTGGAAATTACTAAGCTTGCTAACTATTTTCTAGCCCGCGGAGTGATGATTTGCTCGGGATGAGCAAATGTTTAAGTCTGGGGTGTGATGAGTCCAAGTTATATACATATTTTTGGACTCATATGGGCTAGTTTTCTCATTGGTGCACTACACTTTAGAGACATAATTGTTCATATTTATTATTATGTCCATTCCCTGTTAAGTGCACTTTTTGCCCGTTTTCAGTGTGATTCTGTAGTTTTTATACTTTTGCTGTAATTGGTGTTTTTCTGTGTCTGGAGAATGTGGAATGCCCATTTCGGTGGCTCTTCTATTTTTGCTGTAGGTACAAAGGTAGTGTGTGTGTTCTGGGATTGTTTGGGAATGTTTTTCGTCTAAGGGCCACTAATCGTGTGTTTTTACACGTGCACAATCAGTGCACTCCTTAGCATATGACCGTTGGTCGTGCGTGGTCAGTGCATCGAATCCCAAATAGTACAGGAATGCTGCGCACGATCATTAGATCTATAGCGCACGACCACTGGTTATGACCCACAAATCGTACGCACTATTCTTTATTTTTCCAAGTTCTGTCTGGGGCAATCGCACGAGCATTGGACATAGTGCGCAAGACCTTTTGTCATGCGTCACTGCTCATGCGCGTTTATTCCATTTTTCTGGACTTCTGTCATTGTTAATCGCATGATCATGGGATCCAGTGCGCACGACCTCTGGTCGTGTGCCCCTGATCGTGCGTGCTGATTTTCTGCTGCAGTATTTATACCCGTGCTCCACGAATTAGGGAAACACTTTTCATTTTTCCGCCCTGCTGCTGCGCGCGAAGCGTCATTTCTCACCCAAGCAGGTACTCCACTCTGTTGGATCCCTAGTTGATTTGTGCTAGGTTCACTAGATTAGGATGTGACCCAACCTGTATAGCCAGGGTCAAATTTGTGTCCTAGAGTGTAGGCCAAGTCCTTAGGTTCAACTTCAGATGGACCAGCTATCATCAAGACCATCAGAGACTCCAGATTTAGAAGTTTTCAAGACTAAGTCAAATGAGTTCGACGTTCGTCGAACTCAGCTCGACGAAAGGTGTTCGGCGCTCGACGATCGTGAGACAATTCTTAGTGCTGAGCTCGACGATCTGTGTTCTCTGTTCGAAGAAGACTGAGATTCTTCAACAAGCTAAAGTCAGTACAACTCCAGAATTTTTTTAAGTCCAGCTTCAAGCTTCGGTCAACGAACTAGTTTCTGAGCTCGATGAACTTGGACCTCAAGTTCTCAACTTCTCAGCTCGACGAATTTGGTTCTCAGCTCGACGAATGCAGATTGTCTGTTTGACGAATGTTGAAACAGAATTGACAGGTTTTCCTTAGAAGACTAAGTGTTATTGTCTGGTCGACGAACTCATCAAGCTCAGCTCGACGAACTCAAGCTCAGCTTGACAAACTAAAACTCAGCTCGACGAATTGTGTTCTTCGTTCGACGATTCTAGACTAGGTCTTCTCGGGTTTCCTGTCTCGTTCCTTAGCGATGATTCCTGAACAAATAATGCCAGATCTTCTTGGAATGTTACCGTTAGAATGTGCAATTAATCTTGGATTATTTCATGACGTTTTTCCATGGGACAGTTAGGGAAATCATTGATTGTTGCTTCCTTCCCAGGCCGACTGCAATTACTGCTCAATCATTCGAATTTCAAAAGGATTCTTCAGTCAAAAGGATACACACAGATTCACAGAAGAGAAAGTAATCTTGCATACAGTCAGTCAGACACACAGATAGATTGCACAGAACAACAATCTTACAACAATCAAAAGTTCTACTGCAATCAGCCCAGGCCAGAAAACATCTTCTATTCTACAAGACAACTTCAAAAGAACAACAAAACTCAATCTGTCAAAGAAGTTCCTGAACAATCTCAGGCCCAGGCACTCAAGCTTTCAAGACCTGTCACCCTGAAGCAGTGCTCCAGTTTTCCTGATACACTCAAGATCTCAGGGGGAGCAAATCTGCTAACAGCAATCCACAGTCTTCTCAGTTGTTATTGAGAAAGAGAAGATACCATCACCTCTTTTCCAACTCTTGTATAGGGTTTTAATTCCCTTTAAAATTATTCTGGTTGCAAGTCTCCTTCCAAAAGACTTGAGGTTTGTGTTTTTGAGCACCTGAACAAAAGCTCATTGGTATCAGGCACCTAATCAAAAACCTGAGTGGACTACCAGGGTGGTAGAAGAGTGGATGTACCCAGGTTGGGGAACCACTATAAAATTTCTTGTGTCGTCTGGTTGCCCTTTATTTTTGTTTTGGCTATGTTATTCTGTGATTAATAGGTTGCAGTGCTTGTTTATTTTATTTGCTAACTTGTTCACTTAGGATTACAACAAAAGTTGTAAAAAGTTTTGTAGTGAGCACAATACTCTATTCACCCCCCCCCCCCCCTCTAGAGTATTTCAGATCTAACTTGCACTTTCAATTGGTATCAGAGGGAGGTTGGTTAAAATACCACACCTTAAGTGGTTGTACAGGCTAACACCTGAACCACAAAGATCCCTCTTGTTAGATCTGTTTGTTTGTTTTTGTTATTAGATTTATTTCTTCACAGAAATGGCCCAAAACAAAGATTATACAAGCATCAGACCTCCAGTGTGCAATCTTAACAAGTTTGCCATCTGGAAGGCAAGAATCAGGTTATACATGAATTCTATTGATGAGTATATCTTTTTTATTATCTTAGCAGGTGTACCTCTAGCACCTGCAGCTTCTACAAGCACCTCCACCAACATGACTGCAGTACCTCCTCCAGAAAATAATGAAGCCTACAAGAAAGCCAAAATGGCAGATGTTAAGGCAATGAACATCTTGGCTCAAACTATGTCAGATGACATATTCCAAAAGGTGGTTGAGTACACCTCATCCAAGGCCATTTGGGATTTCCTCAACCAAATGGTAGTTGGTTCAGCAGATGAAAGAAAAGACAGGAGATCAAACCTCAAATCCCTGTATGAGAACTTTAAAAAGGATGAGACTGAATCAGTTGCAGAAATGTATAACAGGTTGAGTTCAATCATCAATGAGCTCAAGACCTTGGATAAAGGCATCACCCTGACAGAAGTGAATGACAAGATATTGATGTGCTTCCCTAGCTCTTGGGACTCCAGAATCTGGACAATCAAAGAAGCCAGAAGCCTAAATGAGATACCAACTGAATCTCTGCTAGGCAAATTAAAATCCTATGAGCAGCTGATCAAATCAAGATAAGTAGCAGAACAGAAGGCAACAACTCCAGTGAGAAAGGAGCACAGCATAGCCTTCAAAGCATCTGAGGAAAGTGAGACATCAACTTCCAATGAGGAACTCATGAGCCTCTTTGCAAAAAGATTCTACAAGATGGCTAGAAAGGATTTCAGAAGGAAATCATCCATACAGGATGACAAGCCCAAGTATGACAAGACACCAACCAAGGAGGTTGTGTGCTTTGGATGCAGAAAGCCTGGACATTACATCTCTGAATGTACAGAAAATCAGAAGAAGGAGAAAAACAAAGAAAGAGACTCTAGAAGAAAACACAGCAGCAGACCCTCATCCAGCAAGTATAAAAACAAAGTCAAGGGCTTTGTTGCTGAGACATGGAGTGATACAGAGGAAGAATCATCCTCTTCCAGTTCAAGTGAAGAAGAGGAAGATTCTAAGTCCAGCTTCAAGCTTCGGTCGACGAACTAGTTACTGAGCTCGACGAACTTGGACCTCAAGTTCTCAACTTCTCAGCTCGATGAATTTGGTTCTCAGCTCGACGAATACAGATTGTCTGTTCGACGAATATTGAAACAGAATTGACAGGTTTTCCTAGAAGACTAAGTGTTATTATCTGGTCGACGAACTCATCAAGCTCAGCTCGACGAACTCAAGCTCGGCTTGACAAACTCAAACTCATCTCGATGAATTGCGTTCTTCGTTCGACGATTCTAGACTAGGTCTTCTCAGGTTTCCCGTCCCGTTCCTTGGCGATGATTCCTGAACAATTAATGCCAGATCTTCTCGGAATGTTACCTTTAGAACGTGCAATTAATCTTGGATTATTTCATGCCGTTTTTCCATGGGACAGTTAGGGAAATCATTGATTATCGCTTCCTTCCCAGGCCGACTGCAATTACTGCTCAAGCATTCGAATTTCAAAAGGATTCTTCAGTCAGAAGGATACACACAGATAGATAGAAGAGAAAGTAATCTTGCATACAGTCAGTCAGACACACAGATAGATTGCATAGAACAACAATCTTACAACAATCAAAAGTTCTACTGCAATCAGCCCGGGCCAGAAAACATCTTCTATTCTACAGGATAACTTCAAAAGGACAACAAAACTCAATCTGTCAAAGAAGTTCCTGAACAATCTCAGGCCCAGGCACTCAAGCTTTCAAGACCTGTCACCCTGAAGCAGTGCTCCAGTTTTCCTGATACACTCAAGATCTCAGGGGGAGCAAATCTGCTAACATCAATCCACAGTCTTCTCAGTTGTTATTGAGAAATAGAAGACAACATCACCTCTTTTCCAACTCCTATACAGGGTTTTAATTCCCTTCAAAATTATTCTGGTTGCAAGTCTCCTTCCAAAAGACTTGAGGTTTTGGTTTTTGAGCACCTGAACAAAAGCTCATTGGTGTCATGCACCTGATCAAAAACCTGAGTGGATTCTTACCAGGGTGGTAGAAGAGTGGATGTACCCAGGTTGGGGAACCACTATAAAATTTCTTGTGTCGTCTAGTTGCCCTTTATTTTTATTTTTGGCTGTGTTATTCTGTGATTAATAGGTTGCTGTGCATATTTATTTTATTTTCTAACTTGTTCACTTAGGATTACAACAAAAGTTGTAAAAGGTTTTGTAGTGAGCACAATACTCTATTCACCCCCCCCCCCCTCTAGAGTATTTCAGATCTAACCTACACTTTCACACTCATCTCCAAACTCCGAGAAGCTTTCTCCTGTGATCCAAAGCCATCTTTAACCCTTCGGAGAGTTTCCGGCCACCAGCAGTGTGCAACAGAGATCTTTCGATACTACTCATTTGGGCAAAAGGGAGAAAAGATTGAATGAAAGGGATGAAGTCGGAGTAAGACAAGTGGATTGACAACCCATTTACCTCCGGACGCAACCAACGATCTGAGCCGAGCTGTGGACTGACAACCCACCATTCCAGCCAAGAACCACGGCTAGGTTTTCCCCCTATCGATTTATTATACCTCTTCTCATAGTGAAGTGTATTCTTAAGCTTGGAATGAACCTAAACTTACTTTTATTTGTCTATGAATGAAGTTTGCTTGAGATAGTTACATATTCTTTGTTTACAGTGATGCACTCACCTCCATTCACATCCACTCCACTTGCGCACTAGAACCACTCTAGCAAAGGCTGGTGTTGGTAGTTGAAGAGGTGATTGTGACCGTCACTCTCTGCATGTGTGTTCATTCCATCTGCTTGCTCTTTGTCCATTCGCCTCACGAAGCACGGCATAACGGCCTGCACTAGTTCCATCCACCAAGCGAAGCGGTGCTTACGACCTGTATTAGTTCTTTTTTTGTTAGCATTAGGAATCAAAAACCAACCCCCCTTTGTTGTTTCGTTTAACTCTTAGTAATGATCTTTTTGCGATGCTATCACGATACCCAACCTGCATTCCCTCGAGATCGACATTCGGGGAAGCTATTCCCAAATTTATTACTTGACAGCGATCGGTGCACTTGTCGACGCATCAACAACCAAATACTATTGCTGAAGAAAACTGAACAACAAAACTTCAAAACCTGTGAAGAAGTTGAAAAATTCATGGAAGATGCCATAGAGACTTTAACTGTAGAATTCAGAAAGGAGGAGGATAAGGTAAAATAAAATCTAGAAAAGAAAGTTCAAGAAACGAAAAAATAGTTGGGCGATCAACTAAAAGAGATCAATACAAGTGTAGAAAAGTATATTAAGTGTGTAAACATATATACTTATGATATTGCTGTGTGGATGCACAACCAAATCTTTCCAAATTTTCAAGTTGACAAAATAATGGTCCACCTCCTCGTCTTGACCCAAATTCCTGCAAGTGTACTTTTTCTCCTAGACCAGAACAATATGAATTTTCTCCTGAAAGTTATTCTCAAGTATGGACTTATGATTAGCCAGTGATACATCAAGACCTATCTCCTGAAATACTAGTGCCTAAGAAAAGGAAATATGGTGATGGTGCCTCTGCCAGCAGATCCATTCCAAGTCAAGCTGCTACCCAAAGGATTGAAAAATAATTTGTTGATGTTTGGAGTCCAACTTCAAAGTATCTTATTTTGGACACTCTGAAGCTGGTTGTGCAACTTAATGAAAATAAGGATGATCATTACAGTCACAATGAGTGGGAGCTATATGAAAAATCTTTGACAAAAAGAAGAATTTATGATCGTGAATATGGCTGTAATAGTCCTAGTGCTCCACCTTGACCTCCAAAGTACTATCCCAAGCTATTCAGTTATCAGAAAAGACAACAAGAGAAGAAGGAAAGACTGCACCAGCAACAATACAAATGATTTGAGATTATCAGTATTATAGAATTTTGTGGACCAAGATATTTCTATGGACAAATTCTATATATATATATATATTTGAATTTTGATGATCTAATTATCTGTCATTACATACATTATTTTACTTATTAGTTAATTCTTTAATTATCTTAAAAAAATTCACCTTAGCGTAGAGGGTTCTGACTTCTACAAATAGGGGGAGATTGTTGGGTATTGTATCCACAATAACCTAGATTTGTGTGAAGTCACCCTTTAACTAAGTTGAATTAAGTATGTATTTGATGCTCTTCTTTAGTTGAGTGCTTGCAGGTCATTATTGCTAAATGTAGACCAATGTCAGTTTACAATGAGTCACAAAACACAGGACCATGCAATGAAATCTCTCTTTGTGTGATCCATGTTGTTGACTCATGTGTAACCTCTCTAGTGGGATGCACTTCATTTTCAAGTACAGGAGAAATAGAAGAAAGGAAGGGTTCCTGGTTTTCAATAAAAAAGAAAAAAAATTCTGAAAAATTTTTAGGCCCATTTCTTGAGAAATGAAATGCATTTCTCGAGAAGTCTAAGTATATTTCTCGAGAAAGCAAAGTTGTTCTCGAGAAACCATAAGACTTCTCGGGAAATTATCTGAAAATATTCTAAGTCCTTATCTCGAGAAAAGCCCTGAAGATTTCTCAAGAATCAAGTTAGTTCTCGAGAAAAGCAAAACAGTTCTCGAGAAGTCGAAATCATTTCTCTAGAAGCTAAGTATTTTTCTCAAGAACTCAGTCCTTCCGTTCTATTTTTTTTTCTCGAGAAGACTAGTCCATTTCTCGATAAATCATATCCTTCTCGAGAAATCAGTTCTTCACTTCAAAGAATTTGGGCTAAGTAAATTTCTCGAGAAAGTCATATCATTTCTCGAGAAAGCAAATCATTTCTCGAGAAATCAACTTTCCTCTCGAGAAATCAGTATTTTACTCCAAAGAAATTTCATTAAGTCTTTTCTCGAGAAAGCCATGACATTTCTCGAGAAAGCAAGTTCTTCTCGAGAAATAATTACTCTTCTCGAGAAATAAAGTTACAAAATTTTTCGTTTTAAATCTTCTAACGGGATTTCAAATTTAATCTAAGTTCCTCATTATTGATCCACGTGGATCTTTCCTTAATGATTTTTGACCATTAGACGATGTTTTATAAATAGTCTTTTTGAAGGAATCGCTAACCCTAATTACAGAAATCAGAATCGCACCGGAATCTAAAATTCAGGAGAAGCCACACCGTCTTCATCGTCGTTCTTCTCTGTCGCACCTCTCTCAATCCAGCAATTCAAAAGGAGAAAAGATTCGACAGATCACGAATTCAAGATTCTTCAAACATCCATTTAATCATGTCAGATCCTAAGTTTTCATATCAAGTTTTCTCGAGATTTCTTCCTCAACATCTTCACCGAGATTCTCAGTTTTCATGAAGGAAGAACCTAGATGATTTCAGATCTGGAAGTATACTGTTTTTATTGTTATTGTAAAATTTGTTTTTACTCTTTTAGGAGGTTTGTCTCCGAGATTTGTAGATCTGTTTGTGCATCGAGATTTGCAGATCCGATGGTGGATCGAGAGTTGTAGATCCGTTAGTGGATCGAGTTATAGATCTGGTTGTGGATCGAGATGTAGGAGTGTGTTATCTCCGAGGTGTAGGAGCGTTGCTCCGAGTTGTAATATTGTGATAATCTGAGAAAGGTGAAGTAGCCGAATCTATCCCTTCGTGGTAGATAGTCGAGGAGGGACAGTGGATGTACCGAATACGGGGACCACTATAAATATCTGTGTTTGTGTGATTGAATATTTAGATTATTTTTATTCCACAAAAAGACACAAACATCATGTAACACCCCAGTTTTCAGACCTGGAGTCGCTGGAAGCTAACGCCCAGCGGAAGAGATACCACTGCGGTAGGTCGTTGAGCTTGGCATTGGATCCAGTGCGCACGATCATGGGATCCAGTACGTACGACCACTGGTCGTGCGCCACTAATCGTGCGCACTATTCTCAGTTTTTTCGAGTTCTTCCTAGGGCAATCACACGAATATTTGTCTTAGTGCGCACGACCACTGGTCGTGCGCCGCTGCTCGTGCGCATTTATCCCGTTTTCCTGGAGTTCTGCCATTGTTAAACGCACAATTATGGGATCAAGTGTGCATGACCACTGGTCGAGCGCCACTGATCGTGTGGATGGGTGCAGGTCCGTCATTTTATTTTATGGCCGTCTGATGCTTCCTTAAACCCGATCCAAAGGCCAAGGATCTTCCTCCCAAATGTCTTTATTTGGGTTGAGAGGGTCTTTCCCCTCATTTCTCATATCTTAGAGTGAGTTAGGGTGGAGAGGAACATAGGGGAGGAGGAAGGAGAAGGTCTTCCACCGCCATTGATGGGGCTTCGGAGCTCCGATCGTCATTCCGAGACCAGATCCGTGGAGAGGGCATGGAGGCGCTCGTGTTAATCGATTCAAAGCAAGGATTCCATAGCTAGGGAGAGAGGTCATAAGGTAACGATATTTTCTCCTCTCAGTTTATAGGATGCGTGCATAACATCTCTTTCTTTCTTGATTTTCAAGCTCTTGGGCACCAAATCTCTCAAATGAGAGGGGTTTGGGTCGCCATGGTTCAAGAGAAACCACCGGGTCGATTGTGTCCATCCCCGGCATGATATTGCATTAGAGATCTGCTCTGTTAGTGGATTAGGCATGGTGGGTGTAGCCGCAGTCGCGACCATTAGTCCGACTCGGTGATGTTGCATAGCGAGCCTTAAGGATTTTGTAGAAATCTGTTGCGGCAAGATGTCGTTTGTGATGTATGTGTTTCCCCATTTTTCGAGTGAGTACTTGTAGCCGGAACCGAAAATGGTTAGCTCCGCGTTGGTGGTAGATGGTTTCCTTGGTGCGCAGGAATGTTGCAATACCAATGAGGAATTAGAGTGGGAAAGGTTATGGATTGTGATGTGCTAAGGTGCGGCTTTGTCTCCATGGTCGGCTATCTATCCCGTGATGTGCAAGTCATGTGGGTAGAGTGTCACGGCGAGACTAGTCCCCTTTTGTGAGACTGACGAGAATGCCAAGCATAGGACAAGCCCGGGAAATGAAGCCCACGAGCAGGTGGGGTCCAGCGAGGGTACTTAGAATCGGTTTGTGTGTGATATGGAATCCTGACGTGAGAAGTTAGAGTTTGCATGCAAGCCCGGGTTTAAGACCCACGAAAGGGTGGGGCCTTGGCAAGATTTCCATGTGGCGGCTTGTATGCCGTTAGGGCAATTGCAGTACCCTTTTTATTTGCGGCTTGACACCGATCGGTAAATTAGAAGTACCCAGTTGTTATGTTATGATGATGTGCTAGATGTATACATGATAGGGTGCCTTGGGTGAAGCCCGAGTTTGCATACATGCTGCATAGTAGGCCCCTTTAATTATATGTTCAACGTAGAAAAATTGTATGTTGTTTGAGACATCCAAACCTATTTTTAAAGCTTTACATTTTATGTATATGGCATACAAAGTGCTGACTTGCAGGTTGGAGGTGTACCCCGGGGTCCGTTAGGGGCGGCCGGGAGGAGATGTGTTGGTTATATTGTAGAGTTCAGCCTTTGCTGACCCACGTTACTATAAATTTTTACAGGGCAAGGATCGCAAGCGGGAGCAAGTGCGCTGGCCGAAAAGGCCTAAGCCTCATGAAGTGATTACCATGCTTACTAGCTTATTTTCTTCTTGACTGTGATGCTCCCTGTTTTTGGTATTTCCAGCTTGCATGTCGAGCTAGCCGAGGAGTGATTTTGCACGTTAATGTTTAACCTTGTTGTCATTCATTTTTGGACTTATGTTGTGTAAGGCCTTAAGGCCATTTTGATACTCATGTTTGGTAGTGGATAACTTCTAGTCTTGTTGGTATGTTTCCGTTGTGGCTTTATTCTGAGTTTTTAGTTGGGTAGATAATATCATCTTTTAATGCTTAAGCTGTGGCGTCTGTATGTTGTGGGGCCCTAGCTGGACCCATATTATATGGTCATTACAGGGGAGGTGTTATAATTTGGTATCAGATCCAGGTTAGTGTCCAAGGTATGTCTTCGTGGACGAATGTCCTAAACGAATTGCATTAAGAAGTTATCCACATAGGAGTATCGCGGGACCGTGAGTGTCCTTGTGTGTAGTTGTGCGACTAGAAACTGATTCGAACTACTGAGGGCGGCCGAGATGCCGGTAGCAAAGCATGCTGAGTTTGTAAGTTTCATGTTGGAGGGCGATGTTAAGCCGTGGTAGGTGAGCCATAGCGGTCGCTAGTTTCCTGGTCGCACCCCGACCATGGAGCAGTTCGGAAATGCTTTCTTGAAAAGTACATTCCTGTGTCGACAAGGTTAGCCCTTCAGAGGCAATTCCTGCACTTAATACAGTGAGATAATACAGTGGATGAGTATGTTTAGGAGTTTACTCGGCTGGGCCATTATACTGGAACGACCATGGCTGATGTTGTGGAGAGGTACAACCTCTTCTACTATGGACTGAGGGACAATCTAAGGCAACCCCTCATATCTATGAAGAATGTTGGTTTCAATAAGCTGGTTGAGGCTGCCAGAACTTGGAGAGCGATTTGGAGCGAACCCAACGTCGGGAGGGTTTTGCTGCAAAGCAGGGAGAAGAAAAGTCGTCTCAATCTCAAGGAAGGTAGTAAATGGAAGAAGAAGTCCCATCCATACAAGAATTCAGAGAAAGGAATAATGGCGTAGTCTAGCGCTTCTCATTTCCAACCCGTGTAGCCAAGGGCGTATAACCTTCGGCGGCAGGAAGTGATCCGCCAACCCAAGGTGGTGACATGCTTTGTGTTAGTTTCTGGATACCCCGCTAGGGTACTTTTTGATACGGGAGTGTCACACTTCGTCCTTGCGGAAAGCTTTATCCGGAGGATTGGAGTTGAGCCATTCTAGGCGGATGCAGAGATGAAAGTGTGCATGCCCAATGGGTCATCCATGACTACCGGGGCGAAGGGACGCATTTGTTGGAGTCTGGATGGAGTTGACTTCACGGTGATAACATCGGTTTTTCCATTGGTGGAGTTCAATGTCATTTTGGAGAATAGACTGGCTTGCAGAGCAACGTGCTAGTATTGATTGCCTGTCTAAGGTGGTGACCCTGAGGGGTGAAGGGAGGTCAGCAGTTTAGTTTGAGGGCCTCAGTAGAGCGGCCTTTTCCCTGATTTCAGCCATGTAGTTGGTACTGGCAAGTTAACCAGGGTGGAGTAGCACTTATAGCATTGTTGGAGGCTTGCCTTTCCAAGTTATCACTTGGGGAATTGTCAGTAGTGGCGGTGTATGAGGATGTGTTTCCTGAGGAGCTTCCTGGAGCACCTCCTCGATAGGAGATTGATTTCTCGATCGAGTTAGTGTCGGAGGCTATGCCGGTGTCACGTTCTCCTTTTAGGATGGCACTAAAGGAGTTAGCCGAACTCAAAGTACAGTTGCAGGAACTGTTGGAGCAAGGATATATTAGACCCAGTTCTTCATCGTGGAGCGCACCAGTGCTAATCGTGAAGAAGAAGGATGGTTGTATGTAGTTGTGCATAGACTACTGAGAGTTGAATAAATTGACTGTCAAGAATAAGTATCTGATTCCTTGGATAGACGACCTGTTCGACCAGTTGGTGGGGTCGATGGTGTATTCCAAGTTGTATCTGAGGTCAGGGTACTCAGTTGCGAATTCGAGACGAGGACATACCCAAGACAGCTTTTAGTACGAGGTATGGTCACTTCGAGTTCTCAGTGATATCGTTCGGGTTGACGAACGCGTCATTCGCATTCATGTACTTGATGAATTGAGTATTTTGGGAGTACTTGGACTCTTTTGTAGTGGTATTCATTGACGATATCTTGGTGTACTCCAAATCGGAGGCCGAGCTTGAGACTCACTTGAGAGTGGTCTTGCAAGTGTTGGGAGAGAACCAGCTTTATGCAAAGTACTCAAAGTGCGAGTTCTGGTTGGAGAAGGTGGCTTTTCTGGGCCATGTGATTAGTGGTGATGGGTTGGCAGTGGATTCGGTGAAAGTTGAAGCCATCATAGATTGGCCAATTTTGAGAATCGTAGCGGAAGTCCGAAGTTTTCTTGGACTAGCCGAGTAGTATAGAAGGTTTGAGGAAAACTTTTCGCGGATAGCCCTACCCCTCACCGGAGTGCAGTCAGGCATTTGATACTCTAAAGTGGAGGCTAATGGAAGCTCCAATCCTAAGCCTTCCTAAAGGGACTGAAGGATTTCAGATTTTTAGTGAGGCATCTGGATATGGTTTGGGTTGCGTGTTGGTGCAACATGGCAGCGTGATAGTTTTTCGATCTAGGCAGCTAAAGCCTCACGAGAGGAATTAACCCGTCCATGATTTAGAGTTGGCGGCGGTAATTTTTGCTTTGAAATTGTGGCGGCACTATGTGTATGGTGCGAAAGTGGATATCTTCACGGATCACAAGAGCCTGAAGTGTCTTCTAGATCAGAAAGACTTGAATATGCCACAACACAGATGAGTTGAGTTTCTTGGAGACTATCAAGCAGCGACTCAGTATACGCCAGGCAAATCCAACGTGGTGGCGGATGCCTTGAGTAGGAAATATTCTGGTCAAGGCAGTTGGATCGAAGCTTATGATGAGCGGTTGATGAGGGACTGGGAGTCCCTTGGCATGGAGTGTGTAGCAAGAGGTGAGTCTAGCGTGGCTCGATTGAACTGGATTGAAATGAAGAACGACTTATCTGATCGTATTCGGGAAGCGACCCGTTTGGATGTGGAGTTCCTTCCATACGTGGTGGAAGCTTAAAAGGGCAAGAGTAGGGTCTGGGAGTTGATTCATGGTATTCTGAGGAAGCACGGAAGGATTTGTGTACCGCTGTTCGGCAAGCTCTGCAAGGAGTTGATGTTTGAGGCTCACTTCACAAAGTACTCCATTCACCCGGGCTATACAAAAATGTACTTGGATATGAAGAAATCCTTTTGGTGGCCTGGTTTGAAGCGGGATGTAGCTTTGTCCGTGAGTCGGTGCAAAACTTATGCCTTAGTGAAGGCCGAGTGTCAGAAGCTGGGCGGGTTCCTGAAGCCTCTTCCTATTCCCGAGTGGAAATTTGATGACATCTCCATGGACTTTGTACATGCGTTACCTATATCGCAGCAGGGTAAAAATGTAATTTGGGTGATCGTGGATCACTTGACCAAAGTGGCTCACTTCATCCCAAATCAGAAAGAGGACAGTGTGGAGAAACTGGTAGAGTTGTATGTTCGCAACATCGTGCGACTACATGGAATTTTGAAGAGTATAGTTAGTGATTGTGATGGACGTTACACGTCCAAGGACTAGAGGTTGGTTCAGAAGAGTCTGGGCACGAAGCTCAAGTTCAGTACGGATTTCCATCCTCAAAATGATGGGCAAATCGAAAGAACGAATCGTGCTATAGAGTATATGTTGAGGATGTGTACGTTTGACATCAGTAAGAAGTGGTAAGATCACCTCTTCGTGGTGGAGTTCGCTTATAACAATAGTTACCAAACAATATAAAGATAGCGCCGTACGAGGCTTTGTATGGGAGGCGGTGTCGAACACCGATGTCTTGGACAGAGGCGGGAGACACCAAACTTTTTGGAAAAGAAGTGGTAGCTGATGTATGTGAGTTGGTGCGAACCATTCAATAGTGCATGCAGGTTGCTCAAGATCGGCAAGCAAAATATTTTAATGCTCGCCATAGGAAGATGGAGTTCACGGTAGGTGACTGGGTCTATTTAAAGATCAAGCGTTCAAAGGCATTTCGCGGATTCGCCGACTCAAGAAGTTGAGTCCAAGATTTTTGGGACCTTTCATGGTTATAGAACGGGTGGGAGAAGTAGCGTACCAGTTGGTGTTGTCCACAGAGCTGAGTGGATTACACTATATTTTCCATGTTTCCATCTTGAGGAAATCCTTAGTGGAGGCTAGTATGGTGATTGAATCGGCATCGGTGCCGATAGAAGAGGACTTGAGGACGCGAGTTTGTCCCATTAGTATAGAGGATACAGAGGTTCGGCAGTTGCGGAACAAAGAAGTTAAGCTCGTGAAGGTGCATTGGGATAACGGTGGGCGTGATGAGTTCTCTTGGGAGTGTGAGCAAGCAATACGCGAGGACTATCCCGAGTTATTTGTGTAATGCTGGTTTTGAATAGTAACCGGTATGTAGCAACGGTGTTTTGAAACATTGTAATTTTGTTTTTGGCTGTTTGCCTGATTAGAAATGGTTTGTGCAAAGTTGTTCCAACAATGTTTTTATTTGCTGCAATAATTTTCTTGATGTCTTCTTATATGAAGATTAATTTCGGGTACAGAATTCTTGTAAGGGTGGAGGAGTTGTAACACCCCAGTTTTCAGACCTATAGTCACTGGAAGCTAACTCCCGGTGGAAGAGATACCTCTGGCAGTAGGTCGTTGAGCTTGGCATTTGATCCAGTGCGGATGATCATAGGATCCAGTGCGCAAGACCACTGGTCATGCGCCACTGATCATGCGCATAATTCTCAGTTTTTCCGACTCCTGCCTTGGGCAATCGCACGAACATTGGTCTTAGTGCGCACGACCACTGGTCGTGCGTCGCGGCTCGTGCGCATTTATCCTGTTTTTCTGGAGTTCTGCCATTGTTAAACGCATGATCATGGGATCAAGTGCGCACGACCACTAGTCATGTGCCACTGATCGTGCAGACGGGTGCAGGTCCGTCATTTTATTTCGTGATCATCTGATGCTTCCTTAAACCTGATCCAAAGGCCCAGGATCTTCCACCCAAATGCCTTTATTAGGGTTGAGAGGGTCTTTCCCCTCATTTCTTATATCTTAGAGTGAGTTATGGTGTATAGGAAGATAGGGGGAGGAAGGAGAAGGTCTTCCACCGCCATTGACAGAGCATCGGAGCTCCGATCGTCATTCCGAGACCACATCCGTGGAGAGGGCGTGGAGGCACTCGTGTCAATCCGTTCAAAGCAAGGATTCCATGGCTAGGGAGAGAGGTCATAAGGTAACGACATTTTCTCCTCTGGGTTTCCAGGATGCGTGCATAGCATCTTTTTATTTCGTGCTTTTCAAGCTCTTGGGCACCAAATCTCTCAAATGAGAGGGGTTTGGGTCGTCATGGTTCAAGAGGAACCACCGGGTCGATTGTGTCCGTCCCCGGCATGATATGCATTAGAGATCCGCTCCGTTAGTGGATTAGGCATGGTGGGTGAAGCCGAAGTCGCGACTGTTAGTCCGAATCGGTGATGTTGTATAGCGAGCCTTAAGGATTTTGTAGAAATCCTTTGCAGTAAGATGTCATTTGCGATGTATGTGTTTCCCCCCTTTTTCAAGTGATTACTTGTAGCCGGAACCAGACAAGGTTAGCTCAGCATTGGCAGTAGATGGTTTCCTTGGTGCGAGGGAACGTTGCAGTACGAATGAGGAATTAGGGTAGGAAAGGTTATGGATTGTGATGTGCTAAGGTGCGGTTTTGTCTCTGTGGTCGGCTGGCTATCCCGTGACATGCAAGTCATGTGGGGAGAGTGTCCCGGCGAGAGTAGTCCCCTTCTATGAGACTGACGAGAACGCCAAGCATAGGACAAACCCGGGCAATGAATCCCACGAGCGGGTGGGGTCCAGCGAGGGTTCTTAGAATCGGTTTGTGTGTGAGATGGAATCCTGACGTGAGAAGTCAGAGTTTGCAGGCAAGCCCAGGTCTAAGACCCACGAGGGGGTGGGGCCTTGGCACGATTTCCATGTGGCGGCTTGTATGTCGTTAGGGGAATTGCAGTACCCTTTTTTGTGGCTTGACGCCGATGTGGAAATTGGAAGTACCCAGTTATTATGTTATGATGATGTGCTAGATGCATACGTGATAGGGTTCCTTGGGTGAAGCCCGAGTTTGCATACATGTTGCATAGTAGGCCCCTTTAATTATATGTTCAACATAGAGAACGTGTATGTTGTTTGAGACATACAAACATGTTTTTAAAGCTTTACATGTTTATATATATGGCATATGAAGTGCTGACTTGAAGGGTTGAGGCGTACCCCGGGGTCCGTTAGGGTCAGCCGGGAGGAGATGTGTTGGTTACATAGTAGATGTCAGCCTTTGCTGACCCATGTTACTACAAATTTTTACAGGGCAAGGATCGCAAGCGGGAGCAAGTGCGTTGGCCAAAAAGGCCTAAGCCTCATTAAGTGATTACCATGCTTACTAGCTTGATTTCTTCTTGACTATGATGCTCCCTATTTTTGTTATTTCTGGATTGCATGTCGAGGTAGCCTAGAAGTGATTTTGCACGTTGATGTTTGACCTTTTTGTCATTCAATTTTGGACTTATGTTGTGTAAGGCCTTAAGGCCATTTTGATACTCCTGTTTGGTAGTTGATAACTTCTAGTCTTGTTGGTATGTTTCCGTTGTACCTTTATTCTGAGTTTTGAGTTGGGTAGATAATATCATCTTTTAATGCTTAAGCTATGGCGTCCGTATGTTGTGGGGCCCCGGCTGGACCCATATTATATGTGTTGGATCCCTAGTGGATTTGCGCTAGGTTCACTAACTTAGGATGTGACCCAACATGTATAGCCAGGGTCAAATTTGTGTCCTAGAGTCTAGGCCAAGTCCTTAGAGTCAATATCAGATGGACCAGCTATCAACAAGATCATCAGAGACTAAAGACTTAGAAGATTTCAAGACTAAGTAAAATGAGTTCGACGTTCGTCGAACTCAGGTCGACGAAAGGCGTTCTCAGCTCGACGATCTTGAGATATTTCTCTGAGCTGAGCTCGACGATCTTCATTCTTTGTTCGACGAAAACTGGGATACTTCAACAAACTAAAGTCAGGGTAACTCCAGATTATTCTAAGTCCCACTTCAGGCTTTGGTCGACGAACAAGATTCTGAGCTCGACGAATTTGGACCTCGAGTTCACAACAACCTTCTGTTAGAAGATCTCAGGTCAACGAAGTCAACTTCTCAGGCCGACAAATTCTCAAGTCGACGAACTGTGTTCTTTGGTCGACGAATTTTGGAACCAGAAGATTTGTGTCGACACCAACTATGTCGACACTGGAAGATTTGTGTCGACACCAAGAATAATCTGTCGACACCAACTATGTCGACACTGGAAGATTTGTGTCGACACCAAGAATAATCTGTCGACACCAACTTATGTCGACACCAGAAAACCTGTGTCGACACCAGAAGTTTTCATGTCGACACACAGAATATCAGTCAACACAAAATATTTGACTAAGTCCAGAATTGTTGCTGAACTCCAGTCGACGAATGCAATTGTCAGCTCGACGAACTTCAGACAGAAAAGGCAAAGTTCTGAAGCATGCAAGTTCTGTTATCCGCTCGACGAACTTGGAACTCAGCTCGACGAACAGAAGCTGTCTGGTCGACGAATACAAAACCTCAGTTCGACGAACTAGTAACTCAAATCGACGAATTCTGTTATTCGTTCGACGATTCCAGACTTAGCCATTTCCGGCATTCAATCCTCACTCAAATGCAACAATTTCTGACAGATTAAATGCTCAAACAATCTCTGAATGTAGCTGTTAGAGGAAGCATTAATTACAGTCTTCTTCAGGAATATTGCTTGCTGATTTTCCACGGGACAGTTGAGTAAATGAGTAAATGTCGATTATTCTCAAGGCGTTAGCATTTATTACAGAGGATTCAAATGTTTGAAAAGACATAGAAGAAAAAAAGATCGACAATCAGAAAGATTGGCGTACAGGAAAAATACTCATTCAGAAAAACACAGATAGACTGACTGAAGAATTCATATAGCACCAGAAAAGCTTCACACAAAAACTCATTCTGGAGCTTACAGTGATAGGCAGTGATATTCAGAAGAAGAAGAACAACTATAATATATCAAGGGTCTTCTTCTTCAATATTCTCTCCAGGACTTCTCCAAGGACAACAGATATCAAATCAGTCAAGAAGATTCTGCATCACTGCTTGTCAAGTGCACTGATTGAAGATCTATCACCCTACAGCAAAGCTCCAGATATTTCCTGAATCATTCTACATCTCAGGGGGAGCTTTTGTTAACATCATTCCACATAAGTCTTCTCTCTGATTGTTGACAGAGAAGACAAAATCACTCTCTCACCCCCCCCCCCCCCCCCCGTGCACAAAGGGTTGTCATCTCCCTTCAAAAGTGATTTCTGGTTGCAAGTCTCCTTACCAAAAGACTTGAGTTAGTTTTTGGGGGCCTGATCAAAACCCATTGGTGTGAGGCACCTGATCAAAAATCTGAGTGGATTCCTACCAAGGGTGGTAGAAGAGTGGATGTACCCAGTTGAGGGGGAACCACTATAAATTTCTTGTGTCGTCTGGTTGGTCATCTTTTTTCTTTTTGTTCTTGCTGTGTGTCTGTGATTAGGATTATTATTTTTTAGTTTTCAGTTTCTTAATTACTGCACCTTTCAGTTTACAGCAAAAGCTGTAACAGCACTGTTTGTTTTGGGATCTAATAAATTTTAAATATACTTTATTCACCCCCCCCCCCCTCTAGAGTATTGTAGATCTAACCCTCACTTTCAATTGGTATCAATGCAAGGTTCCTTTGGTTGCACAAGTTAATCCTTGAACCAAAGATCCTATGTTAGATCTACATATCACTTCGTTCACATTTTAAAGTAGAACCACAGCCATGGCACAGAACAAAAATTATGCAAGCACCAGACCTCCAGTTTGCGACTTGCAAAAGTTTGGAATCTGGAAGGCAAAAATCAAATTATACATGAATTCTATTGATGAAGATATTTTTGCTTCTATCTTGACAGGTGTACCTCAACCACCTGCTGCTGCTCCCAGCACTTCTACAGATATGACTGCAGTCCCTCCTCTAGACTATAATGATGCTTACAGAAAAGCCAAGATGGCTGATGCAAAAGCCATGAACATGTTGGCACAGAAAATGTCTGATGATATTTTCCAGAAGGTTGTTGATTGCACATCAGCAAAGGCCATTTGGGATTCCCTGAACTAAATGGTTGATGGATCAGCTGACGAAAGGAAGGATGGGAAATCAAATCTCATATACCAATATGAGAATTTCAAGAAGCACAAAGCTGAAATAGTCTCAGAGATGTATAATAGACTAAGCTCAATCATTAATGAGCTAAAAACTCTGGACAAGATCATCACTCTCACTGTAGTGAATGACAAAATTCTGATGTGCTTTCAAAGCTCATGGGACACAAGAATCTGGCCTATCAAGGAGGCTAGATGCCTGAATGAGATATCAACTGAATCTCTATTGGGCAAATTGAAATCTTATGAGCAGTTAATTAAGTCAAGGGAAGCTACTGAACAAAGAACACCTCCTGCAGCCAAAAGAGATCAGAACATAGCATTCAAAGCCTCAGAAGAATCAGAGTCTTCAACATCAATGAAGAACTTATAAGTCTCTTGGCTAAGAGATTTTTCAAGATGTCTAGAAAAGACTTCTGGAGGAAGTCAACAAGAAAGGATGACAGGCCAAAGTATTACAAGACACCAACAAAGGAAGTGGTGTGTTATGGATGCAGAAAGCCTGGGCACTTCCTCTCTAAGTGTACAGAGAATCAGAAGAAGGAGAAGAGAAGACAAAAGGAAAAGGATTCCAGAAAACATTTCGCAGCAAACCCTCTTCCAGCAAACACAAGAGGAAGGAAAAGGGGTTTGTAGCTAAGTCCTGGAGTGAGACTGAAGAGGAGTCAACATCTTCAAGCTCTAGTGAAGATGAAGAAGAGGAAAGAGCAAAAGAGGTTTGTCTCGTGGCAATTGATGCCTCAAGAAGCAACTCAGAAGAATGAGAGTCAGACAATGAGGGAGCTTCTGAATCAGAAGCTGATCAGGTATTATCATTGTTTTATTATAATTCAGAATCTTTCAAATCATATTTTAAAATCATGTGTTTAGATTTAATCAACCCTGAGAAGGAAATCAAACTTCTCAGAGATAAGCAAGTTAACTATGATAGCTTAGTATTAGAAAATACTAAATTGAAAAATGAAATAGATATGTTTAGTGAACAAATCACCCTTCTAAAAGATGAATTAAATAAGGCAAAACAGCTAGAAGAATCACTAAATGGAAGGAGTAAACAACTAGCAGAAATCACTAACACATCTAATGCTAGGTTTAATGGAAGTAGGTTAGGATTAGGTGCATCATCTAGTGAACCACCTGTTCTTCAGAAAAACCATCTATCAAAACCCATCAATTTTATTTCTGAGAAAGGAAAGAAGAATACTGATCAAGTAAATAAGGTAAATAAAATTCTTGAACAAATTAAAACTAAGGACAAAATGAAAAACCAGAAAACACTAAATAAAAACAAAGTTCTGCAATTTTCGACGACCTCAGATCGATGAAAAGGGGCCAGTTCATCGAACCCAGATCGAAGAACTCTGAACGCCAACTATAGCTATTATTATTTGTCTAACTGCGATCGACGAACTTTGTATGGTTCGTCGAGCAGAGATCGACGAACGTGGGGCGCAGAGAATGAACATGTTTATTCTCTGGGCAGAGATCGACGATCTCAATTCATTTCATCGAACTCTGCTCGACGAACTTACATAAATTCGTCGAACCTAGGAAGACTTAACCAAAACTATAACTGTAACAGAAACTTAAATACTTCTAGGAAATCATTCAATCTCCTAGCTGACTGGACCATTCCACCTAGGAGATACCACCCCCTAGGATATAAATATCAGCCAGAATTTTCTGTTATTTCTAGTTTCTCCTATCAGCCATACAAAGGGCCCAAGGTAACCTGTGTCAAAAATCACTAACTGTTTATATTGCAGGTGAAAAAGTGTCCAAGGGTAAATGAAACTTGGTACCTAGACAGTGGCTGCTCCAAGCATATGACTGGAAGCAAGGACATCCTATTCAACTACAAGTCCAAATTGGGGCCAAAGGTTATCTTTGGTGACTCAAAATGTGGTCAGTCAGAAGGAGTTGGAGAAGTAAAAAGAGGAGCTGTCGCATTCAGAAAAGTGACATATGTAAGTGGACCGAAGCATAACCTCATCTCCATATGTCAATTATGTGATGATGGTTATCAGGTATACTTTAACCCTTCTACTTGATCTATCATTGATAAAAATAATCAAACTGTTTTAACTGGAAGTAGACAAGGAAACATTTACTTAGTAAACTTTTCTTCTGCCACAACTAATATCCGCTTACTAAATTTAACTAGTAATCAGAATGATTTATGGCACAAAAGACTAGGACATGTAAATCTGAAAAATATTCTTAGGTTATCTAAGCACAACCTTGTTAAAGGTCTACCTTCTGCTCCCTACAAGAAGGAAGGTCTCTGCAGGGCTTGTCAATTAGGAAAGCAAACTAAAACTAGCTTCAAATCAATTAATAAGAGTGATTCACCTAGGATCTTGTACTTGCTACACTTGGATCTTTTTGGACCCATTGCAGTACAAAGCCTAGGAGGAAAATCCTACACCTTGGTTATTGTGTATGACTTCTCTAGGTTTAGTTGGGTATTATTTCTGAGAACAAAGTCAGATACATTCAAGGTTCTTACAGATTTTCTCAAGACCATACAGATTGAGTTCTCTACTCATGTTGCATTAATCAGAAGTGATCATGGCACAGAGTTTGAGTCTCTTCTTATGCATGAGTTCTGTGAGAAGGAAGGTATCAGACATTGCTTCTCAGCTCCTAAAACTCCCCAACAAAATGGGGTAGCTGAAAGGAAAAATAGAACACTCATTGAAGCAGCAGGTACATTACTTGCTGATGCATACATGCCACTAACCTTTTGGGCAGAGGCTGTAAGCACAGCAAACTATGTCCTGAATAGGAGTTTAATTCACAAACTAAAGAATAGGACTCCCTATGAATTGCTCAAAGGGAAGAAACCTAAAATTAACTATTTTAAAGTATTTGGTTGTACATGCTATATACACAACAACAAGAAATACATTAGAAAGTTTGAAGCTAAGGCTGAAGTGGGAGTTTTTCTAGGATACTCCCAAGTAAGCAAGGCTTTTAGGGTATTCAATAAATCAACCTTAAAAGTTGAAGAGTCTATTCATGTGTCATTTGATGAGACTAACATGTACTGCAAGGAGAAAGAAGTTTCTACGATTAGCAACTTGCAGGTACCCCACTTGTGTGAGACATTGGATGGACTAAACCTCACCCAAGAGGTTCCCACTCATCCCTCTCCACAGGTCATTGAAGATAGTGAAGAAGATGAAGCTGAAGAACATGAGCCTCAACCAACAGCAGATATAACTCCGCAAGAGGAATTTATTCAAAATGCTATTGCACAACCAACTCCACCCACTGATTTTGTCACAGTTAGGGATCACCCCAGATCTCAAGTAATTGGAGACATTTCAGCAGGTGTACAGACAAGGCATCAACTTAACCAAGACTTGATGCATGCATGTTTTCTCTCTCAGGTTGAACCTCTAACCATTCATGATGCTGAGCAAGATCCCCACTGGATCCTTGCAATACAGGAGGAACTAAACCAATTTGAGAGATGTAGAGTTTGGGATTTGGTTCCAAGACCCCAAAACTATCCAGTTATTGGAACCAAATGGGTTTTCAGGAATAAGCTTGATGCCCAAGGAGTTATTGTGAGGAACAAGGTTAGTCTTGTTGCTCAAGCATATAGGCAAGAGGAAGGAATTGACTATGATCAAACCTTTGCACCTGTTGCAAGGTTGGAAGCTATAAGGATTTTCCTTGCCTATGCAGCATTCAAAAGGTTCAAAGTCTTTCAAATGGATGTGAAAAGTGTCTTCTTAAATGGAGTGCTACAAGAAGAGGTTTATGTAGAACAACCTCTAGGTTTTGTTTCTCCAACTTATCCCTCTTATGTTTTTAGATTAAATAAGGCTCTTTATGGTCTAAAGCAAGCTCCAAGAGCTTGGTATGAGACTTTGGCAAGTTTTTTATTAGAGCATAAATTTACAAGAGCAACTGTAGATAAAACTCTATTCACTAGACATCATAAGGACCAAATTTTGTTATTACAAATCTATGTAGATGACATCATATTTGGCTCTACAGATTCAAAATTGTGCAAGAGGTTTTCTGACCTCATGCATTCTAAATTTGAAATGAGTAGCATGGGAGAGCTTTCATATTTCATTGGTCTCCAAGTGAAACAACTCCCTGATGGCATCTTCATCTCACAAGCAAAATATTCTAAAGAACTTCTAAAGAAGTTTGGGATGGCTGATGCCTCAGCAAAGAAAACTCTCATGGCCACAAATGCTGTTGTGGACTCTGATATACCAGGAAAACCTATAGATCAGAAACTTTATAGGGTCATTGTTGGGTCCTTATTATACCTCACAGCAAGTAGGCCAGATATTATGTTTGCTACATGCCTTTGTGCTAGGTTCCAAGTGAACCCTAAATAATCTCATCTAATTTTCTTAAAAAGGATTTTAAGATATATAAAGAGTTGTCCTAATCTATGCCTATAGTATCCTGCTGAATCAGAATTTGAGTTAACTGGATACTCTGATGCTGACTTTGCTGGATGTAGGGTAGATAGGAAAAGTACTTCAGGAACTTGTCAGTTCCTGGGTATGAGATTAGTATCATGGTTCTGTAAAAAGCAAACATCAGTGTCAACTTAAACTGCTGAAGCAGAATATATTGGAGCAGGCAGTTGTTGTTCACAGATGCTCTGGATACAGAATCAGCTCCTAGATTATGGGTTCAACTTAAATAATTCAGCCCTATTCTGTGATAATACTAGTACTATAGCCATAACACAAAATCCAGTTCACCATAGTAGGACAAAGCATATTGATATAAGATATCATTTCATTAGGGAGTGTGTAGACAAAAATAAGATTAAGCTTTTCTATATCTACACTGATTTACAGAAAGCTGACATATTCACCAAACCTCTAGATGAGAAAAATCATGATTTCTTTCTAAATCAGCTGGGAATGATCAATGGAGAAGACTTAACTTAAGTTTTGTCTGCATTCGACGAATTTTCCACAGTTCGTCGAACGGAGTTCGACGAACCGGGGAAGGTTTGAGAGATATTCGTCGAACGGAGTTCGCCGAATTCCCTGTGTGAAACAATTTTCGTCGACCGGAGCTCGACGAACTTGCTTCAGAAGATATTCGTCGATCGGAGTTCGACGAATTGTCTTCAAGTCTTCTGAATGAGATCGACAAATTATTTATTATTAGCTCATTTCGTCAAACTCAGTTCGAATAATTTATTGTATTTTCGTGGAACGGAGATTGTCGATTCATATTCTAGAAAACCGTATATCTAGGTTTTCTTCGACCTCCATCCCACGCTTTCTGTTCCCTTGCACTTGACCGTCGTTTTCTCTGTCTTTCTTGCAGGTGATCTAAATGGCGATTCCAGCAGGAGCTCTAGCCGCTATGAAGTTTGACACTGGATTTGATGTCGACTTCGAATCATTCCAGCACTCAGATCCAAACTTTCTATATATTCTGGAACTTCTGGAAGAATAGAATCTGAAGAACCTGATGACCACCAGGATAAAGTTGGAAGGAACAGAAATCAGAGAATGGGTCTATACTTCATCCACTTCTGCAGACAATATTATGACAGGATCAATCGTCGGTAACACTATCTCCTTAACCCCCGCGGTTTTAACTGAAATATTTGGTTTGACAAATGGAGAAGAGGAATTAGAAATTGATTATGAAGAGTTTAATATGATGCTAAATCTGATGGGTTATGCTGGTGACAACCCAAATAAAATGTTGAAGAGGCATTTGTCTGCAGCATACAAGTTCCTGGCAGACATTGTTGGGAAGGTCTTTCTTGGCAAGCATACTGCCCATGACTACATCACAAGACATCAGTTCTTGGTCATGTGTGCAGTAATAAACAAGAAGCAAATAGACTGGGCACAACTTCTGTTTGACTTGATTAAGAAGAAGAATACCAAGAAGGAAGTAAATTTTGGAAGGATCCTAGGGATCTTCCTCAAGTAAAAGGCTGCTGAATCACTGCTCTCCTAGACCATATTCATTAATGCCAGTAAAAGGCTCACCTGTGCCTTATTTGGCAGGTGGGAGAGGACAATCACCAAGCCCACTAAGGCTTCTACCTCTTCCACCCCAGCTTCTGAAGGCACCAGGGCTGTTAAAGCCACTCCCACACCTGCTGAAGAGATTCATCCCACTCCACCATCTCTTCCAGCACCCCTTCCAGCAACACAACTCACTTCCTCTCCCATTATTTCTTCACCACCCCAATCACCCCAGCATACTCATGTGCCTACTCCACCTCCATCTCCACCACTTGACATCACTGACATTTCATCTACCCCTCTTCAAGAAAAACCACAACCAACACCTCCTGAATCACCTCAAGACACCTACATTCCTACACCACCACAGTCTCCACTTCCCCCACATTTATCTTTCATACCATCCTACATCTTACCATAAGACATCATAATGCAAGATGCCACCCTTCCATTCCCATCACCATCACACCTTCACATACCTGATGTTCCACCCTTCATTCCATCACTAGTTGCCACCTCTTCCACACCAATTGCAACATCATCTCCAACTTTCTCTCTGGACCCCTCTACCATCTCATCTATCATCACCATCATCACCCCTCTTATGAAATCCCTAATAGCAGAGGCCATTACACCTTTTGTTACCACCATTCAATCTTTATCTGCTCAAATCTCTGCCCTCACTGCAGCCCCCTCCTCAGTTAGGGGCCTGGCCTCAGTTCCCACTGAGACCAGGCAGGGGGAGATGCCTGATGATGAAGCAGCAACCACAGCTTCAGATACTTCAAATCCAGCACCAGCAGATACTCCAGTCCCCCCATCAGCAGATACAGATTGTATAGATACATATTTATTTGATTTAATTGACTTTATTGATACTGATATGGACATTGATGAAACTGTTGGTGATTTTATCCTCAATCCCACAGTTAATTTACAAGAATTACTGGAAACTTTTGACACTGTACATATACAGTATCTTCCAGGAGAATTTACTAAGCCACAGTTGGCTATTGTACCTTATACTCCTCCTATCAGTCAAGCAGTTGCTAAGCAACTATGTGACAGTTTTGAAATTCTAGTTTCTGCACCAACCTCTACAGTCATTCCATCCCCTCCAAAAGCTATCTCAGCACCAATCTTTGTGATGGATGACTCCCCTATACCAGATCTAGATGAGTTGATCTTAGCTGATATTGAAGAAGAAAATAAGGCAGCAACTGAAAGCTCTGTCCCAATTACTTCTGATTCCTGTATAGTCTGTTCTTCAACTACTGCTGAAGCTCCAGCTTTAGAAACTTCTGCTCCTACTCCAGAAAAGATTGCCACTTATGATAAAGCCTTGAAAGCACTGGATGCTCTATATGATAACCCTCAGGGTTCCAGCAGTGAAGATGATGAAGATGATGATGAAGAAGATTCAGATGAAGAAACTACTAAGAAGAAGAAGAAAATGTTGTCGAAGAAAAGGAAATCCCCTCCTCCTCCTCCTGCTAAACCAAGCTCAAAGAATGACACCCCATTCTACATCCTTCAAAATATTACTCCTTATAAAGGAATGTCAGCATGGATGTGGCTGTCTAAAAATCAGCAAAAGGAGAGGAAAAGAAGTAGGAAATATTCTCCACCACCAGTTCAGAGATACAGAAGAGATCCACCTCCTCCACCTCCTCCAGCAGCTGGTTCCACTGGCTCTAGCTCTCAGAGATCTGCCCCTATGCAAACTTATCAAAGACATCAAGGGAGATCCTCTAGAAGCAGTCAGCAAAGGCATCATTCTTCAGGAAATCAACAGCAGCAACAGTCAACTCTCTTTGCAGAACAGAAAACTAACAGTCCTGAAAGACCATATTCACCTCTTGTTCCTTTTGAGGATCCTGAGACAGCAAACACTACTAGAATGGCCAGGTTCCAGGAAATTGTTGGTCTATCCTTGATTAACAAAGCAAAAGCTGAAGGCAAAGACATATCAGAATATACAACTATGTCAAAATACAGGAAGGAAGAACTAAAAAGATTTGATAAAGCCAACAAACTGTTTAATGTTGATGATTACATGAAGCTCCATCCTGAAACAGTTGTCCCCAGAACTACATCACTGAAGATTATTGGGCAGCTGACATGATAATAATACAGGCACAGGCTTTGGATCCAAAGAGAGAAATTATCTTTACCAAGCCAGGAGAAAAGCCTAAAGAGGACAAGACCATAGAGAAGAAGCAGAAGAAGTAATCCTTACTCTGTTTTAATTTCCTTGCTTTTCTGTCTGCATTTGCTTTCAAACTGTGTTATCTGTTTAAACAAAGCTTATGTACATATATATCTGTTGCATGTGTTGGTAACTCTCTGCCAGATATATCTTTTTCTTGCTTTGTTTATTTTTATGTCTATGTTTTGAGTCTATTAGTTACCTCACCCAAATAGGGGGAGATTGTTGGATCCCTAGTTTATTTGGGCTAGGTTCACTAACTTAGGATGTGATCAAACATGTATAGCCAGGGTCAAATTTGTGTCCTAGAGTCTAAGCCAAGTCCTTAGATTCAATATCAGATGGACCAGCTATCAACAAGATCATCAAAGACTCAAGACTTAGAAGATTTCAAGACTAAGTAAAATGAGTTCGACGTTCATCGAACTCAGGTCGACGAAAGGCGTTCTCAGCTCGACGATCTTGAGTTATTTCTGAGCTGAGCTCGACGATCTTCATTCTCTGTTCGACGAAAACTGGGATACTTCAACAAACTAAAGTCAGGGTAACTCCAGATTATTCTAAGTCCCACTTCAGGCTTTGGTCGACGAACAAGATTCTGAGCTCGACAAATTTGGACCTCGAGTTCACAATAACATCTGTTACAAGATCTCAGGTCGACGAAGTCAACTTCTCAGGCCGACGAATTCTCAGGTCGATGAACTGTGTTCTTTGGTCGACGAATTCTGGAACCAGAAGATTTGTGTTGACACCAACTATGTCGACACTAGAAGATTTGTGTCGACACCAAGAATAATCTGTCGACATCAACTATGTCGACACTAGAAGATTTGTGTCGACACCAAGAATAATCTGTCGACACCAACTTATGTCGACACCAGAAAACCTGTGTCGACACCAGAAGTTTTCATGTCGACACATAGAATATCAGTCAACACAAAATATTTGACTAATTCCAGAATTGTTGCTGAACTCCAGTCGAAGAATGCAATTGTCAGCTCGACGAACTTCAGACAGAAAAGGCAAAGTTCTGAAGCATGCAAGTTCTATTATCCGCTCGACAAACTTGGAACTCAGCTCGACGAACAGAAGCTGTCTGGTCAACGAATACAAAACCTCAGTTCGACGAACTAGTAACTCAGCTTGACGAATTCTGTTATTCGTTCGACGATTCCAGACTTAGCCATTTCTGGCATTCAATCCTCGCTCAAATGCAATAATTCCTTACAGAATAAATGCTCAAACATTCTCTGAATGTAGCCATTAGAGGAAGCATTAATTACAGTCTTCTTCAGGAATATTTCTTGCTGATTTTCCACGGGACAGTTGAGGAAATGAGTAAATGTCGATTATTCTCAAGGTGTCAGTATTTATTACAGAGGATTCAAATGTTTGAAAAGACATAGAAGAAAACAGGATCGACAATCAGAAAGATTGGCGTACAGGAAAAATACTCAGTCAGAAAAACACAGATAGACTGACTGAAGAATTCATATAGCACCAGAAAAGCTTCACACAAAAACTCATTCTGAAGCTTACAGTGATAGGCAGTGATATTCAGATGAAGAAAAACAACTATAATATATCAAGAGTCTTCTTCTTCAACATTCTCTCCAGGACTTCTCCAAGGACAACAGATATCAAATCAGTCAAGAAGATCCTGCATCACTGCTTGTCAAGAACACTGATTGAAGACCTATCACCCTACAGCAAAGCTCCAGATATTTCCTGAATCATTCTACATCTCAGGGGGAGCTTTTACTAACATCATTCCACAAAAGTCTTCTCTCTGATTGTTGACAGAGAAGACAAAATCACTCTCTCACCCCCTCCTGTACAAAGGGTTGTCATCTCCCTTCAAAAGTGATTCCTGGTTGTAAGTCTCCTTACCAAAAGACTTGAGTTGGTTTTTGGGGACCTGATCAAAACCCATTGGTGTGAGGCACCTGATCAAAAATCTGAGTGGATTCCTACCAAGGGTGGTAGAAGAGTGGATGTACCCAGTTGAGGGGGAACCACTATAAATTTCTTTTGTCGTCTGGTTGCTCATCTTTTTCTTTTTGTTCCTACTGTGTGTCTGTGATTAGGATTATTACTTTTTGGTTTTCAGTTTCTTAATTACTGCACCTTTCAGTTTACAGCAAAAGCTGTAACAGCACTGTTTGTTTTGGGACCTAATAAATTTTAAATATACTCTATTCACCCCCCCCCCTCCTATAGAGTATTGTAGATCTAACCCTCACTTTCAATATGGTCATTACAGGGGAGGTGTTGCACATCACCTATTCAACCTCCTCTCGGTGATTTAGGTAGATGCTAGATACTTTCAATGGAGTACCGTAATTATCGTGTTAGATCGAGATACCAGGTTTACGTCTCATTTTTGGAAAATTTTACAGGAAGGGTTGGGTACCGACTCAGATATTCAACCGCTTATCATACGCAAACTAATGGTCAGCGGAGAGATTTAATCAAATTTTGGAAGATATGATTAAATGCTGCATCTTGGACCTTGGAGGATTGTGGGACGAGCAGCTTTGATTGATGGAATTTGCTTATAATAATAGTTATCAGGAAAGTCTGTAGATGGCCCCCTTTTGAGGCTTTATATGGGAGACGTTGCAGCAGTCCCTTATTTTGGGCTGAAGTTGGTGAAGCACCGTTGTCGGGTTCGGAAGCCTTGGAAGAGATGAATACTTCTGTGACGCATATTCAAGAGAAGCATCGTATAGTTCAGGAGCGTTATGAGAAGAACGCTAATCGGCGAAGGATTGATTTGGAATTTGTAGTTGGGGACATGGTTTTTCTCAAGGTTTCACCGATGTCTGGTGTTAAGAGGTTTGGAAGGAACCACAAGTTGGATCCCAGCTATATGGGACCTTTCAAAGTTATTGAAGGCATCAGAGTGTCAGCTTATAGGCTGGTAATGCCCGCAAATTTTCTTGGTGTGCACGATGTGTTTCGTGTGAGCTAATTGCATAAATGTGTGTTGTTCTCGACTCGGTGCCCTAGTTGCAGCCGAATCTTTCTTATGTCGAAGTGCCTGTTCGCATTCTAGATACTCAAGAACAAGTGTTGTGAAGGAAGACAATACCTATGATCAAAGTTTTGTGGCGAAACCAAGACGTGGAGTGCGCGACTTGGGTGTTAGAGTCAGCTATGAGGGAGTCTTATCCTCATCTCTTTTCGTAGTTTCTTTTGGTAAGTGTTTCTATTCAAAATCCCTTGGTTATTTTCCTTCTTTAGTAGATTCAGTTGTATATTAAGTTTTGGGACAAAACTTTCTTTTTGGGGAAGTGGCTGTAATGCCACTGATTTTTCAATGTATATTTTAATTCCTTTAGTAGCATATTTTTGACATCAGGGTGTTACGTTGACGCGTAGTTGACGAGTATTGTTGCTGGAGTGTGAGTTTTGCTCACTGGTATCCGAGGTTTTGACTTAGAATATTAGCATGGCTAATTTCTAGTGTGTTTTCGAAATTTCCCTTGCAAACCAGGTTTATTTTGGAACTCGGTGGAGCCTTTTAGGGATATTTGGTGTTTTAACTTCGGGGAGTTTTTACCCGATTTTGGTTTGTCAGATTCTGATTTCGACTTCGCCATTGGTTTTGTAGCATCGGTATTTAACTTCGGTGCGAATTTCATGGAAATTTGTGTTGATTCGAGTTTTTGGTCGTTTGGATATTTAATTAATAATGTATATTATATTATATATATATAAGCGTGTATGTTTTGCCGGAACCCTATTCATCGTCTTCTTTCGAAGACGTATGACCGATTCACGGAAGAGAGAATGCAGCGGACATCGCATGCTTTCGGCCATCGAATGTAGGAGTTCTGGTTCTCGGAATCATCGTCGGAGGGTAGATTCGGAAAGCTCTCGCCGAGATTTACATGTGTGCGGTAAGTTTCCGCGTTTATATTATTTTTGATGTTAGAATTTTTGATCTTGACACTTGTTTGTCACGAGAAGTGTCAGGAATTGTTGCCTAAGAGTTCTTACGGGAGATCATTGGAGCGGAGCGCTCGTGACGCCGGATTTTGGACGATCTTGAGGCAAGTGTGAATCTTCCCCTTGCTATTTTCATGCTTTTCATTCCCTTCTTTTTCTTCCCACCTTAGAATGTAGTAGTAGTGCAAGGTTCGGCCAAGATCGATCTGCTGAGTAGTGTGGGATTTCCGGCCAAGGTAATTTGATCGGATAATGGTTGAGTCCGGTTAGAGGAAATCCATCGATTATAGGGGAGTCAACCTAAATTTAATTCATCATATATGGTGGGGTCAGACTGAATGAAATTCGTCAAATATGAGTTTTGTGGCTAAGTCAGATTCATCGGGTACTCTCGACGAATTCGTTGAGTATCAGCCTTGGTGTCGAGTGATTCTGCATTCGTTGAATTTAGGCATCGAGTTTGTCGAGTATCAGTCTTGGCGTTAAGGGAATTTTGTTTTGGCGCCGAGAGCGTCGAGTGACCTGTGAGTCTAAGTCTTTTTCGTCGAGTTAAGACTATTTGGCGTCGAGTGCGTCGACTGAAACTGTATGGCGTCGAGTGCTTTGAGTATAAGTTCCTTTGGTATCAAGAGCATTGAGTAAACTCAGCTAGGCATTGAATGAACTCAGCTAGGCCTCGAGTGATGTAATGTTCATGGAGTTAAGTCCATGCATTGAGTGAAACTGCCTTGGCTTTGAGTGAACTACAAATTCGTCGATTATACTCGAAGAATTTTTCACGGACTTGGTGATTTGTGCTGATTCGTCGAGTATCAAGGTAATGTTATTCGATTCGTCGAGTATTGCCAGTTAGCCAGATTTTTGCTAAGTAGAATTCGTCGAGTGTATATTGCATTTGTCGGGTATACTCGATGAATCAGTGTGGACTTAGAATTTTCTTACCAAATTGAGTCCAATTCGTCGAGTTTGGCCTTAAGGTGATTTTCGAGATTTTTCATCCTTTTTTCCTGTGGAGTAATCTTGTGTTTCGGTTAGTGTTTTATCAGTGTTATATAGATGCTTTTGGTGTGGCCCACGGTTGGCAGTGGATAAAGGACCACCAACCTAAGGCCAGCTTATGAATATTTGCCCTGGTGGGTTTGCCAGGTCGGGGTTTGTGACTGGGTGTGAAAGGGTAGGTTCCCACCACCTCAGGTGCCAGTTATTCCGCGGTTTTGGGTGTGTCGAGTTATCAGACCACCTTTCCTTGGGCCCTTATGGAGTTTTTATTATTTGTGGGTTGGGTAGGTTCCCACCACCACGGGTGCCGGATTTTGTCGGTGTTCATGTGTAACACCTCCATCCGTCACATGAAATATAATAGAGGGTCCGACCGGGGACCACACCATATTCCACAGACAGGTAGTAGGATTACATGTTAATATCAAAAACTACTCGAATCCTAACTCAAAGCATTCTAGTGGAAGCTTCGGTGGTTAAATTTTGAACTCAAGTACAACAGAAATGTCCACTATAAATACACATGAATGTTATAAAAATACACAAAAGTCACTCGATAGTCATTGTCGCCCGGCAATAGTTAACAGTGATCAAAACTGTTCTGGACTTAAGGCTTTACATTTACTCTTTACAAGGTGTGGATTACAGACATCGACACTCAGGATGGCCATACATGAAAGCAATAAACTTCACTTGGCCTTCGATGGCCGGTAAAGCTTCTAGGGATTTAGCCCGCTACTTCCCGCTCGGCACTCCAACACCTACACAGGGACAATGCACCACAAGGATGACAAACAAGGAAATGGTCAGCATTTAGCAGACCCATTTATAATGACCCCACCCATTTCTTGGGGTGACGAATCTCCTTCCCTACAATAGTAGCATATATATATTGGCAACAATAATGTGCATTTAAGCACTAATCACCACAGACGTAGGCTCAATGGCCACACGCCTTGTGCACTCAGGGCACATTTTCGGTGTACCAAACTTCTCGGATACCAACTCCCGTTTAGAAATCCAAGAAATAACGGTTCATTCTTGAGCATTTTAGTATTTTTGGCCCCAGGCCTAAGACTCTCATTATGCCATCCGACGAGAGCCAATTACTTTAGGCAATCTAATCAGGGTAGACATAACGCAGGTACAGTTCAGCCACTTCCTGTTGCTTAGATCGCCATGTCACTTCTGAAAGCCAAAGCAATCATGGATAATAGACAAGATGTGGGTGGACCTCCACTTTCCCGTACGGCTCAATAGCCTTTAGAGCTGGGCATAAAGGCTCTCACGGCCATAATAGTTGGCCTCCAAGGCTCAACTCACATATTAGCCCAATTGCCTTAGCAAGAAAGGCTTTACACCAAAATATGTTGGCATTCATGGCCACCATAGCTGGGAACTACAGGCTCTCAGCTTTTCATACATGACCCCCAGGTCTCCCTAAGATAGGCCTCACAAACATAGCTCATTGGGAGCTATTGCCGGTGATACTCACTATCGCCTGGCGATATTCAACAGTTTTGCAAACCATGGAATTTCCTGGTTATTTTCCTGGAGAGCATCTCCAGTACTTCCTGCTACTCCCATTTCACAGGTATAACTCACAGACCCCGTAAACTACCCGTTTATACGCAAACTCTTCTCCGGCCCGCAGAATAAAACATCAACAATCCAAATCAACCTGTCCGGATGGGCTTCACACAGCATGCATATTTCGTACTTCAAAATTTCCGGATCTATATGCAAATTTAATCGGGGATCACAAAGATTGACACACTGAAAACCACCCTTTTTTCACCTTTTGGTGAGGGGTTCCATGCATGTATGAAAATTGAGTACTTCACTTGTCCAAGGAGAAAATTGTTACCCTTGTAATCCATTTTGGAGCCATGGCGAAGATTTTTGTCCAGTTGGAAAGGAGCACCTCTCTTACCTCTTCGCGGATCTAGCCTTGGATTTTGATTCCGTTCATTGGATCTCCTCCACCAAGCGTTTTAAGATCAGACTCCGCCTCAGCCTTCTTCCTTAGCTCTTTTCTCTCAAGATCTTGATTAAAGGAGCAAAGAGAGTGAAAGAAGAGAAATGAATCTTCTCTCCACCCCTTCTTTAATTAAGTGGTCTCGGAATTAATTCCAGCCATAGGATCCTCACGTCAAAAGGAAGCAAAGTCCGAACTTTTAGCCGAATAGTCAACATTAACACTATCGCCTGGCAATATCCACTATCGCCTGGGCGATATCATTGAAAGTTGCTTTGACCCTGTTAACCACCGCTCTTCGGCCACCGCCCAGCCATCTGACACGTGTCCACACATATGTGGCAGTATCGTCTGGCGATACCCACTATCATTGTTCTGATAGTTCACTCAACACTTTACAACGTCGAGTGCGTTGAGTTCACTCAATGCTTTATGGTGTCGGGAGCGTTGAGAGCTGGGGTTATCTCCACGTGATACCCACTATCGCCACGCAATAGTCTCTTATTCAACGATTCATCAAAAGGCATCAAGTGTGTTTAGCTCACTCAACGCTTCATGTCGTCGAGTGCTATTGCTATCACCGTCAGCGATAGCCACTGTCGCCTGACGATAGCGACCAAAAGTTTTGCTGTCAAATTTGCGGTTTTACAACCCTCCCCTCCTTACAAAAATTTCATCCTGAAATTTTAAAAGAGTAAAAAAGGAAACAAAACAGCAATTTATATGTTACAACATATTTTATTATCGAAAAACAATGTTACAACATTATTTTACAAATAATTCATGGTATTCCTCGTGCATGATTTGCTAACGCTCCCATGTCAGCTCTTCATGGCCACAGTTGTCCCACCGGACTTTGATCATTCTGATTGTCTTATTTCGCAGCTGCTTGATCTTTGTATCCTCGATTCGAATGGGCCGAACGTTTCTCATCAGCCTACTATTGACTGGTACTTTATCATCCGCAACTACTTGAATTGGCTCTTTCATTGCTTTTCGCGGCACCGATATGTAAAACACATCATGCAAGTTACTTAGCTCCGCCGAAAGATCTAACTGATAGGCAGTTTCTCCAATTCGCTTAACCACTTTAAAGGGACCAAGATACCTCTGACTCAACTTTTGAAATGTCAAATCTTGGACATAGCTTTGAATGGCTTGATCTTTAAATATACCCAGTCGCCCACCGCAAACTCCACATTTCGGTGTTTGGAATTGTAGTATTTTGCTTGACTATCCTGGGCTATCAGTAGCCGCTGTTTTATAGCGCATATGGTCGAATTTGCACCTTCGACCTCCCTACGCTTATATAGCTTTGACTCGCATGTTTCCTCCCCAGCTAATGATGTACGACACTTGATACCATATAAAGTTTCAAAGGGCATCATCTGTATGCTAGCTTGATAGCTATTGTTGTAGGTGAACTCAATCATATAGAGGTGATTTTCCAACCTTTTCCCGAAATCTAGGGCGCACATACGGAGTATATCCTCCATTGTTATGTTGGTCTGCTCAGTCTGACCATCCATTTGTGGATGGAAGGTCGTACTGAACTTTAACTCGGTACCCAATAGTTGATGGATTCACCTCCAATCACTTGAAGTGAAATGCCCATCTCGGTCACTGACGATGTTATGGGGCACACTGTGCAATCGTACGATGTTATCAACGTACAGCTTGGCCAATTTTTGCACTGAATCGCCCTTCCTATTTGGTATGAAGTGCTACATTTTTGTTTTTACCGGTCAACGATCACCCACACGACATCATTTCTGCTCTAAGATCTCGGCAGTCCATGCAGGAAATCCATAGAAATGTCATCGAACTTCCATACCGGGATTTGTAACGACTTCAGGAAATTTCCAGGTTTCTGGCATTCAGCTTTCACTAAGACACAAGTTTGACATTTTGTCACGTAATGAGCTGTGTCTTTCTTAAAACATGGCCACAAGAACACCTTCTTCATATCCCTGTACATTTTTGTGCTCCCTGGGTGAATTGAGTACGTTGTGAAGTGTACCTCATCCATCAATTCCTCCCGTAGTTTACCCACACTTGGGACGCAGAAACGACCATCTTTTCTCAAAAGGTCGTCTTCCATGGAGAATTGGGAATTTGACCCAGCCACTGCATAGTGTTGTATACTTTCATTTAGTTCCGTTGCTCGCCAAACCCTGTCTGCAAGGTCATATTGTAACTCTGTCCAGTTCAGGCATGCATTTGCAGTAGCATTCTTGTCAACACAAGAAATCTCGAGGGCCTCCAAATCATGGATCAGACGCTTATCATGCATCTACAAGCCCTTGTCGAAGTCCGCTGACTCAAGGCATCTACGACCACATTCCCTTTCCCGGGAGTATAATGAATATTGAAGGTGTAGTCCCCGAGGAACTCCATCCACCCCCATTTCCGCATATTTAGCCCTTTCTGATTCAAGAGATACTTAAGGCTCTTATGGTCCGTGAAGATGTCAACTTTCACGTCATATAAGTAGTGATGCCACAATTTAAGTGTAAATATCGCTGCCGCCAACTCCAAGTCGTGGACAGGATAGTTTGCTCATGCACTTTCAACTGGCATGAGCCATATGCTATCACTTTTCTAAACTAAAGAAGCATGCTTCCTAAGCAGCTCCCTGAAGCATCATTATATACATCAAAGCCATTTGTACCATATGGCGACGACAAAATAGGCACCGTGGTCAAATGATTCTTTAACTCTTCAAAAGCTCGTGCGCACTCTAGCGTCCAAATGAACTTCTGATCCTTCCTCATCAGTGTGGTAAGAGGTAAGGCGATCTATGAGAAGTTTTCTACAAAGCATCTGTTGTAACTTGCCAGTCCAAGGAAACTTCAGACTTCTGTAATAGTATACAACATAGGCCACTCCCATATCGCAACTATCTTCGCTGGATTCACCACAATACATTCTCCACTAACTATATGGCCAAGAAAGGCCACTGATGATAGCCAGAACTCACACTATGAGAACTTAGCATAGAGCTTGTTTCTTCTCAAGGTTTGCAACACTATCCACAAATGCTTCGCATGATCTTCTTCATACTGAGAGTACACTAAAATGTCATCAAAAAAGATGATTAAAAACAGGTCCAAGTACTCTCGAAACGTTCAGTGCATTAGGTCCATGAACACCGATGACACATTTGTTAGCCCAAACGGCATTACAGTGAACTCAAAATGATCATAGCGTGTTCCAAAAGGTGTCTTGGGAAAGTCACATTCCCGAATTCTCAACTGGTAATAGCCAGACTTTAAGTCTAGCTTTGAGTATACCGTTGATCCTGCCAGCTGATCGAACAAGTAATCAATTCATGGTATTCGATACTTGTTCTTTTCCATCAGCTTGTTCAGTTCTCGATAGTTAATGCATAGCCGCAAGCTTCCATCCTTCTTTTTCACAAAGAGGACCGGTGCGCTCCAAGGTGACATACTTGGGAGTATATAGCCTTGCTCCATCAACTCTTACAATTGAACTTTTAGTTCTGTCATCTCCTTTGGTGCAACACGATACGGCGAGCGGGTCACAGGTTTCGCACATGGCACCAACTCAATAGGGAATTCAATCTCCCGCTGGGGCGGTAACCCCGGAAGATTCTTAGGAAACACATCTGCATACTCCTATACAATAGGAACGTCACTCACACTGGGCTTGGGCTCAATAGCGTCCATTAGCGTGAAGAACAACTATGTGCTCTTCCGAACTGCCTTGACTACCTGGAGAGCTGACATCAATCTCTTGCTCGATCGTTGCATACCAGCAAATTTAGTCTCTCGTTCGGTGTTCTGTCCCAATGTGACTTCCATGGAGTTGCAATCTATATAGGCACGCTGCCTCGAGAGTCATTCTATACCAAAGATTACATCAAACTCTGATATTGGCAGCACAGATGCTTTCAATCCAAAATCTTGACTTCTTATTCGCACCTCAACACAGCAGGCTCGATCTACTCGCATTAAGCACCTGTTAGGTAGCAACACATTCAATCGATCTATCATCATAAGCAAAGGCGCTCTGATACTCCCCACGAAGTCCTCAGACAGAAAGGAATGAGAAGCTTATGTATCGAACAGTGCTCTCACCGGATATTCCGATATCAGGACAAAGCCTAATTCAAACCAATCATACACAAGAAACGCATATGTTATGAAAAACAGTAAAACTATATCTTAACTCATAACTGTTACGACGTCACTTTGTTTTATGGTCTCATGATGGCCAAGATTATAGACTCGTGGTTGCGCTTGAGATGAAGTTGACTCCACCACTTCCTTTACCTTTTCAGCATAAGATGCACCCATCTTTTTCTCCCCCTTTGGAAGGCTACTCCAACAATCTTGAGTCATATGCCCCACCTTACCACATGTATAACATGTGAGAGGAATTTTTCTGGCCGTCACTTCATGCTTGCTTGAAGAAGCAGCAGGTCCTGAAGAACTAAATTTTGACTTCCACCTCTTTCGGTACTCAGACATTGAGGAATGTGGCACTTTGAAATATGACTTCTTTACGTCTAGATCATTATTACGATGCACGTGCTTCATATCCTCTGTAAGTGAATGGGCCGTATTGAACAAGGTAAGAAAACCCTGCGTCATAGGTCCTAAGAGAAGTAACCGTAGGTCATTTCTCAGCCCCTCATAGAACTAATTTGTTTTCTGTTCCTTGTCTGTAAACGTAAAGCCTGCATATCTTCCCAATCTCATAAAGTCGTGCAAGTTGTCATTCATCGACCTCTCTCCTTGAGTTTGCCTTTGAAATTGGTTCTCCATCGTAATCTGCTATGTTGATGGAAGGTATCTCTCCAGAAAACACCTTGAGAACTCCTCCATTGAGATCTTGATCAACGGCCGGCCGGTAAACTGGTGTAGCTCTAGCTCATCCCACCATAGTATCGCCTCGCCATCTAACAAGAAGGTAGCCACAGTGACATTTTGCCACTTCTATGTTTCAGTTGCCGTCAGGACTCTCTTTATTCTTGAGAGCCAATCTTCGGCTTGTGTAGGTGTTCAAGTACTCGTAAACACAGGAGGATCGAAACTCATAATATGTTTCAATTGCTTCTCCATTGCTTGCCTTGCGGCCACTGGCTCAACGACCACTTGTCGCACTACTACATGCTCAACTACTCCAACTGGTTCTTGGACCACCGCAAGAGTAGGAGGTTGTCTCTGACCTCCTTGTTGCGCATTGATTAATGCAAACACAGCTTCAACAACCAATCGTATAGTTTCCAGAGAAGGAGGAGGTGTTAGTACCTCATTTGGTGCACTACTCTCCACCGGGCGTTGGGGTTCTTGTTGACCCGCACCACTTCTAGTCGCCTATAATGTGAAGTACACAATTAAGCAACTAAGAATATTGCCAAAAGTAATTAAAGGAACATGAAAGTCTCTCAAACATTTGTATTTTCATTCCTAAGTGGACATTCTGGAGTTCGTTTTGTTATAACGGTAAGCACATACACGTGCTCACCACCCCTCAAAAGAATTTGGCCACAAATTCGCAGAAGGAAGACCAAGACAAGCTGGTACCAAAATTGTAACACCTCCATTCGTCACATGAAATTAATAGAGGTTCCGGCCGGGGCCCAATACCATATTCCACAGACAGGTAGTGGGATTACATGATAATATAAAAAAATTACTCGAATCCTAACTCAGAGTATTCTATCAGAAGCTTCAGGAGTTAAATTTTGAACTCAAGTATAATAGTAATGTCCACTATAAATACCCAGGAATGTTATATAAAAATACACAAAAGTCACTATCACGGTAGATAGTCACTGTCGCCCGGCGACAGTCAACAATGATCAAAACTATTCTGGCCTTAAGGCCTTACATTTATTCTTTACAAGGTGTGGACTATAGACATCGACATGCAGTCCAGCCATACATGAAAGCAATAAACTTCGCTTGACCTTTGAGTGCTGACATAACTTCTGGGGCATTGGCCCGCTACTTCCCGCTCGGCTCTCCAGCACCTACACATTGACAATCCACCGCAAGGATGGCAAACAAGACAACGGTCAGCATTTCGCCGACCCATTTATAACGACCCCACCCCTTACTTGGGGTGGCAATTCTCCTTCCCTGCAACAGAAGCATATATATATATATATATATATATATATATATATATATATATATATATATATATATATATATATATATATATATATATATATATATATATTGGCAACAACAATGTGCAATTAAGCACTCATCACCACAGATGCAGACTCAATGGCCACACGCCCCGTACACTCAGGGCACATTCTCGGTGTATTGGACTTCCCGGATACCACCTCCCATTCAAAGGTCCAAGACATAACGGTTCATTCTTGAGCATTTTAGTCTTTTCGGCCCAGGCTTAAGACTCTCATTATGCCATCCGACGAGAGCCAATTACTTTAGGCAATCTAATCAGGGTAGACATAACGCAGGTACAATTCAGCCACTTCCTGTTGCCCAAATCGTCATGCCACTTCCGAAAGCCAAAGCAATCAAGGACAATAGACAAGACGTGGGTCGACCTCCCCTTTACCGTTCGGTTCAACGGCATTTAGAGCTGGGCACTACGGCTCACAGCTTTGTTATGGCTCTCACGACAATAATAGTTGGCCTCCAACGCTCAACCCACATACTAGCCCCATTGTATTAGCAAGACAAGATTTACACCAAAATATGTTGGCACTCATGGCCACCATAGCTGCGCACTACAGGCTCTTAGCTTTTCATACATGACCCCCAAGTCTCCCTGAGACAAGCCTCACAAACATAGCTCACTGGGAGCTATTGCCGGCGATACTCACTGTCGTCGAGCGATATTCAATAGTTTTTCAAACCGTGGAATTTCTTAATTATTTTTCTGGAGAGAATCTCTAGTACTTCCTGCTACTCCCTTTTCACAGGTATAACTCACAGACCCCGTAAACTACTTGTTTATACGTGAAGTCTTCTCCAGAATGCAAAATAAAATATCACCAATCCAGACCAACCTGTCCCGATGGGCTTCATACAGCATGCCTATTCCATACTACAAAATTTTTGAATCTATATGCAAATTTAATTGGGGATCACGACGATCGACCCACTGGAAACCAGCCTTTCTTCACATTTTAGTGAGGGGTTCCATGCACGTATGTAAATGGAGGACTTCACTTGTCCAAGGAGAAAATCGTTACCCTTATAATTTGTTTTGGAGCAGTGAAAAATGAGAAGAAAATGGACAAGAGGTAAATAACCGCAAATTGTTTTGCTCCAAAATTGTAAGTAATACATAGGTATGCCCCCTTATTTCAAACCCGAGCCTCCAGATTGTAGGACAAAACCCGTCCTATACCCAAACATTGGAGCCTCCAGGTCGTAGTACAAAACCCGTCCTGTATCCTCAAACCCTATAGGGGTGAGATTGTCACATCATTCCCTTAACCTATTAGACTACTCTTGTCTAAAGATTATTGGGCATGGTAACTTATGGTTAGTCCTTGGACTGCCCAGCGTATACCTGTTGAAGGACACTCGGGGGCAATAGGAAGTACGATTGGCTGAAGCCCAAAGTTCCATTTCTCGAGGACACTTACTTTTTTTAGTGTTTACCCCTTATTAATACCCAGCTCTCAATGTTACTTTTGAGTGAACTTAATGGCTTAAGGTATTATTGGGAGAACGACGGTCTTCCACCGGTCTCCGTTCTAATTACCTTCCTTGGGCTTTAGACTCTAACACTCATTTCTGTGTAGTGACCCACTTGACACCAACCAGGGTTCCAACTTACCAATATGCTTCTCAATCCAACCACCTATCATATCCCTTATGGGTCCTAATATTATGTGTTACTTAGCTAAGCTCAACTCATGGCCTAATGTTAACCCATATGAGGTGACTGTCAATTCCTTGGGATAAATGCCCCTAACTATTTATCATAGGTTTGTCATGTATGCAGTATTGATCATTCAAAATTTCATCATTTTTTTAATTATTTTGGACCATAATTTAAATTAATTAATTATGTGACCTAGGTCACTTTGAACATTAACTACTATAACCAGTGGTCCATTATTTCTAAATAAATTATCTGAGGTTCATCTATGTTAAAAATGTCTGTTCATCAAAAATCATGACTTTGCAAATTCAATTTTCATATATTTTCTATTTATGATTAAATCCATAAATAATCCATTTACCATATGAAGTACTAAAAATATAAAACCAAAAATTCCTAAAAAATTACCGGTGATCAAAATTGATATATTAATACTTAAGACAGAAATTCATGATTCTAGTCAGTTATTTAACCTAACATAATTTCATATGGACATTATTACCAAAATGCCACTACAAGGGTTTTCAGTATATGTGTTCATCTAAAAATTCTCAAATAATTATACTGCGTTTGAATCATAAAAATAGGATACTATAATTTTTTCCATAATTTTTCAACATTATTTTCCCTTACTTTTAAAATAATATCCAAAATTATAAAATTGTAAATCTACTATGTACACAAGATATATTCCTCAAATAGACTTATAAATTTTTTCAGAGATGTACAATGTCCTATTAGGGCTTGTATCAAAATTTTAGAATTTTACAAGATAAGTAGTCCTATAACTCATTTTAATTTCCAAAAGACTTTATTTTCCAATAATTCAAAATAATGGGATTTTTGTTACCAAAAATCCAACTATTTCTATGGAAGGTGTAATTCATCCCTATAAGCCTCTGTCCAAAATTCCATGGATATTCATTTGGCCAAATTGGCTAACTTCCCATTTTTACATTTGGCACCACATATTTACAAATCTACCTCCACCATGCACGTTGGATTTCTGTTGGATCCCTAGTTGATTTGGGCTAGGTTCACTAGCTTAGGATGTGACCCAACATGTATAGCCAGGGTCAAATTTGTGTCCTAGAGTCTAGGATAAGTCCTTAGAGTCAACTTCAGATGGACCAGCCATCCTCCAGACTATCAGAGACTCAAGAATTAGAAGATTTCCAGACTAAGTAAAATGAGTTCGACGTTCGTCGAACTCAGCTCGACGAAAGGTGTTCTGAGCTCGACGATCTTTGTTCTCTGTTCGACGAAACCTGGGATTCTTCAACAAGCTAAAGTCAGGCTAACTCCAGATTTTTCTAAGTCCAACTTCAGGCTTTGGTCGACGAACTAGATTCTGAGCTCGACTTACTTGGACCTCAAGTTCATAACTTCTCAGGTAGACGAAGTCAACTTCTCAGGTCGACGAATTCAGTACTCTACTCGAGGATTTCTGGTCTACTATTTGAATCCTTCTCAGTCAGAGACTTCTCAGATTCCAAGTCCACAATCATTCTTCGGTCGACGATTTTGGATCTCAGCTCGACGAATGAAGATTGACAGTTCGACGAATATTGTAGCAGAATTGACAAGATTCCCTTGAAGACAAATTGTTATTGTCTGGTCGACGAACTCATCAGCTCAGCTCGACAAACTGTGAACTCAGCTCGACGATTCCTGTTCTTTGTTCGACGATTCCAGACTTAGGTCTTCTCCAGTTTTCCGTCCCTTTTCTTGGCGATGATTCCTGAGTAATTAATGCTCAATCTTCTCAGAATGTTACCGTTGGAATGAGCATTGATCATGGATTATTTCATGTCGTTTTTCCATGGGACAGTTAGGGAAATCATTGATTGTCGCTTTCTTCCCAGGCCGACTGCATTTACTGCTCTAGGTTTCAAATTTCAAATGTTCTTCAGTCAGTCAAAAGTCAGAAAACAAAAAGAAGAAAAGATTAAGCAGTCAGACAGACACACAGACGGACATTGCACAGAAGAACAATCTTACAGAAATCAAAAGTTCTTTTCTGCAATCAGCCTAAGCCCGAGAACATCATCAAGAAGAAGAAGAACATTCAATATCCATCAAGAGTCTTCTTCTTCCAACCCTACAGGATAACTTCTGAAGTACAACAATTATTCTATCTGTCAAAGAAGTTCCTGAAGCAATCTCTGCTCCAGGCACTCAAGCCCTTTGAAGACCTGTCACCCTAAAGCAGTGCTCTAGATTTCCTGATCCATTCAAGATCATAGGGGGAGCAATCTGCTGAAATCAATCCACAAGTCTTCTCAGTTGTTATTGAGAAAGAGAAGACACTGTCACCCTTTTTCCATCCTATGTACAGGGTTTTAATTCCCTTTAAAATTATTCCTGGTTACAAGTCTCCTACCAAAAGACTTGAGGTTTTGGTTTTTGAGCACCTGAACAAAAGCTCATTGGTGTCAGGCACCTGATCAAATACCTGAGTGGATTCCTACCAGGGTGGTAGAAGAGTGGATGTACCCAGGTTGGGGAACCACTATAAATTTCTTGTGTCGTCTGCTTGCCCTTTTTCTTTTGTTTTGGTTGTGATCTGTGATTAGTTAGGTTATTGTGCTTCTTTCTTTATTTGCTAATCTGTTCACCTAGCTTTACAGCAAAAGTTGTAAAGATATTTTAAGAAATCACAATACTCTATTCACCCCCCCCCCCCTCTAGAGTATTTCAGCTCGACCTTCACTTTCAATTTCCCCAACATACAGAGGTCCAAATGGCTTGAAACTTTTACCATGGTCATATAATGACCCAATGGCAATGCCCCCCAAATTTGGAGGCATTTGGAAGAGGGAATCTTCCTATATTCCATTTATTTAATAAATAATATTTCTATAAAAACTATAGAAAAAACATCCTAAAAATTCTGATTTTTGGACAAGACCTAAGCCTAGCATAAAAGCATGTATGTCCAAAATTTCATGACATGTGGAGTTAGGGTTTGATTTGGGCACTCATTTAAACATTTGCCCTAACCTGGGACTAGTCTTAGTAGAATGGACCTACAGGGAGCTATATTGCTCTAAATTTCTAGTTTAAGGTTTCAAATTAAAGGTAAGGCCTAGATATACCTTTTTCATGTTGAGCATCATTTCTGAAAATGCATATAAGAGGCCTAAAATTTATAAACAATTTGCTATTCAATTAGTGATAGAAAATAAACATTTAAATTAACCTATAGTTTTAATATTAATAATGGGCGGCATCGGCTCATCTTCCCCAATGAGCCGATGGTCCAGATTTCCTCGACCTGTAGAAGCTTTATTTGGTATTTCCCGGCCATCTAGACAACGCCACCGCCGGCAATTGTCGTCACCACCTCCATTGAGGTGGCGGCTAGCGTTTCCCGGCGACGTGGCCGCCGGAGATGGCTCCTCCGGTGAACCCGAGCAAGAAGAAATGCTTGTCATGCTCCCTCTCACATGGAATCAGGCTCATTTGAGCTCGACATCTCTCCTAATGGATCTAGAAGACTAGCACAGAGGGAGGGGAGGAGAAACGGACCCTTAGACGAGCTTGACGGCCGGTTTGGTGGTGGTGCGCCATGGCCGACCCTTGCTACGGCGAGCTAGATAGTTTGCTGATTTCTCCGGCTAATCCTTTGCTTCTCAGGGCTCACTGAAGGTGATGGTGGGGTGGAATTGAGGTGAGGATGGCTGATTTATAGGCTTTGACTTAAGAGGAGTGGCTGAGCATGACCAGCCGTCATTGAGCAGGATTCCTCCATGCCGTCACGTGTCAGAATTCTATTTGACCATCAATTATTGTTTAAAATTAAATCTTCTTGAGAAGATCAACCTATTTATTAGGTTTTTGGAGAGAAACCGGTTCAAAAATGCCTTTTCTGAAAACCCATTTCAGGTCAAACTGAGCAGATAAAGCTTATACAAAAAATAGCTCCATGTCCAAAAGCATTGAGTGTGTTGACACCACACAATGTCGCGTTGAGTGGTGCCGACACCACTCAATGCCTTCAGCACTCCAGAATATCTTAAGTCAAAAGCATTGAGTGGTGTTGACGCCACTCAATGCCATCGGCATTCCAGCAATTCTAAGTCAAAAGCGTTAAGTGGTGTCGACACCACTCAACGCCGCGTTGAGTGATGTTGACACCACTCAACGCCGTCAGCATTTCAAAAATCCTAAGTCAAAAGCATTGAGTGATGTTGATACCACTCAATGTCGTGTTTGAGTGGCGTTGAGACCACTCAATGCCAACTTCATCCCGCAGCATCTAAGTAAAATGGAGTCAAGTGCATTGAGACCACTCAACGCCACATTGTGTGGCATCGAGTTCATTCGATGCTTCATCGAATGGCGTCGAGATCCCTCGACGCCTAAAATTTCCCAAGTATTTCTAAGTTAAATTCGTCAAGATCAGTTGACTCCTTTTCAAATGGCATAGAAATCACTCAATGCCTAAAGTTTCCCAAGTATTTTCTAAGTTAAATTCGTCGGGTGGCGTCGTGTTCACTCGACTCACTCGACGCTTTCTGATCTTGAGTAAATTATCCTGAATGAAAATGCATGCGAGGGGTCTAGCACGAAATGGGATGTTACACTGTGCTAAGGCAGAGGAAGCTGCTCTAAAAGTCGAAGCTATCGATAATGCCAAAAATCGAGCCATGCAAATGAGGAAGGACAAGAGAAAGTATGATGATGGAAATAACTCTCGGGATTCTGGTCACGTTAAGTTTACTTTCAGTGATTCAATGGTGTTAGACCTGGGTATCCAGAGTTCACCGATCCTTTTAGGTGATTTCCTAGCTTTTGTTGATCTTAAGGTATTAGACCTAGAGGACTTCGATGTGATCTTGGGCATGGACTGGGTGTCCAGATATAATGTGGTTATCCAATGCAAGGTTAAGTAGTTGCACTTCAAGATGGGCAACCGCCACCCTAGGAGTGTGTATGGTTTTCTGCGCCAGGATTCCCCGATCATTTCTATGGTATGCACTCAGAAACTTTTAGATTTCAGTTATTTTGCTTGTTTGGTTTCTATTTTGGAAACCGTTGGTAGTTTGCTACGTGTCAATGATGTTCCTGTGGTGCAAGAGTTTCCTGATGTTTTCACAGTTAGTCTTCCTGGTCTAATGCTTGAGAGAGATGTGGCTTTTGTTATTGATTTTGAGCCGAGTACTCGCCATATTAATAAGGCACCGTACCGAATGGCTCCGCATAAGCTGGAAGAGTTACGTACCCAGTAGGATGAGTTGTTACAATGTGGATTCATTAGGACAAGTTCTTCGTCTTGGGGTGCTCCCATGTTGTTTGTTAAGAAAAACGTTGATCTATGAAGTTGTGCATTGATTATAGGGAATTGAATAAGGTAACTATCAAGAACAGGTATCTCTTGCTGCAGATAGATAATTTGCTTGATCAGTTGCGTGGTAGTACGGTGTTTTCGAAGATTGATCTTCGTTCAGGCTACCATCAGTTGAGAATTCGTGTGTTGGATTTTCCACAGACTGCTTTATGTTCCCTATATGGGCATTTTGAGTTCTTGGTGATGTCTTTTGGATTGACAAATGCACCCTCTATCTTCATGGACATAATGAATAGAGTGTTCAAAGATTTCCTAGACAAATTTGTGGCCGTTTTTATTGATGATGTTCTGGTTTATTCCTAGAGTGTTGAGGAGCATGCCCAACACTTATGTTTAGTTCTATCTGCTTTAAGGGAACTCAAGTTGTATGCAAAGTTAAGTAAGTGCGAGTTTTGGCAACCTCAGGTTTCTTTTTTGGGTCATGTTGTGAACAAGGATAGAATATCTGTTGACCAAGAAAAGATAACTATCGTAATGGATTGGAAAAGACCTACCACACCCAAAGAGATAAAAAGCTTCCTAGGGTTGGCAGGATATTATAGAAGATTTGTGGAATGATTTTCTACATTGTCTGCACCACAAACTAAGCTTACGCAGAAGAACGTGGCATTTGTGTGGAGCGATAAGTGTGAAGGATCCTTTCAGGAACTGAAAACGAGGTTATGCACTGCTCCAGTATTGTCTTTGCCTACCGAACGGGTGGAGTATGTCATTTATGTTGATGCATCGCACGTCAGACTTATTTGTGTATTGATGCAAGAAGGCAAGGTAATTGCATATGGGTCGAGGAAACTAAAGATTCATGAAAGGAACAACCCTACTCATGACTTGGAGTTTGTGATAGTGATTTATACCCTAAAGTTGTAGAGACATCTATTGTATGGCACATTGTGCAAGATTTACACGGACCATATGAGCTTGAAATATGTCTTCACTCAGAAAGAGTTGAATCTGTGCCAACATAGATGGTTGGACTATATCGTAGATTATGATGTTGATATTCTATATCATCCGGGCAAAGCTAATGTGGTAGCTGATGCATTGAGTAGAAAGACTGCTCAGAACCTTAATCTTTCGACAAAATCCTTGGTGGAAGTGTTTTTGTTAATGGGTATTTCTGTTGGGAGTAGCGATTCGCCAAGCAGCCTGGAAGTGGCAAAGTCTTCTTGGATTACGCTTATGAGGCTACATCAAAAGAACGATCCTGATTTGTAGCACCTTAATAGTAGAACTAGGAAAGCGGAATTACTAGACTTTTCAATTAATGATGCGGGTACTTTGAAGTATCGCGGTAGATATTATATCCCCGCTGTTGAGGATATTCGAGCTAAGTTGTGCAGTGAGGCGCATGGGTCTAGTGTTGCCTACTACCCCAGTTATACTAAGATGTATAGAGATTTGAAGCAGATCGTTTGGTGGTATGGAATGAAGAATTATATAGCCAAGTTTGTTTCTGAGTGTTTTACTTACAAGCAAGTCAAGACAGAAGGAACCACAATTTGGATCCCAGGTATGTGGGATCTTTCAAATTTATTGAACTCATCAGAGTGTCAGCTTATAGGCTGATATTTCCAGCAAATTTCCCTAGTGTGCACGATGTGTTTTGTGTGAGCCAGTTGCGAAATGTGTGCTTAGTGACCGACATGCTCTCGACTCGGTGCCCTAGTTGCAACCTAATCTTTCTTTTGTCGAAGTGCCTGTTTGCATTCTAGGTACTCGAGATCAAGTGTTTTGAATGAAGACAATACCCATGGTCAATGTTTTGTTGTGAAACCAAGACGTAGAGAGCACGACTCGGGAGTTGGAGTCATCTATGAGGGAGGCTTATCCTCATATATTCTCCTAGTTTCTTTTGGTAAGTATTCTATTCAATAACCCTTGGTTATTTTCCGTCTTTAGTAGATTCAGTTGTGGATCAAGTTTCGGGGCGAAACTTTCTTTCAGAGGGAGTGGTTGTAACGCCCTTGATTTTTAGATGTATATTTTATTTACTTTAGTTGTGTATTTTTGATTCAGAAGATGACCTAAATAGAGAATGTACCTTTTCTGGACCAGGCTATTCCTGGAAGGGTTCTTCATCACACATGGCCATCAGCCCATATCAGTTGTTGGCATCTTCTTCATCTTTATCCACCTCTAAGTCACTATCTGAGAGTGACAGAGGGAACCTAATCCCTATCCTGGCAGCAGGATATTCTTCTACTTCTTCTTTAGCAGCTTCTCCAGCTTCTTCTTCGGCAGCAAAGAGCCCAATGTAGGTTTCCTCTTCTTCAAACTCTGAAGATGCTGAGTTAGACTGACTCCAGCTCTTCTCCTACTTAGCAATGAAGGACTTTTCCTTCTTTCCCTTCTGCTAGTGGACATTTTCTCACCAGCCTCTTTTCTTTTGACTGGGCAGTTAGCTATCACATGCCCTAGACTCCTGCAACAATGGCAGACAACTTTAGAGGAAATATGTTTACTAGTTTTAGAATCATATCTGTCTCCCTTGGAGTGTTTTTTCCTGTGATGAGAGGAGGAGGAAGGTCTGCTCCTCCACTGCTTCATCCTCGTCATCTTCTAGAACTGCCTGGAGAAAGCAGAAAAGTCTTCATCTGACAAGCTGCTGTCAGATGAGCTTGGCCATGTGCTGTCTGAATCAGCAGGCCTTCTTAGAGAAGAGGGAATCCTCTCCTTACTCTTCCTGGCGATGTCTGCTCTGAAATCCAAAGAATTTTCCTTGTCCAGAGACTTGCTGACAGTCTCCTCCTCCTTCCTAGCAGATAGCTGCATCTTATAAAAGAGCAGCTTTCCAAAAAGAGTTTGAGGGGGAGTATCAGCCAACTTTGTCGCCTCTTTGATGGCACAAATCTTGTTGTCCCGGTCTTTAGTTAGAGACCTAGGGAACTTGTCATTAAGCTCATAATGATTGAAGACCCACCTATAGGTCATCAGCTCATTCACTGTAATGCCTCCGATTTTCTGAAGTTATTATGTGATTTGGTGTCGTCATATTTATGACGTCGGGGCATTATCCCTTCTTACGTTTTGTTGTCAGCGCCGCACCGTTTGTGCATTTTTGCATCTGTCGGGTCCATTTGACCGGATTTTGTGGTTTTGATTGAGTTGAATGTCTTCCTTGATTTAAAGGATGAGGTTTGAGGTGTTGGACTTGTCCAATTTTATTGTGATCCGAGCATTTTGGAGTCTCGGCATGTGTTTGGACCCTTGTGGTGATTTTTGCTTATGTAAGCATTTGATGTTGTGTCTCAAGAATGGTGCATCAGATTCTAAGGTGGTCTTTGTTGTTAAACTCGTTAAATTTGGTGCGCATTTGTGCCACTGTTTTGATCTGGTATTTTCCTCATTCAAACAATTTGTATAAGATCATTATTGTTAAATTTCAGCCTTATACCTCTTTTTTTCTCGAGATTCCCCCCGTGTAGGGTCGATTTTCGTCGAACTGAGGCGTTCGATGAATATTTGGGGCGTTCGACGATCGGTGAGCTGGGCGTTCGATGAAGCGTCGAACGGGTCTGGGTTCGACTAAGCCGAACTTCTAGGTTTGTGTTCGACGAATTTCGAACGTAGTTTGTCGAATGGAGTTTTCCTTTGCGTTCGACAAATTTCAATCAGAGTTCGTCGAACGAGTTTTTGTGTTCGATGAATTTCAAGCGTAGTTCATCGAACGGAGATTTCCTTTATGTTCGGCTAATTTCGATCAAAGTTCGTCGAACAGGTTTTTGTGTTTGACGAATTTTGAACAGAATTTGTCGAACGGGATCTTTCTTCCTCCTTTTTTTCAAGAAGTCTATAATCAGTTCCCGAGAAATGACCTATCTTCTACTCGAGAAAATCCCTCTAGCTCTCGAAAAATGTTTCTAGTTCTCGAGAGGCCCATTTTTATACTCGAGAAATGCACCTGTTGAACTCGTGAAATGCTCGGTTGTTATCGAGAAATGCCCTTGTTCTCGAGAAGTTTTGGCTCTGTACTCGAGAGTTAGGTTGGCTGCTCCCGAGTGGTGCTTCCTTCTGTTCTCGAGTAATGCTTCTTGTACTCGAGTAATCTTCCTCCCTATTCCCGGGACATATTTTCTACTCGTGAAAACGTCCTTTTGTTCTTGAGAATTACTATCTTCCACTCGAGAAATATCACCTACTAATTGAGACAACCATACTACTCGAAAATTCTGGTTCAACCGAACCTCAAATCTTCACTTAAGTATACTAAACCTTATATTATATTATTATTATTATATATATAAGATAAACTTCTCCTTCTTCTCCCTAGACCGATTTTCCTTCTTTCTTCCTGAGCCAGAGCGGCATGAGCGAGAGAGAGAAAGTTTTCCGCGATTCTTCCAATGGCCGCTGACAGTGCTCCGGTGCTCGAAATCTTCAACCGAATATAGATCCGGAAAGCTCTCAGTGAGAGCTACGCTATTGTGGTAAAATCTTCCACATTCCTCGAGTTTTTCTCGCTAGGGTTTTCGGCCCTAACTCCTATTCTTGGCCATTTTTTGTTAGATTTAATTTTCACTTGTCTTTCTTGGTCCCAATCTACGTTGTAGTGCGATTTTGAGGTCTTCTCCAGTAAAACCAAGGCAAGTGATGGTTTCCCCCTTCTCTTCCTTCTTTATCCCGATTTGCAGAAATTTTTAACTCATGATTTTAATAACTTTCTGATTATAGTGCTATTAGATCTCCTGTCTAATTCTATTTATGATTTTCTTGTTCTTGATTTTGCTACCTAACCTTGTTAAGTGCTAGATGTTTTCATGATGTGGTTAAATCCCACTCTTATAACCATTTGTTGGGTCCATTGATCCCAATATCTCAGATTTGTAAGAAGTCAAACAGGTCAATGACATACACACATAATGTATATGATGTGTGCCTTAGTTCATGCATGCAAGTAGTCCATGATTGGACAAGTGAAGAAAAATGAGTTTGGTGGTAAACTCCAAATTTGTCGAGCTCAGCTCGAAGTTCGTCGAGCTCAGTTTACAGTTCATCGAGCTCAACTTATAGATCGTCGATCTCAGATCAACACTTATCAAGCTAAGGCCAGAAAAATACACTAACGCAAAAAGCGCTGAGACCGCTGAGAAGATCAGAGTTCGTCGAGCTCAGCCCACAGATTGTTGAACGCAGCTAAAGCCAAAAAAACTGACTAAGGAAAAAAGCACTGAGATAACTGTGATAGCTGAGAAGAAGGTATTGAGACCGCTGAGATAGCTGAGACAACTGAGAAGAATGTGTCAGCTTAACCGCTGAGACAAAACTAGCCGGATTTCTCTAAGTCCAGAAGTGTTGAGTGAAGCAGGTTCACTCAACGCTTCTAATGAAGAAGGAAGCGCTGAGACAGTTAAGAGGAAAACTGCGGAGATAGAAGATAGTCTCAGCTGTGAAGCAAAAACCACTGAGACCACTGTGAAGATACCGCTGAGACAGAAACTTGTCTCAGTTGATAAGAAGAAGGCTTTGAGACAAAGGCCTGTCACAGCTGCTAAGAAGTAATCGCTAAGACCGCTTAGAATGCTGAGACAGAATCGCTGAGACAAATCTAGAGAAAATTCACAAGTCCAGAAGCTCTGAGAGCTAAGACAGATGGCGTTGAGTGACTTAAGATCACGCAACGCTTCATGGATTTCTGGAATATTTTCTAAGTCCAGATGGTGATGATCATTGGTGATATTATCAAAGTCAACTTACATGTAGCCATTGCGGGAAAGCTGCAGTGGCGCCGAATGCTGCCTTCTCCTTTTCTGAAGAAGGTGGGGCTCACCAATCCTTGTCTGGGCCCATATACAAGTGTGTTGTTGATTCAGATCAACGCATATAAAAAGGAAAAAAGAAAAGGGATTATGGCAACGAAAAAGAGATCGAGCGAAAAAAGGAAGAAATGCAAAAAATACAAAAATAAATCTAGAGGCGGCTGGACATCTTCTTCTCCATCAAGCTTGAAAGCTCAAGTCCAGCTGAGATAGTCTGAAAGGCAAAGGAAGTTAGCTGAAGCTCTTCAAGCTCAGCAAGATAGTTATCTCCTAAACAAATAAGCTGATTCATCCATTCAGCAAGCTGGTAGCTACTCATCTGTGCAGCAGAAAAGAGTTAGTTGTAGAAGAGGACTAATTCCTTATACAGCAAGAGTGCTGGACTGATATCTGCTCAGTCCAGCAAGATAGACTCAGAGACTAATCTCTGAGTCAATTGTTTTATTTTTCTTAAACATTCTAATTTTCTTCCTGTAGGATTCGGTTTATCTGAATCTGAGCGTACGGCACTTTGTGCCTGAGGTAGGTGACTAATTAGTCACTGAGTTAGGTGCCCAATTGGGGTACTGAGGTAGGATCCAAGTGTGGATCAGAGCTGTAGGGTTTAATTGCTTGAGGTAGGAGAGTGTTGCTCTTTGAGCTAGGATCCAAGTGTGGATCTAAGGTATGGCTATCCTCTAAGTCTGAGTGTAGGGTCATGTGCCTGAGGTAGGTGACTAGAGAGTCACTAAGCAGTAGGTGACAAGTGTATCACTGAGTTATAGGCCTTAGAGGAGGCTGAGCTATAGGTACCTGGAAGGATACTGAGTTGTAGGAGTGTCGCAGCACTCTGAGAGTAGGGTTGTGTGCCTGAAGCTGTAGGGCTGAAGCGCCTGAGTTGTAGGGCTTAGAAAAAAGGCTGAGATAGGTGATCAGTGGATCACTGAGCTGTAGGAGCCCTGCAGGGCTCTAAGGCAGGAACCCTTGTGGTTCTGAGTTCGGATTCTGTGATGAATCTTGGTAATAGGCTGAGGGCCTGAGGTGTAAGATTTGAGGAGCATATTGGTGGAGTTTGTGCCTAGTCCAACAAATCAGTTGGATAAGTGAGAGGAAAAGTGGATGTACCCAATTGGGGAACCACTATAAATCTTTGCGTCTGCTATGTTGCTTGTTTGCTTTCTTATTGTAGGATCTAAGGACAAGCTTTAGATAGTTTAAGTTGAAATCAACAAAGAACCAATAAAATTTTCAAAGGCCTATTCACCCCCCCCCCCCTCTAGGTGATTAGCTAACCTTCAGTTAAATAACTTTCAAGTGGTATCAGAAGGAGGTTACTCATAAAGGATTTAACAATCTGAGTATACCTCCAAGGTTAGCAATAAGATAAATAATGGGGTCTGGTGTAAAATACAAAGAACTGGGGGCCATGAAGTTACCAATATGCAGAAAGGATGGGTTTGGCCTCTAGAAGGAAAGGGTCAGACTATTCATGGAAGCTACTGACCCTAGGATCTACATCACAGTAAAAGAGGGACCTTTCATCCCTATGAAGATCTCAATTCTAGATGCCAACATCCAGACTCCTAAGTCTTATGAAGAAATGAACAAAGATGAGCTCCTCCTTGCCTTCATGGACAAGAGAGCACAAAATATCATTGTCAGTGCTATAGATGATTCTACATTCCAGAATCTGGTGCACTGCAAGACCTCCAAGGAGATGTGGAACACCATAGTTGTGTTCATGGAGGGTTTAGAAGAGATGACAGAAAATCCATGCTCAACCAGTAGTATGAGGCCTTCAGACAAGGAAAGTCTGAGGGAATTGCTAAAAGTTTTGGAAGATTTTTCAGAATTGTTAATAAACTGAGAACATATGGAAGTGCTTCAGCACCTATGAGCTGAATGACAAATTTCTCAGGTCCCTCACAAAGGATTGGGACACAAAGATTTGTGTCATCAGGGAGATGGGCAAGCTAGTTGACACTCCACCTCCAACCCTATTTGGAAAGCTACAATCTTATAAGATGCAGCTTGTAGCAAGGAAGGAAGAAGAAGAGGAGAGCGGTAAGCCACAGAGCAAGGAGAAATCTGTGGCTTTCAGATCTGGTGCTTCAACCAGGAGCAGATGGAAGATCTCTCCATTCAGGAGAACTGCTGAGTCAGAATTTGAGAGCTCAAGGTCCAGCTCTTCTGACAGCCATGCATTTGATGAGGACCTTGCTACCTTCTCTAGGCAGTTTCAGAAATTCATGAAGAAAGGGCATTGGAAAAACATAAGGCCATCCTCCTCCTCACAGCATAAGAGGAAATCCTCTAAGGAGGACAGGTATGCTCCAAACTCTAATAAACAATCTTCCTCTAATATTATTTGTTTCTGCAGTAGCAAACCTGAGCATATAGTTGTTGAATGCCCAGTGAAGAAGAAAGAAGGAGTGAAGAAGCACCACAAGGTAAAGAAGAAAGAAAAGTCCCTTGTGGCCAAGAAGGAAAAGACCTGGACTGAATCTTCCTCTGGTTTAAACAATGAAGAAGAAGAAGCCTACATTGGGCTTATAGATATTGTTGAAGAAGAACCTGAAGAATACACTGCTGCTAGAATAGGTATAAGGGCCCCTCTATCCTACTCATATAGTGACTCAGAGGTGGATGAAGATGAAGAAAAAGATGCTCAATGCTTTGGATTGATGGCAATGACAGATGAAGAAAGCAGCCAGGATCTTCCTGGTCAGACTCAGGTAAATGCTAAATCACAATCTTTTATTTCAATTCATGAGGCTAGCTCAGACTCTGAAGCTCAATCATCAAGAGATGAAGGGGATTCAGACTCTAAGGATGATGTCAACTCCATAATTGCTAAGTATGGGGAACTTTTTGAGGCATTCAAGAAGTGCAAGCTACTTGCCAAGAGACAGGCAAAAGAGCTTCTTAGTCTTAAAAGCAAGTGTGAAGACCAAGAAAAAGCCCTTACTAACATGGCTACTCAAGTAGCCCAGCTCAAGGAGATCATTGACAGTGAGTCTGTGGTAAGAGTCTCAAATGAGAAACTTATCCAGAAACTTGAAAATGATCTCTTAAATGAGAACTTGCTAGTGACCAAATTTTCTAAGCCAAACACTATGTTGCCCTTAATTGACACTCACCTTACCCAATCTGGTAAGAAAGGGTTGGGATTTAAGGGACCTACTAGACCTTCCAATCCAAAAGGAATGGAAAAAGGGAAGGCACCAATTGTGCCTCTAGCCTCATTGCATCATATTCCTTTTCAGAGAGTGTTGTTGCCTTCTAATAGGTATGACCATGAAAGCTATTATGGTCACTGGGAGAATGGCAGATCCACTGGTATGGACCAATATGGCCCTAGCCAAGGTGGAAGATACAGCCATGTGAGAGCCTTTAAGGCTGCCCATGAGGAAATTCAAATGGCCCATCCTGAACCATTTATTTTTGGTGCCCCAGCCCCAAAACTTAAAGATAATGTTGCTGCTGTGAATCTAAATCATTCAGCAAAAGTTATAACTCAAGGTAACTCTTTTGGCATGGCTCGAATGGCAATCTCAAATGCTATCAGATGCATGTTAGCTGAAAAGAGACATACAACTGGTGGTTCTCAGAAAAGTCCAAAATAGGCTACTGAAAGATTGTCCTTCAGTCAAACGGCTACTGAAAGAAGACGGAAGTATAGAGTAGCACATCTCCCCACTGCGCAGGAAGCAATACAGCCTAATGTTGGTCCCAAACAGAAAAGGAGATACAATATCTATGAGTGTTGGTGTTGTGGCAAAGTGGGCCACTATGTTGTAGATTGCTGGCACAATCCTTCAGTGTCCAGAGGTTGCCAACCTATTAGGAATTCTGCATGAAAGCATGGTTATTTTCAGACTAATGTGAACCTAGGACCCAATAGAAATTATGGTCCTAAGGTAAGGTGATTTCTGTTCATTTCAGGTTTGTTCAAGTACTAGTTCCCCTAAATGGTACTTGGACAATGGATGTTTCAGGCACATGAATGGAACAAAGGATCTATTGAAGGAGTTCAGTCTAGTAAAGAATGGACCCAAGGTCATCTTTGGAGCTCTGATAAGGGGACAACCACAGGCTATGGTAATATCTCAAATGGCATAATCACATCATAAAGGTGGCTTATGTGAAAGGGTTGCAACATAACCTCATAATCATAAGCCAACTATGTGATCTTGGTTATGATATTTCCTTCCACAAGGATAAGTGCCACATCAAGAGTTTAAGTGACCAAAGTGTCATCCTAATAGGCACTAGGAGTTGGAATGACTATTGCTTAAACTTTACATGCTTAGATAATAGTTCCCCTATATACCTAGTTGCAAATGACAAAGTCTCATATTGTGTCCAATGGCACAAGAGACTGACTCATTTGAATTATAAGACCATTGGTCAGCTCTTCAGTGATGATCTTGTTAGGAATGGTCCCAAAATAAAATGCTCGAAGGAGGGTATCTGTGCTGCTTGCCAAAAGGGTAAGAAGACTAAGACCTCTTTCAAGAGCATTGTGGCCAAGGACTCAGTGAGATGTTTGTATCTCCTGAATATGGACTTGTTTGGTCCTATGCCTATTCATAGTCTAGGTTGGAAAGTCTACACCCTTGTGGTGGTTGATGATTATTCCAGTATTACTTGGGTGTTCTTCCTTAGAAGAAAGGATGAAACCCTTGAAATCTTCACGAATTTTGTTAGGCAAATTCAGAATGAGCTTGCATGATTTGTGGTCAAAATGAGAAGTGACCATGGAACTGAGTTTCACTCTGCTACTATGACTACATTTTGTGAAGAGCAAGGGTGCAACGACCTGGCCCGCTAGGAGCACAGCACCGCCCGGCCCACCAGCAGCCCAAGGAGGGCCCAAGGCGCCACGGTGGTACAACGGAATATACAAGGCCTGTAGGTCGTACAACCCAAAGCATCTTGCGGTTGTTTATCGGTAGCGCGCATTATTGCCACGGGGTTTCGAACCCGAGACCTTGATAAGGATCCTTTAATACCACTCCTCATCACCAACTGAGCTCAGTTGGTGATGAGGAGTGGTATTAAAGGCTCCTTATCAAGGTCTCGGGTTTGAAATCCCGTGGAAACAATGTGCGCGGCGGATAAACAGGCGCGAGATGCTTTGGGGTGTACAACCTGTAGGCCTTGTATATTCTGGCTGTACCACTGTGGCGCCTTGGGTCCTCCTTGGGCTGTTGGTGGGCCAGGCAGGCGTTGTGCTCCAAGCGGGCCAGGTCGTTACAAAAAAGTGCACTTTTTGTATCGATCTAAGGAGGACCCCTAGCATCCACCGGCCCACCAGCAGCCCATGGAGGACCTATGGCACCACGATGGTACAGCCGGAATCTACAAGGCCTGCACGCCGTACACCACAAAGCATCTACGACCTGTTTATCAGTACGGTGCATTTTTGCCACGGGGTCTCGAACCCGCAACCTTGACAAGCAGCCTTTAGTACCACAACTCATCACCAACTGAGCTGCAGCCTTTAGTACCACAACTCATCACCAACTGAGCTGCAGCTCAGTTGGTGATGAGTAGTGGTACTAAAGGCTACTTGTCATGGTTGCGGGTTCGATACCCCATGGCAACAATGCACCGTACAGATAAACAGGCCGGAGATGCTTTCGGGTGTATGGCCTGCATGCCTTGTAGATTCCGGTTGTACCACCATGGCGCCTTGGCTCCTCCTTAGGCTGCTGGTGGGCCGGGCGGCGCTGTGCTCCTAGCAGGCCAGGTCATTACAAAGGGATTCATCAAGAATTCTCCTCTCCAAGAACACCCCAGCAAAATGGGTTAGCTGAGAGGAAAAACATGACTCTCATAGAAGCTAGGAGAATATTATTGAGTGACACTTCTCTCCCTGAATATTTCTAGGCTGAGGCAGTAAATGTTGCATGTCATGTGCTCAATATGGCTTCTATCACCAAATGCTACAAGAAGACTCCCTATGAGATCTTGAAGGGCAAAAAACCAGACATATACTATTTCAGGATCTTTGGTTGCAAGTATTCATCTTGAACAATGGTAAGTTAAAAGTGACTAAGTTTGCTGTCAAATCCCATGAGGGTATCTTTGTTGGGTACAACAATAATAGTAGGGTATATAAAGTCTATAACTTGACAAATCAAGTTATAGAAGAATTTGTCCATGTAGTGTTTGATGAGTCATGCATGATTGACATTGAGATATCAAGCTCTTTGTCTAGCTCTGCAGGTACAGAAGTCATGATGGAAAAGCTCTCCATCAAAGATAAAGACTCCAGCTATGCAAGAAGAATGTGAAGAGGGATGGTGTTCAGAGGAAGCACAAGACAGTCTAGCTGGAAATGAAGATAAACCTGCTGAAGAAAATGGTAATCAGCAGGAAGCAGTCAGGCTACCCTCTGCAGTCAGATATCTGAAAGATCATCCTCCAGATCAGATAATAGGTGAGGCTAAGCAATGTGTACAGACCAAAAGCAGGAGTCTCAACACAGCTCTCTATTCCAGCTTCTTGTCACAAGAAGATCCCAAGAAATTTGAAGAACCAAATCAAGACCAATTCTGGATTAGTGCAATGCAAGAGGAACTGAACTAGTTCAAAAGGTATAAGGTCTGGAAGCTGGTTCCCAAACCAGATGGACACAATGTCATTGGAGTTAAGTGGATTTTCCGAAATAAACTTGATGAAAATGGCATTGTAATAAAGAATAAAGCTAGACTAGTGGCCAAAGGTTATAGACAGGAAGAGGGGATTGATTATGATCAAACTTTTGCCCCACTTGCAAGGTTGGAAGCAATCAGACTGTTCCTTACATTTGCAGCCTTTCAGGGATTCAAGGTACTCCAGATAGATGTCAAAACTGCCTTCCTGAATGGAGACTTGAAGGAAGAGGTTTATGTAAAGCAGCCTCTAGGTTTTGTAGATTCTAACTCTCCACCTGCTGTATATAGACTTAGGAAATCTCTTTATGAGCTCAAGCAAGCCCCAAGAGCATGGTATGAGACATTGTCTACATTCCTCAATGAGAACAAATTCTCAAGGGGGAAGATAGACAAGACCTATTCCTAAGGGAATCTAATGGCAAGATCATCCTAGTCCAGATTTATGTTGATGACATAATATTTGGCTCTACTGATGACAAGCTCTGTAGGAATTTTACAAAACTTATGTAGGGGAAGTTTGAGATGAGTAGTATGGGTGAACTGAAATTTTTCTTGCGACTCCAAGTAAAATAGAATGATGATAGTCTATCCATATCTCAGTCAAAGTTCACCAGGGAGATAATCAAAAACGATGGCATGGAAAATGCTTCCACCATAAGAACTCCCATGAGCTCAAGTATGACTTTAGGCAAAGATGATCCAGGGAAGCCTTTTGATCAAACTCTGTATAGAGGTATAGTTGGCTCCCTTCTCTACCTCACTGTAAGTAGGCCTGACATTATGTATGCAACATGTGTCTGTGCTAGGTATCAGGCCTGCCCTAAAGAGTCTCACTACATTGCTGTGAAAAGAATCTTAAGACATCTTAAGGGCACCCCAGATCTTGGCCTATGGTACCCCAGGAATGGGGAATTTGAACTAACAGTATATTCAGATATAGATTTTGCAGGCTGCAAGGAGGACAGGAAGAGCATTTCAGGATCCTATCAATTTCTAGTTGGAAGGCTTGTCTCTTGGAGCAATAAGAAACAAACGAGTGTTGCAATATCAACAGTAGAGTCAGAGTATATTTCAGCTGGAAGCTGCTGTGCTCAGTTGATATGGATCCAGCATCAACTTCAGGACTACAATGTTCAGATAAGTAGAACTCCACTCTTTTGTGATTCTACTAGTGCAATTTCTATAGCTAGGAATCTTGTCTCCCATGGTAGGACTAAGCATACAGAAATTAGGTATCATTTCATTAGAGAACATGTACAAAGGGAAGACATCTCCCTTGAGTTTGTCTCCACTGGCAAGCAAGTGGTTGATATATTCACTAAGACACTAGATGAAGCCAAGTTCAACACCTTCAAATTTGAATTGGGTATGTTGAATCTTGTGTAGCTTCAAGTCTCTCTCCTACCATATACTGCACTGTCCATTTTGCAGGTAGTACAAGCTCTTCCTCCAGATAATGAAGATGGCATGCAACTGTTGAGGGGGAGCGAGCCCAATAGCTGAACAGAATTCAGCCATAGTGGGAAAATCTACTCCAGACAGATAGGGGGAGAAAAACCCCTCAGTATGATCCCTATTGCAAAAGTCAAAAAGGGGGAGGATAGAAGTCAAGGGTTGAGAAGAACAGACAAGTGGAACAGAAAGGATGACAACATGCCAGGGGGAGTAAGTAATTCTCCACGGGCTAGAGAAATATGGTAACATTTCCACACTCTACTAATGTTAAATTTTGTTTATGATGAATATGTTGTATTGTCAATGACCTGTATTGTTTTGACTTCTTCAAATAAGGGGAGATTGTTGGGTCCATTGATCCCAATATCCGAGATTTGTAAGAAGTCAAACAGGTCAGTGACATACATACATAATGTATTTGATGTATGTCTTAGTTCATGCATGCAGGTAGTCCATGATTGGACAGGTGAAGAACAATGAGTTTGGTGGTAAACTCAAAATTCGTCGAGCTCAGCTCAAAGTTCGTCGAGCTTAGTTTGCAGTTCGTCCAGCTCAGCTTACAGATTGTCGAGCTCAGCTTAACACTTGTCAAGCTAATGCCAAAAAAACTGAGGCAAAAAGCACTGAGACCACTGAGAAGATCAGAGTTCATCGAGCTAAGCCCACAGATCGTCTAACGCAGCTAAATCTAGAAAAACTGACTAAGGTAAAAAAGCACTGAGACAGCTGAGATAGCTGAGAAGATGGCGTTGAGACCACTAAGACAGCTGAGACAACTGAGAAGAATTTGTCAGCTTAACTACTGAGACAAAACTAGCTGGATTTCTCTAAGTTCAGAAGTGTTGAGTGAAGCAGGTTCACTCAGAGCTTCTAATGAAGAAGGAAGCGCTGAGACAGTTAAGAAGAAAACTGTTGAGACAGAAGATAGTCTCATCTGTGAAGCAAAACTGCTGAGAGCACTGTGAAGATACCGCTGAGACAGAAACTTGTCTCAGCTGATAAGAAGAAAGTATTGAGACAAAGGCCTGTCATAGCTGTTAAGAAGAAACCGCTGAGAAAGCTGAGACAGAACCGTTGAGACGGATTCAAAGAAAATTCACAAGTCTAGAAGCGCTAAGAGCCAAGATAGATGGCGTTGAGTGACTTAACATCACTCAACGCTTCATGGATTTCTGGAATATTTTCTAAGTCCAGATGGTGATGACCATTGTTGATGTCATCAAAGTCAACTTACATGTCGGCGTTGCGGTAAAGCTGTATTGGCGCCGAAAGCTGCCTTGTCCTTTTCTGAAGAAGGTGGGGCTCACCAATCCTTGGTTGGGACCACATACAAGTGTGTCGTTGATTCAAATCAACACATATAAAAAGGAAAACAAAAAGGGATTAGGGCAACAAAAAAGAGATCGAATGAAAAAAGGAACAAACACAGAAAATACAGAAAGAAATCTAGAGCCGGATGGACATCTTCTTCTCCTTCAAGCTTGAAAGCTCAAGTCCAGCTGAGATAGCGTGAAAGGCAAAGGAAGTTAGTTGAAGCACTTCAAGCTCAGCAAGATAGTTCTCTCCTGAACAGATAAGCTGATTCATCCATTCAGCAAGCTGGTAGCTGCTCATCTATACAGCAGAAAAGAGTTAGCTGTAGAAGAGGACTAACTCCTTTTATAGCAAGAGTGCTGGACTGATATCTGCTCACTCCAGCAAGGTAGACTCAGAGACTAATCTCCGAGTCAATTGTGTTATTTTTCTTAAACATTCTAATTTACTTCCTGTAGGATTCAGTTTATCTGAATCTGAGTGTAGGGCACTTTGTGCCAGAGGTAGGTGACTAATTAGTCACTGAGGTAGGTGCCTTGTTGGGGTACTGAGGTAGGATCCAAGTATGGACCTCAGCTGTAGGGTTTAATTGCCTGAGGTAGGAGAGTGCTCCTCTCCGAGGTAGGATAAAAGTGTAGATCTAAGGTAGGGATGTCCTCCTAGCCTAAGTGTAGGGTCTTGTGCCTGAGGTAGGTGACTGGAGAGTCAGTGATCTATATGTGACAAGTGTGTCACTGAGTTGTAGGCCTTGGAGGAGGCTGAGTTGTAGGTACCTGGAAGGGTACTAAGTTGTAGGAGTGCTGCAACACTCTGAGAGTAAGGCTGTGTGCCTGAAGCTGTAGGGCTGAAGATCCTGAGTTGTAGGCCTTAGAAATAAGGCTGAGGTAGGTGATCAGTGGATCACTGAGATCTAGGAGCCCTGCAGGGCTCTAAGGTAGGAACCATTTTGGTTCTGAGTTTGGATTTTATGAAGAATCTGTGTAATAGGCTGAGGGCATGAGGTGTAAGCTCTGAGGAGCATATTAATGGAGTTTGTGCCTAGTCCAACAAATCAGTTGGATAGGTGGGAGGGAAAGTGGATGTACCCAATTGGGGAACCACTATAAATCTTTGTGTTTTCTTTGTTGCTTATTTTGTTTCTTATTGTAGGTTCTAAGGACAAGCTCTAGATAGTTTAAGTTGAAATCAACAAAGAACTAATAAAATTTCCAAAGACTTATTCACCCCCCCCCCCCTCTAGCTGATTAGCTAACCTTCAGTTAAACAACTTTCATTGTTCCTCAATGTCTATGTAGGACGTGTTAGAGTTTATTTAGGATTATAAATTCTTCTTAAAGGTTGCTCAATCGCTTCAATCTAGAATTGTCTAGTAGAATGTGATGTACCATTATTGTCTTGAGATCTATATCATGGTTTTCTTCGTGGCGATGTTGTGTGGCAAGATAAGCCGCCAAGCCCAAATTAGGTTATGGTGTGCCCTTGAGCTCTGAACCCGGATCGTTACGGTGTGTGACTTCATGATTTTCTTCGTTGGGGGTATTGTTTGTGGGCAAATCCACCGCCGCAACATTTGATCCCTCTGTTAGGAATTTGTGGAACTCTACCCGGTATTTGGGCATTTGCGGTGTATGGTGGAGTATCCATTCTCCCCCACAATTATGACGGATTAAATTATATCTGAGGGGGTGTGTACAGTTGACTTGACCCCCCTATGTAAGACCCCATCCTCGAGGATCCCAAAATATGGCACGAAGGAGGGTCTTAGGCCCAGAACAGTCGCCTTGCGGTATCATTAGCACACGGGCTAACCTATACCACAAGACGCCTATTCTGCTGGCTACAACCAATACCAATATATGCCAAACCAACCAAAACAATAATAAGAAGAAGTCAAATCCATGCTAAGTAATACTGTCCAGATAGTACAACAAATAAGAAGCTAATAACATGCTTCTACAATATCAGAGTACAACTAGTAATTGCCCAAAAGGGCTACATCAAAATCTTACAACACTCACATCAGTAACCGACGGTAGTGACGGCACCGTCCCTTCAGGCTCTGTTGTACTGGCCTGGATGTCCTGCTGTATGGTCTGCGGCTGCTCTACCTATGGGGTGACCTCCTAAAAAGGAAGACGTAGCAACCGTTAGTCGAAAAGACTAAGTGGCTTCGCATCCGCTCCCCCGGCGACCCCTCGGCACCGGGCGGAGGAAGGAACAAAGGTACAAAGTATAATAATTAGTATAAGCAGGTACAAGCATGTGGTAATGGTACAACATAATTAGCAGTATTATAAACTAGCAGTTCTACAAGAGCTATAACAACCATCAAGTACAAGTAACTACAGCAGGAAAATAACTTAACTTATAAGGATGTCCATACAAGCTTATAAGTTAAGGATCGGGTTACATAAAAATAACTCATCGTATAAGAGTGCCCATACAAACTTATATGATGAGGATCTTGTTTGTGCAATTCTATGTAATGGTATGTATGCTATGCAATGACTCACCAAGATCACACACATGCAATTGCTATGTCGACACAGACTATAGTTCCCACTATTCGAGCAGGTAGCTAACCTCTCAGGCATCGACCGTCGTGGCCAGGCGGTGACAGTAGAGCAGGAATCTCTACTACTAGGCAGGTATCCAAACTACTTCACCTAAGACTCCGAACGCCTCAATGCTAAGAACACAACAGCGGATCCCATGAGTACTATGGCCTAGCGGGGTCTCGGGTAGATGTGCACCGAGAACATAGCCCGAACTGGCCTGGTGTAACCCGGAAGGGGCCTCAAAAGAAAGCATGAGGACACAGCCCAACCGTTCACTTGGCACGGAAGGAGCCCCGGGACATGGACACCGAGGACCAAGCGAAACCGCCCAAAGTCTAACTATCAACTCCCATTGGTGTGACGATCGGTGTGCCCGTAGACCTTCCACAATATCCTCAACCCAGGATTACGACACCGCGTGTTGACTCACACCGCATGCAATTCCACATCACCATGGCATGGAAGGAGCCTCGGGGAAAACACGAGGACCAAGCTCAACCATCCACTCGGCATGGAAGTAGCCCCGGGAAATGAACACCGAGGACCAAGCCCAACCGTCCGACCTTGGTTCATCTCAACACAAACTCAACAAGTGACGGTCAACACCGCACTTACACCCTTCCACAATGCTACCCGTAGGGAGATGACACTCTAAGCAATGGATAACCAAATTCATTCTGTTAATCAAACATTCTCATGGCCATAGATTAACCTCCTACATGTCATTCCAAATGATTTCAACATATTATTAACATGATGCGCATTTATACTAGTCTACCAATTTTTCATCAAATCATTTCGTTTGAGTATGCTTGCTTCACAAATCGATTACATGGAATCCAATTAATAAATTCATCAATTATAGAACTAAGATGATTAACATAGAAGTGTTCACCCAAACCTCAAGTTAATTGCAACATTGAATCCACCAAATCCAAATCCATGTTATACCAAACCCAGAATTTAAGTGCAGCCTAAATCTGGACAGCACATTTTACCGGAGATTCCCGAAGCTACAGGAATCCGGTGAAGACGAGTAACCCCTTGATGGAAAGGTCATTCCAAGGGCTACAACTTTTATGTTCGTACCACAATGCAGATTCAATAGTATCATACTTGAAATCAGCCTTGAAATCTGCTGCGTATAGAACATAATTTCTGCATGCAGGATTTTTCGGACGTCATTTCGTTCAGACTTTCCGTGGCTACAGACTTTACCTGAAGTCATGCAACCACTCGTTGGAAAGGTATTTTCAAGGACTTCAACTTTCGTGATTAGTCAAAAGCCCAAATCTGGACATATCATATCTGAAAATGGCCAAGGAGATCGCTACGCGCAGAACACAGATTCTGCACGCTTCCTAAGGCGGAATGAACGACATCGGTTCATCTTCCTCCTCAGGTCGATCTTCCAAATCACACCATAGATTCCTCCTCCTTATTCACCCTCATGAGGCCATGACTCTTCACGAAACCATCCCCCATCTTCACATAGAAGGTTGGAGAGGTTGAAGACACCACTAACCTTAGAGCACAAGCCCTAGAACGGCCTCTTCCTAGAGAAATCACCATATCGCAAGTCTAGACTCTTTTGAGTCGACATCTCGCCTAGATAACTGCAGATCTAGTACCAAGGGAGAGGGGAGGAAGCTCACCTCATTTCCGGCATTTCCACTATTTCCGTCCATGGATCGTGTAACTCTCCTCGGCGATATCTTCTCCTTCACGGCGGCGGCGGATCTTCTCCTCCAAGACTTGCTCCAGCAGTTTTTCCTCTCTACAGAAGTTTCTCTCAGGAAAATGGCTGGAATGAGGAGTGAAAATGGCTAGGGTTTTCACAACCCTTATATATGAAGAGTGACACGGGTAGGGACACGCCCGTGTCCTTACCCGTGTCCTGCTTCGGGCGAAACGTCAACGACAGTTTTAGTGTCGGTTCAATACTCGACACGGGTAGGGACACACCCGTGTCCTGACCCGTGTCCACATGACACGGCCATGTTCCTTGGTCGTGTCCTTCTATAGATACATCTCGACGAACTCAACTCGACATACAGACACACTGGTAGGGACACGCCCGTGTCTCTACCCGTGTCATACATTTCGTCGATCTCGACACACTTCATCGATCTCGACACGCTTTGTCGAGTCCAACTTGACACACATACACACACACGGGTAGGGACACGCCCATGTCTCTACCTGTGTCATACACTTCGTCGATCTCGACACACTTCATCGATCTCGACACGCTTCGTCGAGTTCAACGCGACATACACGGGTAGGTACACGCCCGTATCTCTACCCATGTCACTGCACTGGATACACTTCGTCGATCTCGACTAGTTTTGTCGATCTCGACACACCCACATGGGTAGGGACACTCCTGTGTCACTACCTGTGTCACATCACACGGGTAGTGACACTCCCGTGTCACTGCCCGTATCCTTCTCTGGACATACTCGAGTCGTCGAATCGAGAGCTGGCCTCTCCCGCATGGGTAGGGACATGCCCGTGTCTCTACCCGTGTCCTATGCTTGACTGATTTCTCCTCCTATTTACAAGTACAGCCCAGTTGTCAGCACTCCCCTGAGCCCAAGTCAGCTCTCCTGACTCAAAAACGCGCACGAGGGTCCTAGTGCAAATCGGGACGTTACAAATCCTATAAACAAAATAAAAGATTTCGTCCCCAAAATTAGGCTAAGGCTATGGGGAGAAAGGCATAACAGAAAATAAAATATGCTTTTAAACAGGATTACCTTGAGGAAATAATTCCGGATAGCGTTTTTACATAGGGTCCACCGGCTCCCATGTATATTCCTCCTTCACATGATTAGACCATAGCACCTTTACCAAAGGAACACTTTTGCAGCGCAATATTCTTGTCTCGTTGTCTATGATCCGCACCGGATCCAGTCGCACAGACCTATCAGTCGCCATTGCACCATTAGTAGTGGGGATATATTATCGGGCTGCAACAACACCTTTCAAAGCGACGACACATGGAACACGTCGTGGAGATTCTCTAGCTCTGGAGGTAACTCCAACCGATAGGCCAACGGGCCAATCCTTTCCAATACTGTGTATGGCCCAACGTACCTTGGGCTGAGCTTTTTCACACCACGTACCCATGACACTCCATGCATCGGCCGAATCTTCCGAAACGTCTTATCGCCCACTTGAAATTCCACCATCCGGTGCTTTGCATTGTAATACTTTGCCTGTCGACTTTGAGCCTCCAACATGCGATCCCGTATCAATCTAACCACCGCATCTGTATCATCAATATACTCAATTCCCAACGCCTTCGGGTCTCCATCTTGCACCCAGGACAAGGGGGTTCTACACCTTCTTCTGTACAGGGCTTTATGGGGCGTCATGCCGATGCTAGCTTGATGACTGTTATTATAGGAGAACTCTACCAGTGGTAAGAGCCTTTCACATGGATCTCCTCTATCCAACACACATAATCTCAATAGATCCTCCAGTGTCCTGATGGTCCTCTCAGACTGCTCATCCATCTGAGGATGAAACACGGTGCTAAAGGTAAGGCGCAAACCCAAATATACCGTACCGCCTTCCACTCCTTTGAGGTGAAACGACCATCCCGGTCAGAAATGATTATCTTAGGCATGCCATGATACCGTACAAACTGCTCCACAAAGAGACGTACCAAGACATCCACGTGAGCCTCTTTCTTCATAGGGATGAACCGGGCTAATTTCGTCAGTCGATCCATGATCACCCACACCGAATCATTCCCTGAGCGTGAGCGAGGTAACCCATGGACAAAGTCCATGGAGATATCCTCGAACTTCCACTCAGGGATGGGCAACGACTGTCGCAAACCACCAGGGCTCTTGCATTCCGCCTTCACCCTTTGACAAGATTCGCAATGTGTAATAAACTACCTGACATCCTTCTTCATTCCCGGACAACACATGGTCTTCCGTAAGTCAGCGTACATATTGGCAATATCCGCGTACATCTTGGGAAATCGCGGAGTTTAGAGTTCAACTGCAAGAACTGGTGGAGTCAGGGTTCGTTCTCCCCAGCTCATCACCTTGGGGAGCCCCTATATTATTCGTCAAGAAGAAGGATGGAACCCTGCGTTTATGCATAGACTATTGGGAACTCAATCGACTGACGGTGTAGAACACTTATCTGCTACCCCGGATCGACGAGTTGTTCGATCAACTGGTGGGATCGCATTGGTTTTCTAAGTTGGATTTGCGCTCGGGATATTATCAGTTAAGGATACAATAGGAGGCCATCCAGAAAACGGCCTTTAGTTCAAGATATGGACTGTACGAGTTCACTGTAATGCCATTTAGGCTCACCAATGCCCCTTCGGCCTTCATGAGCCTGATGAACAAGGTGTTTGAACCTTATTTGGACATCTTCGTCATTGTTTTCATCGACGACATCTTGTTCTACTCAAAGACGGAGGAGGAGCATATTGAGCACTTGACCTTAATATTGAAGAAATTAAAAGAGCACGCCTTGTTCGCCAAGTTCAGCAAGTGCGAATTATGGCTTAAAGAGGTTGCTTTCTTGGGGCATGTGATCAGTGGAGCAGGACTAGCGGTGGATCCGGCCAAGGTGCGTGTCGTGAAGGAGTGGTCGCCCTTGAAGTCGGCGGCCGATGTGAGGAGCTTCCTTGGACTTGTCGGGTATTACCGCAAGTTCGTAAAATGGTTCTCAAAGATTGCCCTCCCTCTTACTTCCTTGACAAAGAAAGGCGTGCCATTTGAGTGGACACCCCAGTACGAAGCGGCGTTCCAAGAGCTGAAGGATAGACTTACCTCCGCCCCCATCCTAGCACTTCCATCTGGGAAGGAAGGATTTCAAGTCTACACCGACGCGTCATATCAAGGGATGGGAGCGGTGTTGATGTAGCACGGACACGTGATTGCTTATGCTTCAAGACAGCTGAAGAAGCATGAAATTAATTACCCGGTTCATGATTTGGAATTGGGAGCAGTGGTGTTCGCCTTGAAGGTTTGGAGGCACTATCTATACGGCGTCCACTGCGAGATTTTCTCAGACCATAAAAACTTAAAGTACGTTCATACACAGAAGGAGTTGAACTTGAGACAACGGCGGTGGTTTGAGTTTCTGTGCAATTATGAGTTCACCTTGAACTATCATCCCGGAAAAGCGAACTCGGTGGCCGATGCATTGAGCAGAAAGGTACCAGACTCGAGCCCAGAGTCTCGGTTAATGAGTAGGGAGTTGGCTCGGATGATTGAAGAGATGGATATCACTTTGGTATATAAGGCTCCTTCGGCGGAGTATATGGAGTACTTGGCAACCATGAGCATAGTTTGTAATATCCGAGATCGAATCCGGGCGGAGCAAGGAAGGGATGCTGCTCTGGCCCCGGCAATCAAGTCAATCGAAGATGGGACTACTGACGAGTATACACTAAAAGACGGCCTCGTTTATTCCCGCGGTCGGCTCTATATCCCCAAGGGCGGTAAAATCCGGGAGGATATCTTGAGAGAGGCGCATTGCTCTCAGTATTCAGTGCACCCGGGTATTGCCAAGATGTACGCTGGCTTACAGAATACCATGTGTTAGCCGGGAATGAAGAAGGACGTCAGTTATTTTGTTACACATTGTGAAGCTTGTCAAAGGGTGAAGGCGGAATGCAAGAGCCCTGGTGGTTTGCTACAGTCGTTGCCCATCCCCGAGTGGAAGTTTGAGGATATCTCCATGGACTTTGTCCATGGGTTACCTCGCTCATGCTCAGGGAATGATTCGGTGTGGGTGATCATGGATCGACTGACGAAAGTAGCCCGGTTCATCCCTATGAAGAAAGAGGCTCACGTGGATGTCTTGGTACGTCTCTTTGTGGAGCAGTTTGTACGGTATCATGGCGTGTCTAAGACAATCGTTTCTGACCGGGATGGTCGTTTCACCTCAAAGGAGTGGAAGGCGGTACAGGCATATTTGGGTTCGCACCTTACCTTTAGCACCGCATTTCATCCTCAGACGGATGGGCAGTCTGAGAGGACCATGAGGACACTGGAGGATCTATTGAGATTATGTGTGTTGGATAGAGGAGAGTCATGGTAAAGGCTCTTACCACTAGTAGAGTTCTCCTACAACAATAGTCATCAAGCTAGCATCGGCATGGTGCCCCATGAAGCCCTGTATGGAAGAAGGTGTAGAACCCCCTTGTCTTGGGTGTAAGATGAAGACCCGAAGGCGTTGGGAATTGAGTATATTGATGATACTGATGCTGTGGTTAGATTGATATGGGATCGCATGTTGGAGGCTCAAAGTCAGTAGGCGAAGTATTACAACGCAAAGCACCGGATGGTGGAATTTCAAGTGGGTGATAAGCCGTTTCTGAAGATTCGGCTGATGCATGGAGTGTCACGGGTGCATGGTGTGAAAAAGCTCAGCCCAAGGTATGTAAGACCCCCTTTTTTTTCTTTAAAACACCGAGATCTTAGGCCCAGAACCGCCACTCTGCGGTGACACTTTCACACCCGGGAAGGTCATCACTACATAACGCCGATCCTGCCGGCCAATTCGATCATAACTGTAGCAAAGTAATAAAGCAAGTCCACAGAAATCACATATATAAAAAGAAAATATTCTCCACGAAGGGAGTGTCCACATATATAATAAAAGTACTAAATCTTTGGGCTCATGCCCAGTACATCAAGTCCTCACTACAAATCTCTCATCGCGGAAGCAAACTAATATATCTACTAGTGATCAGGACTCACAGTCCCTGTCGTCTGAACTCCGGTACTATACTTCCCGATCTCAAAGAGTGCTGACCTCCGGGGCTGCTCCTCCATGCTGGGCTCCGTGGTCCCCTAAAATGATGTGGTTCGAAAACCGTTAGTCTAAAAGACTAAGTCCTATCATCCCTCGCCCCTTCCCCCATGGCTCCTAGGTACCGAGCGGGGAGAAGGAAAGGCAAGGACATGAAAGTGGAGAATAACAATTAAACAGATGGAGGCGGAACTAATCTAGCAGTTCTATAGTGTATAAGACAGTAACAAAGGTATGAAAGCTGAATAAGAAATTAACCTTAACTTATATGAAAACACATAAGCTAAGGGATCTTTTGCAGGGCTCCTATCGTATAAAAAGTCTCATACTGATTTATATGATAGAGTGTCGGTTTTCCAGCAAGCATATATATGTAACACTGAATAAAAACCTTAACTTATAAGCACGCTCGCACGAACTTATAAACCAAGGTATCGTTTTGCAGTGCCTATTGTATAAGCATCCCATACCACTTATACAATAGGTGTCGGGTTGTATGCAATGATTATGCTATGAAATACAATTATGCCATGATGTGAACATGCAAGTGCAACTCACCCACTCGACTTTGTGTACACAGACCTTTAGTTCCCCTTTCTGGAGCCGAACCTCCCAGGATACCTCCGTAGTGGCAAACAGAAGCGGTGGGTTGGGCCTCGCCCACCTCTAAACTGGTAATTGCACTACCAGTCAGACCTATCGTACACCTCAACGCTGGTGCACAAAGCGGAGCGCCTGCATACTCTTGCCGGCTGGCGCACCGGACTTTATTTGGCCAAGTGTTAAACCACACTTGCCGAGTCAACGTATTGGCGTCGGTGCATCGACCCTCCAATACCGTAGACCCACCACCTTATACTTTATATACATGCAACTTTATGTATCAGCTACCGAGCCAAAGCTCCCCGGACCAACCCGTCCGCCACACGAACAACAACCGAGCCAAGGCTCGTCGGGCCAACCTGCCCATCACCAAAACCACTACCGAGCCAAAGCTCGCCGGACTAACCCGTCCGTCAGAAATAACAACCGAGCCAAAGCTCGCCGGGCCAACCTGCCCATCATAAAATCCACTAGGCCCAATGCCCGAGTGACCCAACCTATCTTCCCGAGGCATCGAGGTGTGTGAAGGTGAAACCCTATATTTACTAGTTACTCTTGTATTCCAATTTTGCCTACAGTTTAGGTTTAGCCTAGGACTGCCCAAGGTATTCCCCGTGAAGGGCTCTCGAGGGTACTAGGAACTATGATGAGATTACGCCCAAAGCTCCCTTTCGCAAGGCACTTACTATTATTGGTTAATACCCAACTCTTAGTCCCTTAAACATTATACTAGATATAACCCTAGTGTATTTGACACTTCCTCTTCTACGGGGAAGATGATGTTTCGTCGACCTCGAGTACACTTAACACTACCCAATTCAACACTCTACCCATCCCAACTTCCAACGATGAACTCATTTTTATTCATCCAAACCAGCTAAACATTAATCCCAAATAATGTGCTCAAATTATACTCCAACATAGTTTCTGCAGTTTTTACTATATGCAGACCACTTAAGTTATATGACCCGTAACATGGGAGGTACTCAAAATATTCATCCAGTACCCCTATAATAATTATTAGAGGGCTTTCATGACCTTTTTAGCCTAACACCAGAATTTCACAATTTTCACTATTTATCTGATATTTTATTTAATTATTCTAGTCATCCAAAAGTCTCAAGTTTGAACATGAAGTACCAATTTCAGACAGGTAAATGCTCTACCAAATTTATGATAAATTCAAGATGGTTATTACACAGAATTCAAAGCATCCCAATTGTCCAGAAAGGTTAAACCTCTAAATCAATTTTTGAATATAAACTATTTTTATCAATTTTAAGAGGCAAGTGCAGCAAACATATTTCCAAAAATTTTGAGAAACTTCAAGGATGATTGCAAGGTCATATAAATGCTCCAACTCCAGTTTCATAATTTATTTGCAAGAAATGAGCTCTAAACAAATTATTTCCTGATTTTCCAAGTTATTGAGCTTGTGAAGTAGGTACTACAAATATGTATCCAAAACTTTTATAAAACTTTACAGAGCTTTATAATTACATCAAAGGTCCTCTGACCAAATTTCACCAGATTCCAATGAGTGGTTAATTCAAAATAAATTCCTAAGTAGATAGTGCAATTTGAAGGGTTGTGAATGAAGTACTATTTTTATTGATCTAAAATTCATAACAAAATTTCCAAAGATGATTAACACTATAAAAATACTTTTACCAAAATTGCATCATGAATCATGGTCATATGACCCACTAATTAATTCCTAGGGTGTAAAGACCTAAATATTTATTTAGTGGTTTAAGTGGGGTGTATGTGTCCAACTACTGCCCAATCCCTTCCTAGGGCATTTCAACCTCCTAGGATTACATGGACTAAACCCCAAGTCCATTCAAGAACATATCACCCTATGTCCTTCACAAACCCCCAAAGTTCAACCTTAGGGTTTGAACTTGAGTCCTAGGGCAACCCACCCCAATCCACCCCAAAATCCATGTGGGGGTGCTTACTATCATAACAAGCCAGTGACCCAAATTTCAGCCTCTGTTGAGGTGATTTGTCCACTTAAACACACAAGGGGCATTTTGACCTATTTACCCCCTTTTAGCAAACTCTAGGCTTTACAAAATCCCCAACCAAATCATCCCCAAATGGGATGAACTTTTATATAAAGTCCAACAATGACCCCAAGAACCTTTCACCAAAATTTGGGAGAATTTAAAGGTCATTAGACCCATTAATTAATTCATATTAATATTATTAAATTTTTACCAAAACTATAGAAACATTATCCCCAAAAATTCTCATTTTTGGGCAAGACCTAGATATCGTATAGGGAGACTCCCTGCCAAAATTTCAAATCATTTGGACCAAAGATGAAGTGTGGGCACTCATTTTAATTTCTGTCTAGCCTTATGTATAGACCCCACAAAAATGGGTGCCTTGGTCAAACCAGACACCTAAATTGGTTCAAACTAATTTTTCTGTACACTAGATTCGCCAGGCTACAAGTTTGATGTTGACGACATTTTATGAAATAGCACCAAAGTATTTTTTAAAATTAAAACCATTAAATACAAAATGTGTGACATAATTAAATAATCAGAAATTTATATCCTATAGTATATTATCATTTCCTGCACGAATCTTGGCGCGCCTTGGACGGCATCCCATCATCTTCCCCGTTCAGCCAATAGTCTCGATTGGATTTTCCTGGAGCTTATTCCAGCGACTTCCGCCGGCGATCCGGCCACCTCCCCGACCGGCCACCGCCACCAACACCTCCGTTGAGGTGGTGGCTGTCGCCAGGCGGCGGCATAGCCGCCAGAGAGCCCTATTCTGGCGATCCCAAGAAGTAGAATTCCATGGAAAAACCAGGAAAAATTGAACTTGGATCGGGCTCAATTGAGCCCGAACCTTGGCCCTAATGATTCCTATGAACTACACATGGAAGGAGTGGAGGAGGACCTTTGTGTGTGGCTGTAGCCTTGTCGATCGCCGGATTGTCATGGTGGTGGTGGTGGTGGTCAGATTTTTGCAACAACACAGTGAAAGTCCTTGGCTCCTTCAGGTAAAGGGTGGAACTGACTCCTTGGAGTCCAGTGAAGCTTTTAAGAAGAAGAAAAGAGGTGTTAGGTGGCTGTAGGAGGCATTGCCATTATTGGCGCTTAGTCAAGGTTGGCGGCCATGGTAGGTGAGGGATGAGGCATGGCTCAAACCAGTCAAAAACATGCTGGTTGAACTAGGGCTACCTTCCTTGTCCTAGAGCAATGAATGGGAGGTTGGGGAAGGGGAAGGAGGAGCCAAAAGTCTTCCTCCATTACTTTCTTTCACTTTCTCTCTCTTACATAGGTGGATTTTTCTCTCTCCTACACACCAAGCTGAAATTTGGCTCCTACCTAACCCAATGGCAGCCCATATGTCCATTTCATCCACCAAAATAAGGTTAGCCAAAGTGAGTTGAGCTTGAGCTTGAGTTAGCCCATTAGGGCTAGCTTGACCTAAACCTTGACTAGGGTTGACCTTGGTCAATTTGGTCTTTGAGGTTGCCCCTAATGGTTCCTTGGTGACCCATTGGCCTCCCATAAGGTCTAGGTGGGGTTGACTTGGCCCTTTGGAGGTCACTTGACCCTTAGGCAGGGCACTTTGACCACTTTAGGGTTAGAGTTGACTTTGGTCAACTTAGCCTTTTTGGTTGATCCTAATGGGTCCTAGGTGATCCATTGGCCTCTCACTAGGGTTAGGAAGGTATATTTTGGGTCCACTTGGCTAGGGGATGGTCAGTTTACCCTATGTAGGTCAGGTTTGACCCATTTAGGGTTAGAGTTGACTTTGGTCAACTTAACCCTTCGGACTACCCTCCATGGGTCCTTAGTGACCCATTGATCCCACTTTAGGTCTAGAAAGGCCCTAGTTGGGTTAATTGTGCTTTACTAGGGCACACTGCCCTTAGTTAGGGCACCTTGCCCATTTTAGGCACTTGGTGGTTCTAGGTCAACTGGTCCACCCTAGGTTGACTCCAATGGACCCTTTGGGCTCTAATGAACTTCACAATGGATTGGTGAGACCATGGTGGGGTCTTGGAGTCTTGGTGAAGCCCATGATCATCTTAAACAAGTGAAAGAATCGGTTTCAAGATGTTCTAAATACCTAGAGGGGGGTGAATAGGTCCAATTCTTTTTCTAACTTAGGCAGATAGTTCTATCTAGTTCAGCAATGTATTCAGCAGAAAGTGTAACACAACATTAACGTACGTAGCATTCACAGATTGCACACTAGCTTTATAGTGGTTCCCCAAATGATGGGTACATCCACTTTCCCCCTTCGCCTATCTAGCAGTGTACTAGATTCGGCCTAACTTCCTTCCTTCTTCTCAGATCCGCAGATCTTACAGCTCATAACCAAGAATGGTTCCTTCAACTCAGAGTGAATTCACACTCCTACAACTCAGGCACAAGCCATACTCCAGCCTCTTCCACAGGCCTACAACTCAGAGTGACACCCCACTCCTACAGCTCAGGCAACAGCCCTACCTCGGCCTCTATCACAGGCCTACAACTCAGGGAACAGATTCCCCTACCTCAGGATCACAGCCCTACCTATGTAAATCTCCTACACTCATATCTAGTACAGATCCTACAAAATTATTGATGAAAAGATGTTGATATCTTCAACCAAATAGAGAGAGAGTTGGTTGAAGGCTTCTTGATCAGTTCTTGATAGACTTGATTTCTTAAGGATCAACCTGACTTAGCTTTCTTCAAAGCTTCTTGAATCTGAACACAGTAGGGTTGATCTTCTTGTTGTTGGAGTTGATGTTCAATCTTCCTCCTTCAGAAATTAATCTGAATTCTTCAGGCAGATTGTTCAGGATCTACCTTCACTGGATGAGAACTTCTCTCCTTCTTGTTTTTCTATCTCTACAATCTGTTGACTGTTTCTTTCTCTTCTTTTGGATTCTCAATCCTTCAGAGATTATAATTGATTGGCTTGATTAACTTCTCTCTGTTTTGTAAGTGTTGTTCTTGTAGTTGTTGTTCACTTTTTCTTCTTTTTTTAATTGTTGAGAGAGCATATCTATTTATAGGCTTCATCCATGGTAACCGACTGTTCCGGTTTCAAACTGTCTTCTAACACCTCTGACAGATGTGACAGCAATGTCAGCAATGACAGCTGTCAAGTCTTCACTTGTATTACTTCAGCCTTCATTGAACTTTGACTCAGCAGCAGAGAATGTCGACTGAATTCTTCATATGTGTCGACACACATAGTCCATGTGTCGACACAAGTCTTGTTGTTGTCGACACAGCTTCTGTGGAATGTGTTGACACAAGTTCTGTGTGTCGACACAAACACTCCTTGTCTTGACAAAGTTGATGTCGACAGAATTCTGGTGTGTGTCGACACAAGTTCTGTGTGTCGACACAGTCGTTGTCGACAGAATTCTGGAATGTGTCGACAGCTTCTCTGTGTGTCGACACAGCTCCTGATAATGTCAACACAAGTCTAGCCCTTAGTGTCGACACAGCCTTGTCGACAGATTTTCTGTGTGTCGACACAAATTCTGGATGTCGACACAATCTGACCCTTGGTGTCGACACAGCGTTGTCGACAGATTTTTTGTGTGTCGACACAAATTCTGGATGTCGACACAATCTGTCCCTTGGTGTCGACACAGCTCTTCCCAGGTGTAGACACGTGTACTTAGAAAATTTTCTTTTCCATTTTCCTAACCTGCACATGATAACTCAACACAACATCAAATACAACTTAATGCATATCATTGAGTTACGTGAGACTTCTCCAAATCTGGTACACATTTTCCAATGTACCCAACAATCTCCCCCTATTTGGAGAAGTCATAACCCTTAGTCAATGATATATATCACTTATAATAAAATTAATAATATGATGCAAAATAAACATTCATGGCAGGGAATCATATAAACAAAACATGTAAATAACACCATCACAGAATATGATATGACCATAACAAGCATGAAGCATAGTTTTGTTTAAACTTCACAATAGCTTGTTGACAATAGATTACATGGAGTTTAAAACTGAAAATTATAATGTTTTATAATCTAGACAAACTATCCTAAGGCTGATCAGGCTCCTTGATCACTATGCCTTTTCCAGACTGGATCTTTGCTTGTACTGGAGCTTCAGTATCTTCAGCTGGCTTCTTACCTTTGAGAACCTTCTTTTTAAGTTCTTCAGCCTTAACTCTTTGCCTTTCAAAATAGTGAAAAGACTTAGGAAAATATTTACTGGGTTCTACTGATGTAGCACGTATTCTCCCAGCCTTGTGATCCCTTCTAAACTGTTGAATAACATCTTGTCTTTGCAGATATTTATTCCACTCAACTTCAGAATACCACTTGTCTCTATCATGCATTTTGTCTTTGGCAGCTTGCCAGGCAGTGAGTATAATATTTCTGGAGGTTGGACTCCATCTTTCAAAATCAGGCTTCAGTTTAGCCTGCTCTCAAAATCTTTTTTTTTAAAGTTGAGCTTCTTGCTCTTTATTCAGTACTGCTTCTGACATTTCCACTTTCTCTAAGATAACATTCTTAGTAGCATCTGGAGGACTATACATCTGATGAACTAGGTGTTGAATTTCCTCAAAGTTAGAAGGGGGATATATGATCTAATCTACTTCCTGCTGACCCCCTTCATTTCCTGCAGCTTGAATTTTTGACTCAGTTGTATTGTCATCATCACATAGGGGTGGATATCCCAGAGTTGCTCTAACAGCATTTGTTATCCATTTGGCATGCTATGAGCTAGCATTGACTGTCAACCTCTCCCCCTTTATGACTTCTCTTTCAATATGATCCCTGAGATCATTCTTTTGGAACCTTATTTGATTAACCAGATAATTGGTTCCCTCTGTATAATAGGCTTTAAACTTTTGGAGCTGAGTGGAGATAAGCTTATGAGAGGCTTGAAGTGCAGATTAGAAAGTGGCTGAATCTTCCTGTAATTTCTTATCAAACTCTGACTTTTCTTTAGCCCTTTACTCAGTTAATGCAGTTGCTTTATTCTTTAATTCAGTAACAATCACATTATGTGATTCAGTAAGATTATCATTCATTCGAAGTTGATTTTTTAGGACATAGCCTTGTTTGACCACTATATCATCAATCTGTGTTCTTGCCTCTTTTTGATGTTTGGCCAGAAAAACTACAGCATTACCTCCTTTATGGAAGCAATTAGTCATCTCCTTCTTATTTTTGGTTTACTTCAAATCTAATGGATTTTATATCTTGAGCCAAAGAGAGCTGAAGATCATTATGGCTTTCATCCATATATTTTTCCATAGCTGCTCTTTGCTCATCCATTTTAATTTATAGAGCAACCAACAATGAACTGAAATCAACTGTTGGTGATGAAGGTTGTGGTCTGTAGAGCTTTCTTATAATTTGAGCTTTTATTTTTATAAACCATCAGTTTTCTCTTCTTTGCTTTTAGGGCATCTCCATCATCAGATTCAGAAGTACTTTCTAGATCCACTGTGTTCTTTGGACTTGAGGGCAGCTCCTTATCAGCTCTTGGCAACTCCCCCTGAGTCCCTGGTTCCTCTCCCTCAGTTCTTGGCACAACTTCCTCAGTTCTTACTTCTTGTAAACCAGGGAATAATTCCTCAAGAGTAAATTCTTGTTGCAGTTGAACTGGAGGAATATCTGTAGCTTGAACATTTGATAGAATATCATCTAAGGTAGATGTATCATCCATTGATATATTCTGTGCAGGGATGTTATCATGATGTGTCTCAAGAATTGTTTGAGTGGCAGTTTCACTCTCTAAAGTAGCCTGCTCTTTCTCAGGAGCACTTTCTGGAGGCAAGACCTCTTGTTGAACTGGTGAAGGTTCATTGGCTCCCCCTAGAGGAGGCACTTCCTGACCTTGATCCAATGGGATGGTGCTTTCTGAAATAAACTCCCCCTGCATCTGACTATCATCTACAGGCTTAGGAGCAGATGATTTTCTTATAGATTCTTGTTGGTCTTCATCTGAACTGAAGATTACTTGTTCTTCTGAATCACTAGAAGATTCAGGCTTCCTGGGTGTTATCTTTTTCTTTTTCTGTTGTGGTTGTTTCTATGGTGTTGAACCATCTTTTGTCAGAACTCTTTCCCACCTGGATAGTATTTTCATATCCATCCTTCTCATGTGATTTATTCTAGATCCAGTGGTATGGTTCAGCACTTCAAGAATAGTTATTACCAGATACAAACTCAGAATTCTACCTAGATTAGGTTTCTCCAGGCTTTCCTTGATCTTATCAAAAATTACTACAGACCAGTTAGTTTTGATTCTGAAAATACTCCTGGTCATCAAGCTGAACATGTAGGCTGAGATCCTATCATGTCCACCTAGTTTGCAGAGAATGACTTTGCCCACAATTTTTGAGAGAAATTTTCCTTGTGAGTTCATTCCTTTCCTTTGCATTGATGATTCAATCTTAGTGGTGGAATCTAGGCCACACCATTGAAGTGCTTCTTTAGTCATTGAAGATGTAACTTCGTCATCTTCCTGAGTCTTGGGCAGTTGAAGTAATTTTCTCAGTCGCTTTTGGGTAAGTTTCACCTTACTGCCTTGAATTGATGACCTAATCTTCAATACAGTTGAATCCAAGGATGCTTTTGTATAGAATTCAAGAATTTCTTTCTTCCAGATCTTTGTAGGTTCGGAGACTAGATATTCTAAACTATTATCTTGGATTACGGTTATTACATCTCGAATCTCAGTCGTCGCACTGTCAAAGGCATTGCGAACTAACTCATAACCTTCATTGATGTTGGTCTCCAACTTTGGCGCCATTGATGACGAGAAATTTGAGGAGAAGAGAGATGAAGGTTTGTCGACTCAAGGTTTGGGTCTCGAAAATGTTGAGAGCTTAGTCGACAAAATTGTTCCGTGACCTATTTATAGGTTTGTCAACACAGAAGGCCAAAAGGCGGAATAATAGATACTTAATGTGTCGACACTGAAGAGATTGTGTCGACACAGACTTCTAATGTCTCGACAGAGTCAGACAACACTATGTGTCGACACGGTTTGTGATGTGTCGACACAGATTTCTTAATAGTCGACTCTAATATTTGGGTCTCGACACAGACTTCTGTATGTGTCGACACTGCTATCTAAATGATAGAACTTATATGTGTCGACACCAACCTCTGAGTGTCAACACCACTAGCTCAGCACTATTTTGTTGTGTTGACACAACTTATCTTAAGTGTCGACACAGACTATTATATGTCGACACAAATTTCCTTTTGTGACGACATAAACTCCTAAATGTCAACATTGATTTACTTAGCCAGAATTACTAAGTTATTCTAGGTTTAACATGCCTAATTCAATTTTGAAATAATTGAACTTAGTTTCATCTAGTTGTTTAGTAAACATGTCGGCAATTTGATTATTTGTGGTAACAAATTCCAAACAAATATCTTCTTTTTCAACATGCTCTCTAATGAAGTGAAATCTAATTTCTATATGCTTTGTTCTACTATGTGATACAGGGTTTTTAGCAATAGAAATAGCACTTGTAGAATCACAAAATAGTGGAGTTCTACTTACCTTGAGACCATAGTCTTCAAGTTGATGTTGAATCCGTAGAAGTTGAGCACAGCAGCTGCCTGCAGTAATATACTCAGACTCTACAGTGGAAATTGTCATACTAGTCTGCTTCTTACTGCTCCATGATACTTGTCTACCACCTAAAAACTGACATGTACCAGTGGTACTCTTTCTATCTTCTTCGCAACCTGCAAAGTCGGCATCTGAAAAACCAATCAGTAGAAAGTCTCTATTCTTAGGGTACCAGAGACTAAGATTAGGTGTGCCCTTAAGATATCTCAATATTCTTTTAACAGCAGTATAATGAGATTCTTTAGGGCTTGCTTGGTACCTAGTACAGACACATGTAGCATACATAATGTCTGGTCTACTAGAAGTTAAGTATAGGAGAGAGCCAATTATCCCTCTATACAAAGACTCATCTACAGGTTTTCCTGCATCATCTTTGCCTAAAGGCATACTTGTCCCCATTGGAGTTCTCATGGTAGTGGATGACTCCATACCATATTTCTTAATTAACTCCTTGGTGAACTTAGACTGTGAGATAGACAAGCCCTCATCAGTTTGTCTTACTTGGAGTCCCAAGAAGAATTTGAGCTCACCCATACTGCTCATCTCAAACTTCCCTTGCATAAGTTTTGCAAACTTCCTACAAAGGTTGTTTTCTGTAGATCCAAAGATTATGTCATCAACATAAATCTATGCTAGGATTATCTTACCCTTTGACTCCCTAAGGAATAGAGTCTTGTTTATTTTCCCCCTTGAAAATAGCAGAATTTTTAGGAGTCCACTCTCGGGCTGGTAATTATTCAAAAAAAAACTAATAATTTATTTTCAATGCGAAAAGTAGACAATGTTTCATACCAAGCCCTAGGATAAAGTGGATCAACAAAACCTGAGGGCTGATGAACATAGACTTCTTCTTTCAAATTACCATTTAGGAAAGCTGACTTGACATCCATTTGGTATACTTTGAAACCTTGGAAAGCAGCAAAGGCAAGGAATAGCCTTATTGCTTCGAATCTTGCCACTGGGGCAAAAGTCTGATCAAAGTCAATGCCCACTTCCTGTCTATACCCTTTGGCAACTAGTCTTGCTTTGTTCTTCACTATTATGCCATTTTCATCTAGTTTGTTCCTATAGATCCACTTTGTCTCAATAATGTTATGATCCTTTGGTTTTGGAACCAGCTCCCATATTTTACACCTTGTGAACTCATTCAGCTCCTCCTGCATTGCATCAATCCAGTTGGAGTCTTGTATGGCTTCATCAAATCTTTTTGGTTCCAACTGTGACAGAAAACTTGAGCAAAGCACTGTGTTCATGTATTTGCTTCTGGTTTGCACACCATGTCTGGGATCACCAATGATTTGGTGTGCATGATGATCCTTTAGATTCATTATTACTGGAGGCATTCTATCAGCAATTTGAACTTCTTCAATTTCTTCACCAGGCTGAACTTCATTGTCTTCAATGTCAGCTTGTGGACCTTGTACTCCCCCTGGACAGCAACCATCATTTTTCACATCATGTCTTTCAGTTTGGTCTTCATTAATGATCAGCATGTCCAACCTTTATTTTAAACCTGTTGAGTTATAAGGATTGCTAGACAACTCACAGTTAATAAGCTCAGATTCATCAAACACTACATGAACTGATTCTTCTACAACTTGTGTAGTCAAGTTGTAGACCATATATGCCTTACTATTGTTGTTGTACCCAACAAATATCCCATCTTGGGATTTGACAGCAAACTTAGTTAAGTGAGACTTGTCAGTGTTAAGCACATAACAACTGCTACCAAAGATCCTAAAGTAGGATATGTTTGGTTTTCTGCCCTTCATAATCTCATAGGGAGTCTTTTTGTGGTTCTTAGTTATAGATGCTCTATTGAGAACATGACAAGCAGTATTTACTGCCTCAGCCCAGAAATATTCTGGGAGTGAAGTGTCATTGAGTAGAGTTCTACCAGCCTCAATGAGAGTTCTATTCTTTCTTTCAGCAATAATATTTTGCCGAGGTGTTCTAGGTGAGGAGAATTTCTGATGAATCCCTAGTTCTTCACAAAACCTTGTCATATACTCAGACTGAAATTCAGTTTCAAGGTCACATCTAATTTTGACCACTGAATTGTTAAATTCATTCTGAATTTGTTTAACAAAGGTATGAAAGACAGTAGGGGTTTCAAATTTCTGCCTCAAAAAGAAAACTCATGTATATCTAGAATAGTCATCTACTACCACAAAAGTATAGACTTTCCTACCTAAACTATGAACTGGCATAGGACCAAATAGATTCATATGCAAGAGGTACAAACACCTCACAGAGTCATTGGTATCAAGACTATGAAAAGAGGATTTGGTCTGCTTGCCTTTTTGACAAGCTGAGCATATACCCTCTTTTATGCACTTAAATTAAGGACCATTCCTCTCTAAATCTAGACTAAAGAGCTGGTCTATAGTCTTATAGTTCAGATGAGCTAGCTCTTGTGCCATTGGACACACTGAGATGCTTTCTCTTCTGCAACTAAACATACAGGAGAATTCATGTTTTCATAATCAAAATTTAAATAATAAACATTCCCTTTTCTATAACCAGACAAGATCACTTTCTGATCACTTGTCCTTTTGATCTGACACTTATTCTTAATAAATGAAATATCATACCCAAGATCACTCAGCTGACTTATGCTTATCAAGTTATGTTTCAAACCTTTTACATAAGCCACTTGAGTGATTGTTATAGAACTAGAGGAAATGTTACCAAACCCTTTTATGACCCTTTTTTCTGATCCACCAAAGATCACTTTGGGTCCATTCTCTATGGGAGTATAGTCCTTTAACATTCTTCTTGTTCCAGTCATGTGCCTGGAACATCCACTGTCCAAGTACCATATAGGGGTATGGCAACTTGGACCCACCTGCAGCAAATAAAATTAATTTACCTTAGAACCCCAATGTTTATTGGGTTCTAGGTTCATGTTAGATTGAAACTTAATATTCTTACCAGCAGCCTTCCTCACAGGTAAGCTGGCATTCTTCCTGACACTGGTATTGTGCCAGCAATCCATGGCATAATGCCCTATCATAACACAGCACCAACACTCATATTTATTATACCTCTTTTTAGGTACAGTTTTAACAGCATTGTTGTCAGCTGTTCTTAACATTGTTGGTACAGTAGTTCTTTGCTTGAGTGCTGGAGCAACACCCTTGTCATTCAGAATTTCAGGCTTACCAGAACCATGTATGATATCATGATCATATCTATTAGTTGGCTTGCCATACTTTTCTGAAGGAAATGGGGGGTTTGAAGGCTAGAGGCTGTACTGAGGCTTTGCCTTTTCTTTTGGAATTGGCAGCCCTTGCATTTCCCTCGAAGCCCAATCCAGTCTTACCCTTTTTAGGAATAAAGTCATCAATTAAAGGTAAAACTGATTTTGGCTTAGAGAACTTAGCCATCAGATCCTTTTCCTTCTGAAGTTTGACTTCCAGACTTTTGATTTGATCATTCTTGAATGTAATAGTACACATCTGAATAACAGTTATGTTTTTAAGTTTGGCTACTTCATTCATCTTTAGATCTAGCAATTTTTCTGAATCTAATGTAGCCTGCTTAAGATAAACAATTTCCTTGGCTTGTGCCTTATTAAGAATTCTGCTTTTCTTAAGTGCTTGCAGCAGGTCACCATATTCATCAATGAGTTGATGAACATCTCCTTCAGATTCAGATTCATCTACATCTCTTGATGCAGATGCATCTGATTCTGAACCAGTATAGTAATCAGAATCTATTGAAGAATTGTTTACCTTACTAGGTCCAAGCTGATCCTGGCACTGATCTTCTTCTATCAAGGCCATCAGCCCTTTACAATATGGTTCTTCAATTTCATTTACTGAATCCAGCCATTTCAAGAATTCAGCCTCTTCTATATCCTCTTTAGTAGCCAACAGTCATATATATGCTTCAGCTTCAGCTTCAATCTCAGAATCTGATGATGAAGAATCTGACCAACTTTTTTGCTTCTTTGCAACAAGGGATTTCTCCTTCTTGCCCTTGCTTTTTAGTTTCTTCTTATCATTTGATTCTTTTCTTTTGTCAGGACAATTAGCTACCACATGTCCAGGCATGTTGCAGCAATAGTAAACAATCTTAGTTAAAGATAATTTACTAGGTTTATAGCTATACTTGTCCTTCCTAAAGGATTTCTTTTTCTGATAGTAATCATCCTTGGATTTTGAGGATGATAGCTTGGATCTCCACTGTTTCTTCTTCAAAAATCTTTGAAATTGTCTTGAGAAATCTACTAAGTCTTCATCGAAATTTGGACTATCTGATGTGTGACTGTCGGAACTTTCTGAAACAACTTCTGCAGCTTTCATAGGAGGTGATGGATACATCCTCCTATCCTTTCTTATAGCTTCAGTCTTGAAAGCCACTGACTTATCTCTGTAATCAATTTTATTAATTTTCTCCTCCGCTTTTCTGACCATCAGCTGCATTTCATATGAAAGCAGTTTGCCAAATAATATTGGAGGTGAAATTTCTGCTAGTCTGGCCACTTCCCTAATGGCACATATCTTAGTGTTCCAGTCTTTAGTCAATGATCTCAGAAACTTATCATTTAACTCATATGTGCTGAATACTCTTCCATTTGACATCAGTTCATTTACTATTCTGAAGAATTTCTTGTAACATTCAGTTATGCTGTCTATTTTATATTGTCTAAAACTTTCATACTCCTGATTCAGCATAGACTTTCTATCTTCTCTCACCTCTTCTGAACCCTCCATGTAGACAATAAGGGTGTCCCACCTTTCTTTGGAGGTCTTGCAGTGGATCAAGTTTTGGAAAGTTGAATCATCTATAGCGCTGACTATTATATTCTGTGCTCTCTTATCCATAATAGCCAAGATGATTTCATCCTTTGTCATTTCAGAATATTCCTTTGGTGTTCTGAGATTTGCATCAAGAACTGAGACTTTCATTGGAATGAATGGCCCTTCTTTGACTGTCATGTAGATTAATGGATCTGAAGCTTCCATAAACAATCTAACTCTTTCTTTCCATATGCCAAAAATTTCTTTCCTGCATATGGGTAACTTCATGGAACCAAACTCCTTATGATTCTCTATGGAACCCATTTTGCCTGATAGATTTTTGCCTTGGAGATCTACTCAGACTGTTAGGTCTAATCTTTGAGCAACGTCCCTCTGATACCACTTGAAAGAATTGGTTTCAAGATGTTCTAAACCCCTAAAGGGGGGTGAATAGGTTCAATTCTTTTTCTAACTTAGGCAGATAGTTCTATCTAGTTTAGCAATGTATTCAGCAGAAAGTATAACACAGCATTCACATACACAGCATTCACAGATTGCACACTAGTTTTATAGTGGTTCCCCAAATAATGAGTACATCCACTTTCCCCCTTCACCTATCTAGCAGTGTACTAGATTCGGCCTAACGTCCTTCCTTCTTCTCAGATCCGCAGATCTTACAGCACAGATCCAAGAATGGTTCCTACAACTCAGAGTGAATCCACACTCCTACAACTCAGGAACAAGCCCTACCTCAGCCTCTTCCACAGGCCTACAACTCAGAGTGACACCCCACTCCTACAGCTCAGGCAACAGCCCTACCTCAGCCTCTATCACAAGCCTACAACTCAGGGAACAGATTCCCTTACCTCGGGCTCACAGCCCTACCTCAGCCTTTATAATTTAGGCTTACAACTCAGAGATGTAAATCTCCTACACTCAGATCTAGTACAGATCCTACAAAATTATTGATGAAAAGTTGTTGATATCTTCAACCAAATAGAGAGAGAGAGTTGGTTGAAGGCTTCTTGATTAGTTCTTGATAGACCTGATTTCTTAAGGATCAACCTGACTTAGCTTTCTTCAAAGCTTCTTGAATCTGAACACAGTAAGGTTGATCTTCTTGTTGTTGGAGTTAATCTTCAATCTTCCTCCTTCAGAATTTAATCTGAATTCTTCAGGCAGATTGTTCAGGATCTACCTTCACTGGATGAGAACTTCTATCCTTCTTATTTTTCTCTCTCTACAATCTGTTGACTGTTTCTTTTTCTTCTTCTAGATTCTCAATCCTTCAGAGATTATAATTGATTGGCTTGATTAACTTCTCTCTGTTCTGTAAGTGTTGTTCTTGTAGTTGTTATTCAATTTTTATTCTTTTTTTAATTGTTGAGAGAGCATATCTATTTATAGGCTTCATCCATGGTAACCGGCTGTTCCGGTTTCAAACTGTCTTCTGACACCTCTGACAGATGTGACAGCAATGTCAGCAATGACAGCTGTCAAGTCTTCACTTGTATTACTTCAGCCTTCATTGAACTTTGACTCAGCAGCAGAGAATGTCAACTGAATTCTTCATATGTGTCGACACACATAGTCCATGTGTCGACACAAGTCTTGTTATTGTCGACACAGCTTCTGTGGAATGTGTCGACACAAGTTCTGTGTGTCGACACAAACACTCCTTATCTTAACAAAGTTGATGTCGACAAAATTCCGGTGTGTGTCGACACGAGTTCTATGTATCAACACAGTCGTTGTCGATAGAATTCTGGAATGTGTCGACAACTTCTCTATGTGTCGACACAGCTCCTGATAATGTCGGCACAAGTCTGGCCCTTAGTGTCGACACAGCGTTGTCGACAGATTTTCTGTGTGTTGACACAAATTCTGGATGTCGACACAATCTGGACCTTGGTGTCGACACAGTGTTGTCGACTGATTTTCTGTGTGTCGACACAAATTCTGGATGTCGACACAATCTGGCCCTTGGTGTCGACACAGCTCTTCCCAGGTGTCGACAATTGTACTTAGAAAATTTTCTTTTCCATTTTCTTAGCCTGCACATAATAACTCAACACAACATCAAATACAACTTGATACATATCATTGAGTTAGGTGAGACTTCTCCAAATCTGGTACACATTTTCCAATGTACCCAACAACAAGTGTTCAGAAATTTACTATTTACAGACCATATTGGTCTCACCGACATTCCTAGGTTCATTTGGCCTTCTTTGGCTTCCTAGGGTTTTGTCATGACCTAGTCATGACAAAACGACTCCTCTGGGTCTAGGTGTTTGAGGGATGTTAAAAATCCCAATATATAAACAAAAACTTTCGTCCCCGAAATTCTAGTTAGGCCTACGGGGTTTCAAATATGAAAGGTAAATTGTAACATCCCGAGAGGTTGTGAGTAGTACCTGACTGAAAAGCTCCGGGTACCTCTGTTGCATTAGGTCCTGAGGCTCCCATATGTGCTCCTCTCGCCCATGATTCCTCCATAGGACGTTAACCAATGGAACCTTCTTACGGCGCAAGACTCGTATCCCCTTGTCGTCAATCCGGACCGGTTCCAGGTGAACTGACCGATCAGATGCTACCGGCCCATCTGTGGCCGTAATCTACTGCTTCTGGCGTAGTAGAGCCCTCCTAAGAGAGGATACATGGAACACGTCATGTAGACTCGCTAGCTCCGGTGGCAGCTCCAGCCTGTATGCTAAGGGACCGATCCGCTCCCGGATCCTATAAGGCCCTATATATCTTGGGCTGAGCTTCTTCTTCCGACCTCATACTCGTGAAACCCCATGCATTGGTCGGATCTTCAAGAACACCTAGTCCCCCACCTGGAACTCCACCCGACGATGCCGAGCGTCATAATACTTAGCCTATCGGCTCTGTGCTTTTAGCATCCTGTCCCGTATCAGCCTCACCTGAGCCTCGGTGTCCTCAACAAACTCTGAACCCAAAGCCTTTGGATCCTCATCCTGTATCCACGACAGTGGAGTCCCACACCTTCGTCCGTATAGGGCCTCATAAGGAGCCATCCTTATGCTAGACTGGTAGTTGTTATTATATGAGAACTCGATCAGTGGCAACAGCTTCTCCCAAGGCTCACCGCGATCCAATATGCAAAGTCGCAGTAGATCTTCTAGAGTCCGATTGGTGCTTTCCGTCTACCCATCGGTCTGGGGATGAAACGTTGTACCGAATGTTAACTGAGTGCCCAAGTAAGTCTGCACTAATCTCCACTCCTTGGACGTAAATCCTCCATCCTGGTCCGATACAATCGACCTGGGTATGCCATGATAACGGACAAACTGCTCCATGAACTTCCGAACCAATACACCAACCGAGTCATCCTTCCTGATCGGGATAAATCTCGCTACCTTCGTTAGCCGGTCGATGAACACCCAGATCGAATCATTCCCCGTCCGTGATCGGGGAAGCCCATGGATAAAGTCCATCGCGATGTCATCAAATTTCCACTCCGGCACTGGGAGTGGCTGCAACAATCCTGCGGGTTTTCTACACTCCGCCTTCACCAGCTGGCATGCCTCGCAGTGGGTCATGAAGTAGGTGATATCCTTCTTCATGCCTGGCTAGTACATGGTCTTCTTCAGATCCGCAGTCATCTTTGTAATCCTCGGGTGTACCGAATACCGACTGTAGTGGGCCTCCATCATAATATCCTCCCGGACCTGGCCTCCCTCTAGTATGTATACTCGTCATCTAAAATACACTAGATCATCCCTCAACGTGTAATCCCCAGCAGTGCCTGCTTCTAAGGCCTGAAATATCGGCTCTAGCTGGGCATCCTGCCTCTGCCCATCTCTGACTCGGTCTCTAATGTCATTTAGGGCAATCAACGACGCTAGGTACTACCGGTATAGCTCAAGGTGATCCTTGGACACAAAGGATATCTGCATCTTTTCTGACATCTGGACCAACTCCAAGGACATCAACTGTGGCCCTGCTTTAGAGGTTGTGGCCTTTCGGCTCAGCGTATCTGCCACCACATTCACCTTCCCTGGTTGGTAGTGCATCTCGTACTGATAATCTGCTAGAAACTCCACCCATCATCTCTGTCTGATATTCAGCTCTTTTTACGTGTCCACATACCTCAAATTCTTGTGATCGGAGTAAATGACGCAGTGGACACCGTACAGATAGTGTCGCCAGACTTTCAGAGCAAATATGACCGCTCCCATATCTAAGTCATGAACTGGGTAGTTCTGCTCATGCTTCTTCAGTTGCGGAGAAGCGTATGCTATCACATGACCATTCTGCATCAGCACCGCACCCATGCCCTGGTAAGAAGCATCGGTGTAGACCTGGAATCCTTCTTTCCCCGAAGGAAGGGCAAGTATAGGAGTCGAGGTGAGTCGACCCTTCAGCTCCTAGAAAGCCACCTCGCACTGCGTGGTCCAAACAAAGGGCACATCCTTCCTCGTCAGGGATGTGAGTGGAAGGGCAATACGAGAAAATACCTCCACGAACTTCCGGTGGTAACCAGCAAGTCCTGAAAACTCCGCACATCTATAGCCGTCTTCAGCTGCGGCCAATCCTTAACTGCCTGAATCTTGGCCGGATCCACTGCCAACCCAGCACCACTGATGATATGGCGTAGAAAAGCCACTTCCCTCAACCAGAACTGGCATTTGCTGATCTTTGCATAAAGTTGGTGCTCCCGCGGTCTCTCTAGGGTCAGCGTCAGATGTTGTGTGTGCTCCTCCTCTGTCCTCGGGTAAATGAGGATGTCATCAATAAACATGATGACAAACACATCCAAATATACCTCGAACACCCGATTCATGAGGCTCATGAACGCCAACGGTGCATTCGTTAGCCTGAAGGGCACCACGGTAAACTCGAATAGCCCATATCTGCTACTGAAAGCAATCTTCGGTATGTCCTCATCCTGGATCCGCAGCTGATAGTAGCCTGACCTCAAATCCAATTTTGAAAAGAAATGCGCTCCCTCCAGCTGGTCAAACAGCTCATTTATCCTTGGCAATGGATAGGAATACCGGACTGTCAGTCGGTTCAGTGCTCGGTAGTCGATGCACAACCTAAGTGTCCCGTCCTTATTCTTCACGAACAACACTGGGGCTCCCCATGGCGAAGATCTTGGCCGGACAAATCCGGCTTCCACTAGTTCCTGGAGCTGGCTTCGAAACTCTGTCAGCTCCTTCGGGGCCATCCGGTAAGGGGCTCTAGATGCCGGCTTAGCCCCCGGCACTAGCTGTATCCGGAAATCCTGCTCCCCGTGCGGGGGTAGCCCTGGCAGCTTCTCTGGAATATGTCGGCAAAATCTCGTTCCACCGGGATATCCGAGATGGAACCCTTGGCCTCAGCCATTTCAAACAACACTTCATAGACTTCCTCCCCCTGCAAGTGGGCCTTGACGGCCTGCACGGATGACAGCAAGAGAGGGGGAATAGGTTTAATACCTTCGATGACGATGTAGGAATCCCCATGCCTCACCGTAATCCTCTTTGATATGCAGTCAATCTGATCATGGTTCCAATGCAACCATGTCATTCCCAGTATCAAATCAAAGACTGGCATCTTCATGATCGTCGTCGGTTCTTCAAATATCTTTCTGCCGATCTCCGCCTCCATGTTGTAGTGGGTGGTGGTGAATAACTCTGATCCGTGTGGTAGCCGTATCCTCATCATCAGGCCTGTGAATCGCTCCACGCCTTCCAGCCCTTCCACGAAGGCTTCCGACACGAACGCGTGCGAAGCACTCATATCGAACAATGTATAGACGGGCTTGCCACTGATGAAGACTATGCTTGGGGTAGTTTAAAGTCTTAGAAATTTATTTGTGGTTTTCTTTCCTAGTTTATCAGTTCTATATGCATAACTCTAATTATCTAGGAAAGAGAAAACTTAAAATTAATTGGAGTACCTGTGATCACTTGCTCCGGATTCCGTTGTTGAGTAAGATTTAGTGCATACACTTGCTCCTTCTCTTACTTGTGATCTCTACCCTGGTATCCACGACCTCAGCCACATCCTCGGCCTCCAAAATACTGAGCTGGCGGGGCAGCCGGTGTTGTTGGTGGTGGTGCCCCTCTCATGGGGCAGTTCCTCCTGATATGCCCCACCTAGTGACAGTTGAAACATTCTGGCGGGGGATATGTCATACCCCCGGGTCTCTGCACCTCCCGCATCTGGGGTGGCTGAGGGGACACCACTACTGGTTCGCTCTGCTCCTGTCTCACCTCCTGACGAGGCTGGTCTTCTCCTCTTCTCCCCTCTGTGATGCAGCACTGTCGCTGATCATTTCGGGCTCCCCGGCCTTGATCCTCAGTTGGCCGCTTCCGGCCTCGGGTAGTATGCCAATCTGCCTCGATCCTTTTTGCCATCACCAATATCCGAGGAATAGGTCTGTCGGACACGAACAATAGAGCCTCCCTCAGATCCTCTTGCAGGCCCTTATAGAACCTGTTAGTGTAGCATGCCCCATCCAATTGGTAAGAATCCGCAAACCGGGCTAGGTGGTTGAACTCCCGATGATACTCCACCACTATCTTGTTGCCCTGTCTCAACTATAGGAATCTATCCTCCAACTCGTCTCTGGCCGACTGCGGAACAAAATGCTCCAATAGTGCGGCCCTGAATTCCCCCCAAGCTATCTCAGCAACCTCACTGCCAGCAAACGTCGTATCCAGTGAAGTCTTCCACCATCTCTTGGCATGGGACTCCAAGCAAGAGACTACCAAGGGCACCCTCTCCTCCCACGGGCACCGAATACTAGTCAGCATTTCATACATGATGTCCAGCCATTCCTCCGTCCGAATGGCCGACTCTGTCCCCACATAGGATGGGGGAGAAAGTCCTCGGAATATACTCCGCCAGTTGGCACCCGGTTTGGCTGCGGAGCCGGAACCTGTTGAGTCCTAAAAGCACCAAGATAGTTGTCAGAGTCTGCCCTATCTCTGACTGTAGGAACAGTGTGGGAACCGGGAGAGGTGGTGCAATATCCGAAGTCTGCTGGACTCCACCCTATGGTGTAGGCTGTGCTGGGGGCTGCGTAACAAAATCCATTAGTAAGTAATGGACTCAAACCCAATTAAAGTGGACAATTTACATGTGATCCCCCCATATGGGCACACCACTGCTTCCGCTGCTTAGTTTGTCCCCAAACTAAACTCGCGCGGGGGTGACCCAGGGGTTGTGGACTGCTACTTTTCGATCGAGGTTTGCTTTGATACCACTTGTAAGACCCCCTTTTTTTCTTTAAAACACCGGGGTATTAGGCCCAGAACCGCCGCTCTGCGGTGACACCTTCACACCCGGGAAGGTCATCACTATATAATGTCGATCCTGTCGACCAATTCGATCACAACTGTAGCAAAGTAATAAAGCAAGTCCACAGAAATCACATATATATAAAGATAATATTCTCCATGAAGGGAGTGTCCACAGATATAATAAAAGTACTAAATTTTTGGGCTAATGCCCAGTACATCAAGTCCTCACTACAGATCTCTCATCGCGGAAGCAAACTAATATATCTACTAGTGATCAGGACTCACAGTCCCTGTTGTCTAAACTCCGGTACTAGACTGCCCGATCTCCAAGAGTGCCGACCTCCGGGGCTGCTCCTCCATGATGGGCTCCGTGGTCCCCTAAAATGATGTGGTTTGAAAACCATTAGTCTAAAAGACTAAGTCCTATCATCCCCCGCCCCTTCCCCCATGGCTCCTAGGTACCGAGCGGGGAGAAGGAAAGGAGAGGACATGAAAGTGGAGAATAACAATTAAACAGATGGAGGCGGAACTAATCTAGCAGTTCTATAATGTATAAGACAGCAACAAAGGTATGAAAGCCGAATAAGAAAGTAACCTTAACTTATATGAAAACACATAAGCTAAGGGATCTTTTGCAGAGCTCCTATCGTATAAAAAGTCCCATACCGATTTATATGATAGAGTGTCAGTTTTCCAACAAGCATATATATGTAACACTGAATAAAAACCTTAACTTATAAGCACGCTCGCACGAACTTATAAACCAAGGTATCGTTTTGCAGTGTCTATTGTATAAGCGTCCCATACCACTTATACAATAGGTGCCGGGTTGTATGCAATGATTATGCTATGAAATACAATTATGTCATGATGTGAACATGCAAGTGCAACTCACCCACTCGACTCTGTGTACACAGACCTTTAGTTCCCCCTTTCTGGAGCCGAACCTCCTAGGATACCTCTGTAGTGGCAAACGGAAGCGGTGGGTTGGGCCTCGCCCACCTCTAAACCGGTAATTGCACTACCAGTCAGACCTATCGTATGCCTCAACACTGGTGCACAAAGTGGAGCGCCTGCGTACTCTTGCCGGCTGGCGCACCAGACTTTATTTGGCCAAGTGCTAAACCACACTTGTCGAGTCAACGTATTGGCGTCGGTGCATCGACCCTCCAATACCGTAGAATCACCACCTTATACTTTATAAACATTCAACTTTATGTATCAGCTACCGAGCCAAAGCTCCCCGGACCAACCCGTCCACCACACGAACAACAATCGAGCCAAGGCTCGTCGGGCCAACCTGCCCATCACCAAAACCACTACCGAGCCAAAGCTCGCCGGACTAACCCGTCCGTCACAAATAACAACCGAGCCAAAGCTCGCCGGGCCAACCTGCCCATCATAAAATCCACTAGGACCAATGCCCGAGTGACCCAACCTATCTTCCCGAGGCATCGAGCTGGGTGAAGGTGAAACCCTAGATTTACTAGTTACTCTTGCATTCCAATTTTGCCTACAGTTTAGGTTTAGCCCAGGACTGCCCAAGGTATTCCCCGTGAAGGGCTCTCGAGGGTACTAGGAACTATGATGAGATTACGCCCACTTTTTAGGGGGTGTGGCTGTAACGCCCCCAATTTTCTGATGTTATTATGTGATTTGGTGTCATCATATTTATTACGTCGAGGCGTTACCCCTTCTTACGTTTTGTTGTCGGCGTCGCAGCGTTTGTGCATTTTTCCGTCTATTGGGTCTGTTTGACCGGATTTTGGGGTTTTGATTGAGTTGAATGTCTTCCTTGATTTAAAGGATGAGGTTTTAGGTGTTGGACTTGTCCAATTTTATTGTGATACGAGCATTTTGGAGTCTCGGCGTGTGTTTGGACCCTTGTGGTGATTTTTGCTTGTGTAAACATTTGATGTTGCGTCTCAAGAATGGTGCATTGGATTCTAGGGTGGTCTTTGTTGTTAAACTCGTTAATTTCAGTGCGTGTTTGGGCCATTATTTTGATCGGGTATTTTCCTCGTTCAAATAATTTGTATAAAATCATTATTGTTAAATTTCAGTCTTATACCTCTTTTTTTTATTCTCGAGATGCCCCCCTTGTAGGGTCGGTTTTCGTCGAACAGAGGCGTTCGACTAATATTTGGGGCGTTCGACGATCGTCGAACGGCGTTCGACGATCGGTAAGCTGGGCGTTCGATGAAGGGTCGAACGGTCTGGGTTCGACTAAGCCGAACTTTTAGGTTTGTGTTGGACGAATTTCGAGAGTAGTTCGTCGAACGGAGTTTTCCTTTGTGTTCGACGAATTTCGATTAGAGTTCGTCAAACGGGTTTTTGTGTTCGACAAATTTCGAGCATAGTTCGTCGAACATATTTTCCTTTGCGTTCGACGAATTTCGATCAGAGTTCGTCGAACGGGTTTTTCTGTTCGACGAATTTCGAACAGAATTCGTCGAACGGGATCTTTCTTCCTCCTTTTTTCGAGAAGTCTATAATCAGTTCCCGAGAAATGCCCTATCTTCTACTCAAGAAAATCGCTCTAGCTCTCGAGAAATGTTTCTAGTTTTCAAGAGGCCCGTTTTTATACTCGAGTAATGCACCTGTTGAACTCGTGAAATGCTCGGTTGTTCTCGAGAAGTGCTCTTGTTCTCGAGAAGTTTTGGCTCTGTACTTGAGAGTTGGGTTTGCTGCTCCCGAGTGGTGCTTCCTTCTATTCTCGAGTAATGCTTCTTGTACTCGAGTAATCTTCCTCTCTATTCCCGAGACATTTTCTACTCGTGAAAACCTCCTTCTATTCTCGAGAATTACTATCTTCCACTCGAGAAATATCACCTACTACTCGAGACATCCATACTACTCGAAAATTACGGTTCATCTGAACCTCATCCCTTCACTTAAGTATACTAACCCTTATATTATATTATATATATATATATACATATAATAAAAACTTCTCCTTCTCCTCCCTAGACCGATTTTCCTTCTTTCTTCCTGAACCAAAGCGGCATGAGCGAGAGAGAGAAAGTTTTTCGCGATTCTTTCGGTGGCTGCCGACGGTGCTCCGGTGCTCGAAATCTTCAACCGAATATAGATCCGGAAAGCTCTTAGAGAGAGCTACGCCATTGTGGTAAAATCTTCCATATTCCTCGAATTTTCTCGCTAGGGTTTTCGGCTCTAACTCCTATTCTTGGCCATTTTTTGTTAGATTTCATTTTCCCTCGTCTTTCTTGGTGCCGATCTACGTCGTGGTGCGATTTCGAGGTCTTCTCTGGTAAAACCAAGGCAAGTGATGGTTTCCCCCTTATATTCCCTTCTCTATCCCGATTTGCAGAAATTTCTAACTCATGATTTTAATAACTTGTTGATTATAGTACTGTAAGATCTCCTGTCTAATTCTATTTATGATTTTCCTGTTCTTGATTTTGCTACCTAACCTTGTTAGGTGCTAGATGTTTTGATGATGTGGTTAAATCTCACTCTTATAACCGTTCCTCAACGTTTATATAGGACGTGTTAGAGTTTATTTAGGATTGTAAATTCTTCCTAAAGGTTGATCAACCGCTTCAATCTAGAATTGTCTAGTAGAATCCAATGTGTCATTATTGTCTTAAGATCTATATCATGGTTTTCCTCATGGTGATGTCGTGGGGGGAGACAAGCCTCCAACCCCCGATTGGGTTGTGGTGTGCCCTTGAGCTATAAAATCGGATCGTTACGGGGTGTGAATTCATGATTTTCTTCGTTGCGGGTGTTATTTGTGGGCGAATCCACCACCGTAAAGTTTGATCCTTTTATTAGTACTTTGTGGAACTCTATCGGGTGTTTGGGCATTTGCGGTGTATGGTGGAGTATCCATTCTCCGCTCAATTATGATGGATTAAATTATATCTGAGGGTGTGTGTCTAGTTGAGTTGACCACCCTGCCCATTTTTTTGGGTGGAGTTGACCACAGGTGGCTAATAGAGTTTTGCCTTCTTCCTGATGTTTTAATCATCACCTTTCCCCCTTATAGTCTTGTGCATTTGGGATACTTTTGTTGTACGTGACGCTTCACGTAAGTGTTCCCTTTTTGACTTTGGTACCTTACTGCTATATTCTATTTAAGTATCTTTCCTTAGGTCTTTGGTTGCTACCCCTTGACTTTGTTTACTTGTGGCTTACTTTCTTCCGTTACCTGTACACTCTTGCTGAGGTGTTCTGTCTTTAGAATGCCTCAGGTTCAGGGTTGTAGCTGATTTCGATGCTGGTTTTGGAGTTCCTGAGCAGCAGTGTTGGCTATGGTTTTTGCCTCGTCATAGCGAGGTAGACTGTTGTTTTAGTTTGCTTTACTAGTTCAGACATACTTTGTTTTATGTGGGTTCGTGTCAGTTTATTGCCACCCACATGATTGTTTATTTTGGATGCTTGCTAGGTGCTTAGTTTTCTTTCTGTGTATTTGGATCACTTGCTCTCTGGGATGTTTTATGATAGGATTGCATGGTAGATATTTTCAAGTAAAAAAACTACTATTACTACATCATGCATTGCATGTTTTAAAATGTTAAATCACTACATTTAACGACCATAAAAAATCTACTTTTATTGCTATTATAAACTTAGAACTTGCATACCTTGAGATGACCTCTGAGAATCTCTAATCTCATGTAGGATGTCTAACATTGTAAAAGAAGTATTTTTTGCAGTGTTTAACTACTTTTCTCGTGGACTAGATGGGCCACTAAGCCAAGGTATATGGCCAACTACTACACATAAACTGTTTTTGCCTCTAAATAACTCAAAGATCTTTCTTTTTGGTCAAGTAGGAGTTTTGTCTGAGCATCAGCAGTTATCCCCTGCTGACGTGGCATCATGATGCACATTTTTCCCTTACTCTGATATTCCTTTAATGGCGGTGAAAAATACGGGATGTGACATTCACTATCATGAAGAATATTTCATAGCTGACAGGTATGCTCTCTTCCTTGGACTGCCTAAAAGCCTCATACTCCTCATTGAGCATGGACTTCCTGTCATCTCTGACCTCTTCAGTTCCCTCCATGTAGACCACCAAAGTGTCCCACATCTCCTTGGAGGTATGACAGTGAACCAGATTCTGAAAGGTTTAGTCATCTATGATACTGTCAATGATGTTCTTTGCACACTTATCCATGGTTGCCAATATGACTTCATCCTTAGTCATCTCAAAATATGTCTTTGGTGTCTGGACTGTTGCATCCAAAACAGAGACTTTTTTATGTATGAAAGGTCCCTCTTTGACAGTGACAAAGATCCTTGGGTCAGATGTTTCCATGAAGAGTCTGGCCCTCTCCTTCCAGATTCCAAAACTCTCCTTCCTGTAGATAGGAAGTTTCATGGAACACAACTCCTTATGGTTATCCCATGAACCCATAAATATACTTCTTTTGGCTACCCTTTGAGATCTATTCAGACTGTTAAATCCTTCTTAAGCAACCTCTCTCTGATGTCATTTGAAAGTCTTTAGTTTTAAAAGGGCAGCTAAAGGCTTAGAGGGAGGGTGAATAGGTTTTTAGTCTCATTTGAGATTAACTTCTTTTATGTGAGTTGTGAGTTAGTTACTTTCAGCTTTCAAGACACACCACAAAAGCACACACAAGGTTTATAATGGTTCCCTAGATTATGGGTACATCCACTATCCCTTCCACCTCTCTAATATTGTGTTAGATAAGGCACTTCTCTAATTCTTGGCTCCTTAGAGTTTACAAAACAGATCCCTTAGGATCTCTCAGTCTCCTCCAAGACTTACCTTAGGCACAAATCCCTACCTCAGATCAAAGACTGGATCCTTCAGCTCAGTGATCCAAATATCACCTACCTCAGACTAAATTAATAGTCATACACTTAGGCTAGGAGGATAGGCTACACTCAGTGAGTAAAACTCTCCTACAACTCAGATCTGAACCAGATCCTACCTCGGGAAAAGGGCCCCACCTCAAGCACACATGTCCTACAACTTAGATCCACACAAGGTTCCTACCTCATGCTAAAGGCCCTACCTCAGGCACACAGGCCATACAACTCAGATCCACACAAGGACCCTACCTCAGGCTAAACTGCCCTACCTCAGATCCAAAACTGGATCATACCTCAGCCTTTATAAAATAGGCCTACACTCAGATTTGTTAAGATCCTCCCAAAAAGAAAGAGTTTTGTTGTTGTTGGTATGACTCCAGAGAAGTTCTCTGATTCTACTGCTTCCTAAGTTGAGATATCTCATCCCTAACTTCTTCTCAGCAACAAGAAAGTTTATCTTCAATAAGTTGCTGGTTGTGATGGAAGTAACTCAGAAACCAAGTCTCTAAACTTGATGTTGAAGACAAAGATTTGACAGTTCTATATGCTTGTCAAACAACTAACCTTGACTGCAGAAATTTGAAGGCTCTGCTCAGTCTTCTTTCTCAGAAAGCTTTTTTGAACTTGCGATAGCTGATGAAAACTGCTACAACTAACAGTAAGAACTTTTAGTTCAGCGAGTTTGAAACATCAGCTTCAAGCTCTGCAATAAAGGCGAGGAAGAAGACGGTGAAGTTCCGCCTCTTTTTGAAATGATAAACCCAAAAAGTTATCTTTGTATGCGCCAAACTTATCCCATTTATCTTCCGCCATCCAACGGTTATTTGGCCCATGGGCCCCACCGAAGTTGTTGGCTGCAACTTATCTTTATCTACAAAAGTGATACTATAGACCTGCGACGTCGTTTGTCGTCTACTGTAGTTTTCCCGCAACAATTTGAAACTTTGCTGACTCATGCTAAATTTACCATCTGTGGACTTAGCCAAATTCACAGTTTCATCCCAAAAATTGAGTGTATTTAGTGAACTGGCTTCACACAATGAATCTGGACTTGGCCAATTTCTTCTGCATTGCCAGGCGTTGAGTGCGCTATGTGAATAGACTTCACTCAACGCTTTTGTCCTTAGACAATCTTTCTGTTATTTAGGCGTTGAGTGCATTGAATGAACTAGCTTCACTCAATGAATCTGAACTTAGCCAAATTCTCGTGTAATGTCTAGCGTTGAGTGCGTTGAGTGAACCTTCATCACTCAATGCATCTGGACTTAGTCGCTTCACTGACTGCATGCTTTTATGCTGGGACGTTGAGTGAATTGGCTTCACTCAATGCTTTTGTACTTAGCCACAACTTTTTTATGAATGCATTGAGTGAGCCTTCATCACTTAATGCTTCTGCCTTTGCCTGGCTCCTTATTGATGAGGTGTTGAGTGAACTGTCTTCACTCAACTCTTCTGTACTTAGCCAATCTTCTTGATGAGCTTGAGTTGAGTGAGCTGTCCTACTAAACGCATCTGGACTTAGCTAGAATTCTTGACAGAATCTAGAAATGCTTGAGCTTGACTCAACGCTTCTCTTCAGGCATTGAGTGAGCTGTCCTCACTCAACGATTCTGGACTTAGTAGATTTTCTTGCTTGTCACTACTAGATCTTTGACAGACACAGCTATACTCGACGCTACTTATTATATGGCATTGTGTGAACTGCCTTCACTCAACGTCTGTGGACTTAGCCACATTTCTGTCTTGCAAACTGCTGGTCTTTGACTGTCCACCCTTTACTCGATGCTTTTTAGAATCTGGCATTGAGTGATCTGGCTTCACTCAATGTCTATGGACTTAGATGATTTTCAGTCTTTCCAGCATCCTTCATTGGCATCTGGTGTTAAGTGAACTGGCTTCACTCAACGTCTATGTACTTAGACAGATTTCTGTCTCTCCACCTTTCTACCTTGTGACCACCTGTCATAACCACTTAGACAACTTATCTAAACTTGTTCCAAGGAACATCCTGCACTTGATGAGCATGTACAACATCAAATACAACCATGCTCTTAGTGTTGATGGTGATGCCTCTTCAAATCGAATCTACGGAATATTGTGGGCAATATTCCCAACTGGATGCATCTACAAGATCTACATGACTTTGCTCATTAGAATAGCAAGCTTAGTAAAGGTCTCTTGGGAGTCAACATACTGAGGCTGAGGTAAAGCAACTGGAGGAGAAGGCGGGTAGTACTATGATTCGTAGACAAGTGGAGCTGGAGTGGATGCGGTAGCCATCGATGGTCTTATTTTTTGAAACTATTGGTGGCTGACATGAGGATGATGGTGGCAGAAGTTCCTCCCCCTTTGAACAGGAGGATAGAACTCTTGGCGAGGAGGTCTCATCGACTACTAGGTTGGAGAATAAGGACCATCTACATCTCTTTAGTTGACCTTGATATTCAAAGAAGAGACGTATGAGGGGTTAGAGATCTCCCCTGAATGAACTGATTTTCCAAGCTAATCAGCTCCTGATAGGAACTGGGTTCTTTGGTCCTGACTTTGAATTTCAAGGGGGCCTTCCCTAAGACCATTCATCAAGTAAACCTTATAGAAATTCGGGTCAACATACTTTACCCCGATGTTTTCTCTATGGAAATGATAAATAAAATGAGCCAAATACTCATTCTCCCTTTGCTTGATTTTGGAAAAGGTAGTAGGACCAATCTTCCTCTTCTTTGAGGTAGCAAATCTAAAAATACTCCCTTCAGATCTTGGAAAAATAGTATCTGAACTGGGGGTGGATCTTATAAAACCACTCCCTTACTTTCTCATTAAAGTAGTTGATAAGAAGCTTGTACCTCATCATGTCTGATGAAGATCTTAAAGCGATCTCTAACTCAAAGGCCTATAGATGTGAGATAAGATTGGTCTCTCCATTGAAGATCAACATATGAGGCTCCCTAAAGGTCTTGAGGGAAGGATCCCAATGAACTTTATCAAAAAAAGGAGAGATCTTCTCCACATCATTATGAATTGGAGGTTCTTATAGGTAGACAACACTAGCAGGAGCAGGAGTAATAGAAGGAGCAGGAGAATAAGCGTATCCTTTTTAGAAGTTTAGTACCCAAGTTATATATGTTGAGATTAATGCAAAGTACACGGTTATAAGAGTTATATAATTAATGATATAGAAATTAGGTGTTGGGTATTTCATCCACATGAACCAGATTTGATGAAGTCACCCTGGAACTAAGATGAATTAAGTTGTATCTGATGCTTGGTTTGAGTTATATGTGTGCAGGAATTTCACTAGAAGTGTAGACCATTATCAGTCCACAGTGGGTCTTCAAACACAGGAACTGTGCAATGTAATCCCTCATTGCATATTCCAAGGTGTTGACTCATGTGTGGTCTCTCTATTGGGATACACTTCATATTCAAGCTATTGGACTATGGGAAAGAAATTTGAAGTTGGCTACTCTAGAAGAATCAGTTTTTCCAACATCAGAAATTTTCTAAGTGTTTTACTCGAGTAGAGCTGTCACCTACTCGAGTAGTCTGAGTATCATTTACTCGAGTAAAGGAACCTTGTACTCGAGTAGACATAGTCACATACTCGAGTAGCTAAGTCACCTACTCGAGTAGACAAAGTCATATACTCGAGTATCATGCTTATATACTTGAGTAGATTACTCTTTATACCCGAGTACTAAAGGGTTTCCTCATCTAAATTTTCTCTATGTCATATACTCGAGTAAGTATACTCATATACTCGAGTAAGTATACTCACTTACTCGAGTAGATAGAAACATACTCGAATAGTTCATTATATCTACTCGAGTAGATCATGTGTTACTCGTGTACCTTGATATTTCCCTACTCCAGAATTTTTCTAAGTCTTTTACTCGAGTAGAACTTTCACCTACTCGAGTAGTTTAGTTCAAATACTCAAGTAGTTGCCAGCAGACCTCTTCAGAATTTTTCTAAGTATTCCACTCGAGTAGTACTTCTTGTACTCGAGTAGTTTATGTAACTTACTCGAGTAGCTTTTCCAGTACTCGAGTAGATCCTCCATGTACGCGAGTAGGTCTCTACACATACTCGAGTAGTTCTGTCTGCTTACTCGAGTAGTTGATCTCTATATACTCGAGTAGTCTTTATATATATACCCGAGTATGCTCTCCATAATATACTCGAGTAGTTATTCAACTACTCGAGTAGTTATTTACTTACTCGTGTAGTTGGCTGAATCTTTCCGAAATTTCTCTAAGTCCTTTTTCTGACGAGATTTTTCAAATCACGCAACATGATTGGTCCACGTGTACATCATTATGACCGATTATGACCGTTAGTCTCTCCTATATAAGGTCTTATCAGAAAATGACAAACCCTAAGTATTCTCCAAGCTTTCTTGTCATTTTTTTCGAGAAATATTCTTCAGCCGACTCCTCTCTGATTTTCGCAAATCGGAAGCCGCCACCGCCGCCTTCTTCTCCGGCCAAAGCTTCTACTTTCAGAGGACTATTCTGAAGAAAGTTACAGATCGAGATCGACTTCGCTGATCATATTCTCTCTCGATTTTTGTAAAAGCGAGTAAATCCAGATCGAAGCCGAGAACCTCTTCACCAATTTCTGAAAGTGCTACAAAGTTGAAAAGAAGAAGATCCGGGCTATTTCATTCAGATCTGAGTGATTTACTGTTTGTATTCTTGTAAACACTTTATTAATTTTGTAGGAGAAATCCTCTCCGAGTGTAGGAGTTCTTCACTCCGAGTTTGTAGGAAGGGTTATCTTCTGAGGTGTAGATCCCTTTGTTTGGATCGAGTTTGTAGGAACTTTGTTCCGAGGGTAGGATCGATTTTTGATCCGAGATAGTGGAGTAGCCGAGTCTAGTTGATTGCTAGATCGGTGAGGGAAAGTGGATGTACCCAAGGTTGGGGAACCACTATAAATCTTGTGTCGTCTGTGATATTGGTAGATATTTCTGTGTTGTGATCTAATTATTTCTTATTCCGCAAAAGACGCACAAACCACCTATTCACCCCCCTCTAGGTGATTTAGGTTGACAACAGTTTTCTTTCAATTTGTATCAAAGCGAGGTTGATCGTCAAAAGGTTAACACCTTGATCAGATCCAGATCTGTTGTCTGAAAAACTCTACCATAGAATGGACAAGGGCAAAGATTTCGCCAAGCTTCCACTGTGCAACAAAAATAACTTTCCCATGTGGAAAGAAAGGATAAACTTTTTCATGGAAGCTGTGGATCCAAGGATCTTCATGATCGTTGAAGAAGGTCCTTACGTTCCCATGACTATGTCTACTATCGACCCTACCAAGAGAGTTCCCAAAAATCTAATGGATCTCGACAAAGACGAGATTGCACTTGTCTCTCTCGACAAGAAAGCTAAGAACATAATAGTAAGTGCAGTCGATGACTCGATGCTGCAGAATTTGATTCACTGTCAATCAGCTAAGGAGATGTGGCATTCCTTAGTCACTTTGATGGAAGGAACTGAAGAAGTAAGGGATGATCGGAGATCCCTTCTCAATCAAAAATATGAAGCGTTCCGACAAGGGAACAAGGAAACAATTGCCGACACCTTTGAGAACTTCTTCAAGATTGTAAATGGCCTAAGGGTGTACGGCCGTGTCTTCACCAACGGAGAACTGAACGACAAATTCTTGAGATCCCTAACCAAGGAATGGGATAACAAGGTATGGGCCATCAGGGAGTTCGGGAAGCTAGCTGAAACGGACCGGCAAAATCTCTTTGGAAAGCTTATGTCTTATGAACTCCAAATCAATACAAGAAAAGCTGAAGAAGAGAAGGGCAGGTCTGCCCTAAAGGAGAAATCTGTCGCTCTGAAGGCAGACACCTCCAGAAAGACTAAGGCTGTCTCCCCCGCTCCAGCTCCAGAAGTTGATGAAGAAGAAGAATCATCAGAGCCTAGCACCTCAGGATCTGAACTATCTGAAGGAGAGTTTTCCTTACTCTCAAGGCAATTCAAGAAGTTTCTAAATAAAAAGAAACAATGGAAAGGCAAGGATGCCTCATACAGAAGATCGCGGCGCGATGACGATCGACAAAGAAAAGGCTCAAGCAGCCACGACAGGTATAACACTAAACAGAACAAATACATTTCAACTGACATCATTTGTTATTGCTGTAATAATCCAGGCCATGTCATTGCTGACTGCCCTCACAAGAAGAAGGAGGGTGGTAGAAGAGAAGAAAAGAAATCCTCATACAACAAGAAGAGGAAAGAGAAGAGCTTCATAGCCAAAAGGAGCAAGACTCTTAGCGACTCCGACTCAGCTGAGTCAAGCGAAGAAGAAGAAGCATATTTTGGTCTAATGGCTCAAACAAATGATGAACAGGAGCCTTAATTCACTGGGAAGGTAAACTCTCATACCCCTCTCTCAGAGTCTGAAGTCTCTGAACATGATTGCGAGAGTAGCTCCTCTGACGATGAGTCAGAATTGATGGCCCAGTATAAGGAGTTAATCATGGCTTACGACAAATGTCGTTGAGTCATGAAAACTCAGGCTAAAGAGATCAAATCTCTAAGAGCCGAAGAGAGCAACTTGAGAGAGAAAGTCACAAAGACTGACTCCCTCGAGGAAAACTTCAATAATACAATTGAAGAATATAACAAGGCTCTTGAGCACCTTGACCTGAAGGAGAAGATCATCAAAGGTTTGGAAGCCGAACTTGTGGCTGAAAGGAAACTTGTTGAGAGTTTCTTTAAGCCCAAGACGGTTCTTCCATTCGTTGCTGAATTCTCAGCAAAGGCCAAGGGAGCTGGACTAGGCCATGAAGAAGCTCCTACTAAATCCTCTAGGAGAAACAAGAATCAACGGAAAAATAAGGCCGCCAAAAAGGCTTCAGCCGAATAAAAGGGAAAAGCCCCTCAAAATCAAACCACATTCAGAAAGGTCATCTTTCCAACAAATGAGTTTGATTTTGACTCATCATACGGGCACTTTGCTAGGCCTACTTATGTGGAGCCAAAGTCCCGCTATCAAGGATGGGCTCGACCCCGAAACTTTGGCGAAAGTGTCTTTAAGGCACCTTATGAAGAAGTTATTCTTCAGAGCTATGGCCCTTTAAATCATGGGCATAACTTCAAGAAAGCACCAAAGACAAAGCTTGTTGTAGAGAAGCCCATAAAGGAGAAGAAGCCATGTGATTGCCATCATCATGAGGCATCTTCCTCCAAGAATGCTACTCCTGCTAGACCAAAGTTCCAAAAGGTCAAGCAGGAGATCTTGAGGCAAAGGTACAACAGATTTGACTGTTGGTGTTGTGGCATGGTTGGTCACTTCGTCATAGATTGCTGGTTCAACTCCAGAAATGTTGCTACCCCTCATGTCAGCAATATGAGAAAGACTGCTCATAGTGCTAACACTCGTAGGGGGAGCACTCTAACCCGAGAGCCAGGACCCAAACGTGTTTGGGTTCATAAGGCAAACTGATTGTGATTGCAGGGATGTCCAAAGGCCAACAAAATGCCTATCTGGTACTTGGACAGCGGATGTTCTCGGCATATGACCGGGACGAGAAGCCTCATTCAGAACTTTACTCCAGTCATGAATGGACCAAAGGTCATCTTTGGAGGTTCAGACCGTGGAATCACTAGAGGCTATGGTATGATTACTAACGGTAATGTATCCTTCTCGGATGTGGCCTATGTTGAAGGATTGGAACACAATCTCATTAGCATAAGCCAACTCTGCGACAAAGGATACATAGTTGAGTTCCATGCTGATAAATGCTTGATAAAATCCGTTGACAATATGGAAACGATTCTATCCGGCACTCGAAGCAGGAATATTTTCTGTTTAAATTTCATCTGTATAGATTCCTCTACACCACTGTGTCTTTTGGCAAAAGATAGTGCGTCTCTTGGTGACCAATGGCACAAGAGACTAGCACATATTAATTTCAAAACCATTAATAAACTATTTTCAATGAACTTAGTACGTGATGCCCCAAATGTCAAATGCGTCAAAGACAGACCTTGTCATGCATGCGTAAAAGGCAAGCAAACAAGGGTTACCTTTAAAAGCATTATTGGCAAAGACTCTAACAGATGTCTTCATCTATTGCACATGGACTTGTTTGGTCCACTGCAGATTAGAAGTTTGGGAGGTAAGGACTATACATTGGTAATTGTTGATGACTACTCGCGCTTTGCGTGGGTATTCTTTCTGAAACACAAGTCAGATACCTTCGACATCTTTACCAATTTTGTCAGGCAAGTCCAGAATGAATACAACTGCTCCATAGTCAAAATCAGAAGTGACAACGGAACAGAGTTCAAATCTGGGGCCATGACAGAATTCTATGAAAGCTTAGGTATCTCTCATGAGTTTTCCTCTCCTCGTACTCCATAACAAAATGGAGTGGCTGAGAGAAGGAATAGAACACTCATAGAGGCCTGCAGGACCATGTTGAGTGATGCTTCACTACCGGAGTACTTCTGGGCTGAGGCCGTCAACACTGCATGCCACGTGCAAAATCGAGCACTCATAAACAAAGACCACAATAAGACACCTTACGAACTTCTGAAAGGCAGGAAACCAACAGTTTCATACTTTAGAATCTTTGGCTGTAAATGCTTCGTGCTTAACAATGGTAAGTATCATACCACCAAGTTCAGCGAAAAGATCTTTGAAGGTATTTTTGTAGGGTATAGTAGCCATAGTAAGGCATATAGGATTTTTAATAGAAAAACCCTGGTGGTGGAAGAATCGATACATGTTGTATTTGATGAGACGAGCTTGCTGCAAAGCAATCCGTCTAGTGTGCTCATTGAAGATGCAGGTGAAAAGCTGAAAGAAACTAGCTTGGATGATCCGTCGGAAGACAAAGGCGGGAAGTTCATTAAGATCACCACTCCAACTCCCATTGGAGAGGCTGATGATCAAAATGAAGAAGTCATCCAGGATGAAGAAATCACTCCGGTGCTTGAAGATAATCCAGATGCAAGAACTCTAGAGCTCAGACATCTGAAGGATCACCCCATGGACCAGATCATAGGAGATCCCCGGGATGGTGTCAGAACTCGGAGAGGTACATCTAATGAGAATCTTCATTTGAGTTTTCTCTCACAGGTTGAACCAAAGAAATTTGAGGAAGCAAACTCAGACGCATCATGGATAATGGCAATGGAAGAAGAGCTAAATCAGTTCAAGCGCTGCAATGTGTGGATGCTGGTTCCAAGACCCAAGGGAAAGAACATCATTGGAACAAAATGGGTCTACAGGAACAAGATGGATGAAGACGGAACTATCATAAAGAATAAGGTCAGACTCATCGCTAAAGGCTATCGTCAAGAAGAAGGAATCGACTTCGACCAGACATATGCTCCGGTGGCGAGGCTGGAGGCCATAAGGTTGTTCCTTGCATATGCTGCTTTCAAAGGCTTCACCGTCTATCAGATGGACGTGAAGTCGGCCTTCCTGAATGGTAACATAAAGAAGGAAGTGTATGTGGAACAACCTCCAGGTTTTGTTGATCCTAACTTTCCCGATCATGTCTATTTTCTGCACAAGGCCCTATATGGTCTGAAACAAGCTCCTAGAGCTTGGTATGAAACACTGTCTACCTTTCTACTTGAGAACAAGTTCACAAGGGGAAAGATAGACAAGACATTATTTCTTAGGGAAATAAAAGGCAAGATTTTGCTAGTGCAAATCTATGTCGACGACATTATCTTTGGCTCTACAGATAACAACCTCTGCAAAAAGTTCTCAAAACTTATGCAAGGGAAGTTTGAAATGAGCAGTATGGGCGAGCTGAAGTATTTCTTAGGGCTTCAGGTGAAACAATCTGAAGATGGAATTTTCATCTCACAGACCAAATTCACCAAAGAGCTAATTAAGAAATTAGGAATGGAGAACGCAACCTCTATGAGGACTCCAATGGGCTCAACTATGTCTCTGGACAAGGATGAAAAAGGGAAACCTTTTGATGAAACCAAATATAGAAGCATAATTGGATCCTTGCTCTACCTTACTGCCAGTAGGCCTGACATAATATTCTCAACATGTGTCTGTGCTAGATTTCAGGTGAACTCTAAGGAATCTCATTACGCTGCTACAAAGCGGATCCTGAGATACCTTAAAGGCAAACCAAATCTTTGCTTATGGTACCCAAGAAGTATTGACAGTGAACTAATTGGATTTTCAGATGCAGATTTTGCAGGTAGCAAAGACGACCGGAAAATCACCTCAGGGACTTGCCAATTCTTCGGAAGAAGGCTAATTTCCTGGAGTAGCAAGAAGCAGAACTGTGTCGCAATCTCAACGGCCGAGTCAGAGTATATCTCTGCAGGCAGTTGTTGCGCACAGTTGCTATGGATAAAGAATCAGTTCGAAGACTACAACCTGCAGTTCAAGGATATTCCCTTGTACTGTGACTCCTCCAGCGCAATTGCAATAGCTAACAATCCAGTCTCCCACAGCCGGACAAAGCACATTGAGCTCAGGTATCACTTCCTCCGGGAACATGTGGAGCATGGAGACATAGATCTCCAATATGTGCCTACAGATAGGCAAGTTGCAGATATCTTCACAAAGCCGCTGGACGAGACCAAGTTCTCGTTCTTCAAGACAGAGCTTGGGATGCTCAACAAAGAGGACTAAATAAGGCTAGCTGACTAAGGAACTCGTAATTGCAAGGGGTTAGTCAATATATCTCCCTTCTCAACTTTTTTCAAAATTCAACTCGAAACTCTGAGACATACTCGAGTACTCCTCTCTACCTACTCGAGTATAAGAATGCACCTACTCGAGTATGTATAGAGACCTACTCGAGTATGAGGATGTGCCTACTCGAGTATCTAAAGACCTACTCGAGTAAGTCATTTACCTACTCGAGTAAGTCACCCATCTACTCGAGTAGTTCTCTCCTCCTACTCGATTACCTCCTGTCGACCTACTCGAGTAAGTCCTCTACCTACTCGAGTACTCTTTGCAGACCTACTCGAGTACCTCCAGACGACATACTCGAGTAGCTCCTTTACCTACTCGAGTAGTCTATCTCTCTCTCATGTCCTGTTTCCCAGATTTTGAAAATTGTTCTATTCGCCCCCCCCCCTCCAAGGCTATATGATGCCTTACTCTTTAAATTTATTAGCGGTAATTCAAGAATTATATATATCTGAAATTCCGAAACATCAAACCTACTCGACATCACTTCTGTCTCTCGAGTACCCTCTGTCTCTTCGTCTACCCTGTCGACTCGCCTCCGCCGCAGTTGCAGAGCTCTCTCTCTCTCTCTCTCTCTCTCTCTCTCATTCCTCCAGTCATTCGCATCCATGGCGACTTCTCACAAGATTGGCGTCGGCTCCGAACTAGTCACCGAGGGTATCGCAGAGCTCTCCGATGATTTCCGCAATCTCCTCATCCTTCTCGACACCGCTGGCCTCTCCTTCACTCTCCAAGAACCCTGTCGCGTTCTCTTCCCCGAAGTTGCAGAATTCTTCACAAATCTCAAGGTTCGACGGAATGGCAAAGTCCTCAAATCTACAGTAAAGGGGTTGAAACTCAAGTTCACCAAGACCTCTGTCTCTCAACTTCTTCGTTTACCTATTGTTGATGAAGAAGATGATCTGGATGATGAAGATTCTGACCGGACAGCACTCTACTGTGGTATTTTTCCTGAAGCTCAGTACATTAAGAGGTCAGACATGAACGCTGAAGGAAAATTTCTGGTTGATATCATTGGCAAAATTCTTCTCTGCAAGACACACTCCATCAGAGACATCCCATCCTATTTCTTCGACATAATGCAAGCCATTGTCTGCCGCAAGAAATTTCAGTTTGGTATGCTGATTCTGGACAAAATCAAGGACAGCTTGAAATCCCCCAACTATGCCAGAATCATCTCTCTGCTTCTCCATGAAACAGATCCTGCAGTTTTCAACTTCTCCAAAGGAACACCACTTCACCACATGAAGAAGGTCTCCATCTCTTCCATTCAGAGATGGGATCTCAGGTTAAAGAACTCTGCCCAAGCTGCACAGCTCTCAGAAATTCCAGAAGTTACAACTATAGAGGAAAGGACTCCATCTCCCTCTCCTCATCATGTGGCCAGCTCCTTTGGTGCACTCAGTGAGGGGGAGCCTGTTCTCTCTATCCCAGTCAGGCAGCCCTATCCTCAGCATGAAATTCCATCCCTACCTCATACTCCACAGAGTCCAGCCACTCCCTCAGATCACCTACCTCAAGACACTCTTCTATCAACAGCTGCTACTATAGATGCCATGATTGTAGAGCTTTCTGAAGATGTGCTCCCTCCTCCTCCTCTCTCTCCTCCAGCTCCAACCACTGAACATCACAAGGACTTGTCTCCAGCACAGACTCCTGCCCATTCTCCAGCCAGGACTCCTATACCTTCTCCACCTCCTCCAGCAGATAAGCCAGACACCATTTTTATTTCTGATGAGCCTTCTCCTGAGCCAGCTGCGGCTCCTCTCAGAAACCTCGATTTCTCCATCCCCCATGATACAGAAGAATTGGATGTTGTCATTCCTACCACCAGAGCTCTCAGCTCAGTGATCATTGAAGAATTAGCTCCTTGGGTAACTCCTCCCATCACTACTGCTGCTCCCTCAGCTACTGCTACAGTTTCCTCCTCCTCAGATCTGCTGCAAAGTATTGCACTTCTCCTTCAAGAACAGAGAACCTATTTTGATACCTCTCTAAAAGTGGTCACTGACAAGGTAAGTGCTCTTGAGTCTAAAATGAGCAGAGGTTTTGCTGAAATTCAGCATAACACTGACCAGCTTAAGTATCTATTCCAACTTGGTGGCAAAGCTCTTGACCATACTATCACTAGTATTGGCAATGTCATGGAATAAGGTGTAACCCTGGCCAACAATCAGATTGAGCTAGACAAGAGGAATGAAGCCAACAAGATGACAATCTGTGAAGAAGTTGGTACCTTCAAAGATGATACCATAGAGAAACTATCTGTTGAAATCAGAAAGGGGGAGGGTTTGATAAAAGAATTCAAAGAACAGGTAGAAAAATCTACTGCTCAGAAGACAGTTGAATGGGAAGCTCTGTAAAGACCATTCATGATGATGTGCTTGCCCAGATAGAGAGTGTCAAATATCACACCTATGACACTGCTGTCTGGATGCACAATCAGATCTTGTCAGATCTTGCAGTTGACCCAAACATCATTCCCCATCATCTCAACCCTCTTGCTATAGATGTCAATGCCCCAGCTATTCCTTTGCAACCTACCTTCTCTCCCAGGCCTGGAGACTCAGTTGCTCCTCCAGACACTTATGTTCCAGGCTGGGAAGAAGACGATCCTGCTGATATATTCCTTCAAGCCCCTCCAGAGATCAGAATCCACAAGAAGAAAAGGAAATATGGTGAAGGTCCCTCTGCTAGCAGGACATCTCCTTCTAAGGCCCCTGAACATGCTGAAGCCTGGTCTCCAACCTCAAAGTCTCTCATTTTGGACACACTCAGGCTGGTCATGGATCACAATGAGAACAGAAACATGCACTACAGTTCCCAGGAATGGGAGTTATATGAGAAGTCAATGCTGAAAAGGAAGATCCATGATAGAGAATTTGGGAGAAATAACACTGCTGCTCCTCCAAGGCCTCCTAAATATTTCCCAAAGTCATTTAGCTATCTAAGAAGACAGCAGGAAAAGATGGATAAGCAGCACACTCAATCCTAAACATAAAAGATGATGAGAGATTGAGATGACAAATTGTAGACTTGATGTTTTTGGAAACTCATATATATACAATTCTTCATTACTGTCTAATTATCTTTTTCATTATCCTTTGCTTACCTGCTCATATTGTTTTTTCAACTTAGCTTCTTTTATGTCCATAATTCACCTTAGTGTAAAGGGTTCTGACTTCAACAAATAGGAGGAGATTGTTGGGTATTTCATCCACATGAACCCAGATTTGATGAAGTCACCCTGGAACTAAGATGAATTAAGTTGTATCTGATGCTTGGTTTGAGTTATATGTGTGCAGGAATTTCACTGGAAGTGTAGATCCATTGTCAGTCCACAGTGGGTCTTTAAACACAGGAACTGTGCAATGTAATCCCTCATTGCATATTCCAAGGTGTTGACTCATGTGTGGTCTTTCTATTGGGATACACTTCATATTCAAGCTATTGGACTATGGGAAAGAAATTTGAAGTTGGCTACTCTAGAAGAATCAGTTTTTCCAACATCAGAAACTTTCTAAGTGTTTTACTCGAGTAAAGCTATCACCTACTCGAGTAGTCTGAGTATCATTTACTCGAGTAAAGGAACCTTGTACTCGAGTAGACATAGTCACATACTCGAGTAGCTAAGTCACCTACTCGAGTAGACAAAGTCATATACTCGAGTAACATGCTTACATACTCGAGTAGATTACTCTTTATACCCGAGTACTAAAGGGTTTCCTCATCTAAATTTTCTCTAATTCATATACTCGAGTAAGTATACTCATATACTCGAGTACGTATACTCACTTACTCGAGTAGATAGAAACATACTCGAGTAGTTCATTATATCTACTCGAGTAGATCATGTGTTACTCGTGTACCTTGATATTTCTCTACTCCAGAATTTTTCTAAGTCTTTTACTCGAGTAGAACTTTCACCTACTCGAGTAGATTACTTCCTCTCGAGTAGTTTAGTTCAAATACTCGAGTAGTTGCCAGCAGACCTCTTCAGAATTTTTCTAAGTATTCCACTCGAGTAGTACTTCTTATACTCGAGTAGTTTATGTAACTTACTCGAGTAGCTTTTCCAGTACTCGAGTAGATCCTCCATGTACTCGAGTAGGTATCTACACATACTCGAATAGTTCTGTCTGCTTACTCGAGTAGTTGATCTCTATATACTCGAGTAGTCTTTATATATATACCCGAGTATGCTCTCCATAATATTCTCGAGTAGTTATTCAACTACTTGAGTAGTTATTGACTTACTCGTGTAGTTGGCTGAATCTTTCCGAAATTTCTCTAAGTCCTTTTTCTGACGAGATTTTTCAAATCACGCGACATGATTGGTCCACATGTACATCATTATGACCGATTATGACCGTTAGTCTCTCCTATATAAGGTCTTATCAGAAAATGACAAACCCTAAGTATTCTCCAAGCTTTCTTGTCATTTTTTCGAGAAATATTCTTCAGCCGACTCCTCTCTGATTTTCGCAAATCGGAAGCCGCCGCCGCCTTCTTCTCCGGCCAAAGCTTCTACTTTCAGAGGACTATTCTGAAGAAAGTTACAGATCGAGATCGACTTCGCTGATCATATTCTCTCTCGATTTCTGTAAAAGCAAGTAAATACAGATCGAAGCCGAGAACCTCTTCACCGATTTTTGAAAGTGCTACAAAGTTGAAAAGAAGAAGATCTGGGTTGTTTTATTCAGATCTGAGTGATTTACTGTTTGTATTCTTGTAAACATTTTATTAATTTTGTAGGAGAAATCCTCTCCGAGTGTAGGAGTTCTTCACTCCGAGTTTGTAGGAAGGGTTATCTTCCGAGGTGTAGATCCCTTTGTTTGGATCGAGTTTGTAGGAATTTTGTTCCGAGGGTAGGATCGATTTTTGATCCGAGATAGTGGAGTAATGAGTCTAGTTGATTGCTAGATCGGTGAGGAAAGTAGATGTACCTAAGGTTGGGGAACCACTATAAATCTTGTGTCGTTTGTGTTATTGGTAGATATTTCTGTGCTGTGATCTAATTATTTCTTATTCCGCAAAAGACGCACAAACCACCTATTCACCCCCCCCCCCCTAGGTGATTTAGGTCGACAACAGTTTTCTTTCATTAGGATCAACATATCTTACCCCGATGTTGACAACACAAGTAGACTAAGTACATAACGTTATAGAGTACACGGGTACAAGAGTAAAAAAATTAATGCAGAGGAATATTGTACAAGTCATGAATAGAAACCGTGTGCGAGAATGTATGTGATATATAGATATAGTGTTGTGTCAGTCCAATTCTTATGCATTGAAGTGTTAGATAGAACAATGATGTGTGAATGTATAACATCAAAAGATAAACACCAAGTAGAGTGAACTTTCATGACATGGTTTATCTCAGTAATTAATTATGCTATCGCGAGAGGAATAGAGTGGAAAATCATGTCACGTTGCTATCCATGTTATACAAGAGCTAAAACTAGGGGCACTAAGCTTAAGGTTCTTGTCTATGCATAAGATTGAAATGATTTTTGGACCAAGGTTCTCAACCTCACAATGCACATAAAGACTTATCAGGATGGGTGGGTAGTGCTTAGGGGATATCCTTGACACAAGGCTTGATAACATCCATTGTAATTCAGACTCTTTTGGCTATCAAATTTTACGTTTTATTGTTCAAGGTCCACAAATCAATCGAAATCTACCGACATAGATAGATACACTTTAACTCGTATACACAGGTGAAGTTGTTTAACTGATGGTTAGCTAATCACCTAGAGGGGGTGAATAGGTCTTTAAGATTTTATTAGTTCTTTTATTGATTTCAACTTAATCTATCTAGAGCTTGTCCTTAGATCATTCAATTAGAATGAAAACAAGCAACACAACAAATACACAAAGATTTATAGTGGTTCCCCAATTGGGTACATCCACTTCCCTCCCACCTATCCAACTGATTTGTTGGACTAGGCACAAACTCCACCACTATACTCCTCAGAGCTTACACCTCAGGGCCTTAGCCTTATACACAGATTCTTAACAGAATCCAAACTCAGAACCACAAGGGTTCCTACCTCAGAGACCTACAGAGCTCGTACAGCTTAGTGATCCACTAATCACCTACCTCAGCCTTATTTCTAAGGCCTACAACTCAGGCTCTTTAGCCCTATAGCTTCAGGCACATAGTCCTTCTCTCAGAGTGTTGCAGCACTCCTACAACTCAGTACCCTTCCAGGTACCTACAACTCAGCCTCCTCCAAGGCCTACAACTCAGTGATACACTTGTCACCTACAGCTCAGTGACTCTCCAGTCACCTACCTCAGGCACAAGACCCTAGACTCGTGCTGGGAGGATAGCCCTACCTCAGATCCACACTTGGATCCTACCTCAGAGAGCATCACTCTCCTACCTCATGCAATTAATCCCTACAGCTCATATCCACTCTTGGATCCTACCTCAGTTACTAATTAGTCACCTACCTCATGCACAAATTTCCCTACACTCAGATTCAGATAAACTGAATCCTATAGAATGTGAATACAGAATGTTTAAGAAAAATAAAATAATTGACTCAGAGAAAAGTCTATGAGTATACCTTGCTGGACTGAGCAGATATCAGTCCAACACTCTTACTATAGAAGGAATTAGTCCTCTTCTACAGTTAACACTTTTCTGCTCCACAGATGAGAAGCTACCGCTTGCTGAATGGATGAATTAGCTTCTCTATTCTGGAGAGAACTGTCTTGCTGAGCTTGAAGAGCTTCAGCTAACTTCCTTTGCCTTTAAGGTTATCTCTGTTGGACTTGAGCTTTCAAGCTTGATGGAGAAGAAGATGTCCAGCCGCCTCTAGTTTTCTCTTGTATTTTCTACATTTGTTCTTCGTCATTCTTTGTATTCGTTAAACTAATACTTTTTCTTTTTCCTTTTTATACACGTTGATTTGAATCAACAGTACCATTGTATGTGTGCCCAGCCAAGGATTGGTGAGCCCCACCTCCTTCGTAAAAGGACAAAGCAGCTTTCGGCGCCACTGCAGCTTTCCCGCAACGGCTACATGTAAGTTGACTTTGATGACATAAATAATGGTCATCACCATCTGGACTTTAGAAAATATTCCAGAAATCCATAAAGTGTTGAGGGATGTTAAGTAACTCAACGCCATATGTCGTGGCACTCAATGCTTCTGGACTTGTGAATTTTCTCTGGATTTATATCAGCGGTTCTGTCTCAGTAGTCTCAGTGGTTCTTAATAACAGCTGAGACAAGCTTCTGTCTCAGTGCTTTCTATCTCATCGGTCTCAGCGATTTTAGCGGTTTCTTATTAACAGTAGAGACGAGCTTCTGTCTCAGCGCTTTCTTCTCAGCAGTGTTAGCTCTTTATTCTTAACTGTTGAGATAACCTTCTGTCTCAGTGCTTCCTTCTCAGCGGTCTCAACGCTTTCTTCTAAGCTATCTCAGCGCTTTCTTCTCAGCTATCTCAGCTGTCTCAGTGCTTTTTACCTTAGTCAGTTTTTTTGGCTTTAGCTGCATTCGACGATCTGTGGGCTGAGCTCGACGAACTCTGATTTCTCAGCGGTCTCAGCACTTTTTGCCTTAGTTAATTTTTTTGGCTTTAGCTTGACAAGTGTTGAGCTGAGCTCGATGATCTGTAAGCTGAGCTCGACGAACTACAAACTGAGCTCGATAAACTTCAAGCTAAGCTCGATGAACTTTGAATCCCGAGCTCTTGAGCTTATCCCAAGGAGTGTTGAGCTGAGCTCGACGACTAGCAAGCTGAGCTCGACGAACAATGAGCTGAGCTCGACGAATTTTGAGTTTACCACCAAACTTATTTTTCTTCTCCTGCCCAATCATGAACTACCTGCATGCATGAACTAAAGCACATATCAAACATATTATGTGTGTATGTCATTGAACCGTTTGACTTCTTACAAATCTGGGATATTGGGATCAATAGACCCAACAATATCCCACTATTTGAAGAAGTCAAAACAATACAGGTCATTGACAACACAGCATATTCATCATAGATAAAATTTAACATTAGTAGTGTGTGGAAATGTTACCATATTTCTCCAGCCTGCGGAGAATTACTTACTCCCCCTGGCATGCTGCCATCCATACTATTTCACCTGTCTATTCTTATTACCCCTTTGACCCTTTGACTTTTATCCTCTCCCTTTTTGACTTCTACAATAGGGAGCATTCTTGAGGTGTTTTTCTCACCCTATCTATCTGGAGCAGATTTTCCCACTATCACTGAATCTTGTTCAGCTATTGGGCTAGCTCCCCATCAACAATTGCACACCATCTTCATTATATGGAGGAAGAACTTGTACTACCTGCAAAATAGATAGTGTAGCATATGGTAGAAGAGACTTGAAGCTACACAAGATTCAATATACTCAATTCAAATTTGAAGGTGTTGAACTTGGCTTCATCTAGTGGCTTAGTGAAGATATCAACAACTTGCTTGTCAGTGGAAAAAACTCTATGGAGATGTCTTCCCTTTCCATATGTTCTCAAATGAAATGATACCTAATTTCTATATGCTTAGTCCTGCTATGGGAGACAGGATTCCTAACTATAGAAATTTCAATAGTAGAATCACAATAGAGTGGAGTTCTACTTATCTGAACATTGTAGTCCTGAAGTTGATGTTGGATCAATAGCAACTGAGCACTACAGCTTCCAGCTGAAATATACTCTGACTCTGTTGTTGATATTGCAACACTTATTTGTTTCTTGATGCTCTAAGAGACAAGCCTTCCAACTAGAAATTGACAGGAGCTTGAAGTGCTCTTCCTGTCCTCCAACCCGACACTCAGCCCGACTCCAGCCACCCCAATAGGTCTTGTCTTCCTCCTCTCTCTCTCTCTATGGATAGATCTCCATCTATTGGCCCCAAGGTTTGGGTCCAATTGGCCCCTGATCAAGGGAGCTGAAGAACTTGGTTTTTCAAGATTTTCATCCATCCACCATTCACTGTTTCGGCCATCTCTGGTCGGTTTACCACCGCGAATCGCCGGCCACTACTTCAACAACGGTGGTGGTGGCAGTGGCCGGACGGGAAGGGGCATGGGTGGCTGGGAAATCAGGGGTAAAATCGGCCCAGGACGGAGTAATCTGAGCTGTTTGTGCAATGGGGACGATGACGGGATTCCGTCAATTTTGCGACAAGATTCGTACTGTCGTATTTATATACATAGGATTGATATTGTTTCATTTTATTTAAGTTCTTTCACACTTATTGCAGTAGATGGTTTTAATTATTCAAAATACCTTGGTCCCTCTACAGGTAAAATTGTCAACATCAAAGTTGTAGCCCTTGAGGACTAGTTTATTTTAAAATTGATTTCAACCCATTTGGGTCAGTGGTCTGACCACATCACTCAAAATGGTGCAGTCTATACATAGGGATAGCCAAAGACTAAATTGAGTGCCCCCATCAATCCAACCATTCAAATGACTTGAGATTTAGACTGGGGGTCACTCTTAACCTGTACCTCTAACATATCCAAAAATGGGAATTTTGGGAAAAAAATTCTATGGTTTTTGTAAATATTTAATAATCCGTGTATGGGTTAATTAGAGGGTCTAATGACCTCACAATTCCCCAATCTTTTGGCGGATGACCCTTCGGGTTATGATAGGTCTCTGGTAAAAATCTCAGCCCATTTGGGTTTGAGTTGAGTAGGTATTGGTGTGACCAAATTTTGGTCCCTAAGGGGCAAATTAGGGCAAATATGTTTTTGATGGGGTGAGTGGTCAATCCTCATCCAAAAGGGATGAAACCTTGGCCACTTACTTAATGTCATATAAAACACTCCCACAAGAGATTTTGGGTGGTTTAGGGTTAAAATGCCCAAGAACCCTAGTGTGAACCCTAGGGTTGAGTTTTGAGCTCAAAGAAGGACATGGGACCATATGTCCTTGGAATGTATTGAACCTTGGTAGGTGTGTTCCTATGGTGGAAATATGCCCTAGTAAATGATTTTAGAACTTTTAGGAACTTACATTCCCTTGGAAATGGTTTAAGACCAATTAGGGTATTTTTGCTCTTAATTTTATTGCAGAGTTATATGATTTTGGAGTTTCATGAAACTTAGGCAGTGATCATATATAATGATTAATAATCTTTGGAAATTTTGGTATGTATATTGGAATAATGTTTATAATACTTCATTCACAAACCTAGCAATTGCCCTATTAGTAAGAAAAATTATTATGAGTTATTTACTCACTAGAAAATTATGAAATTTGATGTGAGGACATTTTATGGCTTCATCATGCTCTGTGAATATTTATAAAATTATTGGAAGCTTTTCATATATGATGCTTCACAAAGTGTCTTGTGTATAATATTCTTAAATAATTTATTTATGTGGCCAAATATGTTTGGAAAATTACTAAATTTGTTCAGTTGTCTTTTCTAGTCAAATTTAAGACCTGGTAATTTTTATATAATATTTGGATGACTATTTATATTAAGTCTTGCCTTGCCCTATTAATGAGATTATTTAATCAATAATTGGTTTGGAGGTCAAACCCTTTTGGAAAAATTGGGAATTTCAGTATTTATTGTTATTTTGATGATATACACTTGTCATAATTTTGTTGAGGTCATCTCATGTCATAAAAGTATACTTGATGTTCAAAAGAATAACTAGCCTAATTTTGCAGAAAATTAAATAAATGCCAAATAAATTATGAAAAATATGATATTCTAAATTTATCCTTAAAATATCATGTTAGACCCCCAGTAATAATCTTAGATCATTTGAATGAATATCAAGAGGGGTCACCTTTCATGCACATCATGTAGCTCATTAGGTCTGCACATGGTAAAACGGTAGAAATAAGATAACATGTAAGCCTTGGCAAGGGAAGGTGAGGTAGTTGGTGTATTTGGTCTGGTTAGATAGAGAAAGAGGTCATAAGTATGCGTCAAGTTGTGATAGTCTAGTTGGCTAGGACACAAGGTTGTTCTCGGGATCGACAATGGATCGTCGTTCCCTTGAAGGAAGTCTAAATACACTTAGGTTTAGTTCAAGTGTAAGATCAGAAGAGTTGGGACATGGGTAGATACCAATAATAATAAGTACCTTGTTAAAGGGAGCTTTGGGATTCAATCATTGTAGTTCCTAGTGCCCTCGAGAGCCCTTCACATGGAATACCCAGGGCAGTCCATGGTTAACCTTAAACCGTAAGACAAATGATTAAACGTACCATAAAACCACGACAAAAAGTCAAGAAAAGAATCGCCAACTGTATCTTTGCTTTCGTATATCAATGGAATACTACACGGAGAGGCGGCGGATTGAGTTGGCATGGTGTCGTGCGGCGAGTCTCATCGCATGTACCATTTCATTTTCTTTTTTCTTTTGCCTCTGAACGCGGGACTACGAAGGTCCATTTACGGGCTAGGGCCATAAGGGTCTCTAAACCTTTGGCTTGGCTCTTTCCTGGTGTCAGGTCTCAGGGCTTGCTTTTCCTTTTGGAAAGGTAAGAGCAACTAGTAAATACTAGTACTTCACTTTTCACTTACCCCGATGGCTCGGGAGACTTGCTTGGCTTGGCTACCTGAGCGGTAGGCTCGGTGGTTTAGGAAATGGGCAAGTTAGCCCGGCGAGCCGAAGCCTCGGAAGGTAGTTGTAATGGACAGGTTAGTCTGGGGAGCCGATGGCTCGGGAATTCATGGCTGCATGTGCATAAGGTGTTGGGTCTTCGGTATTTGACGGTCATTCACACCAACATCGATACGATGACTCGGCGGGTGTGGGTTACACTTAGCCAAGGAAAAGAATGGTGGATTTGCCAGCAGAGTACGCAGAGACTCTGCGGTGTGTTCTTCACGTTGAGGTGTACGAAGGTCTAGGTTAGGTGGTGTGAATGCAGACCTAGAGGTGGGGTGTCCCAACCCAATGGCTTTGTTTGCCACGACGGCAGTTACCTGATAGTTTAGCTAACTCCAAATGGGGGAACTAAAGGTCTGTGCGCATAGAGTGGTGTGTGTGTTGCACTTGTACGAATCATTACCATCAAACCCACATAATATAGCATATCATATCATCATCATATTTCAAGCCTTACCCCTAATGTATAAATTGGTATGAGTCTTTCTATACGTTAGGTCTTGTAAAATGACCCTTTATTTTATAAGCTTGTGTGGGCATGCTTACAAGCTAAGGTTACTTTCTTTGTGGTTAACTGTTACATTTCTTTTATGGTGCACTTTACTTTCTGATTTTTACTACTCTTTTTCTTTAGTGTTGCTAGCTTGCATTTCTTTTTATAGCACTATGAATATTATAATATAACTACTAAATTAGGTCCACCGTCACCTGCTTGCCCACTCTCCACCATCATAGCTTTCCTATCATTTGTCCCGCATGGTGCCTAGGAGGCATTGGGGGAGGGGTGGGGGAAACCAGGCTTAGTATTTTTGACTAACAGTCAGTGGACCAAACATTTCAGGAGCTCCGGATAGGAGACAGGGAGCAGCAGGAGATGCAGCACCAGCGGAGTGCGATGCACGTGGAGGTGGGCCAGTCTAGAACAGGAGCACCAGCTTCAGGATCGGTGAGTGATTAGTATATTTTGCTTCCGCGAGAGTGTTGTAGCGAGGACATGATGTATCGGGCAAGAGCCCGTTTATTGCTATTGATTTACTGCTTCCGTTTTCATTCTATTAGACTGTAAATTGTGTTGTGATTCTCTTTCATTTATTACATGTGATTTGTGGACCTAGACTTATTTGTTCTAACTATATACTTCTACTTCTTTGGTGATCTTTACTGCCGACAGGATCGACATTTTGTAGTGGAGACCTTCCCGAGTGTTGGTGTCACCGCAAAACGGTGATTCTAGGCATAAGACCTTGGGGGCGAAACGATAAAAATGGGGTCTTACAAACTGCTATCAGAGGAAACCTCGATCCGAAGAAAAGAAGTCCACAAAAACCTTGGGACACCCTGCATGAGCTTAGTTTGAGGACAAACTAACAGCGGAAGTAATTGTGTGCCCATAATGGAAATCACATGTACCAGTCCATTTTCTTTCCAACGAATCTCTTTGTAAACTAACTGACAATTGGATTCTCCTTTGTAGCCTGTGATGAACCCTACCCCTCGACAGGGTGTACCTCAGGCTCAGAATATTGCTCCACCTCTGCCAGCTCCTACTCCATTTCAGCAAACGGAGATCGGATAGACATTGATGGCCATCTTGGAGGCATTCAGGACTCAGCAGGCTCCGGATCCTCAGCCAAACCCCGTGGCAAACTGGTTGGGTGTCTTTCAAGGTCTTTCTCTGCCATCCTACCTAGAGACAGAGTCAGCAGTTCGTGTAGAGGAGTGGTCGATATCATTTACGAGATGCTAGACGAGATTCAATGCCCGACGGAGGAGGTAGTGGCATTAGCAGTCTCTTGCTTGGAGTCCTATACGAAGAGATGGTGGAAGTCATTATCAGACACTACCTTCGCGGGAATGGAGTATGCAGACATTTCTTGGGAGGACTTCAAGGCAGAGCTGCTGGTGCATTTTGTACCACAGTCGGCAAGGAACGAGTTAGATGATAGATTCCTGCAGTTGAGGCAGGGTAGCAGGACAGTATTGGAGTATTATCAGGAGTTCACATATTTAGCCCGCTTTGCATATTCATACTAGCTAGACGATATGGGCTACGTGAAGAGGTTCTACAAGGGCCGTCACGATGACATGATGCAGGCCCTCCTTTTTGTTTCTTATGGGAGCTTGTCCAGGATCTTGGAGATGGCCAAGAAGCTGGAGACAGACCAGCTCACAGTTCGGGGCAGGAAAAGATCAGCAAAAGACGCCGTGATCGTTGGCAGGAGAGACCAGCAGAGATGTCGGGTCATTGGAGAAAGGAAGAACGGGGACCAGCCCCACTAGGAGGACCGACAGGAGTAGAGGAACCTGGCAGTGCTAGCTCCTCATCCCTTACATATGCGGTAGATGTCTAGGATATTGGAGGAGGCACCGACGTGCTATCGGTGCAACCAGCCGGGACATATTCGGAGGAACTATCCCATGAGGGAAGCTCCACCTCTAGCATTAAAGGATGCCTCGCCTGCTCAGTATCTTGGAGGTCGAGGACGTGGATTCCAGGGCGGTGACCGCAGACAGGACAGAGGGCAGGTGTATACACTAGACTTGGCTCAGCCCCGGAACCCGGAGAGGGTGATAGCAGGTACGATAGTAATTTTAAATTCTTTCCTAGAGGCTATATGGATGTAGAATTGCTAGAAATAGGAAAGAAATTATAACTAGACATCTAAGACATTTAATAAACTCAGGGGTAGTGATGGTATGTGGCAAGCATGCCCATACTTTAATCGACACGAGGGCATTGTACAACTCCATCTCGGAGGACTTTATCAAGGGCCTAGAGGGCATTAGATATTACAAGGGAGTCACCAGGAGGGTGTGTCTCCCGAATGGGATGGAGGTACGGTCTACGGCAAAATTCCTTCTAAGGGTGACCATTGATGGGTTAACCCTCGAATCTCCGACGACGATCTTAAACTTGCTGGATTTCGATCTTGTTCTGGGAATGTCATGGCTCGCCTGGAACCACGATTAGATTGATTGTCCGGCAAGGAAGGTCGTACTCAGATTCAACAACACTTATGTGACCTTTGAAGGTACTATTCTAATCTCTCGCCACCTACTTTCTTCAGTTCAGGCTGTCAAGACCCACCTGTAGGGGGATGAGGTCTATTAGGTGCCTTTCGAGATGACTGAGACCCAAGACCCTATGGTTAGCATTCCAGTGGTACGAGATTTTGCAGATGTGTTTCTGGAGAAGTTGTCAGGGCTGCCACCGCATCGGGAAAAAGACTTTCACATACAGCTCGTGTTGGGGGCCAAACCGGTATCTAGAGCTCCTTATCGTATGGCCCCTAAGGATTTGGTAGAGTTTCAGAGCCAGCTACAAGAGTTAGTGGAAGCTGTGTTTGTCAGGCTGAGCTCCTCGCTACGGGGAGCTCCAGTATTATTTGTGAAGAAGAAGGACATGATTGTACAACCTCGTATCCGGCGAGTGGGGTCGCAAGGAACTAGACCGGCCGGCTCTCCTTTTCTTAAACTCTCGAGCGAGCACCAAGTGGGCCAGAGCTCGGCAGCCTCCAGCTCGCCCAGTCAAGCCCAGCTAGTGGCACGCGAGTAGGGCCAGCTAGGCCCGCAGTCGCTGAGCTCGACGTTCGTCGAACGGAGCTCGGCGTTCGACGAACTGAGCTCGACGTTCGTCGAACGGGACCCGGTGTTCGCCGTCCTATGGACCTTTCATCGAGTCCCAGGACGCTCGCCGAGTACTGACTGCCGAGCGAACTTGTAGCGTGCGAGCAGGGCAGCCCAGACCCGTACTCGCTGCCCTTGCCAAGCAGAGGTTGTTAAGGGCTACTCGCCCATTGATCTATGAGGTATTTTTACCATTTTGTCCCTATTGGCCTGCCCATATCCTGCTAAAACAGCGGATTTACGTTGTTGGCAGACCCAGTTGGGCTGCACATAGTTGTTTGGAACAACGGAGGTTGGCTATTTGTAGGCCGTTTTCAGAAATCTATAAATAGGACCCAAGGGGTACCTCAAAAGGCCTGCTTCTTATACTCACTTGTTCACTAATCTTCTAGCACTTTCTGAGGTAGCCTTAGCTCGGCCTTTGGCTAAGGAGGGGAAGCGCTCTAAGATCTTCCGGGTGTATGGTGGGTCCTCCACGCCGAGCCCTTATATCAGTTTTCCTTTGTCGTTTGGCTTGCAGGAGAGAAGTAGGTGTGTGATCACCCCTTCCTCAAGGGTTAACTCCACGAGACCGAGTTTTCAGTTTCAATATTTTGGTGCGGTGAGCGTGGAGAGTGTTCAGCATAGAAAATCTTCGGCATGCTCGATGATAGGAGGACAAGGCTCAAACAGGTCCAACTCGCCGCCCCCGCCATCTCTGGCCACGGTGGGGATGTTTGAAGACTTCAGGCATGAGGTACTCAGCCTCGTCAAGTTGGCACTCGGCGTGCGGGCCGAGTGCTCGACTCCAGCTACCCAAATTGCTGCCGCCCCATCTCTGGACGAAGACGCTCCCGACAGGCGAGCTAGGAAGGAGGTCGCCGAGGAAGGAAGGGGATGCGAGCTCCCTGGGCGCGAGCTCTTCCCTGGCTCGGCAAGCGGAGGCCGGATCGGCGAGATGGGTGCGCGAGACGCTCCAACTCACCCTGCGGGGGGAGTGATGAGTCCGGTTTATATAGAGTTTTTCAGACTCATCTGGGCTTGTTTTCTCACTCGTGCACTGCATTTCAACCATTTATCGATTATATTTGCACCGTTCGTTCATTTACCATATTGTGCACTATTCTGGCCCAAGGGTGTGCAATTGGGCATTCTGTTGTTGGGGGTAAGCACAAGGTGCTCCCCAAGGGATCTTTCCAGATGTTTTTCATTACATTTCTGTGATGTTGGTGGGCTCTCTTTAGTTTTATTGGTTTTGCTGTAGGTGGTGCGTTTTCCACAAGTCTGGAATGCAGGTTTGAGGAAAATGCACGGTCATGCATTTTCTTAGCACACGGTCCTTTGTGATCGTGCGTTTTGTTTGTGCAGGAGAAATGTCGAGCTGAGCTCGACGAAATGGCGGAAGCGCCCGTACGCGAGTAAAACGCACGGTTCCACCTGCTTTTCTTGTTTTCCTGCTTTCTGTCGCTACCTGTGCGATTTTCTTCACGCACGGGCAGAAGCGCCCATGCGCCAAGAAAAATGCACGGGTCAATGCTTCATCTTCTGCAGGCTTGGCCTGCAAGTTAATAATGCACGGTTAGCACACGGTCGTGCGCAGAACCGTGCATGCCTAATTTTCTGACATGCTTCTATTTAAAGCGCAGATTTCTCACCATTTGAGTAGATCTGTATTCTATCCACTCCAGCCGCCTTTTAGGGCAAAGCTCTGCCTTTCCACCTCCATCCTCCATCTTCCACCAAGGAGAGAAGCTCTGGCCATGCTCGCGAAGCCTACATCTTGTCGGTGCTTGCTCTCGGCCTTCTCCATCATATTTTGAGCTCCATTTCATGGTTTGATTCCATAACCAACAAGCAAAGGGAAGCTTGCAACTTTCATCCGGATCGTGACACGAAGAAGACGGGTTCATTGGGAGTTAGTGACAACCTCCTCTACCCCGGACGTAGTTGAGGACCGAGCTTGGACGCGGATTGACAACCCGACTATTCCTTCCGTGACCCCTCGATAAGCCTTCGGATTCGGTTGATCTCTTGATTTGTTCTTGCTTTCTTGCTGAATATTGGTGTTTAAATCTATTTATATTGATGATGTGCACTTTAGTTGTAAACTTTATGTGATTCATGTCTATGTGATTGTATGTTTTCGTTATTTGCTTGAGGTGCGCCTTATTTTCCATCCTCCATCCATCTGTTCTTGCCGCACTAGCGATTGTTAGTGGCGTGCGTAGCGAAGAGGTTCTTACGACCCTCATATTCCTCGGTTCGTTTGGTTCTTCCGCAAGCCTACTCATCCCTCCGCCCAGCGATTCGGTGCATAGTGGCTCGTGTAGTCTTCCATCCCTCCTGGCGAAGCATCGCATAGCGGCATTGCATAGGAGTAGATTTTAGTGTTTTATTTTTTGTTTCCACAACCATCAAAACCCCCTTAGTTAACTCCGACCTAAGGACTTCAATCTCAAGTCCTCCTTGATATTAACTCCCCCCTTACTGTGTTCCTTGAAGAGATCGATACTTGGGGAAATTCACCCATTTTATATTACTTGTGCGACCGGAACACTTGTCGTCCAACGCATCAAGTTTTTGGTGTCGTTGCCGGGGAACACAGTCGTGTGAGTTTTTGGAGTGGGAGATAGTAGATCGAAGCCCTTTCCATTTGTGCATTGCATTGTTCTTCTTTGTTTTAGTTGTTAGAATTTTTATTTTGCTTATTTCTTCTTGCCCTTTTCTGATTTTTGGTTTTAGATAACAGATCCGTGCTATTTTTATTTTAGTTGTGTAGCACTCTTTGGTAAATTTTCTTGTTCGCGATGTATTCAGCCGAGTGTTGTCTTTATGACGCTTTGCGATGATGGATTGATGCCATGGCAGATATGAAAGCCGAGCATTGTATTCGGTGTTTGTTATGTTAAGGTATAGGCCACATGGTGAAGGACTGCCCTCGCTTGCATGAGCCTTCTCCCTCTAAGGGCGTGCGTGCAACAGCCTCCCGTTCACGGAAAACTGTTGTGGACAGGCCTACCAGGGTGTTGCCTGGCCCAAACACTAACATTGTGCACATTGCTCGCTCTTTACCCGTTGAGATTACGGAAGAATATCTCGTTGCATACAGATCCTTCATGGGTCCGTCGCTCCCTTTTTACGAGCTTCCCTTGAGTGATGACTATCACTCTTGTGGTTGCCCGCAAAAAGAGGATCAGGAATCCATGGGCGCTCCTGTATGGGACGCAGAGATTGTTTCGGTCGACGGAATGGCGTCTACGACTGAGTCTACGATGGGCCCTGCTCATTCAGTGCTCGATTTTGAGAGCAGTTTCACCCCTCCGCAAGTTTTGCCTGAGTTTGCTACTCCTCTTTCTTTTGAGTCGGCTGATGATGCCGTATTTTCGGATGATTCAGTGACTGAGGATGCGCCAAGGTGGGATGAGGATTCTACTATCTTCGATGGAGAATGTGGATCTTTGGAGCACTTTTATGCACCCCAGTGGGATGAGGAATATCCTCTTTCCAATACGGAGGTTTGCACCTCCTTATTGGACGAGGTCATTCCCCTTACCACTGTGGACCTCGAGTTCTCGAATTCTCCACGATATGACTCATATGACACTGACTGTGATCGCTGCTTGGATCCTGCTGGGAGTGTACCGGGATCACTCCCCCTATTTTGGATTATTTTAGTTCTTCTTCTCTTTTATTACTTGATCCCCCTTCTTTATCTGAGCATGTGCAGGCTAAGTCTCCACGGGTATGCTGGGATGATAATGAGTCTGGTGTTCATGTTGTTGCCATCGCTTACTACACATCTGTGGTTGACGACGCCTTACTAGGCAAGGATTTATTTTGTGATAAGCTGAGTGAGGACCTGTGTTGCTCCTCTTCTTACTTTCTATTTACTCTACCTGTGTTGGGCAGGTGTTATTATTTAGGTAGAGGGGTAACTGCTTTATCTCTGTATCGGTACTCACTACCGCAACGGATAATGGAACAGTTGCCTGTGCATTTTTTATTTCATAGACCCATTAGCTAGAACCTTTTCCTTATTTTAATAAGTCATGTTGGGATGACAATAACCCCAGTACTTATCTTTCATTTCCTGCACTTTTATTTTTCATGTCTATCTTAGCTTAGTATTTCTTTATATATTGTATATTTTGCTTCTGTTTCTGCGAAGCTCACCCCTACAGGTATTCATGATAAATCTTATTGGCGGGGTTGTGATTCTTTATATGGCGGAGCTGCTTCTGCTTTCCATGCGTATTATGGTATGCTTACTGGCTGAGTATTGGGTAACCTCTTCCCTTGTCTCTTTCTAATTTAAATTTCTATATCATATGCTGTGTAGTTTAGTTTAAGTCTGTGGGAGAGTCAGTATGTGTTACCTTTTGCGCTCGCACATTTAATGTGCATACTAGAAGCTTTTATTATTTTATTTTGATTAGTTCATCACATCGCACATCTCTGCACCCATATGAGCGCGTGCTTAGCTGTTAGCGTGCTGTAAGTTAAACTCATTTCTTTTGTATGATTTGGGAAAATTTTTGTGCTGGCATAGGATTGTGAGATGGGGTAAAATGTTGACCTTGCTGTGCTCCTAGTCAAGTTCTCTCATCTTGTGTAGAAATTGGAGTACATTTATTTTTTTTGTATGCTTATAATTTTTTATTTTTCTAATTGCGTAAATACTATTTATTCTACTCAAAAATTGGTGAATCCGGAGTGAATCCGATAGTATCTTAGGGATGTGTGTAGACATCCGTTAGATTCATATTGCTCGAGTCAGGAGGAAGGATAGTCTTTCTCGTTGGCTAAGAACTTGCCCCAAGCTAATCTTGAAGCATAGGTATAGGTTAGTCATGCATGAGCGTGATGTAGGCCATCGTTTTGGCCCGGTTGAGCTTTGTACCATTCCTAACATCATATCCTCGCTAGCCCCGGTGTGCCTACCCTTCTTTTGATTCAGATCCATCATTATTTCACCCAAGCCTCATAGTCGATCCTAGTCGCACACCCAAGTCGAGCTTTAGTGTTTTTTCCATGTTGGGGTGTTGATGTTGTGATATTCTTTGTGAATGTGTGGATGTGCTCCAAAGTTTATTTGCTGAAATTGTTAAAAAGAAGTGATTTGAAAAAGATGATTTGAAAAAACATGTAAAAAAAAGAAGAAAAGTGAAAAGAAAAAGTGTAATTACAAATTTCATTTGTGATGAGAATGTTTATGGAGTAGGCAGTGCACACACCCATATTTGAAAAATTAAGTCTGCGGGTGTGGTGTACCCGTGTGTATTTTGGTTAGCAGATAGATTCTTTTTATGCTAGCTCATTTGGGTTTGGTGTGTAGCCATTCTTATTTATCTTTGTTTACCTCACTGAAACCCAAGCCCCATGATTCTCCTAAAGTCCTACAGATTCACGCTTGAGTCGAACTAGTACCGTGGAGAGAGTGCGAACGGGCAAGCATATGGTCACCGACATTGGTGGATTCCTTTGGAGGTTATCACGAGCCCCGAACTTTGGCAATGCTCGCCTAGCGATTAGTATTCTTTCTCCCTACGCGTAACCGGAAGATTCACCGTGATTCCATTTTTGAGTAATAATAAAATTTTGATACGCATTGTGAAAAGTGTAAATTATTTTACATACTTAGAAATTTCCTCTATTTATATTTTTACGCGTACGAGCATGCGACTTCGCATGGTACTCCATATCACAATTTCTATGTTAGCTAAGTCATTTTTTCTATCTACATCGATTTTGTTTGCTCGTGACGCGCAAACAGGTAAGTCTGGGGGTGTGATGAGTCCGGTTTATATAGAGTTTTTCGGACTCATCTGGGCTTGTTTTCTCACTCGTGCACTGCATTTCAACCAGTTATCGGTTATATTTGCATCGTTCGGTCATTGACCATATTGTGCACTATTCTGGCCCAAGGGCATGCAATTGCGCATTCTGTTATTGGGGTTAAGCACAAGGTGCTCCCCAGGGCTCTTTCTAGATGTTTTTAATTGCATTTCGGTGATGTTGGAGGGCTCTCTTTAGTTTTATTGGTTTGTCTGCAGGTGGTGCGTTTTCCACAAGTCTGGAATGCAGGTTTGAGGAAAACGCACGGTCATGCATTTTCTTAGCACACGGTCCTTTGTGATCGTGCGTTTTGTTTGTGCAGGAGAAACATCAAGCTGAGCTCGACGAACTGAGCTCGACGATCTTAACGCACGGTTAACGCACGGTTTCTTCGGAACCGTGCGCTAAGGAAACGCACGGTTTTCCTGTAGCTTCTTGTTATTGCATTCTGTGGTTAATCGTGTGATTTTTTCACACACTGGCGGAAGCGCTCGTGCGCGAGTAAAACACACGGTTCCACCTACTTTTCTTGTTTTCCTGCTTTCTGTCGCTACCCGTGTGATTTTCTTCACGAACGGGCGGAAGCACCCATATGCAAAGAAAAACGCACGGGTCAATGCTTCATCTTCTACAAGCTTGGCATGTAAGTTAATAACGCACGGTTAGCACACGGTCATGCGCAGAACCGTGCGTGCCTAATTTTCTGACCTACTTCTACTTAAAGCGCAGATTTCTCACCATTTGAGGAGATCTGTATTATGACCACTCCAGCCACCTTTTAGGGCAAAGCTCCGCCTTTCCACATCCATCTTCCACCAAGGAGAGAAGCTCTGGCCATGCTCGTGAAGCCTACATCTTGTCGGTGCTTGCTCTTGGCCTTCTCCATCATATCTTGAGCTCCATTTCATGGTTTGATGTCATAGCCAACAAGCAAAGGGAAGCTTGCAACTTTTTTCTGGATCGTGACACAAAGAAGATGGGTTCATTGGGAGTTAGTGACAACCTCCTCTACCTCGAACGTAGTTGAGGACTGAGCTTGGACGCGGATTATCAACCCGACGATTCCTTCCACGACCCCTCGACGAGCCTTCAGATTCGGTTGATCTCTTGACTTGTTCGTGCTTTCTTGCTGAATATTGGTGTTTAAATCTATTTATATTGATGATGTACACTTTAGTTGTAAACTTTATGTGATTCATGTCTATGTGATTGTATGTTTTCGTTATTTGCTTGAGGTGCGCCCTTATTTTCCATCCGCCATCCATCTGTTCTTGCCGCACTAGCGATTGTTAATGGCGTGCGTAGCGAAGAGGTGCTTACGACCCTCATATTCCTCGGTTAGTTTGGTCCTTCTGCAAGCCTACTCGTCCATCCGCCCAGCGATTCGGTGCATAACGGCCCGTGTAGTCTTCCATCCTGCCTGGCGAAGCATCGCATAGCGGCGTTGCATAGGAGTAGATTTTAGTGTTTTATTTTCTATTTCTGCAACCATCAAAACCCCCTTAGTTAACTCCGACCTAAGGACTTCAATCTCAAGTCCACCTTGATATTAACTCCACCCTTACTGTTTTCCTTGAAGATATCAATACTTGGGGAAATTCACACATTTTATATTACTTGTGTGACCGGTACACTTTTCATCAAACGCATCAGGGAGGTGGGCCCTTTTGCGAGTTGGTTTCTTCTGCCCCAGTTCTAGAGGGGTTCAAAGAGCCAGAGATGTCCTACTACACCGGGAAGGGAGACCCGGTCCAACACGTCCAGTGGTCTGAGGACGTGGTCTCGATCTGACAGATGTCGGATGGCTTCAAGTGCCGGCTCTTCGCCATTACCCTCAAGGAAAAGGCGAGAGAGTGGTTTCACCAACTACCGGCTAGCTCCATTTACTGCTTCAACGACCTGCGTCGGGGGTTCATGTTGAGATTCACCACCTCAAAGAGGAGTAAGAAAGAGTCGGGGACCCTGTTCTACATCAAACAGGGAGTGAATGAGACTTTGGGGAGCTATGTTGACCGGTTCCAGGAGGAGGTCACCAAGGTTCAGGAGATGCCTGGCCATAGTCTAATGATGGCTTTCACCATAGGGCTGCAACAGGGTTTCTTCAGGATGGAGCTGAAGAGAGTGTCACCCCTCTCCTATGAGGAGCTGATGGAGAGGGCAGAAAGAGAAGTTGACGGGGAAGCGTCGAATCCGGAGTTTGCCCGGAAGCTGGCCAGGTGGGCCACGGAGGAAGAGAAGGAGCCGAGAGGCGGCAGGGGGCAAGAGGAGAGGAGAGTCGAACCCCGACAGAGGGAGCAGAGGCAACTTCAGGGGCAGCAGCAGCCCAGGTGGGGGCGTCAGGAGCCAGACCGTCGGTTGGGCTGGAGGCCTGAGTGGCAAGACCAGGGGCCACGGAGAGGACACTGGGTAAGGGACCACCACCATGGGGCCAGGATCAGTTCCAACCCCCAGGTTGGAGGCAGGCGCAAAGACCTCCACTCCCCAATCAAGATCAGGCTATGGCCATAGCCATGGGGGAGAGGAGGAGAGCGGCACAAAGGAGGAGAAGAGTAGTCAGGGTGGAGTTGCCCTACTGCGACTTCCACCAGGAAGAAGGGCACGCTACAGCCACGTGCCCGGAGTTCCTCGAGATGAGAGGAAATAGGGAGCAGCATAAGCAACAGGGGCGCCAAGAGGTGAGGATCGAGGAGGTCCTGCCTTGAGCAGAGGAGGATCGATGTGATGACCGGGCGGACGTCAGGACCTAGAGAGGGATCGGAGTGATCTATGGGGGAGTGGGGGTTGAGGCCTCTCGGAAGGCGAGCCTCGACACTGTGTACCGTCAGAGCGTTGGCTCCACATCCCAGACCCTACCCCCGGAAGAGAAGATTACCATCTCAAGGAGTGACATGCCGGACCACGAGGATCCCTTCTGCGATGCACTGGTCATCCAGACGGCCATCGAGAATTTCACCATCTCTCGGATCCTCATTGACAATGGAAGCTCCGTCAACATCATCTTCAAGAAGGAGTTCGACGTGATGAAAGTGGAGGCAAAGAGGGTGCTAGCTTCAGATGGCCCCTTGTTTGGGTTCTCAAGGGAGAGGAAGGAGGTAAAAGGAGTGGGGCTCCATATCACCTTGAGGGGGCAGTCCCGGAACTACCGATTCGTCATCGTGGATGCCCCCAGTGGCTACAACGCCATCTTTGGAAGTCCCCTCATCAGCGCCTTCCGCTGCGTCCCCTCGTCCTTCCACCAATTCCTGAAGTTCAACGTCGAGGGGATCCAGGTCCGAGTCTGGGGTGACCCCAAAGTAGCAAGGGAGTGCTACGTCACTGCCGTAAACTCCATCTCCTGGCAAGGAGGGGCCGAAGAGATGGAGCGGAGAATGGAGGAGGCAGAGTCGGAGGTTGGCAGGGAGTAGATGGAGGTGGAGAGCTGCGCTGAGGTAGAGGTGGCAGGCGGAGGGCAGGAGGAATTGGCTGAGACAATGGTCATGGCGGAAGTGGAAGAGGAGGTTCTTGTCCCAGAGGAGAGGGACGTCGGAGAGTGGGGGGAGCAGTCTAGGTTAGACGCTGCAGAAGAGGTGGTGGAGATGGAGGTTCTCACCCTTGGAGGCATGGTGGAGAAGGTTCACACCAGCGGAGGGCTGACCCCGGAGGCTCCGGGCAGGATGCTGGCATGCATCCAAAAGAATGTAGACATCTTCGCATGGAGTGCCACAGAGATGCCGGGGGTTGAAGAAGATGTGTCTTGCCACCGCCTCAATCTGGACCCAGGAACACGCCCTGTCTAGCAGAAGAAGAGGTCCACCGCGGACAAGTTGGTCGAGCCCATCAGAGAGGAGGTGGACAAACTTCTCAAGGCCGGCTTTGTGTCCGAAATACAATAACCCGGCTGGGTCTCCAATATTATTATGGTTAAAAAAGGAGACGTCGTCGGTTTTTCTGTAACGAGTTTCTTGGATGCGTTTTCAGGTTACCACCAGATCAGGATGCACCCCCCCCCCCCCCCCGGACATCAAGGACATCTCATTCATCATGGGGGATGGGTGCTACTGCTACAAAATGATGCTCTTCGGATTGAAGAATGCAGGAGCGACATACCAAGAGATGATGGACAGGGTCTTCTGGGAACAGAAGTGGAGGAATATGTAGGTGTACGTGGATGACCTCATGCTCAATTGTCAGGATGTGGACTCTCACCTCCAGGACCTAGAGGAAACCTTCGCCACCCTGAGCAAGTATAAGATACGACTGAACCACCTGAAGTGCGTCTTCGGGGCCAGCAGGGGAAAATTCTTGGGACATCTCCTCACCCCTGTGGGGATCAAGCCAAATCGTGACAAGGTCAAGGCCATTATGGAGCTAGGGTCACCGCAAAATGCTAAAGAGGTGCAGTGATTAACAGGAAAGCTGACAGGATTGAGCAGGTTTCTCTCCCGGGCCGGGGAGAAGTGCTCCCCCTTTTTCAAAACACAAAGGGGGGCCAAAAATTTGAGTGGACCAAGGAGTGCAAGGAGGCATTCCAAGCCCTGAAAATGCAGTTGACCCAGGCTCCGCTACCCCAAGGGCTGAAAGAGGGGGAGGACCTATTTTTGTATCTCGGGGTCGAAGTAGAGGCCTTGAGCTCTGTCTTGGTTCGCAAAGAGGGGAAGAGGCAGCTCCCCATATACTATGTGAGTCGGGTCCTAAGGAAGGCCGAGCTTCGGTATCCGATTTTGGAAAAGCTAGCCTTCACCCTGATCATCTCGGCCCAAAGGCTCTGGCCTTACTTCCAAGCACACTCCATCCGAGTGGTGACTGATCATCCCCTCCGCAACATCTTTGAGGGGGTGGAGCATTCGGGCAGGTTGGCCAAGTGTTCGGTAGAGTTAAGAGAGTTCAACATCTCCTTAGTCCCCCGCCTCTCGATCAAGGCCCAAGCAATGACCAACTTTTTGGCCGATTACGTGATCAAGGTGGTGGAGGAAGAGCTCACTCGTCCGACTCCATGCAAGGTGAAGGTAGATGGTGCTTCAGGGAAGCATTCCCTGGGGTGGGGGTGATCTTGGAGAGCCCCCAGGGAACTAGAATCGAACAAACGGTGGTGGTGCACTTTCTCATCACTAACAACCAGGCCGAGTACGAGGTCGTAATAGCAGGGCTGCACCTGGCCAGGGAGCTGGGGGTGCTGTACGTGGAGGTCCTCACTGACTCTATGGTGGTGGCTTCCCGGATCAACGGAGAATTCGAGGTGAGAGAATCAACCCTATGGTTGTACTTAGCAAAAGTGAAGGGGGTCAACGGCACGTTTCAGACCTTCTCCATCTGACACGTACCCAGAGAAGAAAATGAGCAGGTCAATCAGCTGGAAAAGCATGGCCCCCGGGTGGGGTGTACCATCACTGATCTATTCAGCCCTTCCATTGAGGAGGGAGAACTGATGGAAGTAGATCAACACCCTTCGTGGATGGACCCGGTCACGACTTTCCCCTCCACGGGAGAGTATCCGGATGGGATGGATAAGAAAAAGCTCAGGTACAAGTCGGCATACTATCTCCTTTGGGACGGATAATTGTATAGGAAGACTCTTTCAGGGTTGCTGGCCTGTTGCGTGACCAAGAGGGAAGTACAAAGGATCTTGGAAGAAATTCACTCTGGGGAGTGTGGGAGTCATGGGAGTCGGACCCTGGAAGGGAGGATCGTCAGACGGGGATACTTTTGGCCAACCCTAGGCCACGGCACTCCAGAATTCACGGAGGTGCCACAATTGACAGTTATTCGCCCCGCTCCAGCTACAGCCGGCCCAGCACCTCAAGAGCATCACAGCCCCCTGGCTCTTTATAATTTGGGGAATGGACTTGGTTGGGCCGTTCCCCCATGCCAGTGGGCAGAGGAGGTTCCTGTTGGTAATGATAGACTATTTATCTAAGTGGTTGGAGGTGAAGGCGCTGGCCAAAGTGACCTCCCAAGTCATCAGAAATTTTGTTTGGGGGAGATAATCTGCCGCCATGGGCTGCCCCAGGCCATCGTCATGGACAACAGGCCTCAGTTCGCAAGCACAGAATTCGCTAGCTTCTGCGAGCAGCTCGGGATTGACCTCAGGTTTGCCTCGGTCCACCACCCCAGGAGCAACGGGCAGGTGGAGGTCGCAAATAATATTATTATGAACCTTCTGAAGAAGAAGGTAGAGAACCTGAAAGGGAGCTGGGTCGAGCAGCTTCCCTCGGTCCTCTGGGCCCAGAGGACCACCCCCAACACAACCACAGGGGAGACCCCTTTCATGCTCTCCCACGGATGTGAGGCAGTACTCCCCGTAGAATTTGAAGTTCAAATGCCTCGGGTTGTCACGGTAGAGGAAGGCAGGGAAGATTGGCAGGCCGAGAACGAGGAGGAGCTGCAACTCTCCCTTGATATGGTGGGGGAGCTGTGTGACCTCTCCTCCATCCGACAAGAAGAAGTGAAGAGACGAATGGCCAAGTACTTTGACAAGCACGTAATAGTCAAACAATTTATGGAGGGGGACTTGGTCCTGAAAAAGGTGGATGCAGCAGGGAGATCGGCAACCGTGGGGAAGCTTAATCCTAACTGGGAAGGTCCTTACATTGTAAAAGAAGCATTGAGATCATGAGGGTATCGTCTCCAAAATGCGGAGGGCGAGACCCTAAGTCTCACCTAGAGCGGTGACGACTTGAAACGTTTTTATCCTTGAGATATGTAAGTGGTATCTTGTTCTTAATAAAACCTTTTGATGTGCTAATCCTGCGGCAGTAACTCGTACGAAAGGGTGAAGTGTTCATTTGATATACCCCGAGCAGATCCCGCTGACAGGCTCTCACTTAGCTGGTAGGGTTGGATGTCACTCTATGGTGTCTACCCGGACCCCGAGTAGATCCCATTGTCAGGCACTCACTTAGCTGGCAGGGCTGGATGTCACTCGATGGTGTCTACCCGAACCCCGAACAGATCCCGCTGCTAGGCTCTCACTTAGCTGGCAGGGCTGGATGTCACTCGATGATGTCTACCCGGACCCCGAGCATATCTCGCTGTCAAGCTCTCACTTAGTTGGCAGGGCTGGATGTCACTCGATGGTGTCTACCGAGACCTCGAGCAGATCCCGCTGCCAGACTCTCACTTAGATGTCACGGCTGGATGTCACTCGATGGTGTCTACCCGGACCCCGAGCAGATCACGCCGCTAGGCTCTCACTTAGTTGGCAGGGCTGGATGTCACTTGATGGTGTCTACCTGGACCCCGAGCAGATCCCACTGTCAGGCTCTCACTTAGTTGGAAGGGCTGGATGTCACTCGATGGTGTCTACCCGGACCCCGACCGGATCCCGCTGCTAGGCTCTCACTTAGCTGGCAGGGCTGGATGTCACTCGATGGTGTCTACCCGGACCCCAAGTAGATCCCACTGCTAGGCTCTCACTTAGCTGGCAGGGTTGGATGTCACTCGATGGTGTCTACTGGGATCCCAAGCAGATCCCGCTGTCACGCTCTCACTTAGTTGGCAGGGCTTGATGTCACTCGATAGTGTCTACTCGGACCCCAAGAAGATCCTGCTGCCAAGCTCTCACTTAGCTGGCAGGGCTGGATGTCACTCGAAGGTGTCCACCCGGACCCCGAGCAGATCCCGCTGTCAGGCTCTCACATAGCTAGCAGGGCTGGATGTCACTCGATGGTGTCCGCCCGAACCCCGAGAAGATCCCGCTGCCAGTCTCTCACTTAGCTGGCATGGCTGGATGTTACTCGATGGTGTCTACCTAAACCCGAGCAGATCCCGCTGTCAGGCTCTCATCTAGCTGGCAGGGTTGGATGTCACTCGGGTAAGTCCTGTACACTCCAGATATTAAGAAGTTTGGCCTTTAAAAATCGGAAGGAAAGACTCTTCATGGGCGAGTCGGGACTCGCAAGCCCAGCTCGGCAGAAGGGTGGCGAGCCGAGCCCTTGGCTCTCGCTGAAGGAGGCAGGCTCCGTCCAGGCACCTCACCTCGCCTTCAGTTTTACTTGTGAAATTTTTAGTAATTCCGGTTTCACATTAGAGGAAACATAGGCAGCTCACGAGCGAGCTGTGGGGGGGGGTGCGCCCAGTGCGATGAGTAGTCTATCCCCGGATCGTCTAGGGTTAGCGAGCTCTCAGGGTCTACTCTCGGGAACGAGTCCTAATGACCGTCATAATGGCAAGATCTATATTTGAGAGGTCGCCCGAGGGGAAGAGCTCGCGAGCAAGCACGTCACAGCAGGAAAGCCCAGAAAAAATAGAGAAAATAAAGACAACTCCATATCAAAGCTATTTTCAATTGTATATAATGTTGATTAAAAGGGGAGAGCTCGCCTAGACGAGATTACAAAAAGAGGAAGGAAAAAAAGAAGGGAATCAGCTTTTGCCCTCCCGGTCGGACTGGCGATCTTCACCTCCTTCAGCGGGCAGGTTGTCCTGGAAGCCCTTCCCAAAGAGCATGTCGAGGTTGTCTTCCTTCTCGCTAGGCGGCATCGCCAAGAACAGGCTCGGCATGAGGTCCCGGGCCGTGATCTCCTCACAGCCCTCCACCAGCACTCTCGTATCCATCATCATTTGGAGGGTGCATTCGGCGGGCTCGATTGAGTTGACCTACAACCTCTCAGCGACGTTGGCCTCGCCGAACATCCTCGAGCTCTGGTATGATAAGGTGGGCTCGATGTCGCCCGGGGGGAAGAAGATCTCCTCCTGGCGATGGACCTCGCGATGGAGGCCCGTGTTCTCCTCCTTCAACGTCGGGTTCTCCCCCTCCAGCCCTGCGAGGCGGGCGCGTAGCTGGTCGTTCTCCTCTTCCTGCCCGGCAATGCAAGCCCGCAACTCCTCAGCGGCCTTAGCATCCTGAAGAGGAAGGAAGCACGTTTGTAACAGCACAGAAAATTCTAAGTAAAAGGAAAGAAGCCTGATGCTTACCAGCCTGCCGGCGGCTTGAGCGAGTAAGCTCTCGATGATGCCAAGTTGTCTCACCAGATCGACGGCCTTGTCCTTGGCGACGTCGCGCGCCTGCTTGTCTTTTTGGAGGTGGTTGCTAAGATTGAAGTCGCGGCGGATCATCATGTGATGAAGCTCCATGGCCCGCATGTGGGCCTGCATGTCTTCATGGTCGAGCTACCGCAGGGCCATTCCCTTGTAGGCCTCGGGTTCCTCGCGGCCATAATGGTCGAAGTCGAGCGCGTAGGCGTGATCGGTGGAGAGCTCGTGGTCAGCCCAGGAGGGGTGAAGGGTGGAGATGGAGACTCGGTGGGCCAGCTCATCCCACTGGACCATGGGTTCGCCAGCCGAGTATTTCCACCTCCACCCAATGCCGAAGAGGGGATGGTCCTTCGGCGCGGCGGGCTCGCGGGCCGTCTTCTTTACGGCAGGGGGAGCAGAGGTCTCGCCGCCCCTCTTCCCCTTGTTCGTGATCTCCTTCAGCGGGCTCTCTCGCGACCCATCCGGGATGGTCTCGGGCGAGCTCATGAATTTGGGGCTTTGTTGTTGTTGTTTATGTCTCACCCGAGGAACCACCACTGCTTTCCTCATTTTCTTTGGCGGTTGTTGGCGACAGGGAGGGCTCGTTCCCGCGGGCTCAAGTCGCCTCTTACTGGACGAGGGTTTGGAGGAAGCCGGCTCATCTCGTCAGACCGCCGCCGCCACCCTCTCGCTAACAAGGGGGTCTAGATGTAACCCCGAGTCCGTGAATGGCGAGTTCGTGGGAATCAGCCGTTCTCATGCATGAAAAGACTTGGAAAAATTCTATCAAGATTCTGCGAGCTGAGCAATAGGAAAGAGAAGAGTACCTTCGCCGGGAAGAACGGGGCGGAGTGAGTCGAGGCCCCTTCGCAGGAAGGCGACCTCGAAATCCTTGTGGAGGAAAAATTTGTGGAGCTCGGTATCGTTGCCGGACACGGTGGGGGGCTGGTAGACGTCCTCTCCTGTTTTCTGGGGGAGTAGGGGATGTTGCCGAGATCACCCTTGACGAAGGCGATCTTGGTAATCCAGTTATGATGTTTATTCGCGATCTCACGAACTTTGATTTGGGAGCCTCCGAAGTAGGCGACGTCATCAGGGGTCGCCTTGTAGGAGAAGAGTTTCCTGAAGACGGTCAGGTTGAACTCTATCCGCACCCGGCGGAGGAAGCACGCGAACGCCGCCATCATAGCGATGGCATTCGAGTTGAGTTGCGCGGGCACCGCGCCATAGTATTTCATAATCTGGTGGACTTCCGAACAGATGGGTAGGCGCAACCCCACCTCAAAATGCGAGATGAGGAAGGCGAGCTCGTCAGGGTAGAAAGTGTTGATGGGCTCCTGCTCCCTGGGCCGGCGCGCCTCGAAGCCAGGGGTAACGTAGTCGGTGACGAATTTGGCGAGCTCCGCCTCACTCGTGTTCCCCTCAAAGAAGTAATAATCGGTGAAGTGTTGGGCGCATTTGGAGCGGCCGTCGGCATCGGGATTTGTCTTGCCCATGCTCACGGGAGGTGTTGAGCGCGAGTACAAAAAGATAAAGACCGCGAGAAGAGAAAGTATGCAATAAAGGCGGTGATACGGGGTTGGTGAGGGGGGATATTTATAGAAAAAGAAGCATGAGGCCGAGCTGTCCAATCAGCCCAGCTCGCCTATCCCAGCTCACCAACCCCAGCTCGTCGACTTCTAACGTGTCCCATCACATGCCTAACTGAATATAAAGGGCTATATATTATTATTCGGATACCAAGCATTAAAATCTAAAAATGTCCAAAGTTATTACCGGCCAAAGGAATGAATACTGAATAAATCAGATACAGAAGAAAAAAGGGGAAGCAAGATGTGCGAGCAGAGGGGGTCAGGAGGCAAGTACCGGTCGGCTCGGCAAATGGAGCCATTTTTATCTACCCCAGCCTCGCATCCCCCGCCCCCCTAGATTGCCGCGATCAGAGGAGCTCGTGAATCCGCCCCGAGTTTCTCTGCGCTACCGAGAGGCCCTCGTCGATCTCGTCCAGAAGCTGGGAGGGGGACAACGCCTCGCCGGTCGGGTTGCCCCTCACCTCGTTCGCGAGCAGCACGTAGTCTTGCTGCAGTACCTCGTTGACCTCCAGCACTTGGTGCAGGCCGCCCACGAGCTTCTTGAAGAGACCGATCCCCCTCCTCGTCAGCTCCACATTCTCCACTTCAGAGCCCAGATAGGAGTCTAGCGAGCTTGGGGAGGGGAGGGGGAATAGCGGGCTGTCCGGGAAGATTCTTCGGCCGCGGATTGGCTGGGAAGAGCTGTGAAGACAGAAGCATCAGTATAGGGGGGGCGAGTGTCCCGGAAAACCACAGGACAAGAACCAGAGGCCAGCTTACCTGACAAGCTCGGCATCTCCAAGAAAGTGCGGGGAGGGACCAATCTCAGGTTCTTACCGCGGCCTGGGCAGTGTTTTCCCGGCGAAAGGATGTTGAAGCCTAGAACAGGGATGGCTTCGACACCTCCCCCACAGTCCTGACAGGCCGCTGAGGAGAAGGGGCGCAAACTGGCGAGTTCGGCCTCTGCGAATCCAGCCCCAGGGTCCCGAAGGGAGGAGACGGGTCACGCAGGCAATTCTCTGGGGTTCTAAGCAGCGAGTCACCAAGGGTGTTCTTGGCTCGCGGCGCGGGATCTCCTGCATTGTCTTGTTGGCTGTCCGGGTCAGTACAAAGGCCAATAATATTTTTTCCCTTCTCAAGGGCAGGCAGATTGGTGGAGCTGGTCCCATGCTCCAGGGTCGTCTTCAGGTCGTCAAATATGGGCTCGGCCGCCTGAGGAAATGGTTTTTCCCTCTTAGCGGGATTGGGCTCGGCCGAGCCACCGTGCGGGGTGGCGAGTGGAATCGCGGTCATGTCGGCTATGCGAGCAGAGGAAGCCTCGTGAACTCGGGCGAGCCTTTCTTGGATCTCCTTAGGGATTGGAATCTCGGCAAGGTTAGAACAAAGGGAATGGCAAAAGTCACCCAGGTATGCAGGCGTATATATAGCTATAGGTGGACCCAACCTGAAGATTCTCTCTGGCTCCTGCCGCACTCGCCGAAACCTAGGGTTGGATTATTCTTTCCGAGCTTTGTCAAGCTCAAAAAGAGCGAGGATTGTGTACAACCCCGTATCCGGCAAGTGGGGTCGCCAAGCACCAGACCGGCCGGCTCTCCTTTTCTGAAAGTCTCGGCGAGCACCAAGGGGGCTAGAGCTCGGCAGCCTCCAGCTCGCCCTGTCGAGCCCAGCTAGTGGCATGCGAGTAGGGCCAACCAGGCCCGCACTCGCCGAGCTCGACGTTCGTTGAACAGAGCTCGGCGTTCGATGAACTGAGCTCGACGTTCGTCGAACGGAACCCGATGTTCGCCGTCCTCTGGACCTTTCGTCGTGTCCTAGGCCACTCGCCGAGTACTGACTGTCGAGCGAACTCGCAGCGTGCGAGCAGGGCAGCCCGACCCGTACTCGCCGCCCGTGCTGAGCAGAGGTTGCTAAGGGCTACTCGCTCATTGATCTATGAGGTATTTTTACCATTATGCCCCTGTTGGACTACCCATAGCCTGCTAAAACAGAGGAGTTACGTTGTTGGCAGACCCAGTTGAGCTGCACATAGCTGTTTTGAACAGCGGAGGTTAGCTATTTTCAGGCCGTTTTCAGAAATCTATAAATAGGACCCAAGGGGTACCTCAGCAGGCATGCTTCTTATGCTCACTTTTCCCTGATCTTCTAGCACTTTCTGAAGTAGTCTTAGCTTGGCCTTTGGCTAAGGAGTGGAAGCGCTATAAGATCTTTCGGGTGTGTGGTGGGTCCTCCACGCCGAGCCCTTGGGTCAGTTTTCCTTTGTCGTTTGGCTTGCAGGAGAGTAGTAGGTGTGCGATCAGCCCTTCCCCAAGGGTGAACTCCACGAGACCGAGTTTTCGGTTCCAACGGGGATGCTCAGATTGTGTATTGATTATAGAGCACTGAATAGGCTGACGGTTCGGAACATGTACCCTCTGCCGAGGATCGATGAGTTATCTGACCAATTGGAGGGAGCTCACTAGTTTTTGAAGCTGGATCTATGGTAAGGTTATTACCAGCTGCGGATTCAAGAGGTCGATATCACGAAGATCGCTTTCAGCAACAAATATGAACTATATGAGTTCATCGTGATGCCCTTCAGGCTCACGAATGCACCGTACGCGTTCATGAGTTTGATGAACTGGTGTTCGAGGCCAATCTCGACGTATTCGCCATTATTTTTATTGATGACATCCTCATTTACTCGAGGACGGAGGAGGAGCATGCTCGTCATGTAGCACTGACTCTAGAGAGACTTCGAGAGCACCATTTATATGCCAAGTTCAGTAAGTGTCAGTTTTAGCTGAAGGATGTCGCTTTCTTGGGCCACATTATCAGTGGGGCAGGACTAGCAGTGGACCCAGCGAAGATCCAAGTAGTATGAGATTGGTCGCCGCTAAAGACGGCCACCGATATACAAAGTTTCATAGGACTTGTCGGTTACTATCGGATGTTCGTGGAGGGATTCTCCTGGAATGCCCTTCCTCTTACATCCCTGACAAAGAAGGAGACTCCTTTTGTTTGGACGCAGCAGTGCGAGGCTACTTTCTAGGTGCTGAAGAGTCGGCTTACATCGGCCCCTATCCTTGCCCTTCCAACTGGGAAGGAAGGATTTCAGGTCTATATAGATGCATCATACCATGGGATGGGTGCTGTTCTGATGCAGAATAAGCACGTGATAGCTTATGCCTCCCACCAGTTAAAGAAACACGAGCAGAACTACATAGTACACAACTTGGAGATAGGAGCGATTATCTTCGCTCTAAATATCTGGCGGCACTACCTCTACGGTGTACACTGCGATAGTTTCTCGGACCACAAGAATTTGAAGTATGTGGATACACAGAAGGAGCTGAATATCTGACAGAGACAATGGGTGGAGCTCCTATCAGATTATCAGTACGCCATGCATTATCACCCCTGGGAAGGCAAACGTAGTGGCAGATGCACTGAGCCGGACAGCCACCACATCAGGAGCGGAGCCCTAGCTGATGGTCATGGAGCTGATACAGATGTTGAAGGACATGAAGATATCTCTGGTATTCGAGGACAATCCAGAGCTATATGGGGAGTACCTGGCGACGATTAGTGCCACTGATGACATACGAGATCGCATCAGAGACGGACAGAGTCTGGATGCGAGGATGGAGCCGATATTCAGGGCCTTGGAGGAAGGAACTGTTGGGGACTTCTCGCCGAGGGATGGGCTTCTGTGTTTTAGAGGAAGAGTTTATATACGGACAGGAGGTCAGATACGAGAAGATATCATGACATAGGTACACAACAGCCGATACTCAATACACCCGAGGATTACGAAGATGACATCTGACTTGAAGAGGACTATGCAATGGTCAGGCATGAAGTAGGATATCACTTATTTTGTGACGCACTACGAGCCTTGTCAGCTTGTGAAGGCGGAGTGTAAGAGTCCGGCCAGATTACTGTAGCCACTACCAGTGTAGGAGTCGAAGTTTGACGACATAGGCATGGATTTCATTCATGGTCTCCCTCGATCACATGCGGGAAATGATTCGATATGGGCGATCATCGACGGGTTGACAAAGGTGGCTAGAATCATTCTGATCAGGAAGGACGCTCTGGTTGGTGATTTAGTGCGGAAGTTCGTGGAGTAGTTTGTCTGATATCATGGCATGCCAAGGTCGATCGTGTCGGATAGAGATGGACGGTTTACGTTTAGAGTTTGGAGGTCAGTCCAGGCTTATCTGGGGTCCCGGTTGACATTCAGTACGGCCTTCCACCTTCATATGGATGGACAGACGGAACATACCAACCAAACACTGGAGGATCTTTTGCGCTTATGCATCCTGGACAGCGGGGAGCCATAGGAGAGACTTATGCCATTGATCGAGTTTTCGTACAACAACAGTCTTCAGACCAGTATAGTCAGGGCTCGTCATCTAGCACTGAATCTGGAGAGCCTCCCCCATTGCACACCCTTGCATGCCCCTCCTCATTGTGCGCTTCTCCATACACTCTACTCCAAAGAACACTCTAAGCGCGCTTCCTTGCGCTCCAGTGCATACATCAGCTTCAATCAATCTGTGTACTCTGTAATAAGCAATATGCAAACTCAAGAACAAGCTGCTCCCGCCTACAAGCAATCATCAAAGACTATAAGGCATCCAGAGTGTGAAGCTCCCTATTTTTGTAGGAAAACAAATTGGCTCTGTGAGAGGTGGTCTGTCACCCTCTGAGCCCAGTACTCCTCTCTCTCTCTCTCTCTCTCAAACTACAACGAGAGATGACATGTCACCCTTGAGTTCTTCAAAGAAGTCATATACAACAACTAACTATTAGTTGAGGTTTGGCCGGTACAAATCCGACCACCTGGTTTTTTACCTAGTTGAATGGTTTTCCATGTTAAAAAAAGTTCCATTTCCAGTTTTGTAGCTTTTGTGACTATTTGCATGCTTGACCGCTCCCGAGATAAAACAATTCAATTTAGTCTGGTCTACCGGGAGCTTCGAGCAAGCCGCAATAAGCTAAAAATGAGCTGACATATGAAAATCAAGACAAAGAAAAATGTAGATGTAAATAGCAAATAAGAAACATTTGGAAGTAGAACATAATTATTTTTGCGGGTTTCTCCTATTTTAGCGTGTTTACGGCTATGTTCCTCTCAAGAGGTACAACTCTATAAAGAATAGTGCACTTTATATTTATATATTCTTGCATTCTCATAAGCCAAGCATTATAGTTGAAATTACCGGAAAAAAAGAAGAACCATAAATGAACCATAAATTGTCGGAACCAAACAAAGAGTAAGAACATGGAATAAAACTAGCATAATAAATCACAAACTCACAACAATGTTGAATTTTTTGAAGTGAAAGTTAAAACTTGGGAGGACTGTTCGTGCGGTTTGGGCAGACAGTTGCTGCGGTCTGGGTGGTTTGATCGTGCGGTCTGTACGGATAGGACTAGAGACTAGCCAGGTCAGCCAGTGATTTTGCGTCGGCTTGTTCCTTGGAGGTAACCAAGCGGATATGATGTTTATTGATAACTCTAATTTTATCTATATTTTTATATAATTTTTACTTAATAATTAATTTGTTTATAAATATATTTTATAATTTTATTACCTAATTTCCTTAATTTCTTATTTTAAGGTCAAATCTGGGCTGCAAATTTCAAATTGGAGTTTACAGAATTGATCAGGAGACAAAGTTGGACAAAGCCGAGAAAATTGCAAAGTACACTCCCAGGACACAAGTGTGACCAACAGGTTACGGGCATGACATCCATGCGTGACCCCGACGCGTGCTCCAGAGTTCACTGACACGTCATTTTAAAAATACACGCCCAATGGTCACGGGCGTGACCATGCTGACCCGGGCGTGTCAGCTAGGCGTGACACTCCGATGATGATCCAGAACTCCAATTCACGTCGGATTAAAGTTACACGCCCTGACACGGGCATGACATATTGGTCACGGGCGTGACTTCGAGTCGTGACATCCCGGGGTGCCAAATTAATGCTGCAGTTTCAAGACTTGGCGGTTTTGTAAGACACGCCCTTGGTCACAGGCGTGACCATGGGCGTGACCCTTCCAACAACGGCCGGAGTTATTCCCTGTAACACCCCCTATCCGTCGCATAGCATATAGCAGTAGGTCCGGCCGGGGCCCGACGCCATATACTACAGACAGACCGGGTGGTTACTTATGGAAACCATCCAACCAATCTCAACGTCCTACACAGAGCATTCTAGCGGAAGCAGTTTGTAAAAGTTGTAAATAAGAACCCAGCATTAAAGCATGAATGTCCACTAATCCAAATAGGAATGTTATACAAAAAAATACTCAAAACAAGCCTTAAGGCCTTACAAAAATGTTTCACTTCAAAATTACATGTTTTACAAACCACGGCACGCAGGCCGGTCACACATGAATAAAGCAGTAAACATTTCCAATTAGGCCTTCGAGGGCCGGCTTCGCATTCGGGCTTTAGCCCGCTATTGACCGCTTGGTCCAGCTACACCTGCAAACAACAAACCACCGCACGGTGGCAAAACAAGGCAACGGTCAGCAATGCTGACCAAATTATAACGATCCCGCCCCCAACTCGGGGCGGCGATGCTCCTTCCCTGCATTTCATTAGCATCAGCGAGCAATATAAATATATAGCCATTTCATCACAGACGTTGGCTCGCACGGCCACACGCCCCGTGCTCTTAGGGCACATTCTCGGTGAACCGGTCGATGTCACGTCAATTAAAGCCATAGACATTCCGGACTCACCACCGCCACTTTGACGGCCAAACCTATGAGCATTTGTCTTCTTGGCCTGGGTCACGACAATTAAAGTCATCGACCGCCAAAGACCCTAATCTATGCCAACGGCAAGTGCCACGTGCCTTTAGGTCTCTTTAACCGAATGACATAGAACGGGTATGGTTCCATCTAACCCGTGCTCACATCGCAACGACAATTTAAGCCATTTGTGTGGGTCAAACTTCCACCGAGTCCCATATCCATCACAAGTCACATAACCCGGTTATGTTCAAGTTGGCTCTCAGGCCACCAAGTTGGCAAGATCTCGTTTCCGCCCAGTTTTTCGGGTGCACCTTTGGGTTAGTGCCCAAGGCTCCCTGCTGCAATCTACCGCGTAGAAAACCCGAAAAACAATCAATAGCACGGAGTCTTCTCCGGCATTTATGCAATGCAACATCACCTATCCAGACCAACATGTCCGGGTAGGCTTCACACATCATGTCTATGTCCGTTCTCGCTTACGGACTCTAAACAATGGGGACTTCACATATCTACCCAAAGGAACGCCTCCAACTCACCGCAAACTCGCGAGAGCGGGCTTCCTATGCAAAGAAAGAGAGCTATTCATGCTCAAGATGAGAATCGTTACCCTAGCGTTCCTCTTTGGCGCCATTGAAAAGTAAGCGGATGAAAAGCTCCGCACTAGCTTTGCCTCCGTGGATCCGGAGTCGGCTCGCGATTTAGAGCTCTGAAGCTCCTCCAATGGCCGGATCTAGCTCCTACTTCCTTCCTTGGCTCTCCCCTCTCTCTAAGCTTTTAGAAAGATGAAAACTTAAGAAAAGTGAGGGTTTCTAAGTCCAATCCCGGGTATATCCCTTCAGGAACAACTCCCAGCCGTTGGATCTCAAAATAAGGAAACGAACGGCTTTGATTCGGGACTGAAATGCCCAATCTGGGTCGAACACGGCCTGGCACACGCCCGTGTCCAGGGCCGTGTGCCTCATTCGCCGTCAAAATCGGCTCGCCTGGAACCTCACATGGGTATCGAACACGCCCGTGTTCGAGCGGACACGCCCGTGTTCCACCTAACACGGCCGTGTGGCCGGCCGTGTACCCCCATCGTTTTTCCCCGAAAACAACCCGAGCACTGCACGGGTTCTAGGACACGCCCGTGTCCTTACCCGTGTTACCTCAACACACCTGGACCCCAGGCCGTGTACACGGTCTCTACACTCGACACTTCGTCGAGCGAAGATCGTCGACTTGATGACACGGCCTTGGACACGCCCGTGTCCTAGGCTGTGTGCCTTGTCTCGACACAATGTCGAGACCAAAGTGTCGACTTCCCGGGATGAGTGTCGACACGGGTTGACACACCCTGCGACACGCCCGTGTCGCAGGCCGTGTGTCATGTCTCGACACTTCGTCGAACGCAGAGTGTCGACTTCGCAGCTAAGTGTCGACACGGGTCGACACGCCCTGCGATACGCCCGTGTCGCAGGGCCGTGTGCCCAGTCTCGACACAATGTCGAGACTAAGGTGTCGACTTCGCGGCTCAGTGTCGACGCAGGCTTGACACACCCTGGGACACGCCCGTGTCCCAGGCCGTGTGCCTGCAGCCAGAACCCAAACTGGCCCAAAATGTCCCCCCTTGGCTCCTTTGAGTTTCTGGGCGTTACATTCCCGCCGTTTCTGCTTGACGCCATTTTCAGCAACCGTCATGACACGCCCTAGGTCACGGGCGTGACCTAGGGGCATGACCCGCCAATTAACGATTTTTGGCGGTTTCGCACCAACGTTCTGAAGACTTGAAGACGACGGTTCCGAGCCCGACACGCCCTAGGTCACGGGCTTGACCTAGGGGCGTGACCATCCAGCAAACTTGCCTATAAATTTCAGGCAATTCCAGAAGCAGGGGAGTCGAATTTTGGGAGTTGGAGTCTTGTAGTTTGCTATTTTATATTTCTGTATTTTCCATTTCTTAGCTTAGTTTTGCTTTAAGTTTCAATTCAAGTTGTTGTTTATTTTCATTATGTCTTTCCCTACCTTAACTTGTATTCCCCTAATGATGATGAGTAGCTAATTTTCATTAAACACTAGATCATGATGAAGCTTGGAATAAAATAAACCCTTCTTTTTTTATCAAATGTCTTGTTCTTAATCTTGCTCACTTACGATTTATTTTTGATTTATATTTTGTCGAATTCATATTTCGCGGATATGTTTTTCGATCTAAGATCTGTATCCTAAATGACCGAGAGGTTGTGGATACGAGGACATCACTCAAAGATAAAAGGAGTTGCATGCACTCCTCGAGAGAGGATGACATAAATCCTCCGGATTAGAGTCAAATCCAATAGTGTGGTTCACCACCTAAAGCAAGCTTAGGGGTTTCGACTGGCCGAGAGGTCTTAATCAATCAACCTAAGGTTAGTCAAAAGCATGAGCTTGAGAGAGACGCTTTTGTACTTAGGAACCTCCACGGTCGAGTGAGTAATTTAAGAGCTCACATTACTTTATTTTCAAGAAGGTTTATTTTAGTCCAAGTGGATTCTAGATCAAGTGCTAGCTTCCCCAAAATCGAACTTCTCTTTCTTAGTGCAACGTTTCCTTTTTTCGTTTTAAACAAAAATCAACTTTCCGTCTGATAAGATAATAGCTCTTCCTTGTGAGTACAAGTACTCGACAAGCCCCGAGTCGATATACGACACTTGATTCTATACTCTGAACGATAGGTATACTTGCCTCATCGATTGGAAACACGCGTTAGCGTGGATAAAATAATCATCATTTATCCACGGAGTTTGCTGAGTCCGGGTTGCGGACTAGATTGGAGCTCGGGATATCGACATGGTGTGTGCCTTGGTCTTGCACTTGTGGTGCGGTTTGGTGTAACCCGCGGTTCACTGGTTATAGCGAACTGGTGTGGAGTCTGCCGATTTGTGCGGACTAGCCTTTGTATCTATTGGTGGTGTGGTCACACCAGAGATGGATGGTGGTGTGGACTTGGTCTAGATTTATTCCAAGTCCAGGCGTGCTAAGTCCGGGAGGTAGCATAGACTGTTTTCCTTGTCCGCCGAGTTCAGCAGCTGTCAGACTTATGGGCTCTAGTTGCGGGCTCAGAGTGTGCAGACTGGAGTAGTGTCTGTAAGGGCGTGCAGATTGGAGTTTTGTTTGCAGAAATGCATACTGGTGGTGTATCTGCAGTTTCTGCAGGTGTGGTGGACTATGTCTGGCTTAGTCGCAGCAGTCTGGTTGTTGTCCGCGGTTTTGCGGATACTCTCAGTGCTTGCCGCGAGATAGAGTAGTGATCCTATCAACTAGGGCGGTGATCATACTCCTCTTCGTGCCAATAAATAGGTTCCCCTGTGACATCAACATTACAACCGAATGAATAGTAAGTGAGCTTGAGTGGTTGCTGCGAATAGGATTTTGTGTTCATGCGGTTTGAGAAGTTGACCGATTTTTGCTGTGCAGGATGTGCGGATAGCGCTGAGAAGCCAGAGACTTGGTTCTGACTTTGGTCAGCGATCAGTGCATATTCTATGGTTAGCAATCAACGATTAGCAGCAGGTCACAGCTTGCAGCCCGGCAGTCTTCTTTCTTTGGCAACCTTTTTCCCAGTTCAATAAGTTGTCCGCTTCTGGTGGCTTGTTCAGTTCGGCAGCAGCTGTTCACGGCGATCTGGCAATTATGCGACTGTTGGGTCCATTGCCCGCAATGTCCTAGATTTGAGAAAGTCAATCTTGTCAATGATATACACATATCAGTAAATGAATGTGATGGGACAGGGAGCCTAAGTGGCTAAGTCAGGTGGTTTGAGAAATTTGGCCAAGTACAAATTCGTTGAACTAAGCTTAGAGTTCGTCGAGCTGAGCTAATCGTTTGTCGAACTAAGCTTAGAGTTTGTGAAATTTAGCAAATTCTAAATTCGTCAAACTGAGTTCAGAATTCGTCGAGCTGAGCTCACTGTTTGTTGAACTCAGTTCAGCATTCGTCGAACACAGTTCAGAGTTGAGTGAGGCTGGCTGAGACAGTCAATGACAAAGGTTTAAGAGGCAAAAAAAGTGGCTAAGTCCACAGGCATTGAGTGAAGGTCATTCACTCTACACTATATCCTCCTAAATGTTGAGTAACACCCAGTCAGTTAACGCCAGCATTTTTAAAATACAGAAATTTGTCTAAGGCAAAAAAGTGTTGAGTGAGGCATGGACACTCAATGCTCTCAATGCCATAACACAGAATTTGTTAAAGCAAAAAACATTGAGTGAGGCATGCTCACTCAACGCGGTCAATGCTTAAGATGCTGAAGAAGAAGAAATGACTAAGGTCGAAAGCATTGAGTGAGGCATGTTCACACAACGCTCTCAATGTCATGCATGCAAAAGAGGTAGCGGAAAGGGTCAAGGAAAAAAGCATTGAGTGATGAAGACACACTCAACGCTCTCAACGCCTAGTGAAGACAGAATTTTGTCTATGGAGTTTGGAGTTGAGTGATGCTCACTCACTCAACGCCAAGCAGCAAAAAGCTGAGAAAGCAAGTTGGCATTGAGTGAAGCTGAATCACTCAATGCCTAGAAACAGATTTATAATCTAAGTAGTTTGGCGTTGAGAGAAGGTAATTCACTCAATGCCAAGAGACAGTAAATCTGTCTAAGTGATTTGGCATTGAGTGAAGCTCACTCACTCAACGCCTATAATACTGATGCTTGAATTTTAATTAAGTCTTCAGGTGCTGATGTCAGCAAGTCAAAAAGTCAACCATATTTAAATTATAAGAGGCAAAGCCACAATACACGAAAAAAAAGGTGTCGCGGGCCTACAGTACGTCAGATAGGCGTTAAAGCAAGATGCAGTTGGAAGCTGCAGGTGGGACCCATTGATCTCTAAGAGCCATTGATCAGTGAACTACAAAAGGATGAGATGGGCCAAGCCACAAGACAACTTTTAGGGCTTCATCAACTTCAAAAGTTAGCAGCCGACTTCGTCTTCCTCGCCATTACTGCATGTAAAAATCTCGAAGCACTACAGAAAGAAAAGTTTAGATGGTTGTGTGCAACCTGATCGACGAACTTCACTCGATGAAAGACACGGCAGAGGCGTGTCTGCAACCGTGTAAGGGCACACGGCGTGTGACACGGGCGTGTCACATGGTCGTGTCCTTTTCTAGATTTGGCCAGGGTAGTGAGGCCTAGTGAACACGGGCAGGACACGGGTGTGTCTCTAGTCACACGGCCTGTGACACGGGCGTGTCACATGGCCGTGTCTTGCTCGGGTTGAGATGGTTGTGTACCACCTGAGTTACACAGGCTAGATACAGGCATGTCTGAAGCCGTGTCAAGTCACATGGACTGATACACAGGTGTGTCACATGGATGTGTACTGGTATTCGGTGAAACCGACCCGCGCATTATATTTAGCCGAAAGTACGCTGGTATGTAAGACCCCCCTCCCGGTTCCCAAAACACGGCACGAAGGGGGTCTTATGCCCAGAACAGCCGCCTTGCCGTAGCATTAGCGCACAGGCTAACCTGTACCACAAGACGCATGTTCCGCCGGCTACAACCAATATCAATATATAAATACCAACCCAACCAAAATATAAACAAGAAGCCAAATCCACACCAAGCATATAAATAGTCCAAAGTACATAAAATTAGAGAAGCTAAAATATGCTTCTACAATATATCAGAGTACAGCTAGTAATTGCCCAAAAGGGCTACAACAAAATCTCACAACACTCACATCAGTAACCGACGGTAGCGACGACACCGTCCCTTCAGACCCTGTCGTCCTAGCCTGGATGTCCTGCCGCATGGTCTGCGGCTGCTCTACCTGCAGGGTGACCTCCTAAAAAGGAAGACGTAGCAACCGTTAGTCAAAAAGACTAAGTGGCTTCACATCCGCTCCCCGGCGACTCCTCGGCACCGGGCGGAGAAAGGAACAAGGGTACAAGGTATATTAAATAGTATAAGCAGGTACAAACATGTGTTAATGGTACAACATGATTAACGGTATTATAAACTAGCAGTTCTACAAGAGTTATATCAATCATCAAGAGCAAGTAACTATAGCAGGAAAGTAACTTAACTTATAAAGATGCTCATACAAGCTTATAAGTTAAGGGTCGGGTTACATAAAAGTAACTCATCGTATAAGAATGCTCATACAAACTTATACGATGAGGATCTTGTTTGTGCAATGCTATGTAATGGTATGTATGCTATGCAATGACTCACCCATGATCACACACATGCAATTGCTATGTCGACACAGACTATAGTTCCCACTATTCGAGCATGTAGCTAACCTCTCAGGCATCAACCGTCGTGGCCAGGCGGTGACAGTAGAGCGGGCATCTCTACTACCAGGCGGGTATCCACATTATTTTACCTAGGCCTCCGTACGCCTCAACGCTAAGAACACAACAGCGGAGCCCTTGCGTACTATGGCCCAGCGGGGTCTCGGGTAGATGTGCACCGAGAACACAGCCTGAACTGGTCTGGTGTGACCCGGAAAGGGCCTCGGAAGAAGGCACGAGGACACAGCCCAACCATTCACTTGGTGTGGAAGGAGCCTCGGGACGTGAACACCAAGGGCCAAGCCCAACCGCCCAAAGTCTAACAGTCAACTCCCGTCGGTGTGACGATCGGCGAGCCCGTAGACCTGCCACACTATCCTCAACCCAGGATTACGACACCGCGTGTCGACTCACACCGCATGCAATTCCACATCACCGTGGCATGGAAGGAGCCTCAGAGAAAACAAGAGGACAAAGCCCAATCCATCCACTCGGCACGGAAGGAGCCCCGGGAAATGAACACCGAGGACCAAGCCCAACCGTCCGACCTTGGTTCATCTTAACACAAACTCAACCAATGACGGTCAACACCGTACTTACATCCCTTCACAATGCTACCCATAGGGAGACGACACTCTAAGCATTTGACACTAAATTCATTCCTTTAAATAATTATACACATGGCCATAAGTTATCATCCTACCTTTCATCCAAAATGATTCAACATGTTATAAACATGATGCACATTTATATTAGTCTACCAATTTCTATCAAATCATTTCGTTTAAGTATGCTTCGCTTCACAAATCAATTTCATGAGATCCAATTATTAAACTTCATCAATTATAGAACTAAGATGATTAACATAAAGGTTTCACCCAAAGCTCAAATTAATTGCAGCATTGAATCCACCGAATCCAAATTCATGTTATACTAAACCCAGAATTTTAAGTGCAGACTAAATCTGGACAGCAACTTCAACCGGAGATTCCTAAAGCTATAAAAATCCGGTGAAGACGTGTAAACCCTCGATGGAAAGGTATTTCCATGGGCTACAACTTTTATGTTCAGACCACAACCCAGATTCAATAGTATCATACTTGAATTCAGCCTTGAAGTCCACTGCATATAGAACACGATGTTTGCATGCAGGATTTATCGGACGTCATTTTCATTCAGACTTTCCTGTGGCTACAGACTTCGCCTAAAGTAGTGCAATCACTCGTTGGAAAGGTATTTTCAAGTACTTCAACTTTTGTGTTTAGTCGAAAGCCCAAATTTGGACATATCACATCTGAAAATGGCCAAGACGATCGATGCGCACAGGATACAGATTCTGCACACATCTTAAAGGTGGAATGAACGGCGTCGGTTCATCTTCCTCCTCAAGCTGATCTTCACAAATAACACCAGAGATTCCTCCTCCCTTATTAACTCTCATGAGGCCATGACTCTTCACGAAACCATCCCCCATCTTCACATCGAAGGTTGGAGAGGTTGAAGACACCACTAACCTTAGAGCACAAGCCCTAGAACGGTCTCTTCCTAGAGAAATCACCATCTCGCAAGTCTAGACTCTTTTGAGTCGACATCTCGCCTAGATAACAATAGATCTAGCACCAAGGGAGAGGGGAGGAAGCTCACCTCATTTCCGGCATTTCCACTATTTCCGACTATGGATCGTGTAACTCTTCTCGGCGGCATCTTCTCCTTCACGGCGGCGGCGGATCTTCTCCTCCAAGACTTGCTCCAGCAGTTTTCCCTCTCTACAGAAGTTTCTCTCAGGAGAAATGGTTGGAATGAGGAGTGAAAATGGGTAGAGTTTTCACAACCCTTATATATGAAAAGTGACACGGGTAGGGACACGCCTGTGTCCTTACCCGTATCCTGCTTCAGGCGAAGCGTCAACGATGGTTTTAGTGTCGGTTCAATACTCGACACGGGTAGGGACACGCCCGTGTCTCGGCCCGTGTCCATATGACACAGTCGTGTTCCCTAGCCGTGTCCTTCTCTGGATACATCTCGACGAACTCAACTCGACATACAGACACACGGGTAGGGACACGCCCGTGTCTCTACCCATGTCATACATTTCGTCGGTCTCGACACACTTTGTCGATCTCGACACGCTTCGTCGAGTTTAACTCGTCACACACATGGGTAGGGACATGCTCGTGTCTCTACCCGTGTCATACACTTCGTCGATCTCGACACACTTCGTCGATCTCGACATGCTTTATCGAGTTCAACTCGACACACATGGGTAGGGACACGCCCGTGTCTCTACCCGTGTCACTACACAGGATACACTTCATCGATCTCGACTAGTTTTGTCGATCTCGACACACATACGGGTAAGGACACACCTTTGTCTCTACCTGTGTCACATCACACGGGTAGTGATACGCCCATGTCACTACCCATGTCCTTCTCTGGACATACTCGAGTCGTCGACTCAAGAGCTAGGCTCTCCCACATGGGTAGGGACACGCCCGTGTCTCTACCTGTGTTCTATGCTCGACTGATTTCTCCTCCTATTTACAAGTACAGACCAGTTACCAGCACACCCCTGAACCCAAGTCAGCTCTCCTGACCCAAAAACGCGCACAAGGGGCCTAGTGCGAATCGGGACGTTACATGGTATTCGGTGATGGTAAGGCGACTTGAGTAATGGGGGGTGGTTGATCCGTCCATGTGTTATGTCTGTCTGACTCGAAGACCTGAAAGTGTGGTCAGTTGGAGCGCATAATGAGAGTCTTAGGCCTGCGCGCCGAAAAGACTAAATGCTTAATTTACCGTCGGGTGTTGGACCTAGAACGGTGGTGGTACACCAAGAATTTGCCCTGAGTGCACGGATCGTCGGGCTGCGTGGCTGAGGGTTGTGACGAATTATTTGTGTGTGAGAGCACAATCTGCGATATATGTATTGTTATGCCTGCAGGGAAGGAATACCACTGCCCCGGGGAAAGCGGTAGGGTCGTTATAAATTGGTCAGCTGAATGCTGATCGTTGCCTTGTTGGCAGCATTTGGTGGGCTATACTTGTACACGTGCTGGAGAACCGAGCGGGACATATAAAGGTTGAAGTCCATGCTGCTGTTGTTGTTGTTGCTACTGCTAGCCCATGAAGGTTAAGCTGAAAAATGTTATGTGTTATTCACATGTGGCCGGCCTGCGCGCCGAAGTTTGTAATCCATATTTTGTAAAAAAGAAACTATAAGGCCAAACTATAGTGTATTTGCTATACATTCCTGTGGGAGTTTATATAAATGCAGTTGTTTATATGACTGGTGGACATTCATTGTTAGAGTTACAAGTTAAATTTAAAATCTCCCGATAGCATGCTCAGACTTAGGGTACGAATGTGATTTGGTATTAACCTGTAATGTCCCCGCCTGTTTTGTTGCATATGGTGTGGGGCCCCGGCCGGACCTTCTATTATATGTTATATGAACGGATGAAGACGTTACAGCCTGAGTGATAGGGCTTAATTGCCTGAGGTAGGTGATACTTGTATCACTGAGTGTAGGTCTTTGTGGTTGAGGTGTTAGTCTTGGAGGAGAATAGGAGATCCTGGGGGATCTGAGGTGTAAGCTCCTTGGAGCATTGATTTGGAGAACTGCCTTGACTGACAGGAAGTTAGCAAGGTGGGAGGAGAGTAGATGTACCCATAATTTTGGGGAACCACTATAAAATACTTGTGTGCTTTTCTTTGTTTGTTTTTTATTTGTAGGATCATAAACAGCTCTCTATCACATAGTAACTAAAGAAAAAACAAGAAGAAATCAAAAGACCTAGATAAACTTATTCACCACCACCCCCCCCCCCCCCCCCCTCTAGGTTGCTAGCTACCTTAAAAATAAGAACTTTCAAGTGGTATCAGAAGGAGGTTCCTCAAAAAGGATTTAACAATCTGAGTGATCTCGAAAGGTAGCTACAGTTAAATGATCATGGGCTCTAGAGAGAGCCAAAGAGAGCTGAGTTACATGAAATTCCCCATCTGCAGGAAGGAGTATTTTGGAATATGGAAAGAGAGGGTGAGGCTATTCATGGAAGTCTGTGATCCAAGGATTTTTTGTAACAGTCAAGGAGGGACCTTTCATCCCTTTGAAGGTCTCTGTTCTGAATGCTAATGACCAGACTCCTAAGACTTTCTCTGAGATGACCAAGGATGAAATCATCCTTACTGGACTGAACAAGAGAGCATATAATATTATTGTCAGTGTTGCTGATGACTTAACCTTTCTGAATTTAGTTCACTGCAAGACCTCCAAATAGATGTGGGACGCACTTATGGTCAACATGGAGGGTACTGAAGAGGTAAGGGATGATAGGAAGTCTCTGCGCAACCAAGAGTATGAGGCTTTCAGGCAAAACCTGAAGGAGAACAAAACTGCTTGTTATGAAAGATTCTTCAGGATCATAAATCAGTTGAAGATCTATGGGAGGGTCTTCAATAATTATGAACTAAATGACAAGTTTCTCAGATCTCTCACTAGAGACTGGGATACCAAGATCTGTGGCATAAGAGAGGTGGCTAAGCTTGTTGATACTCTCCCCAAATATTATTTGGAAAGTTGCTCTCCTATGAGATGCAGCTAGCTGCCAGGAAGGAGGAGGAGGCCACCATCAAATCCCTGGCCAAGGAAAAGTCCTTGGCCTTCAGAGCAGAAAGCACAAGGAAGGGCAAGGAGAGGATTCCCTCTCCACCAAGAAGACCAGCCGAGTCAGATAGCTCAGAATCAGAGGCATCAGACAGCAGCATGTCTGATGAAGACTTTGCAGCATTTTCCAAGCAACTCCAGAGGCTGATGAAGAAGAAGCATTGGAAGTAGAGGTCTTCCAACTCCACTCATCACAGGAAGAATCAGTACAAGACTGACAGGTATGGTTCCAAACCTAATAAATATAACTCTTCTAAAGTAGTTTGCTACTGTTGTGGCAAGCCTGGGCATATGATAACTGACTGCCCAGAGAAGAGGAAGGAGTCTGAGGAGAAGAAGCAGCACCAGCACAAAGGAAAAAGGAGAAGTCCTTCATTGCCAAGAAGGAAAAGAGCTGGACAGACTCATCATCCTCTGAGTCTGAAGAAGAGGAAGCTTACATTGGGCAAGTTGTTGCTGCTACTAATGATAAAGTTATTGTAGCAGAAGAAGTTAATCCTCTAGTAAGGATAGGAATCAGGGCCCCTCTAACACTATCAGATAGTGAATTAAAGGAGGATGAAGAGGGCAGTCAGGATCAGCCTGGTCAATGCAAGGTACATTCATTACATATTTCTGCTTCTCTGTCTATGTATAAGACTAGTCCTTTCTCAGAAGCCTCTTCACCCAGTAGTGAAGAAGATTCTGGATCTGAAGGAGAAGCCAATCAACTGATTGACAAGTATGAAGAACTTCTAAATGCCTTTAAGATGGTCAAGAAGTTGTCTAAGAAGCAAGCTAAAGAGATTTCATCTCTTAAGCTTGCAGTTGCCCAGCAAACTGTAACAGCTAATCTGCTGGATCAGAAAGTTAAGGAAATAAGCCAACTGAAGTCCTTTTTGGACATCCTGATAGCCTCCATCAAGAGCAAGAACTGTCTCATCAGGGAGCTTGAAGATAAGCTTGAGAAGGATAAAAGAATAGTGGCTTGATATTCTAAGCTAAGTACAGTACTACCCTTGATAAACATCTTCTACTTTAAAATGGGTAAGAAGGGGTTGGGATTCAAGGGAAGCACAAGAGTTGCTCCTTCCAAAAAAGTAAGGGCAGAGCTCCAGCTCCACCTCAGTCTATTGCTTCCAAGCCACACATTCTTTTTAGAAAAGTTCTGTTATCTTCTAACATATATGACCAGGAAATCTCCTATGGTCACTGGGAGAAGGTTTATTCATTAGTGGTGAATAAAGATGTTCACTGCCATAGTGAAAGCTCTAGCCTTGTGAGTGCCTTTGCGGCTGCCCATGAGAAATTTTAGATGGCCCAACTAGGACCATTTATTTTTTTGTGCTTCATCACCAACACTCAAGAATGTTGTTGAAGACAAGGCTCTAAATATGACAACTAAGGGTAAGACTAAGGGCAAGTATAACAGTCAGGCTGATTTGGGCATTTATGATGTCATCAAAAGCATGCTCTCTAAAAAGAAGCTTGTTGCGGATAGCACTCAGAGCAGACCAAACAAGCCAGATAGAAGACTTACCTTCAGTCAAATTCTAGCTGAAAGAAATCAGAAAAGGGTTGCAGCACATCTTCCTCCTGTTAGGAATGCTGCTAACCAAGTTGCATGGCCTACATAGAAGAGAGGATATAACATACATGACGGTTGGTGTTGTGGTAAGATAGGGCATTTTGTCATTGATTGCTGGCACAATCCCAATGTGGCCAGAGTTAGGGTCACTCCACCAGTCAAAAATTCTGTTGGTAGACATGTTCATTTTAATACTAATGTGCACCTAGGACCCAATAGATATTGGGGTCCTAAGGTAAAGTAAATTGTGTATTGCAGGTTAGTCCAAGTTTTCATACCCCTATTGTAACGTCCCGATTCACACTAGGCCCCTCGTTTGCGTGTTCGAGACAGGAGGGTTGACTTGGGTCCAGGGAATTGCAGGAAATTTGGCTGCACTTGTGGTGGAATGGACAAGTTAGTCCATAGCCATGTGTTGACACAGCAGCTGCCTGTGTCGATACGGCAGCACACGGCAGCTGCCTGTGTCGACACAGCTGCTGCCTGTGTCGACATAGCAGCAGGCTGTGTCGACACAGCTGCTGCATGTGTCGACACAACAGCAGGCTGTATCGACACAGCAGCTCTGTGTGGACACAGCAGGCCTGTGTCGACGCAGCCATGTGTCGACACAGTCCATGTGTCGACACTCTAGTAGAAGTATATGGACGTGTCCTTACCCGTGTCAAGTATTGAATTCGATGATTTTAGTTGAGTTAGACGAATTCCGAGTCACGCCCGGTGTCACGGGCGTGACAATGGGCGTGACCGGGGTGTTTTCTCCGTTCGACGATTTTAGTTGAGTTCGACGAATTCCGGTCGACGATAGGAGTCACGCCCGGTGTCATGGGCGTGATAATGGGTGTGACCGGGGTGTTTTCTTCGTTCGACGATTTTAGTTGAGTTCGACAAATTCCGATCGACGACAGGAGTCACGCCCGGTGTCACGGGCGTGACCATGGGCGTGACCGGGGCGTGTTCTCCGGTCGACAATTTTAGTTGAGTTCGACGAATTTTGGTCAACGATAGGAGTCACGCACGGTGTCACGGGCGTGACCATGGGCGTGTTCCGTCGTATCGAATATTGAATCAGCGTTGTAACCGTCTGTAACGCTTCGCCCGTGTCGGGGAATTGATTTGACATTGTAATAGTTCGTAAAGCTCTGCTCTTGTTATATATATGGACTGTGAAAACCCTAGCCATTTTCACTCTTCTTTCCAGCCGTTTTCCCTGAGAGAAATTCCTGATTGAGAGAGAGAAGTTGCTGGAGCAAGTTTCGGAGGAGAAAATCCCCCAACGTCGCGAAGGAGAAGATGCTGCCAAGGAGAATTACGAGATCCATGGCCGGAAATGGTGGTACCGCTGGAACCGAGGTGAGCTTCCTACCCTCTCCCTTGGTGCTAGATCTATAGATATCTAGGCGAGACGTCGACTCAAAAGAGTCTAGACATGTGAGAAGATGCTTTCTCTAGGGTGAGGCCAATCCAGGGCTTGTGCTCTTGGTTAGTGGTGTCTTCAACCTCTCCGATCTTCTATGTGGAGATGGGGGATGGTTTCGTGAAGAGCAAAGGCCTCATGAGGGTGAATAAGGGTGGAGGAAATTCTGGAGATGATCTGAGAGGATCGACTTGAGGAGGAAGATGAACCGATGTTGTTCATTCCGCCTCAAGATGCGTGCTGAATCTGTATTCTGCGCGCAGCGATCTTCTAGGCCATTTTATGAAGTATATGGCCAGATCTTGGCTTTATACTAAACACGAAAGTTTAAGCCCTTGAAAATACCTTTCCAACGAGTGGCTGCACGACTTCAGGCGATGTTTGTAGCCATGGGAAAGTCTGAACGAAAATGATGTTCAATAAATCTTGCATGCAGAAATTGTGTTCTGTACGCATCGGAACTCAAAGCTGGTTTATAATAGGATCCAGTCAAATCTGGGTTGAGGTCTGAATACGAAAGTTGTAGCCCATGGAAAGACCTTTCCATCAAGGGATTACACGTCTTCACCGGATTCCTGTAGCTTCGAGAATCTCCAGTCGAATTTGCTGCCCAGATTTACTCTGCACCTAAATTCTGGGCTTATATAATATGGATTTGGATTCGGTGGAATTAATATTGCAAGTTACTTGGCTTGGATGAACTCTTTTATGATTAATCATTTTAGTTGCATGTTTGATGGAGTTTATTAATCAGATTTCATATAATCCAATTGTGAAGCAAGCTTACTTAAACGAATTGACTTGATAGAAATTGATAGATTGTTATTTGTACGCATCATGTTTATAATATGTCGTTACCATTTAGAAAGATTGATAGATAGATCTTTATATGCGCATCATGTTTATATTCTGTTGTCATCATTTGGAAAGTCATGTAGAGGAATAAATTGTGGTCATGAGTATGTTTGACTAATGGAATGAGTTTAGTAGTCCAATACATAGAGCGTTGTCTCCCTATGGGTAGTATTGTGAAAGGATGTAAGTGCGGTGTTGACCGTCACTTGATTGGTTTGTGTTGAGATAAGGTATGGATGGATGGTTGGGTTGTGTCCTCGTGCTTACTTCTGAGGCCCCTTCCATGTTATGGCGAGGAGGCATTTGCATGCGGTGTGAGTCGACACGCGGTGTCGTAATCCTGGGTTAAGGATAGTGTGGCGGGTCTACGGGTTCGTCGTGTAATACCCCGAAACTCAAAGGAGCGACGGGGGACGTTTTGGGCCAGTTTTGGGTTCTGGCTGCAGGCACATGGCCTGGGACACGGGCGTGTCCCAGGGTGTGTCTAGATTGTGTCGACACTCAGCCGGGAAGTCGACATTTTGGTCTCGACATTATGTCGAGACAGGGCACACGGCCTGCGACACGGGTGTGTCACAGGGCGTGTCGACCCGTGTCGACACTTAGCCGCGAAGTCGACACTCTGCATTCGACGAAGTGTCGAGATATGGCACACGGCCTGTGACACGGGCGTGTCGCAGGGCATGTCAACCCGTGTCGACACTCGTCCCGGGAAGTCGACACTTTGGTCTCGACATTGTGTCGAGATAAGGCACACAGCCTAGGACATGGGCGTGTCCAAGGTCGTGTCATCAGGTCGACGATCTTCGCTCGACGAAGTGTCGAGTGTCGAGGTCGTGTATACGGCCTGGGGTCCAGGCGTGTTGAGGTGACACGGGCAAGGACACGGGTGTGTCCTAGAACCCGTGCAGTGCTCGGGTTGTTTTCGGGGAAAAATGATGGGGGTACACAGCCGGCCACACGGCCGTGTCTAGTGGAACACGGGCGTGTCAGCTTGAACACGGGCATGTTCGATACCCGTGTGTTGTTCCAGGCGATTCGATTTTGACGGCGAATGAGGCACACGGCCCTGGACACGGGCGTGTGCCAGGCCGTGTTCGGTCCAGATTGGGCATTCAGTCCCGAATCAAAGCCGTCTGTTTCTTTATTTTGGGATCCAACGGCTGGGGGTTGTTCCTGAAGGGATATACCCAGGATTGGACTTAGAAACCCTCACTTTTCAAAAGTTATCATCTTTCTAAAACCTTAGAGAGAGAGGAGAGCCAAGGAAGGAAGAAGGAGCTAGATCCGGCCATTGGAGGAGCTTCGAAGCTCTGAATCGCGAGCCGACTCCGGATCCACGGAGGAAAAGCTAGCGCGGTGCTTTTCATCCGCTTACTTTTCAATGGCGCCAAAGAGGAACGCTAGTGTAACGATTCTCTTCTTGAGCATGAGTAGCTCTCCTTCTTTGCATAGGAAGCCCGCTCTCGCGAGTTTGCGGAGAGTTGGAGGCGTTCCTTCGGGTAGATATGTGAAGTCCCCATTGTTTAGAGTCCGTAAGCGAGCACGGACATAGGCATGATGTGTGAAGCCTACCCGGACATGTTGGTCTGGATCGGCGATGTTGCATTGCATAAATGCCGGAGAAGACTCTGTGCTATTGATTGTTTTTCGGGTTTTCTACACGGTAGATTGCAACAGGGAGCCTTGGGGATTAACCCTAAGGTGCACCCGGAAACCTGGGCTGATGCGTGATCTTGCCAACATGGAGGCCTGAGAGCCAACTTGAACATAACTGAGTTATGTGTAATTGTGTGACGAAAATGGGACTCGGGAGAAGTTTGACCTGCGCAAATGGCTTAAATTGTCGTTGCGACGTGAGCACAGGTTAGATGGAACCGTACCCATATCTATGTCGTTCGGGTTAAAGAGACCTAAGGTTACGTGGCACTTGCCGTTGGCATAGATGAGAGTCTTCGGCGGTCCATGACTTAAATTGACGTGACCCATGCCGGGAAGACAAATTGCTCTTATGTTTGGCCGTCAAAGTGGCGGTGGTGGGTCCGGAATGTCCATGGCTTTAACTGACGTGACATCGACCAGTTCACCGAGAATGTGCCCTGAGTGCATGGGGTGTGTGGTCGTGTGAGCCTACGCCTGTGATGAAATGAATATTATTATATTGCTCGCTTGTGCTAATAAAACTGCAGGGAAGGAGCATTGCCGCCCCGAGTTGGGGGCGGGATCGTTATAATTTGGTCAGCATTGCTGACTGTTGCCTTTTTTTTGTTTGCCACCGTGCGGTGGTTATGTTGCTTGCAGGTACTGCTTGACCAAGCGGTCAATAGCGGGGTAAAGCTCAAATTGCGAAGCCGGCCCTTGAGGGCATATTTGGAGTGTTTACTGCTTTATTCATGTATGACCGGCCTGCGTGTCGTGGTTTGTAAATTATGTAACATTAAGTAAACCTTTTTATAAGGCCTTAAGGCCAGTACTAGTGTATGTACTTCATTCCCGGTTGGCTATTCTAGTGGACATTCATGCTTTAGTGTTGGGTTTTTTATTTCAACTTAAACTGCTTCTGCTAGAATGCTCTGTGTAGGACGTTATGATTAGTTGGATGGTTTCCATTGAGTAACCACCCGGTCTGTCTGTGGTATATGGCGTCGAGCCTGAAAGTCCACCTAGTGTCAACTGTGTTCACCTATGGGGGGGGATAGGTGACGTGTAGCGTTTTTGCAGAATTTAAGAATGTACCTGCACAATAAAAATAAACAGCACAGCACGCAGAATACACAGGCAATTTATAGTGGTTCCCCGACTTGGGTACATCCACTTTCCCCCTTCGACCTATCTCCCAACACGGGACGACTCGGTCTCTTCACCAACAGGATTGAAATTCAATCCTTGCACTAACGGAAGGAACCCTTCCACACGTAGGAGTCACCACTCCCACAAACCGGGTTGTACCCAACCCTTACAACACGGAACAAACGTTCCTTTATAACAAAAGTAAAACTAGAATGTACACGAGATACAAACTTCGTTTGGAGACTAAGATGTCCCTCTTTGTTGACGACGTGTTCTTGACGTCCACAAGGAGTCCACAACCTTAGATCTCTCTTGGAGAGGATCTCCCCGGAACCGGCGGCGACAATATGGGCGGCGGCAAGGTTCACGGGATCGGCGGCGACAACGATGTGCGGCTGCACTTCTTTAGAGATCCAAACTTCGTAGCGAAGCTAGCTAGGTCTACCAACGGTCACACTAGGATCAATCGTCTCGATCGATTCGGATGGGGAAGACTTTCCCAATCTACAAATCGAGAGACAAGAGATCTCCGGTTAGACACGTGAGATGCTGAGCTTATCTAGGCTTCTGTCGCAGGAGGATCTGGGCAAAACCACGATCAACCGGCGAACAACTTGTCGCGAGCGGCGGCGGCGGCGACGGAGCGGAAGCGGCGATTTTAGGGTTCGTCCGTGCTCGCGTATTTCTTGTCTTCTTCGCACCTTTTCTGTTCAAAAAAATACTCATGTATTTATACACTGTAGATACTTACAATATGACCGTTGTGGGTCCCACACGTAGAAACCCGAAAACCGGTTCAAAATAGTCCAGCGGCAGAATCCGGTCCAGCAGCTTCCAGAGAAAACACCAAGTAAAAATCGGCGAGAATCGCAGGTGATTCTCGACGAATCGGCGAGAATCAGTTAGTGATTCTCGACGATTCGTCGAGAATCACTAGTGATTCTCGCCGAATCACTTAGTGATTCTCAACGAATATTACTTGGTATTCATGATCTGCTCAGCGATGGGTTCGGCGAGAATCATTAGTGATTCTCGCCGAATCTTACTTGGCAACATTTTGAGGTAGCCGGAAAGAGTCGGCGAGAATCACTAGTGATTCTCGACGATTCGGCGAGAATCACTTGGTGATTCTCGTCGAATTATACTTAGACGGATTTTCGTCTTTCCACCCAAGAGCTGCTCCTTGACCCATCCTTGCTCCTTGTCTTCTCTTGCATAAACACGGCCCTGTACTTGAAAGTAAGTGCACTCCAATAGAGAGAGTACACGTAGGCCAACACACTGATCTGCTCAACGAGGGATTATGTCATGCAGACCCGTGTATATTGACCTACTGCACCCTGACATTGGTGTGCACTTAGCATGGAAGAACTGCAGGCACAACTTAAGAGGTTTCATCAAATACATTGTGAATTCATCTTAGCTTGACAGGTGGCTTCCTCAAATCCAGGTAATTGTGGATACAATACCCAACAATCTCCCCCTATTTGACGAAGCCAAAACCCTACTAGCTAAGATGAATAACACCAATCAAAAAATAAAAATAGCATTCAGAATCTAACCATGTAGCACAAGAGAATATAAGCAAATAGATCAAGACTTGAGTCATTCACAAATTCAAATATATATACCCATATATATATATACACATATAATCTCAGAATTGTTCATATAATAATAATAAGCATTAAATGTTCTTAAGAGAAAATGACAAGCTAAAAATTGTTGACTATTTTTCCTTAGCTAAGTCATCCTTGAGTTTTTGCGCCAAATACTTCTTCCTTTGCCTCTCCATATACTCTTTAGGCTTCGGATAATATCTGGGAGGAGGAACTTTATCTGCATCCATGTTGTTTCTGAAGAAGATGTTTTGTTTCGCTTCATACGTCTTGTGCATTTCCCACTCATACTGGCTGTATACTTCGTTTCGATTGAGTTCTCCTTTTTCTTGTAGCCAGAAGGTGTCCAAGATGATGTTCTTTGAAACTGGACTCCACTTTTCGTTTCGTACTTCCTCCTCACTCATTCTGATTCTCTTCTCAGCTAGTGTCTCCTTGGAGGTCCCTTCCTGAGCTTTTCTCTTGCCCCTGGCTTTTGCTAGGGCCTCTTGGTCAAACATGCTCCTCAGTTTAGCTTTGGAAATAGCCCTAGCATCAGCTTCACTTATGGGAACATCTGCAGCACTTGCACTTATCCCCTCAGCAGCACTTACTCCCTCAGCGGCCGTAGAAGTCTCAGGAGCATGAATACCTGCAGGATTCAAATCGACTCCTAACGCCTTTTGGAGCATCCACCAGCAGCTGTCATAGACGTATTTGTTTGACTGTTCGAAATTGTTGATCCTGACTTCTCGGAGCTCCGCCATCTTAGCTATGTAGTCCTTATCCCCCTTTTTGGCTTCGACTGCGATGAAGTTTGCATAGGAGTGCAGTGAGTCATCAATATGCTTGGTGGTCCGGGAGAATTCAGTGACCAAGGCCTGCTGATTGGCGTTGAGAGTGACCATATTACCGTCAAACTTTTGAATGTTGTTCGCTACAACATGAGCATTCTGATTTACTACAGCAAGAGTATCGGTGTTCTTTTTCAATCCGGCCATAAGAAGTGTGACAGCTTGGCCGGCCGCGGTATACTTTTCTTCAAATTTCTTGTCCATCACGTCATGTTTATGATTGATCTCCACCATATTCTTGAGCATGAGATTTTCAGACTTCTTAATCCTTTTCAGCAGTTTATTCTGAGCTTTATCAAAGGAGGCTTTAAGTTCATTTACTATGCCCTGAATGACATTTACAGTGTGAGTGGCTAGCTCATCTCGTAATGGAAGAGTCGGAGGCACTTCTTGGCCTTGCTCTTCAGCAGACACATCTGTAGAGCTGGATACAAGCACAGTCTCTAATGGGGGAATGCTGGCGGCCTCTGTATATTTTTCTGACTCCCCCTCCACTGGTGCACCGATGATCTCAGGAGCAATCTCAGGAGCGTGCTGGTCAGATGGATGTTCAATGATGTCCTGAGTTTCCACAGCGTCCTGTTCCTCATTTTCATCTTCCTCACCTTCAGCATCCATAAGATCATCTTCCTCAGCATCCTCTTCCAACTCCTTGTCAGTAGTCTCCTGTACAGCCGCTTCGGCTCCTTGAGTGTTCCGGTTCAGGGTCTCCCCATGCTCCAGCTCAGGTTCACTTTCTTCGTGTAGATCTGCCACAGCATCTCTGGCCAGCTGGGAGATGTCAGATACTACATCAGCATGAGTGGGTAGAGGCTCCCCCTCAATTCCTGCAGTCAAAGTATCAGGAATTTCACTGGGGGTCACTGCTGGAAATACTTCATGTTGTTCTTCCACGGCAGCCTGCCCAATTCGCCTCTCCCATCTGTCAAACACACTTGAATTCATCTTCTTTAAGTAGTGTAGAGGAACACCTTTACTCATGTCGAACTTGTCTCGATTTAGCTGATTTAGATATAGAGTTATGATTCGACCAAAGCTCGGAGAGCTCAAGGTGTCCTTTATCTTCTCGAACAGCAATTCCCCCCAGTTGAACCTTTTACGGCAGACAATAGCCACCAGGATCTTGAACATATCCGCAGAGATATGGTCATGAGATCCTGGCTTGCAGATGAGTACCTTTCCAATTATGTCAGACAGAAGCTTCCCTTCTTCATTCATATCCTTGCGCTTGATCGACCGAGTTCCTCGTGGGAGACCACAGAATAAGAGAGTCCTGCTTTTGTCTTCTTCCTCAAGATAGTCCTCGTGCTCCGAGCTAGAGAGTTGCAGGAAGCGGGTCAGCTTGCTGGCAGACATCTTGACCTTTGCCCCAGCCACCTTGCTTTTGATTAGAGAGTCGTCATTCCGGAGTCTTGCGGTAGCGAAGAACTCCAGCACCTCTTTGTCCAAGATTTTGCACGGGTGCTCCAGGACGAATGATATCCCAGCCTCTTCCAGTATTAGAATGATGTTTCTGAATTGGTCAGAGGCGTGAGAGAACCCAGTTCGAACTAGCTCGCAACCAGTAACCAGCCCAGCAGTTGTCCTTGGATCCATTGCAGATCTAGGGAGAGAAGCCCTAGTCTACGCTTAATCAAAAATCAAAAAGGAAGCGACACTAGTGATCAAGTCCAAGTAAGGGTGAGGGGGGTTTACCTAAAGGTGTAGACGGTGAGTTAGTGCGATGAAGACAAGGGACACCCGATGAGTGCACGCGGAGAAATTCCTGGAAGCAAGAATCGAAACCGGAAGAGCGTCCAAGAACAGAGTGAGCGTCCTTCGGTTAATCTTGCGGCAGTCGACGAGTTTCCGGCGCGATTTGACGAGTATCCAACGGGATACGGCGGGAGACCTTCGATGGAGACCGATTCGGCGAGCTTCCCTTCCGGTGAGTTTCCCCTGCGGAGAGAGTCGGCGAGTTTTCCTGCGGGCTTCGGCGAGAATCACTTGTGGGAAGACGACTCGGCGAAGACCTTTGCGGGAACCTTGCGGGAAGACGACTCGGCGAAGACCGTTGCGGGATTAGGCGTGTTTCCTGTGAAGTTCGGCGGGATTCGGCGAGTTTGCTCCTTCGGCGGGATTCCTATCGAAGGTGAAGGGTCGGCGGGATTCTAAATATATAAAGGGTTGGCGGGATTTCTGCTCATTCGACGAGTATTCTGTGGTAAGTTTCCCGTGGAAATGAAAGGTCGGCGGGATTTCTTTGCGTTAACGACAGGTTTTAATAAGGGTTTAACAAGTTATAACGGGATCCCTTTGCTAAGAGTCGGTGGGAATTTGTCTAAGTTGAAATCGAAGGGTTTCTTTGTCTAAGTTGAAATCGAAAGGTTTCTTTACCAGGAATCTTCAAGTTAAGAGGCATTGCAGTATTTTTGAATTCTTCTGATGTCAAGTCAATTTAAAAAGTATAAATATATATATATATCTAGATATATATGTAAATGTGGATACAATATGACTCAAGTCCTTGAACTGATCAAAAGTACCTGGGATTATGAGAGTTAACATTTAGCCTCTCTGACTATAACATACCAGGTGCTCGATGTGAGTATGCTTATATAGATATCACTTCTGTTATTCCAGATGCATGTTCCAATTCAGTCTTGGAACACCTACTGTCTAGTTCCCATCATATTTACGGGAACCTAGACTACCCTGCAAGAAAGAATTACCTTACCTTAGGAACCCAAATCATATTGGGTCCTAGGTTCCTGTTAGCATAAGCACTCGACTGCCTTCCCCCAGAAAACCTGTCAGGAAGACTACCTCTGTCCCGTGAATGTGGATAAGCCCTTGCCTTTGGCATAGAGGGGTTGTGCCAACACGATGGCAAAGTGTCCCACTTTGCCACAGCACCAACACGGGTGAATGTTGTATCGTCGTTTCCGACCTGATCTAGTGACTGAGGTAGTCACGGTCCTAGGTCTAAACGGGATAGGGCATGATCTTCTCACAAAGTTTTCTCTTCCATCGTGACACGTGGAAGTCTGGAAGGAATGCATGTTGCGAGTGTCATGAGGCCGGGGAGGTGGTACCCTCCTTTCAGGCATCCCCCTTCCAGAGGCCTCATGAAAACTTACACCATGACTTCTAACCTCCCTATCCTGTGTACTCGGGTGGTGAGAGGTGTTCTGTGAGCTAGGACATGCAGATTCAAACCGAGTTGAGGCAGTGGCAGTGAATACAAAGGGCTCAGAATGAGCCTTAGGTATTCTCTCATGGGTGGCCACGACGGCCCTTGCACTACGGGTGTCTCCACATGTGGACAGATCACCCTTGCAGTGACCACAATTGTTCCTGTGGTCATACCTGAAGGCATGATGAGTTGCCTTCTTGTTTGGAGTGGGGGGTCGGAATACCGTTTCCCCATTTCTCCACGAATTGATAATCCGGGAGATCCACCCGTTTTCTTGCTTTCTCTTTATAGCATCAACCTTGGAAAAGTTTGATACTATTCTTTTCTCATTCTCTAGACTACTCTCTAGAGCTGAGATATTAGAGTCCTTGACCTTGTTGGACGCCAATTGGAGAACCAACAAGATCTTCAGTCGAGCAATCTCTTAGCTTGCTCCTCAGCAAGTAGGTTGCTTTTCTGAAGGGCTCTCTTCAGGGAATCAGAATCTTCTGAAGGAAAGCAGTTCCTGTCTTCAGAAACTTCCAGAGATACGGGACAGGATGAAGGAGTTATCTGCTCTTCTGTGCTATTGTCATTAGAGCCAGTGACCATTGTCTCATCCTCATCAGAGCTGCTTTCCTCACCGGCCTATTCAGTCTCTGACATGGACACTGGAGCTCTGATGTTGTCCGAGAGATCCATGCCTTCAATCTTCAGAGGTGAGGACCCCCACATAGGCTTCATCCTCTAGTTGACAGTAGATCCCAGCTTTCTCTGACCCCCCATCAACTCTGAGATCATCACCCACATTGATTTAGCCGTCCTACATTTTTCCAATCTAAAGCGAGAAGCTCCAGACCAGATATCCAAGATAATTTGACGAATCCTCTTGTCCAAGTTAAATAGTGACAGTTCCGTCTCTGACATCTCTGCAATGCACTTGGGCACTTCGATATTCTTTTCAGAGCAGGAGGTCTTCATAGGAATAAAAGGACCCTCTTCCAGGATGAAAGATGCTCGAGGATCGATGGCCTCCAAGTGATATGACACCCTCATCCTCCAGACGGGATAATACTCCTTTGTACATGCGGGGAGTCTTAGTGGCGATATCTCATAATCCAGCTCCATGCTTCTGACACCGGTGGCAGGATACTACTCAAGGTGTTAACCTTTTTGATGAGTAACCTCCCTCTGATACCACTTGAAAGTCCACCTAGTGTCAACTGTGTTCACCTATGGGGGGGATAGGTGACGTGTAGCGTTTTTGCAGAATTTAAGAATGTACCTGCACAATAAAAATAAACAGCACAGCACGCAGAATACACAGGCAATTTATAGTGGTTCCCCGACTTGGGTACATCCACTTTCCCCCTTCGACCTATCTCCCAACACGGGACGACTCGGTCTCTTCACCAACAGGATTGAAATCCAATCCTTGCACTAACGGAAGGAACCCTTCCACACGTAGGAGTCACCACTCCCACAAACCGGGTTGTACCCAACCCTTACAACACGGAACAAACGTTCCTTTACAATAAAAGTAAAACTAGAATGTACACGAGATACAAACTTCGTTTGGAGACTAAGATGTCCCTCTTTGTTGACGACGTGTTCTTGACGTCCACAAGGAGTCCACAACCTTAGATATCTCTTGGAGAGGATCTCCCCGGAACCGGCGGCGACAAGATGGGCGGCGGCAAGGTTCACGGGATCGGCGGAGACAACGATGTGCGGCTGCACTTCTTTAGAGATCCAAACTTCGTAGCGAAGCTAGCTAGGTCTACCAACGGTCACACTAGGATCAATCGTCTCGATCGATTCGGATGTGGAAGACTTTCCCGATCTACAAATCGAGAGACAAGAGATCTCCGGTTAGACACGTGAGACACTGAGCTTAGCTAGGCTTCTGTCGCAGGAGGATCTGGGAGAAACCACGATCAACCGGCGAACAACTTGTCGCGAGCGGCGGCGGCGGCGACGGAGCGGAAGCGGCGATTTTAGGGTTCGTCCGTGCTCGCGTATTTCTTGTCTTCTTCGCACCTTTTCTGTTCAAAAAATACCCATGTATTTATACACTGTAGATACTTACAATATGACCGTTGTGGGTCCCACACGTAGAAACCCGAAAACCGGTTCAAAATAGTCCAGCGGCAGAATCCGGTCCAGCAGCTTCCAGAGAAAACACCAAGTAAAAATCGGCGAGAATCGCAGGTGATTCTCGACGAATCGGCGAGAATCAGTTAGTGATTCTCGACGATTCGTCGAGAATCACTAGTGATTCTCGACGAATCGTCGAGAATCACTAGTGATTCTCGACGAATATTACTTGGTATTCATGATCTGCTCAGCGATGGGTTCGGCGAGAATCATTAGTGATTCTCGCCGAATCTTACTTGGCACCGTTTTGAGGTAGCCGGAAGAGTCGGCGAGAATCACTAATGATTCTCGACGATTCGACGAGAATCACTAGTGATTCTCGCCGAATCGGCGAGAATCACTTGGTGATTCTCGTCGAATTATACTTAGACGGATTTTCATCTTTCCACCCAAGAGCTGCTCCTTGACCCATCCTTGCTCCTTGTCTTCTCTTGCATAAACACGGCCCTGTACTTGAAAGTAAGTGCACTCCAATAGAGAGAGTACACGTAGGCCAACACACTGATCTGCTCAACGAGGGATTACGTCGTGTAGACCCGTGTATATTGACCTACTGCACCCTGACATTGGTGTGCACTTAGCGTGGAAGAACTGCAAGCACAACTTAAGAGGTTTCATCAAATACATTGTGAATTCATCTTAGCTTGACAGGTGGCTTCCTCAAATCCAGGTAATTGTGGATACAATACCCAACAGGGCCCCGGCCAGACCTACTGCTATATGCTATGCGACGGATAGGGGGTGTTACAATTTGGTATCAGACTACTGGTTTTTGTCAGACTTAAGATGAATTCGTGGGCGAATTCTTTTTAAGGGGTGGTGAGCACATTGTGTGCGTCATCGTTATAACAGTAAAAGAACCCATGAATGTCCACTTAGGAATGAAAATACACGTGTTTGAGGAACCTGCGTGTTCCTATAATTGTTGTTTGCAATTTTATTTGGTCGCTTAACGGTGTTTTGTACCACTATAGGTGACCGGAAGCGGTGCTGGACCGCCAGAATGTCCGGTTTCTGAGGAGCATAGTGCACCCGGTGAGGTGTTTGAGACTCCTCCTTCGTATGAAACCGTTAGAAGGATCGTAGAAGCGGTGTTCGCTGTGACAGGTGCATAGCTTGGAGTAAATGTACAACCCTGCGCCCCTGTTGTGGCTTCAACGCCGGTGGGCGTGATGCAGCAGATGACCTTTGGTAGACCATCGGAGCAGCAGCTGAATATGCATTTAGTGCAAGGAGCGCACACAGTTGAGGAATATTTGCAAGCATTTCTTATGATAAGTCGCTACCCATGCTTCAAGTTTGATAATGAGCACGCTACAGTCGATAGATTTTATAATGGGTTGCGTGCCGAATTACGAGTTCTACTGCTAGGACCAAAGTTATTGGGATTCCGAGCCTTGGTGGAATCAGCTAGATCTTTGGAGGCAGATTTGAGGAAGACCCTCCCGATGCCAGCGACCATGGTATCGAACTATGCAAAACCCATAAGTGTTGCACCCGGCAGAATGCTGGAGAAAGGGGCTATGACATCGACTAGCAAAGCTACTTACACATGTTTTACTTGTGGAAAGAAAGGGCACTTTGCCCGAGACTGTTGTAAAGGTGCTAAGAAGGCCAAGAAAGTTATGTCAGGAGCAGTCAAGGACTCTAATGCAAAGGAGACGGCATTCAAAGTGTCGAACACCTCAAAGTCTGTATATCGAAAATGGTATAAGAAGCATAGGACTTCGGGTTCAGCTCCTTCTGGTGCTTCTGGGGCGACTACGGGTCAGACCCCGGGCACATGTTTCAACTGTGGGGAGCCAGGGCATTATGCCCGTGAGTGCCTAAAACCCTAGAGAAAGCATGCCGTCATGACGACAGGTATGGTTTAAAGATAGTTTTGCCTTAAACACTTGTCTCCCTTGTGCATGTTAGCTTAGAACTATTGGTGTTAAGCCTTGTTATCACTTTACTTTATCTGCGAGAGCACCGTTCATTTAGGGAGCTTCGCATTCCTTTATTAGGAATTATATTGTGCGTCAGAGTACCTCCTTCGATGGGAAGAGACAAATTGGATGTGTTATAGTCCAATGGGGCTCATTGTGTACGGGTAGAATTTGTTGTGCTTAGTTTTGGATTGGGATTCAGGAGCACGATCTGCAAGCGTCGTTACTTCCGTTGGTGGACGTTATAATTGGCATGGACTGACTCTCGGAGCAGTAAGCCTATATAGATTGCGGTAGCAAGGAAGTCAAGCTGGGAGCAAGTCGTGAGACGACCCTTACGAGCTCGAAGAGGTCGAGCAAGACGTTGGCGTCTGCTCTTCAGGTGGTGAAGGCGGTTCATGCTGGTGTAGAGCTATTCTGTACACTAGTGGAGGTGGCAAAGCCAAAGCCCGCGTTGGTTAATATTTCAGTGGTATCAGAGTACCCTGATGTGTTCCCTAGAGATCTTCCTGGAGCCCCGCCTCGACGGGAGATAGATTTCATGTTTGAGCTAGTACCAGGTGCAAAGCCTGTGTCACGCTCTCCATATCGGCTAGCGCCTAAGGAAATGGCGGAGCTGAAGGTGCAACTTCTAAAAGTTGTTGGAGCAAGGGTATGTGCGTCCAAGTCCATTGCCTTGGAGCGCACCGACCCTCTTAATTAAGAAGAAGCACAGAAGCTTGAGGCTATGTATTAATTATCGGGAGCCCAAAAAGTTGATGGAAAAGAACAAGTACCCAATCCCAAGAATCGATGATCTTTGTGATCAGTTGGTCGGGGCAACGGCGTACTCTAAATTAGATAAGGGAGAGTGATATCCCTAAGATAACGTTCAGTACAGGATACGGGCGCTACGAGTTTATGGTCATGCCGTTTGGGCTGACTAATACGCCGTCAGTGTTCATGGATATGATGAACAGGACCTTCCGGGAGTTACTTGTACCATTTTGGGTTCATCTTCGTCAACTATATTTTGGTGTACTCGCAGAGTAAGGAAGATCACTTCAAGCATCTTCTTTTGGTTTTGGAGATGCTAAGGAGAAATCAGCTGTATGCCAAGTTCTCGAAGTGCGAGTTTTGGTCATCCTTAGTGGCGTCCTCGGTCTTGTAGTGAGTGAGGAAGGTATTGCAGTGGATCCGACGAAGATTGTTGCGATGCGGGGGTGGCCTGAGCTTTATACGGTAGCGGAAGTCCGGAGTTTTCTGGGGCTTGCCGGCTAATACAGGTGCTTCGTAGAGAACTTCTCGCGGATAGCGTTACCCCTCACTACTTTCACAAGGAAGGAGCAGAAGTTCTTTGGGATGCCGAAGTGCGCGCGAGCTTTTGAGGAGTTGTAATGTCGGTTGACCACGCCGCCTGTGCTGACTTCGCCGAGTGGAACCGAAGGCTATGGGATTTAATAGCGAAGCTTCGGGCAGCGATTTGTGTTGCGTGCTACTGCAACACAGAAGTGTAATAGCTTATGGCGCGAGACAACCAAAAGTGCACGAGAGGAACTATCCAGTCCATGACTTGTTGTTAGTGGCTGTGAATTTTGCCTTGAAGCTGTGGAGGCATAATTTTGTACGGTGTGAAAATGGATCTCTACGCCAGTTGCAAGAGCGTGAAGTATCTGATTAATCAGAAGGAGCTGAAAATGCGGCAGCATAGATTGATGGAGTTCTTGGGAGACTATACATTCAAGATCCACTACGTGCCTGGTAAAGGCAATACGGTTGCAGACGCATTGAGTCGCCGAGCACAAGCTCAAGCCAATTGGCTATCGATGCATGTTGAGCGGTTGGTGCGGGAGTTGGAGATTGTTTGTGTGGATAGGCAATCAAGTGCTGAAGTGGTACTTAATTGGACTGAAGTCCAATGTGACCTGGCTGATCGGATTCCGCAGGCTTTGGATATGGATATCCTTATGAAGCGGTTCGTGGTAGAAGCTCTGGATGGGTCAAATTCCCAATTCGTTGTGGAGGACGGATTGTGTTGGAAAGACGGTCGTCTGTGCATCCCAAGGGTGGGCAATTTCCGGGTGGAATTGGGGTACGAGGCACACCATACCAAGTACTTGATTCACCCGGGGAGCACGAAGATGTACCGCGATGTATAGAAACTCTTTTGGTGGCCGGGTTCGAAGAAAGATGTGGCGCTATGCGTAGCGAAGTGCCAAACTTGCGCCTTGGTGAAGGCAGAGTGCCAAAAGCCGGGAGGATTTCTTAAGTCCTTGCCTATTCCGAATTGGAAATTCGACGACAGCTCTATGAACTTTGTGCACAGTTTGCCAAGATTGCAAAAGGAGAACGACGCCATTTGGGTGGTCGTAGATCAGTTAACGAAGGTGTCGCATTTCATTCCGCAGAGGAAGGATGATCCGGTGGAGGCGTTGACAAAACTATATGTGGATAATATAGTGCGGCTTCACGATGTGCCCCGCAACATCGTGAGTGACCGAGAAGGGCGGTTCACGTCCAATGGTGGAAGCTTGTGCAGTAAATGTTGGGGACAAAGTTAAAATTCAGCACAGCCTTTCATCCGCAAACGGAGGGGCAGACCGAGATGGTCAATAGAACTATGGAAAGCATGCTCCGTATGTGTGTCTTGGACCTTGGAAAGCAATGGGAAGACCATCTTTATATGGTAGAAGATGTCACACGTCGTTGTCCTGGCTGGAAACGGGTGAGTCAAGTTGTGTAAGCGATTCGAAGTGGAGAATGTGACTTTGTTGGTGCGACGCGTTCGGGAGAGGTTGCTTATCGCTCAGGACCGGCAAGCGAAGTACTATAATACCAAGCACGGGAACGTGGAGTTCGTCGTGGGCGACTATGTGTACTTAAAGATCATACCGTCCAAGGGCGCCTCGCGGGTGTGGTGATTGAAAAGCTAAGCCCCAGGTACCTTGGGCCGTTTGAGGTTCTGGAGCGGGTTGGTGAAGCGGCCTATCAATTCAAGCTTTCAGTGGAGCTTAGTGGTCTACATGATGTATCCCTTATTTCGGTGCTACAGAAGGCGGTGCCAGAGCCTACGCGAGTGATCGCGGTCGATCAAGCACCGGTTGGTAGTGGGTTGGCGACAAAAGTAAAGCCCATACGGATTGAGGACTCGGAGGTCAAGCGGCTACGCAATAACGAGATCAGGTTGGTCAAGGTCCGGTGGATCAATCGCGGTCGGGAGGAGCTCTCTTGGGAGCGAGAGTAGATTAGGCTTGACAAGTATCCGGAGTTGCTCCGCTCAGGTACAAATTTTGGTTTTGTATATGTTATTCCTATATATAATTTCGTGGACGAAATTCTTTTAAGAGGGGGGAGAGTTGTAACGCCCCGAAACTCAAAGGAGCGACGGGGGACGTTTTGGGCCAGTTTTGGGTTCTGGCTGTAGGAACACGGCCTGGGACACGGGCATGTCCCAGGGAGTATCTTGCTTGTGTCGACACTCAGCCGGGAAGTCGACACTTTGGTCTCGACATTGTGTCGAGACAGGGCACACGGCGTGCGACACGGGCGTGTCGCAGGGCGTGTCGACCCGTGTCGACACTTAGCCGCGAAGTCGACACTCTGCATTCGACGAAGTGTCGAGACATGGCACATAGCCTGCGACACGGGCGTGTCGCAGGGCGTGTCAACCCGTGTCGACACTCGTCCCGGGAAGTCGACACTTTGGTCTCGACATTGTGTCGAGACAAGGCACACGGCCTAGGACACGGGCGTGTCCAAGGTCGTGTCATCAGGTCGACGATCTTCGCTCGACGAAGTGTCGAGTGTCGAGGCCGTGTACACGGCCTGGGGTCCAGGCATGTTGAGGTGACACGGGCAAGGACACGGGCGTGTCCTAGAACCCGTGCAGTGCTCGGGTTGTTTTCGGTGAAAATGATGGGGGTACACGGCCGGCCACATGGCCGTGTCTAGTGGAACACGGGCGTGTCAGCGTGAACACGGGCATGTTCGATACCCGTGTGTTGTTCCAGGCAATTCGATTTTGACGGCGAATGAGGCACACGGCCCTGGACACGGGCGTGTGCCAGGCCGTGTTCGGTCCAGATTGGGCATTTCAGTCCCGAATCAAAGCCGTTCGTTTCTTTATTTTGGGATCCAATGGCTGGGGGTTGTTCCTAAAGGGATATACCCGGGATTGGACTTAGAAACCCTCACTTTTCATAAGTTATCATCTTTCTAAAACCTTAGAGAGAGAGGAGAGCCAAGGAAGGAAGAAGGAGCTAGATTCGGCCATTGGAGGAGCTTCGAAGCTCTGAATCGCGAGCCGACTCCGGGTCCATGGAGGCAAAGCTAGCGCGGTGCTTTTCATCTGCTTACTTTTCAATGGCGCCAAAGAGGAACGCTAGTGTAACGATTCTCTTCTTGAGCATGAGTAGCTCTCCTTCTTTGCATAGGAAGCCCGCTCTCGCGAGTTTGCGGAGAGTTGGAGGCGTTCCTTCGGGTAGATATGTGAAGTCCCCATTGTTTAGAGTCCGTAAGCGAGCACGGACATAGGCATGATGTGTGAAGCCTACCCGGACATGTTGGTCTGGATCGGCGATGTTGCATTGCATAAATGCCGGAGAAGACTCCGTGCTATTGATTGTTTTTCGGGTTTTCTACACGGTAGATTGCAACAGGGAGCCTTGGGTATTAACCCTAAGGTGCACCCGGAAAACTGGGCTGATGCGTGATCTTGCCAACATGGAGGCCTGAGAGCCAACTTGAACATAACCGAGTTATGTGTAATTGTGTGACGAAAATGGGACTCGGGAGAAGTTTGACCTGCACAAATGGCTTAAATTGTCGTTGCGACGTGATCACGGGTTAGATGGAACCGTACCCATATCTATGTCGTTCGGGTTAAAGAGACCTAAGGTTACGTGGCACTTGCCTTTGGCATAGATGAGAGTCTTCGGCGGTCCATGGCTTAAATTGACGTGACCCATGCCGGGAAGACAAATTGCTCTAATGTTTGGCCGTCAAAGTGGCGGTGGTGGGTCCGGAATGTCCATGTCTTTAACTGACGTGACATCGACCGGTTCACCGAGAATGTGCCCTGAGTGCACGGGGTGTGTGGTCGTGTGAGCCTACGCCTGTGATGAAATGAATATTATTATATTGCTCGCTTGTGCTAATAAAACTGCAGGGAAGGAGCATTGCCGCCCCGAGTTGGGGGCGGGATCGTTATAATTTGGTCAGCATTGCTGACCGTTGCCTTTTTTGTTTTCCACCGTGCGGTGGTTATGTTGCTTGCAGGTACTGCTGGACCAAGCGGTCAATAGCGGGGTAAAGCCCAAATTGCGAAGCCGGCCCTTGAGGGCATATTTGGAGTGTTTACCGCTTTATTCATGTATGACCGGCCTGCGTGCCGTGGTTTGTAAATCATGTAACATTAAGTAAACCTTTTTGTAAGGCCTTAAGGCCAGTACTGGTGTATTTACTTCATTCCTGGTTGGCTATTCTAGTGGGTATTCATGCTTTAGTGCTGGGTTCTTTATTTCAACTTAAACTGCTTCTGCTAGAATGCTCTGTGTAGGACGTTATGATTAGTTGGATGGTTTCCATTGAGTAACCACCCGGTCTGTCTGTGGTATATGGCGTCGGGCCCCGGCCGGACCTACTGCTATATGCTATGCAACGGATAGGGGGTGTTACACGTCGATCGTCACACCGACGGGAGTTGACAGTTAGACTTTGGGCGGTTGGGCTGTGTCCTCGGTGTTCACGTCCCGGGGCCCCTTCCGTGCCAAGTGAACGGTTGGGTTGTGTCCTCGTGCTTACTTTCGAGGCCCCTTCCGAGTCACACAAGGCCAGTTCGGGTTGTGTTCTTGGTGCACATCTACCTAAGACCCCGCTGGGCTATAGTACGCATGGGCTCCGTTATTGTGTTCTTAGCATTGAGGCATATGGAGGCCTAGGTGAAGTAGTGTGGATACCCGCCTAGCAGTATAAGTGCATGTTCTACTGTCACCGCCTAGCCACGACGGCCGATGCCCGAGAGGTTAGCTACCTGCTCGAAAAGTGGGAACTATAGTCTGTGTTAACATAGCAATTGCATGTGTGTGATCATTGGTGAGTTATTGTATAGCATACATGGTATTTCATAACATTGCACAACAAGATCCTCATCGTATAAGTTTGTATGAGCACTCTTATAGGATGAGTTACCTTTATGTAACCCGATCCTTAACTTATAAGTTTGTATGAGCATTCTTATAAGTTAAGTTACTTTCTTATTGTTACTTATACTTGTTAGTTTGCTATAGCTCTTAAATATTTGCTAAATCATGATACTGTTACTCTTACACTATTGCCACCTGCTTGTACTTCTTTTACTTGCATATATATATTACCCTTGTTCCTTCTCTCCGCTCGGTGCCGAGGATTCGCCGGGGGAGCGGATGTGAAGCCACTTAGTCGTTTCGACTAATGGTTGCTACGTCTTCCTTTTAGGAGGTCACGCCACAGATAGAGCAGCCGCGGACTACGCAGCAGGACAGCCAGGCCAGGACGACAGGGTCTGAAGTGACGGTGTCGTCGATACCGTCGGTCACAGATGTGAGTGTTGTGAGACTTGATGTAGCCCCTTTTTGGGCAATTTCTATAGCTTTACTTTAATTTGTAGAAGCATGTTTTAGCTTCTCTTTTGTTGTACTGATTTGGACATTATTACTTAGTGTGGATTGACTTCTCTTGCTTATATTTTGGGTGGGTTGGCATGTTATATTGATATTGTTGTAGCCGGCGGAATAGGCATCTTGTGGTACAGGTTAGCCCGTGTGCTAATGCTACCGCAAGGCGGCTGTTCTGGGCATAAGACCCCCCTTCGTGCCGTGTTTTGGGATCCGAGAGGGGGTCTTACAAATTGTATCAGTTTGCCACGATCCTCTACTAAAGAAGTCTTTCAACAATGGAACAACCCTCGTTCGATTAGTCTGTTTGCGGACAAACTGACTTACCGGAAGCAGTGGTGTGCCCATATGTAATTCACACTAGGTATGTCTAACTTTGACCCTACGATTAGCCAACCTGACCTTATGTACATACCTTCATACGTAGATCTTCCAAGTTTGGATGACCCCAAGTATGTAAAACTATGGTATAAAGTCTTGTGAGATCCCGTAGGGCAAGCACTTTTGTTTATAACGGATTTTGAATCTAACAGAGATAATAGACATGGCAGATTTCCTAGGGCAACCACTTTTGTTTATAGGAGACTTGAGCTTGGTGGAGATAATGGATATGGTAAAGTGGTTGGAAGCGGGTCTTTTGGGTGTTCAGACAAGCGTTAAGAGACTCGCTGAAGGAGTAATTGAAGCAGGACCCAGCTCAAGGACGAGGACTACGAGGAAGAAATTAAGCATTCGTCCTTAGTCTGCCTAAATTTTCTAGGAATCTGGCTTGAGCCTTCACAATTTTGATGCTTAGGCATAATGGTTAGTGAGAAACCGGCCTACACTCGATTCGATACTGGTGCCTCACACCCCTTTGTGTCCGAGGATTTCATTAAAGGCATAGAGGGTGTGAAATATTTCACTGAAATAGCCCGACGAGTGCGCCTTCCGGACGGATTGGAGATGATCGCAACCGCCAAGTGCGTGTTGGAGTTATTCATTGATGGAAAGGCCTTTGATACGTCGGCCACGGTCCTGAGAATGCCGGAGTTCGACATCATTTTGGGCATGGCATGGTTGGACTGGCACTTCGCGAGGATCGACTACGCAGAGAAGCGAATCTATTTGAGACATGGAGACTCCGACGTCATCTTCCAAGGTATTTGCTTCGCGCCTCGTATGATGCTATCTTCCATACATACTGTAAAAGCCCATATGAAGGGGGATGAGGTCTTCATGATCTGGTTCGAGTTGAAGGAGGTAGCGTTGGAAGTAAAAGATGTATGGGTAGTGCGGGAATTCCTCGAGGTATTTCCTGAGAAACTACCAGGATTGCCCCCACATAGGGAAGTTGATTTCCAGATTAATCTAGTACCGGGTGCCAAGCCTGTATCTAAGGACCCTTACCGAATGGCCCTGAAGGAACTCGCAGAGTTTAGAGTTCAATTGCAAGAACTGGTGGAGTAAGGGTTCATTCTCCCCAGTTCGTCACCCCGGGGAGCCCCTGTACTGTTCGTGAAGAAGAAGGATGGAACCCTGCGTTTGTGCATAGATTATCGGGAACTCAATCGGTTGATGGTGCGGAGCACTTATCCACTACCTCGGATCGACGAGTTGTTCGATCAACTAGTGAGAGCACATTGGTTTTCTAAACTGGATTTGCGCTCTGGATATTATCAGTTGAGGATACAAGAAGGGGACATCCAGAAAATGGCCTTCAGTTCAAGATATGGTTTGTATGAGTTCACGGTGATGCCGTTTAGGCTCACAAATGCCCCTTCGGCCTTCATGAGTCTGATGAACAAGGTGTTTGAGCCATATTTATACATCTTCGTCATTGTTTTCATTGACGACATCTTGGTCTACTCAAAGACGGAGGAGGAGCATGTCGAGCACCTTACCTTGGTGTTGAAGAAATTGAAGGAGCACGTCTTGTACGCCAAGTTTAGCAAGTGTGAATTCTGGCTTAAGGAGGTTGCTTTCTTGGGGCATGTGATCAGTGGAGCAGGATTAGCAGTGGATCCAGCAAAGGTGCGAGTCGTGAAGGAGTGGTCACCCATGAAGTCAGCGGCCGATATACGAAGCTTTCTTGGACTTGCTGGGTACTACTGTAAGTTCGTGAAAGGATTCTCCAAGATGGCCCTTCCTCTTACTTCTTTGACGAAGAAAGGTGTGCCATTTGAGTGGACTCCCCAATGTGAAGAGGCGTTCCAAGAGCTGAAGGATAGGCTTACCTCTGCCCCCATCCTTGCACTTCCGTCTAGGAAGGAAGGATTTCAGGTTTACATGGACGCGTCATATTAAGGGATGGGAGCGGTATTGATGCAGCACGGGAACGTAATCGCTTATGCTTCAAGGCAGTTAAAGAAACATGAAATCAATTACCCTGTTCATGATTTGGAGTTGGGAGCAATGGTGTTCGCTTTGAAGGTCTGGAGGCATTATCTATATGGCGTCCACTGCGAGATCTTTTCCGATCACAAAAACTTTAATTATGTCCACACTTAGAAGGAGCTGAACCTGAGACAACGGCGGTGGTTGGAATTTCTGTGCGATTATGAGTTCACCTTAAACTATCATACCGGAAAGGCGAACTCGGTAGCCGATGCATTGAGTAGAAAAGTTTCAGGCTCTAGCCGAGAGTCTCAGTTGATGAGTATGGAGTTGGCTCGGATGATTGAGGAGATGGATATTACTTTGGTATTCAAGGCTCCTTCGGCAGAGTATGCGGAGTATTTGGCAAGCATGAGCATAGTTTGTGATATCCGGGACCGGATTCGGGTGGAGCAAGGAATGGATGAGGCCTTGGCCCCGGCAATCAAGGCAATTGAAGATGGGACTATTGATGATTACACACTAAAAGACGGCCTTGTTTATTTCCGTGGCCGACTATATATTCCCAAGGGTGGCAAAATCCGGGAAGATATCTTGAGAGAGGCACATAGCTCTCAATATTCAGTACACTCGGGTATTGCCAACATGTACGCCGGCTTACGGAAGACCATGTGTTAGCCGGGAATGAAGAAGGATGTCTGTTACTATGTTACACATTGCGAAGCTTGTCAAAGGGTGAAGGCCGAATGTAAGAGTCCCGGTGGTTTGTTGCAGTCATTGCCCATCCCCGAGTGGAAGTTTGAGGATATCTCCATGGACTTCGTCCATGGGCTACCTCACTCCCACTCCGGGAATGACTCAGTGTGGGTTATTGTTGATCGACTAACAAAGGTGACCCGGTTCATTCCAATGAAGAAGGAAGCACACGTTGACGTTTTGGTATGCCTCTTTGTGGAGCAGTTTGTACGGTATCATGGTGTGCCCAAGACAATTATTTCGGATCGGGATGGTCGGTTTACTTCCAAGGAGTGGAAGGCGGTGCAGGCGTATTTGGGCTTGCGCCTAACCTTTAGTACTGCATTTCACCCTCAGACGGACGGGCAGTCTGAGCGGACCATTAGAATACTGGAGGATTTATTGAGGTTATGTGTGCTGGACAGAGGAGAGCCGTGGGAAAGACTCTTGCCCCTAGTGGAATTCTCTTACAATAATAGCCATCAGGCGAGCATCAGTATGGCGCTCCATGAAGCCCTTTACGGAAGAAGGTGGAGGACTCCCTTGTCTTAGGTGCAGGATGAAGATTCGAAGGCATTGGGAAATGAATATATAGATGATACTGATGTGGCGGTCAGATTGATACGGGATCGCATGTTGGAGGCTCAAAGTTGACATGCGAAGTATTACAATGCAAAGCACCAGATGGTGGAGTTCCAAGTGGGTGATAAAATGTTCCTTAAGATTCGGCCGATGCATGGGGTGTCGCGGGTGCGTGGAGTGAAAAAGCTCAGCCCAAGGTCTGTTGGGCCTTATACTATACTGGAAAGGATTGGCCAGTTGGCCTATCAGTTGGATTTACCGCCAGAGCTGGAGAACCTCCATGATGTGTCCCATGTGTTGTCACTTCGAAAGGCACTGTTACGGCCCGATCAATATACCCCCACTACTGATGGTGTTGTGGCATCTGATAGGTCTGTGCGACTAGAGCCGGTGCGGATCGTAGATAACGAAACGAGAATATTGCGCCGCAAAAGTGTTCCCTTGGTGAAGGTGCTATAGTCTAATCATGGGAAGGAGGAGTACACATGGGAGCCAATGTATTTGATGCAACAACGCTACCCGGAGTTGTTTGCTCAAGGTAATTTTATTTAAAAGCATATGTTAATTTTCCTGTTATGCTTTTCTCCCCTAGCCCAAGCCTGATTTCGGGGACGAAATCTTTTATTTTGTTTATAGGATTTGTAACGTCCTGATTCGCACTAGGCCCCTCGTTTGCGTGTTTGAGTCAGGAGGGCTGACTCGGGTCCAGGGAAGTGTAGGAAATTGGGATGCACTTGTGGTTGAATGGACAAGTTAGTCCACAGCCCTGTGTCGACACGGCAGCTGCCTGTGTCGACACGGCAGCTGCCTGTGTCGACACGGCAGCTGCCTGTGTCGACACGGCAGCTGCCTGTGTCGACACGGCAGCTGCCTGTGTCGACACGGCTGCTGCCTGTGTCGACACGGCTGCTGCCTGTGTCGACACGGCTGCTGCCTGTGTCGACACGGCAGCTGCCTGTGTCGACACGGCAGCTGCCTGTGTCGACACGGCAGCTGCCTGTGTCGACACGGCAGCTTCTAGTGTCGACAAGGCAGCTGCCTGTATCGACACGGCAGCTGCCTGTGTCGACACGGCTGCTGCCTGTGTCGATACGACAGTTGCATGTGTCGACACGGCTACAGGCTGTGTCGACACGGCTGCTGTATATGTCAACACAACAGCAGGATGTATCAACACAACAGCTCTGTGTTGACACAGCAGGCCCGTGTCGACACAGCCCTGTGTCGACACAGTTCATGTGTCGACACTCGAGTAGAAGGACACGATCGTGTCCTTACCCGTGTCAAGTATTGAATTCGACGATTTTAGTTGAGTTCGACGAATTTCGAGTCACGCCCGGTGTCACGGGCGTGACAATGGGCGTGACCAGGGCGTTTTCTCCGTTCAACGATTTTAGTTGAGTTTGACAAATTCCGTTCGACGATAGGAGTCACGCCCGGTATCACGAGCGTGACAATGGGAGTGACCGGGGCGTTTTCTCCGTTCGATGATTTTAGTTGAGTTTGACGAATTCCAATCGACGACAGGAGTCACGCTCGGTGTCACGGGCGTGACCATGGGCGTGACCAGGGCATGTTCTCCGGTCGACGATTTTAATTGAGTTCGACGAATTTCGGTCAATGATAGGAGTCACACCCGGTGTCACGGGCGTGACCATGGGCGTGACCAGGGCGTGTTCCGTCGTATCGAATATTGAATCGGCGTTGTAACCGTCTGTAACGCTTCGCCCGTGTCAGTGGATTGATTTGACATTGTAACCGTTCGTAAAGCTCCGCTCTTGTTATATATATGGACTGTGAAAACCCTAGCTGTTTTCACTCTTCTTTCCAGTCGTTTTCCCTGAGAGAAATTCCTGATTGAGAGAGAGAAGTTGCTGGAGCAAGTTCCGGAGGAGAAAATCCCCCAACGTCGCGAAGGAGAAGATGCCGCCAAGGAGAATTACGAGATCCATGGCCGAAAATGGTGGTACCACTAGAACCGAGCTGAGCTTCCTACCCTCTCCCTTGGTGCTAGATATGTAGATATCTAGGCGAGACGTCGACTCAAAAGAGTCTAGACATGTGAGAAGATGCTTTCTCTAGGGTGAGGCCAATCCAGGGCTTGTGCTCTTGGTTAGTGGTGTCTTCAACCTCTCTGATCTTCTATGTGGAGATGGGGGATGGTTTCGTTAAGAGCAAAGGCCTCATGAGGGTGAATAAGGGTGGAGGAAATTCTGGAGGTGATCTGAGAGGATCGACTTAAGGAGGAAGATGAACTGATGTCATTCATTCCGCTTCAAGATGCGTGCTGAATCTGTATTTTGCGCGCAGTGATTTTCTAGGCCATTTTCATGAAGGATATGGCCAGATCTGGGCTTTTGAGTAAACACGAAAGTTGAAGCCCTTGAAAATACCTTTCCAACGAGTAGTTGCACGACTTCAGGAGATGTCTGTAGCCATAGGAAAGTCTGAACGGAAATGGTGTTCAATAAATCCTGCATGGAGAAATTGTGTTCTGTACGCTGCGGACCTCAAAGCTGGTTTCTAATAGGATACAGTCAAATCTGGGTTGAGGTCTGAATACGAAAGTTGTAGCCCATGGAAATACCTTTCCATCGAGGGTTACATGTCTTCATCGGATTCCTGTAGTTTCGGGAATCTCCGGTCGAAGTTGCTGCCCAGATTTACTCTACACCTAAATTCTGGGCTTATATAATATGGATTTGGATTCGATGGAATTAATATTGCAAGTTACTTGGCTTGGATGAACTATTTTATGATTAATCATTTTAGTTGCATGATTCATGGAGTTTATTAATTAGATTTCATATAATCCAATTGTGAAGCAAGCTTACTTAAACGAATTTACTTGATAGAAATTGATAGATTGTTATTTGTGCGCATCATGTTTATAATATGTCGTTACCATTTGGAAAGATTGATAGATAGATCTTTATATGTGCATCATGTTTATATTATGTTGTCATCATTTGGAAAGTCATGTAGAGGAATAAATTGTGGCCATGAGTATGTTTGACTAATGGAATGAGTTTAGTAGTCCAATACTTAGAGCGTCGTCTCCCTACTGGTAGTATTGTGAAAGGATGTAAGTGCGGTGTTGACCGTCACTTGTTTGGTTTGTGTTGAGATAAGGTATGGATGGATGGTTGGGCTGTGTCCTCGTGCTTACTTCTGAGGCCCCTTCCATGTTATGGTGAGGAGGCATTTGCATGCGGTGTGAGTCGACACGTGGTGTCGTAATCCTAGGTTAAGGATAGTGTGGCAGGTCTACGGGCACGCCAATCGTCACACCGATGGGAGTTGACAGTTAGACTTTGGGCGGTTGGGCTGTGTCCTCGGTGTTCACATCCCGGGGCCCCTTCCATGCCAAGTGAACGGTTGGGCTGTGTCCTCGTGCTTACTTATGAGGCCCCTTCCGAGTCACACAAGGCCAGTTCAGGCTGTGTTCTTGGTGCACATCTACCCAAGACCCTGCTGGGCCATAGTACGCATGGGCTCCGCTGTTGTGTTCTTAGCGTTGAGGCGTACAGAGGCCAAGGTGAAGTAGTGTGGATACCCGCATAGTAATAGAAGTGCCCGTTCTACTGTCACCGTCTGGCCACGGCGGCTGATGCCTGAGAGGTTAGCTACCTGCTCGAAAAGTGGGAACTATAGTCTGTGTCGACATAGCAATTGCATGTGTGTGATCATGGGTGAGTCATTGCATATCATACATAGCATTTCATAACATTGCACAACAAGATCCTCATCGTATAAGTTTGCATGGGCACTCTTATACGATGAGTTACCTTTATGTAACCCGATCCTTAACTTATAAGTTTGTATGGGCATTCTTATAAGTTAAGTTACTTTCTTGCTATTACTTATACTTGTTAGTTTGCTATAGCTCTTAAATATTTGCTAGATCAAGATACTGTTACTCTTACACTATTGTCACATGCTTATACTTCTTTTACTTATATATTACCCTTGTTCCTTCTCTCCGCCCGGTGCCGAGGAGTCACCGGGGGAGCGGATGTGAAGCCACTTAATCGTTTCAACTAACGGTTGCTACGTCTTCCTTTTAGCAGGTCACTGTTGAAACCAAAACTTAGTCTCTCGTGTAGTTCGGAGTCCCAAAAGAGGGGTGACCGTGCACCTACTACCCTCAGGCGAACGATCTAGGCACAAGATTAGGAACACAAGGGACAGACACAAGGTCTCAGCGTAGAGGACCCACCGTGTACCCGGAAGACTAACAAACTCTTCCCCTCCCAAGCCAAAGACTGAGCTAAGACACCTTCGGAAGGCACTTGGCCGACCGGAACATCTAAGGGGGATCTCAAGACTAACTCCCTCCTATCCAGATGTGTCACCTTGGGTCTACACAAAATGCTCATCACCCGCCCTACTGATGGAGCAAACTCGCCGAGCAATTCCACGACACACTGCCCGAACTGGGCTACGAACAGCGTAATTTCGCTATTCTAACAGGCTGACAACAGACCATTAGGGGCTCCCCGGCAACTATACCTCGGGGCCCCCACAGGGCGAGCGGTTCACGAGCACACCGCTCGCCCAAGACGGAAGGAGTAAACCATACATAAACAGAGCATCACAGATATTAAAAAATATTACAGGAATATGAATTTCATACTTTGGCACGCAGGACGGCAATATAGGTGAAAATAGGCCTTCGTGGGCCGGCACAAGCTTGGGCTTAAGCCCGCTACTCTCTGCTTGGTACTTCAACACATGTACGCCAACGTCTCATCAAGCGACTGCCAGCTGAACAACCGTCGGCCAACATAAGCTGGCCAAATATATTGCACACACCCCTTTTTCTGGACTGCGACGCGTATTCCCTGCAAATAGATAATGTACAACTTCCTCGGAGTCTTCTCCGGGAACCCCAGAACATCACCAATCTGGCTCACACGTCCGAATGGGCTTCACACATCATGCCTAAACCCATACTCAAGCTTCTGGGTGCTAATCTAGTTAATTGCAGGGACGAACACGTCAACCCGTCGGAGAGCTCCCTTCCCCCACCCGTTGGTGGGGAGGGGCTTCCATGCAAATATGTAAACTGAGGGCTTCACCTGCCCAAGTAGAAACATCGTTACCCTTGACGCGTGTTTGGCGGAGCCGCTACCGCTCACATTGCCCGAGGCTCGACGTCTAGCGACTGTAGCGACTATACACGCACGGATCTGAATGTCGTAGTATGAGCTCTGATTCTTCCTCTCGTTGTGGATCTCGGTAATAATAGCCCTCTTCATGAGGGGCTCGGGTAGCCTCTTCCAAATGGCCGAGAGAAGGCGGCCTCTTCTTGCCGGAGGTGGCCCTTACTGTTTCTTCATCACACAAATAACCTCCTTGAGCATAATTTGTGTTGCATTCACGTGGCTCTGCTTTTTAAATTATAGCAATAGATCCGTGTTTTCAAACTTCAATGGCATAACTCAATCCGGCAACACCAAAGTAGAACAAGCGGAGAGACTGGTCTTTTGAGCTGGTGAGAAAGGAAAAGCCGTCAGGGGACCATTTAACGCCTTTGAAGAAATTATGATGCTTGGAGGCGTCCTGAACCTGGTAGGCAAAGTGGTAGGTTCTCAAAGGAGGGATATCGAATATGAACAGCGGCCATGGTATCGCAGAGAAGCTCTCTTCTGCAGCGGAGTCAGCCGGATTCGATTCCAGATGCTCTTCTTCGTCTTCTATAGTGGCGTCTATTTCTCCATCTTCCAGAATATTGTGTTGCATCTCTTCTCCACTGATCTCTTTTTTTTGTGAAGAGACGGCTCCGAAAACTGTGGGCTTGCCCTGCTTTGGCGGCAGCGGGGAAGAGATCGGGAGGCCGGGAGCTCGGGTTGTGCATGCCGGCGCAGAGCAAATCGGGGGAGAGGGGGAGGGGCTCGGGCTGCCTTGCTTGGGCGACGGCGACGGAGAGAGGGGGAGCGGGGCGGCGTCGGCCATGCTCCTGGCCGAACCCTAGCGGGGAAGACGAACAGAAAAAAAACCCGCTACTTCCCAACTCTTCTTTGCTGCCCTTTTTCCTGTACCCCCGCTGGCTTCCTTATCTCCCCCCTTTTTCACTATATATTATGTATAATATAATATATATCTCTCTTCCTCCATCATAAACCCACATATATATATGCATAAACCTACATATATATATATATATGTATATATATTTATATAGGCCTACGCACATAAAACCCCCGCACGCACGCACGAGGACCCGCACGTCCTCGAACGGGATGACACCAAAATGCCGCCTATATCACGCCTCTGGCCCGTTAATTGGGGAGGGTCCCACTTGGCTGGATACGGGGTTGTACACAATCCCCGCTCTTTTCGAGGTTGCCACAAGCTCGGAAAGAAATGTCCAACCCATGTATCCGACGAGTGGGAGCCGACCCAAAGAAAGATTTTTAGGAGAAACTGAAAACTACACTTAGAAAAATAATCTCTTCATGCCCCTTTTGATTTTTTTGAACCACTCGATACCTGAAAATGCTCCCTGCCGTTGAATTGCCTTATACCATTACTTACAATAAGTACAAAATTTCTCAAAATATTGTGAAACAACAAAGCCATATATTTGTAATGTGTTGAACACGGGGAGCTAATCCTCCCCCCCCCCCCAGGTGTGCCTACCACCCTGCCCAGCTAATGAAAGCCTGAGCAGCGAGTCTACCCGGGGTCGAGCAGCACTCGGGGTCCCTTACCCCCACAGGCGAGCCTACGGACCTGCCAGCTAGTGAGAGTCTGCGCAACGGGTCTACCTAGGGGTCTCCTCTCCAAACCCCAAGTGAGCCTACAACCCTGCTAGCTAGATGGGAGCCTGGTCAGCGGGTCTGCTCGGGGTCTCCTCTCCAAAACACCTCCAACCACCGAGTGAGCCTATATCCCTGCCAGCTAGATGGGAGCCTGGTCAGCGGGTCTGCTCGGGGTATCCTCTCCAAAACACCTCCAACCATCGAGTGAGCCTACAGCCCTGCCAGCTAGATGAGAGCCTGGTCAGCGGGTCTGCTCGGGGTCTCCTCTCCAAAACACCTCCAACCACCGAGTGAGCCTACAGCCCTGTCAGCTACATGGGAGCCTGGTCAGCGGGTCTGCTCGGGGTCTCCTCTCCAACACACCTCCAACCACCGAGTGAGCCTACAGCCCTGCCAGCTAGATGGGAGCCTGGTCAGCGGGTCTGCTCGGGGTATCCTCTCTAAAACACCTCCAACCACCGAGTGAGCCTACAACCCTACCAGCTAGATGGGAGCCTGGTCACCGGGTCTGCTCGGGGTCTCCTCTCCAACACACCTCCAACCACCGAGTGAGACTACAGCCCTGCCAGCTAGATGGGAGCCTGGTTAGCGGGTCTGCTCGGGTTCTCCTCTCCAACACACCTCCAACCACCGAGTGAGCCTACAGCCCTGCCAGCTAGATGAGAGCCTGGTCAGCGGGTCTGCTCGGGGTCTCCTCTCCAAAACACCTCCAACCACCGAGTGAGCCTACAGCCCTGCCAGCTAGATGGGAGCCTGGTCAGTGGTTCTGCTCGGGGTCTCCTCTCCAACACACCTCCAACCACAGAGTGAGCCTACAACCCTGCCAGCTAAATGGGAGCCTGGTCAGCGGGTCTGCTCGGGGTCTCCTCTCCAACACACCTCCAACCACCGAGTGAGCCTACAGCCCTGCCAGCTAGATGGGAGCCTGGTCAGCGGGTCTGCTCGGGGTCTCCTCTCCAACATACCTCCAACCACCGAGTGAGCCTACAGCCCTGTCAGCTAGATGGGAGCCTGGTCGGCGGGTCTGCTTGGGGTCTCCTCTCCAACACACCTCCAACCACCGAGTGAGCCTACAAACCTGCCAGCTAGATGGGAGCCTGGTCAGCGGGTCTGCTCGGGGTCTCCTCTCCAACATACCTCTAACCACCGAGTGAGCCTACAACCCTGCCAGCTAGATGAGAGCCTGGTCAGTGGGTCTGCTCGGGGTCTCCTCTCCAACACAAATATAAAGCAAACATAAAGGTAAACAAATAACTCAAAAGAATTGTTAACCTGGTCAATAAAGTCAAAGTCCGACACGAGGCACCTCTACCCGCTACGTCCACCCTCCTGAGAACCAGGGTCGATCATATAATATTCTCCCTAAAGTACGTTTTGATCTCCATGATAGAATATCCTATGTGATTTACATGTATCCTTCTTGTTTTACTATTCTAAATCAAATCATAATTTGAAATTCCAGTTCTCATATCTTCTCACATTTGATATATTTTTTGATAGAATAAAAACTTATAATTTTATTGATGTATTAGGCCCTCATGGCTACACTTGCAATTAGAGATTTATAAATAATATACTAACAACCAACCTCAAGTAGGATTTCAATTAAGAGAAACACGGTAAATAATCTTTACTTGGTTCATTATACACATCACTTTACCCGTCCTATGTTACGTGGTAATACAGTAAGTATTCTTCACTTCATATTCATAAATATGCTTGTCATGAGAGGGTGTACGATTGAGCCTTTAGTAGTTAGTTGTCTGCTAATTTTTCCTATATAAATCTAAAAATCGAAATTACTTCTATTTCACTTATAGCAAACATCTTTTTGCTTAACCATGACAAATGTTCAGAGGAGTTATGAGTAGATGTGGTGGTGATTGGCAGTGGTATTGGTGGGTTATGCTATGCTGGACTTTTAGCTAAATACAACCAGGATGTTATTGCGCTGGAAAGTCATGATGTATCCGGTGGTGCTGTACATTCATCTGAAATTAAGGGCTACAAGTTTAATCCTGGTCCATCTTCGTTCTCTGTATTTTGTTCTACAATTTCGCAAGCAAGCCCCCTAGCACAGATGAATTAGTTATGGTCCATGAATGCAGTGGTACTCTTTGGTTTTACTGTTCTTTTTACTCCCACCTCTCTCATCCTAAAACACATTTGAGAATAATTGTTAATATACGTTTTCTGGAACTCAGATGTCTTGCATAAGTCTGAACCCAGTATGCTAGTACTAACACTTCAACCTTTCGACTGTACATTTTCCCACCTTAAAATTTTAGCCAGTGAAAAATTATTTTAAGTGCTACTTCTCAACTGTGAGAGTTTATACTTTGGCATTTGAGAAACAAAAGAGGAGTGGGAGGGGACTTCTTTCATCACATGACCTTGGTCGTCACTTGGTTCCTCTTCTATAGCCATGACGTTCGACTGAGTTTTTCTGTGCTGGTCACTCTCCACGCTCACCGCATCAAAAATATTGAAACCAAAACTTGGTCTCTCGTGGAGTTCGGAGTCCCAAAAGAGGGGTGACCTCGCACCTACTACCATTAGGCGAACGATCTAGGCACAAGATTAGGAACACAAGGGACAGACCCAAGGTCTCAGCGTGGAGGACCCACCGCATACCCGGAAGACTAACAAACTCTTCCCCTCCCAAGCCAAAGACTGAGCTAAGATACCTTCGGAAGGCACTTGGCCGACCGGAACATCTAAGGGGGATCTCAAGACTAACTCCCTCCTATCCAGATGTGTCTCCTTGGGTCTACACAAAATGCTCATCACCCGCCCTACTGATGGCGCAAACTCGCCGAGCAATTCCACTACACACTGCCCGAACTGGGCTACGAACAGCGTAATTTCGCTATTCTAACAGGCTGACAACAAGCCATTAGGGGCTCCCCGGCAACTATACCTCGGGGCCCCGACGGGGCGAGCGGTTTACGAACACACCACTCGCCCAAGATGGAAGGAGTAAACCATACATAAACAGAGCATCACAAATATTAAAAAAATATTACAAGAATATAAATTCCATACTTTGACACGTAGGCCGGCAATATAGGCGAAAATAGGCCTTCGTGGGCCGGCACAAGCTTGGGCTTAAGCCCGCTACTCCCCGCTTGGTACTACAACAACTGTACGCTAATGTCTCATCAAGCGACTTCCAGTTGAACAACTGTCGGCCAACATAAGCTGGCCAAATATATTGCACACACCCCTTTTTCGGGGTTGTGACGCGCATTCCCTGCAAATAGATAATGTACAACTTCCTTGGAGTCTTCTCCGGGAATCCCAGAACATCACCAATCCGGCTTACACGTCCGGATGGGCTTCACACAGCATGCCTAAACCCGTACTCACGCTTCTGGGTGCTAATGTAGTTAATTGCAGGGATGTACACGTCAACCCGTCGGAGAGCTTCCTTCCCCCACCCGTTGGTGGGGAGGGGCTTCCATGCAAATATGTAAACTGAGGGCTTCACCTGCCCAAGTAGAAACATCGTTACCCTTGACGCGTGTTTGGCGGAGCCGCAACCGCGCACATTGCCCGAGGCTCGACGTCTAGCGACTGTACACGCACGGATCCGAATGTCATAGTATGAGCTCTGATTCTTCCTCTCGCTGTGGATCTCGGTAATAATAGCCCTCTTCATGAGGGGCTCGGGTAGCCTCTTCCAAATGTCCGAGAGAAGGCGACCTCTTCTTGTCGGAGGTGGCCCTTACTGTTTCTTCATCACACAAATAACCTCCTTGAGCATAATTTGTGTTGCATTCACGTGGCTCTGCTTTTGTAATTATAGCAACAGATCCGTGTTTTGAAACTTCAATGGCATAACTCAATCCGGCAACACCAAAGTAGAACAAGCGGAGAGACTGGTCTTATGAGCTGGTGAGAAAGGAAAAGCCGTCAGAGGACCATTTAACGCCTTTGAAGAAATTATGACGCTTGGAGGCATCCTGAAACTGGTGGGCAAAGTGGTAGGTTCTCAAAGGAGGGATATCGAATCTGAACAGCGGCCATGGTCTCGCAGAGAAGCTCTCTTCTGCAGCGGAGTCAGCCGGATTCGATTCCAGATGCTCTTCTTCGTCTTCTATAGTGGCGTCTATTTCTCAATCTTCCAGAATATTGTGTTGCATCTCTTCTCCGCTGATCTCTTTTTTGTGTGAAGAGACGGCTCCGAAAACAGTGGGCTTGCCCTTCTTTGGCGGCAGTGGGGAAGAGATCGGGAGGCCGGGAGCTCGGGTTGTGCTTGGTGGCGCAGAGCAAATCGGGGGAGAGGGGGCGGGGCTCGGGCTGCCTTGCTTGGGCGGCGGCGGTAGAGAGAGGGGAGCGGGGCGGCGTCGGCCATGCTCCTGGCCGAACCCTAGTGGGGAAGCCGAACAGAAAAAAAACCCGCTACTTCCCAACTCTTCACTGCTACCCTTTTTCCTGTACCCCCGCTGGCTTCCTTATCTCCCCCCTTTTTCACTATATATTATGTATAATATAATATATATCTCTCTTCCTCCATCATAAACCCACATATATTTATATATATGCATAAACATATATATATATATATAAATGTATATATATTTATATAGGCCTACGCACATAAAACACCCGCACGCACGCACGAGGACCCGCACGTCCTCGAACGGGACGACACCAAAACGTCGTCTATATCACGCCTCTGGCCCGTTAATTGGGGAGGGTCCCACTTGGCCGGATACGGGGTTGTACAGTCACGCCATAGGTAGAGCAGCCGCGGACTATGCAGCAGGACAGCCAGGCCAGGACGACAGTGCCTGAAGTGACGATGCCATCGATACCGTCGGTCACTGATGTGAGTGTTGATAGACTTGATGTAGCCCCTTTTTGAGCAATTTCTATAGTTGTACTCTGATTTGTAGAAGCATATTTTAGCTTCTCTTTTGTTGTACTGATTTGGATATTATTACTTAGTGTGGATTGACTTCTCTTGCTTATATTTTGGTTGGGTTGACATGTTATATTGATATTGTTGTGGCCGGTGGAATAGGCGTCTTGTGGTACAGGTTAGCCCGTGTGCTAATGCTTCTGCAAGGCGGCTGTTCCGGGCATAAGACCCCCCTTCGTGCCGTGTTTTGGGATCCGAGAGGGGGGGGTCTTACACCTATATGATACTTGGACAGTGGTTGTTCCAGACATATGACAGGAACAAAGAGAAACTTAAAGGAGTTTTCTCCAGTAAAAGATGGACTCAAAATCATCTTTGATGGTTTAGATAGACGTGTAACCAAGGGATATGGTAAGATCACTAATGACATAGTCACCATCACCAAGGTGGCTTATGTTGAAGAGTTACAACATAATCTTATAAGCATAAACCAACTTTCTGATCTTAGCTATATTATTGTCTTACACAAGGATGAGTGTCTAATTAGGAGGTCAAATGACCAAGAGATCATCTTGACGGCACTAGGAGAGAGATTGTTTATTACTTAAACTTTCTATGTCTAGATACAAATTCTCCTATCTGTCTAGTGACAAATGAGAAAGCCTCCTACTATGTCCAGTGGCACAAGAGGCTAGCCCATTTAAATTACAATATTATTAGTAAGCTCTTTATTCAAGAGCTAGTTAGGAATGATCCCAATATAAAGTGCTCCAAAGAGGGCATTTGCTCAACTTGTCAAAAGGGCAAGCAGACAAAAGCCTCCTTCAAGAGCATTGGTGCCAAAGATTCTGTGAGGTGCCTATACCTCCTGTATATGGACTTGTTTGGCCCTATGCCAGTTCATAGTCTTGGTTGGAAGGTCTACACCCTTGTGGTGGTTGATGACTTTTCCATGTTTGCTTGGGTATTCTTCCTAAAGAGAAAGAATGAAATCCTTGATATCTTCACTAAGTTTGTCAAGCAAATTCAGAATGAGTTAAATAGCTATGTGGTCAAAATCAGAAGTGACCATGTGATTGAATTCCAATCTGATAGCATGACAAGATTCTGTGAAGAACATGAGATTCATCAAGAATTCTCTTCACCAAGGACACCCCAGCAAAATGGGATTGTTTAGAGGAAAAATAGTACTCTCATAGAGGCTGGTAGAACACTATTGAGTGACACATCTCTGCTAGAATATTTTTGGGTTGAGGTAGTAAATACTGCATGTCATGTCCTCAATATGTCCTCTATCACCAAAAGGCACAAGAAGACTCCCTATGAGATCTTGAAAGGCAGAAAACCAAATCTGAGCTATCTCAGAATCTTTGGTAGTAAGTGTTATGTACTTTATAATGGAAAGTCCTATATGACTAAGTTTACTGCCAAATCCTTTGATGGAATATTTGTTGGGTACAACAATCATAGCAAAGCCTATATGATATACAACTTGAAAAGCCAAGTTGTACAAGAATCAGTTCATGTAGTCTTTGATAAGTCTGCTATGAATAACAGGGAGCTGTCAAGATCCTCTTATAATACTACAAGTACAGATCAGATAATGGACAAATTGACCATCAAGGAAGAATCACCAGTTATAGAAGATGAAGTGGATACTCCAGAAGATCTACCAAGTATACTGGGAGTGGATAAAGATCAACAAGAGGCTGCTCCTGAAGCTAAACCTATTGTTGAAAGAAGACTGCCACCAAAAGTCAAACACATAAGAGATCATCCAGCTCACCAGATAATTGGTGAGGCAAGCCAATGAGTAACAACAAGGAGCAGAAGTCAAAATACTGTCATGTATTCAAGCTTTCTATAACAAGTAGAGCCCAAGAAGTTTAAGGAGGCCAACACAGATCAACATTGGATTAGAGCTATATAGGAGGAACTGAACCAGTTCAAGAGGTGCAAGGTCTTAAAGTTAGTTCCCAGAGTACAAGGACATAATATCATTAGAGTCAAGTGGATCTACAAAAACAAGCTTGATGAAAATGGCCTTATAATAAAGAACAAAGCCAGACTAGTGGCTAAGGGATACAAGCAAGAAGAAGGCATTGACTTTGATCAAACTTTGCCCCTGTAGAGAGATTGGAGGCCATCAATTTGTTCCTTGCATATGCTGCACACAAGAGATTCAAGGTCTACCAGATGGATGTAAAGTCAGCCTTCCTGAATGGTGACTTAAAAGAAGTCTATGTTGAGCAGCCTCCGGGTTTTGTAGTTCCTAACTCACCTGATTATGTTTATAGACTTAGGAAAGCTCTATATGAGCTGAAGCAAGCCCTAAGAGCATGGTATAAGACTTTGTCTAGCTTCCTCATTGACAATAAATTGTCAAGGGCGAAGATAGACAAGACCCTATTCCTAAGGAAATCTAAAGGTAAGATCATCCTAGTACAGATCTATGTAAATGACATCATCTTTGGATCTACTAATGACAACCTCTGCAAAACGTTTGTTAAACTTATACAGGTGAAGTTTGAGATGAGCAACATGGGTGAACTTAAGTTCTTCTTGGGCCTCCAAGTAAGACAGACTGATAATGACTTGTCCATATCCCAGTCTAAGTTCAGTAGGGAGTTGATAAAGAAATTTGGTATGGAGAACTCCTCCACCATGAGAACTCTCATGGGGTCAAGTATGCTTGTAGGCAAAGATGAGGCAGGGAAACATGTTGATGAAGCTTTGTATAGAGGAATAATTGGCTCCATTTTATATCTGACAGCAAGTAGGTTAAACATCATATACGCTACATGTGTTTGGGCTAGGTATTAGGCTTGCCCTAAAAAATCTCACTACTCTGCAGTTAAGATAATCTTGAGGTATATTAAGGGCAGTCCAGATCTTGGCCTATGGTACCCTAGGAATAAGGAGTTTGAACTAACAGGCTATTCAGATGCAACTTTTGCAAGCTGCAAAGAGGACAGGAAGAGCACATCTGACACCTGTCACTTTTTGGGAGGGAGACTGGTATTTTGGAGCTGCAAGAAATAAACCAGTATTGCAATATCAACTATAGAGTCAGAGTACATCTCAGCAGGTAGCTGCTGTGCTCAGTTGCTGTGAATCTAGCAGCAGCTTCAAGACTACAACCTCCAGATAAGTAGAACTCCTTTACTCTGTGATTCTACTAGTGCAATCTCAATTGTTAGGAATCTTGTCTTCCATAGCAGGACTAAGTACATAGAGATTAGATATCATTTCATTAGGGAGCATGTGGAATGTGAAGACATCACCCTTGAGTTTGTTCCAACAGACAAGCAAGTGGCTGACATATTCACTAAGCCACTAGATGAAGCTAAGTTTAATACCTTCAAATTTGAGTTGGGTATGTTAAACTTAGTATAGCTTCAATTATTCCTCATTTGGTTGCAAGCTATTTGGTATTATGCATATGAAATTATTCTTTAAAGAATTGAAGATTCTCCAATTGAGGGGGAGCATGTCCAGCACAATTCCAATAATTCATTGCTGCCTAATTGAGGGGGAGCAAATGACAAGATGATCAGATGAATCCTACAAGCTATTTGTTGAAGTCAAAAAGGGGGAGGAAAAGATGATCAGATTAATGTTCTAGTATGCTAGTAGCAATTCAGGGGAAGTAGGTGCAGTAATGTTTCACTCTGTAGGCTGGGAAGTGGGGTAACTATAGATCACTTCTCAATTACATAGTTTTTATATTTATTGCTGCATGGTTCTGTGTATGTCATTGACTCACTTGCTTAAGGTTTTGACTTCCTCAAATAGGGAGAGATTGTTGGGTCCATTGCCCACAATATCCTAGATTTGAGGATGACAATCTTGTCAATGATATACATATATCAGTAGATGATTCTGATGGGACAAGTAGCCTAAGTGGCTAAGCCAGGTGGTTTGAGAAATTTGGCTAAGTCCAAATTCATCGAACTAAGCTCTGAGTTCGCCGAGCTGAGCTAATCGTTCGTCGAACTAAGCTCAGAGTTTGTGAAATTTCGCCAAGTCTAAATTCGTTGAACTGAGTTCAGAATTCGTCGATCTGAGCTCACTGTTCGTCAAACTCAGTTCAGCATTCGTCGAACATATTTCAGAGTTGAGTGAGGCTGGCTGAGACAGTCAATGCTTAAGGTTTAAGAGGCAGAAAAGTGGCTAAGTCCATAAGCATTGAGTGAAGGTAATTCACTCTACGGCATAGCCTCTTAAGTGTTGAGTAACACTCAGTCAGTCAAAGCCAGCATTTTTAAAATACAGAAATTTGGCTGAGGGAAAAAAGCGCTGAGTGAGGCGTGGTCACTCAATGCTCTCAATGCCATAACGCAAAATTTATTAAAGCAAGGCGTTAAGTAAGGCTTACTCACTCAACGTTGTCAACGCGTAAGATGCTGAAGTAGCAAAAATGGATAAGGCAAAAGGCATTGAGTGAGGCATGTTCACTCAACACTCTCAACGCCACGCATGCAAAAGAGGCTGCAGAAAGGGTTAAAGCAAAAAAATGTTGAGTGATGAAGACACACTCAATGCTCTCAACGCCTAGTGAGGACAAAATTTTATCTTCGGAGTTTGGCGTTGAGTGATGCTCACGAACTCAATGTCAAACAACAGAAAGCTGATAAAGCAAGTTGGCGTTGAGGAAGCTGAATCACTTAACGCATAGAAATAAATTTATAATCTAAGTAGTTTGGCGTTGAGAGAAGGTAACTCACTCAACTCCAAGAGCCAGAAAATCTATCTAAGTGATTTGGCGTTGAGTGAAGCTCACTCACTCAACGCTTATACTACTGATACTTGAATTTTGACTAAGTCTTCAGGTGCTGATGTCAGCAAGTCAAAATGTTAACCATATTCAAATTGTTAGCGGCAAAGCCACAATACACGACAAAAGGCGTTGCAGGCCTACATTACGTCAAATAGGCATTAAAGCAAAACGCAGCTGGAAGCTGCAGGTAGGACCCACTGATCTATAAGAGTCGTTGATCAGTGAACTATAAAAGGATAAGATGGGTCAAGGCACAAGACAACTTTTAGGGCTTCATCAATTTCAAAACGTTAGCAGCCAACTTCAACTTCCTTGTCATTGATGTATGAAAAACGCTCGAAGCACTCCAGAAAGAAAAGTTCAGATAGCTGTGCCGTCTCTATCTGGCACAATAAGATCAGATATAGTTCTGAAGAAAGAAGAACATTCAGCCTGAGACAGGTTTAGTTAGCTTGCTTGAAGAATCAAGATAGACAGATCTTTAGTCTTCTACTACAAGTTCAGGAGTAAGCTTCTGAGTTACTCCAGCAAAGTTGTTCTCTGCTGTGCTGAGAGATAGAGCAAAAATTTCTCAGCTCTAAGTTGTGGACACAGAAATTTCTGTGTTAAAGTTAATTAAATTATTTCTTGTTGTAGGATCCTTCTAGATTTAAGCTGTAGGGCCTTGGGCCTGAGATGGGACAAATTTGCCTGAGCTACAAGAGAGTGTATCTCTCTAAGTTGTAGGAGCAAGTTTGCTCTAAGTTAGAGATATCCTTCATAGCCTGAGTGGTAGGGCTTAATTGCCTGAGGTAGGTGATACTTGTATCACTGAGTGTAGACCTTTGTGGCTGAGGTGTTAGTCTTGGAGGAGACTAGGAGATCCTGAGGGATCTGAGGTGTAAGCTCCTTGGAGCATTGATTTGGAGAAGTGTCTTGACTAACAGAAAGTTAGTAAGGTGGAGGAGAGTGGATGTACCCATAATTTTGGGAAACCACTATAAAATATTTGTGTGCTTTTCTTTATTTGTTTTCTGTTTGCAGCATCATAAAAAATTCTCAATCACATAGTAATTAAAGAAGAAACAAAAAGAAATCAAAAGACCTAGATAAACCTATTCACCCCCTCTGGGTTGCTAGTTACCTTGAAAACAAGAACTTTCAGCGACCTCGTGGTTAGGCGACTTGCAGATCAACGAACAAAGTTCAACATTGGAATAACAGGTTGTCCGCGTGGCTAGGTTGCGGTCAGGTGACTTGGCGGCTTCAGCGGACACCGTAGTGCAGCTCGGCAGAGTCGGCGGTTACTCATTGAGTCAACGCGACTAACTTTGTATCTTCTTGTTTTGCTTCTTTTGGGTACATCGACGAATCATGTCGCGCCATGTATGCCTCGTGTTGTAAATATTTTTGGTAATACAAGATTCTTGCTCTTCTAGTTACATCTGATTTACTTGGCTTGGTTATGGTTGGAGTGTTCCTGAGCCTAGTTATCGGTTTTCTGCGGATTACAAATTTTTACACACATAGATGAGTAAATTGAAAAAAATGGTTGTACCGGCAACACAACAGATGAGGAAGAGCAATGTTGGTATCTTACCATAAGGAGTTCACCGGTCGGAGGAGCTCGCGGGAAGGAGGTTGCCAATGAGATACTGTGGAGGAGGAGAAGAAGCTCTTGTCGGTGAGGCACTCTCGATGGAGGAGAAGCTCTTGCGGTGAGGCGATGTGGAGGAGATTTAAGGCGGGGCTTTGCAAAAAGGAGGTAGGGTAATACACATGATGCGACAGTAGCGTGCAGAAGGGAGTAAGAAGGTTGTCCTCATGCCGTGCAGGAGGAGAGGAGAGACGAAAATTCACCGGCCTGTTGGCGGGATTTGCTTTCGACGCCAGAGTAGAGAGGATTTGAGGCAGGATTTGAGGCGTGATTTGAGGCGAGGTTGAGCTCTGTGGTAAGCCAGGACTGTGCTGAGAGAATAATGCATTGATTATTATATGACCAAATGACCCAAATACCACAGGAATAATAAGCATAGTTGGAAAAATGAGGGGTAATTTGGGCAAGAAATGTTACACCATGAGCTCATTCGATTTTGCTTATATAATAAAGACTCTTGCATTCTCATAAGCCAAGCATTATAGTTGAAATTACTGCAAAAAATGAACAACCATAAATGAATCATAAATCGTCAGAACCAAACAAAGAGTAAGAACACGTAATAAAACTTGTACTATAAATCACAAAATCACAACATAGATGAGTAAATTTAAAAAATGGTTGTACCAGGAACACAACAAATGGGGAAGAGCAATGTTGATATCTTACCGTGAGAAGTTCACCGGTCGGAGGAGCTCGCGGGAAGGAGGTTGCCAATGAGGTATTGTGGAGGAGAAAAAGCTCTTCCCGGTGAGGCACTGTTGATGGAGGAGAACCTCTTGCGGTGAGGTGATGTGGAGGTGATTTGAGACGGGGCTATGTGAAAAGGAGGTAGGGTTATACACAGGATGCAGCGGTAGCGTGCAGAAGGGATTAAGAAGGATGTCCTCATGCCGTGCTGGAGGAGAGGAGAGACGGAAATTCGCCAGCGTATTGGTGGGATTTGCTTTCGGCGCCTGAGCCAAAAGGATCTGAGGTAGGATTTGAGGAATAATTTTGACAAGAAATGTTACACAATAAGCTCATTTGATCTTTGCTTATTTTGATTTTTTTGAGGTTCTATTAGTTAACAAGGGATGCTATTAACATTGCTACACAGATGATTTCTGTAAAAAAAAGGAAAAAAACATTTATTTTTGGACGCTGCTATCCGCACCGCAGTTTTGGGTATTCGCACCGCACTTTTTTTAAATTTTTCGTGTCTTTTGAAAATACGCTTTGTACATATATTTTTAGGAAAAATGTTCAACACGAAAGTTGTAGATATCGATGATATCTATAACTTTCGTGTTGAACAATTTTCCTAAAAATATATGTACAAAGCGTATTTTCAAAAGCCGCGAAATCTGAACGTATTTCCCAAGTACGTATTGTACATGTATTTTTACGAGAACTACAACTTTCATGTTGATTCTAAAAATGCATGTTCAATACTTATTTTTAAAAGATAAAAAATTAGAAGAAAGTATATTACTAATAGCCAAAACTGAGATGGAAATAGGATCGCCTTATTTTTTCCACCGAATGAAGGGACACCGACTCTTCTGTGCCAGATCGACAGCTGTCATTAGCACCGTTCAACGAAGGCGGATTAGCTCACAGTCCTTACTCCTTAGCACCGTATAAATGTTCGAGTCGGAGATTCTCCGCAAAACCCTGTCATTTGGCTCTTACTTTCCGGTGTGGGGTGCGGACTCTCGAGTGCCGGTGGCGGCAAATCCAAAAGAACGCTGGTACGCCCCCTCGAAACGCATTTTCTTCCGCTATTTTCTTCGATTTCTTCGAGCCCCATATCATCCTCAAAAATAGGGTTTCTTCTCATGCCTCGTCGGTTTGTTCTTCTTCTTCTTCTTCTTCTCTTCCGTGCTTTATCGCTTCGAACAGATTACGAATGCCGGATTCCTGTGTTTGCAGACTTCATATATTCCTTTTCTCTCTAGGAAATCCGCTTTCACCCGATGTCCTTGGAGCCGACGTCCTCCGACGTTTCCGCCCGGAGCCTTGAGCTCAACTCCGCCGATATGGCGCACCAGGTTGAACCCGAGAGTTCCAGGGAGGCCAGAAGATCCTGGAATTTCAGTTCTAGAGACAATAAGAATGTTAGAGAGGGCGAAGAAAATGAAGGAAGCGGAGATGGACTTCATCTGGTTGCGGAATCACTTGTTATACCCAGGGAGAATTTGAAGAAAGGAGTGGAAACTCCAAAGTCCACCACTTCCGTTGAGGTTTTAGAAGTTAAAGAAGCCATGCCTGAGGTAGTAGAAGGTGATTTGGGCCATTCAAAACATCCGCCAGAGAATAAAAGTCTGGTAAGAGAAGCCGATGATATAGACTTGAATCTTATCAGGATGGATGGTTCCTCCGTAGAGGTAGAGGAGGCTTCAAAGTCTGAGCTAGTAGGTGAAACTCTAGCATCCATTGAATTGGAACAATATCTTGATGAGAAGCAGTTTCAAAGTAGTGAGGGCCAGGAATGCAAACCTGGTTTTTCTTTTGGGGATATGGTGTGGGGCAAAGTGAGGAGTCACCCATGGTGGCCTGGACAGATCTACCATCCTTCGTTTTCGTCAGAGTTGGCTTTGAGGCATAAGAAGAAAAACAGCTTCCTAGTAGCATATTTTGGGGATAACAGTTTCGCTTGGAATGATGAGTCGCGATTAAAACATTTCGAATCTTGCTTCTCTCGGATGGAGGATCAGAGCAGCATGGATGCATTTGTAAATGCTGTTGATGATTCGTTGCGGGAAGTGTCAAGACGCATAGAGATTGGGATGACCTGTGCTTGTATTGCAGATGGGTTGATTGATGATTTGAAGCACCAAGTGTTTGAGAATGCTGGGATTAAGGAAGGTACATGCTTCCCTACATTGGATCGATGTCTGAATGCATGTTCATTCGAGCCTGGTAGGCTGCTCGATTATATTCATGATCTTGCTCAGTTACCTATTGGAAAATATGAGAAATTAGATCTTGTCAAAGTGAAGGCCCAGCTGAAGTCTTTCTTTAGGTTAAAGGGTTATCCTGAACTTCCAGAATTTTGTTTTGGTGGGGGGATTTCACCAAATGAAGAGGAGGTTTCAGTTCATGAAAGGGAAGAAGCAGGGGAAGATGATTCTGAATATAAGAAAGAAGGAATTATTTCCCATGATACATCACAGAAGGAAAAACGAAGAGGTAGGGGCAGGCCGTCCAGTAAAAAGAAACAAATTGAAGAGCATGGCGGGAAACATAGAAGTTTACCAGAGCTGATTAAACAAACGGTTGATTATGCTTCTTTGGAGGGAAAGGTAGTAAAAGGTGAAAAGCTTAATGGTGAAAATAAGCAAATTGAAGATGGAGGAAAACATAGGAGTTTACCTGAGCTGATGGAAAAAACTGCTGATTATTCTTCTTTGGATAATGAGAAACAGAAAAATGGGATGTTAGCTCCTTTAGAGAGTTCCAGCACAAAACGCATGATCAAGAAGCGTGTGATCAGTGATTATGATTCACTTGATAGTCACAAAAGAAAGAGGAAGATAGTCAACACTTCAGGCGATCTTCAGAGCATGTCAGCTTCTTCTTGTCGTACAAAGGCTCTGAAAGTTGGACAGCGCATCAGTCAAGTTGCGAATAAAATGAAATTCTCACCCCCTGTCCCTGGGTGCGACGACAGAAATCTCCATAAAGGTGACACAAAGGCAAATGGAAGAATAAGTTCTGTTCCTGGTCGCAGGAAGACTCCAAGAAGAGATGCAGCAGCTTTGGTGCAGGATTATCCGGCCTCGGATGAGATGCTCTTACAGCTCTACTCAGCTGCAAAAGATCCCACTAAAACATACAGATTCCATCCTGTGGTTGCTGGTTTCTTTATTAGTTGGAGAGATTCACAGGTGAGTGAATCACAAGCGAGTGAATCTCTTGGCGATAAGAAGCTGCTACAAACGGGAAATGGAAGGGGGCGGAAAAGGTTGGCTGAGTTTGACCTAGTCCCCGTGGAATCAAAGTCTGATTACATACAAGATTCTTATTGGGCTGATGTCATGTTTGAAGAGAGACAAACGAAAAGTCCATCTGGTGGTAGGAAGAGGAAGGCAAAATTTAAGCTGAATAAATCGAAAAAAGAAAAAGCTTTAGGGAAATCATTACTTTCTAGTTCCTTGGAATCAACTCTGAATATGCCGGAGCACTTGTCTGATTGTTCTGCCATTCTTAATGATAAGTTGCCACAAAATGAAAGTCCAGTGAACTTGTCTGACGACAAAATTGTGGAAGAATGCAGTCCTGCTTCCTTAATTCTGAACTTTAGTGATCCAAAAGCTCTCCCTTCTGAGTCAAATCTCATAACGATTTTCAGTCAGTATGGCACACTTAAAGAAGCGGCCACCGAAGTTTCAAAAAAGAGCAGACGGGCTTCTGTTGTGTTTAAAAGAGGCGCTGATGCTGAAGTGGCTTTTAGTAGTGCAGGAAAATTCAGTGCTTTTGGGCCGGCACTTGTCAGTTACAGGCTTGAGTACTCTTGTCCCTTTACCACACCAAAGGACACTACACCGACTGAAGGTACTTTCATGTATCTAATTTTCATAATTATTGAAGAAGATGGAGCTCTCTTATATATAGTTCTTATAATATTTGTTCAGTGCAAGAAGACCCTGTGGTAATGACAACTGTTGGGGTTGCATGACTGATTCATTGGGCATATTGGTGGTAGAAATAGTAAGATGATTCATCAACTGAGTTTCAGTTGAATTTTCATATTTTTAGGTATCTCTTACACCTTGCTCGTATGAAATTCATGAAAGAAAGCAATGATCTCGTTATTTGAATTCATGTGTTTTTTTGTTTTTGTTTCAGTTAAAGGAGATGGTCAGGCTAGCTCAACAGGTTGTAGCATCAGTTAACTAATCATTCAGCAGATCAGCACTGCTTCATATGTTTGACTTGGATATCTTACATACGCTGAGTTTTTCATTACCCCCATTGATGTTTATCTTTCTTTAAAGCAGTTTACATGATGAAAAGAGAGTTGAACTTCTACTGATTGGACACATTATTATAGAATTTGGTGGACTTGTTCTATTATGTCAATAGCTCATGCTTTTGGTGGTTATATCAGCAATTTGGATCATGCTATATAATATTCAAGCCACTTCTTTTCACTAGTGTTTTTGAAGCAACTGATTTGAGATTCATAATTTTAGAGAGTGGAGGTTGTTATGCTGTTAAGGGCTAGGGTTGAAGAACATGAGAGGAAGGGGAAGAGAAGGAGAATGAAGAAGATGAGAGAAGAATTCATCCCCTTGGCCTCCTTCAAAAAAGTGATCTTACTTGATGACTATATAGAGGCTACTTCCGAAATATGCAAGGGCAAATGGTAAATAACCCACAACCCGAAATACATGTACAATAATAAAATATTAACCTGATTGGTGTGCTATGCTCGTGCGCACTATTGACCAAGGCCCTTCATTGTGTTGGGATCCGTGCCCACGTCCCCTTGGACCCGCCTCGTCCCTCGCCCTCTTCCGTCTTGGTAACCGTGACGCCATCTCAAAAATTCGCTTTGTCCTCGAGGCAGAAGAAACTTCCGGGAGACACTGCAGTTGGGATGGTGGAGGGGCGTCTGGGTGGGTCGGCCTGACGTCGAGTCACCAGGACGAGACAAATTCCACTGTCATTAGTAGCTGAGGAGGATGGAGGCCCACTGCCGACTGGGAAGGGGAAGACTCTTTGCCAAAAGGGAAGTGACTCTTGCTTGAAGAAAGCGCATCGTCATGCGATCGTAGTTGACACACGTCACTGAGGGTACGAAGCCATGTGATGCCGAGTATTACATTAATGACAACGAGCTCAAAAGAGTAAAAATCTGCGCAGAGCCGGCATGGGTTCACAATCATGTGCAAGTTCATACAGAGGGCCCCCAGTGGTAGTGTAACAACCGTCACCCATGCAAAGATTGCATGGAGTAGGAGATATGTGAATGTCGAGCCGTGCCACCAGTCGGGGGGAGATGAAATTGTGGCTAACCGTACTGTCAATTCACATAGTCTGTGGAGTGTCATACGTGGAACTAGAGAACGTCATAGTGAGAGTGCTAGAGGTTCTACCAACCGCAAAGCACAAATGTTCTAGACGATGCAGTCACGCTTGAGGTCCAGTGGCGGCGGTTGAGTCATCGCCCTCCAAGTCTTCTAAATCCCCAAGAGTGATCTTGGGGTCCTCCTCGGCAATGGTGATGCAGAGCTCCTTCAGGGGATAGTCATCAGTAAGGGATTGGGTTGTTTACAACCAAAATAAAGGCCCTTTGTGCAAAGATCGTGGAACTCTTGCTGTCAATTCACATAGTTAGTGAAGTGTCATACGTGGAACCAGAGAGAGTCATAGTGAGAGGGCTTGAGGTTCTACCAGCCGCAGAACACAGAAGTTCTAGACGATGCAGTCATGCTTGAGGTCCAGTGGCAGAGGTTGATTCATTGCCCTCCAAGTCTTCGAAATCCCCAAGAGTGATATTGGAGTCCTCGCCAGGTGATGTAAAGCTCCTTCAGGGGATAGTCATGAGTAAGGGATTAGGTTGTTTACAACCAAAATAAAGGCCCTTAGTGCGTAGATTGCGGAACTCCTGTTTGGTCATCTGGTGGCCGTTCGACAGTCGGGTGGTCGGGGAGGTTGTCCATGAAGCCGCGATATGCACTTGGGGTGGCGGCCGAAAGGCTGGAATGGGGTAGGAAATTGGTGGGTGTGGAGAACTCCCCGGTGGCCTGTCTGTGTCAACGGAATTGACTTCGAAGTCCGCTTCCACCAAGAGGGAGAGATCCATGATATCAGTAATCGTCCTGGGATAGTGGGTGCGATAGTGGGACCGGATGCTGGAAGGAGCCCTTGCATGAAGAAGTCCAGTAGTGATCCGACAGGAGTCTAGGAACGTGCATCGCCAGAGCAATAAACTCATCGATGTAGTCGTCAAGGAGGCCCAAATGATGAACACTACATAATAGTTCGATTGCCGTCCCGGAATAACAAACATTGTAGCGGAGGATGGATCTTGTTGGTGTTCTAACCAAGAGAGCAAAGAGTTATTCTATCGCAGCCTGTGGGCCCAATGGAGGGTCGACCCCTCCATGCCGATGAGAGTCGCAGCAACCTTTTGCGGCCCAGTGTTATAGATGAATGTCGAAAATTGTTCCATGCGGGCAATCCATCCCACATTTTTGGTAATGTTGAAGGAGAGAACGTCGAACCAATGGTGAGCTGGAGGGTAACCCGCCAGTGGTGGAATGAGATCTTTTGGAATGTTTGGATGCGCGTCGAGAAATGATGGAGACTCCATGTTGGAGGTCGAGGTGGCACTCACTCAGCCAGCGAGGAGGCCATCAAAATTAGCTTCAATCCACAGCTGAGGGGACATGGAAATGGCCGGATCTATTGAAGGGGCGTTAGTGCATCAGAGGGCGCCATGGAACAGAGCTGAGGGGGCATGCACACAAGATCAAGGTTGGTGCAGGAATCCACAGTGTCACTGTTGAGACCGACAGAAACCGTAGTTGGGTGCAAGGGTGCGGTTCGAGCAGGAGGTGAGGTGAGATGGAGGATCGAGCGCTGGAAGGTTCGTCTAAGGCATGCGAAGCAACGGCGCCGTGGATAGGATTCCTTGTTGTGGGATGGAAGGGGCACAACGACAACGGCAACAATCATTGTTGGTGAGAACAACAGCGCCGTGGATAGGATTCCTTGTCGGAAGGAACAACGCGTAGCAGATGCGGGATCACAGCTGGATCGTGAGCGGAAATGCCGCTGTCTGCGAGAAGCAAAAGCTTCACTTGGAGGATTAAGCGCTGAAAGTTTCTTCTTCAATAACGAAATTTGCAGCCAGAAGAGCGGTAGGTCGAACCAAATGGTAGGTGCTAGGGTTGAAGAAGGGGAAGAGAGGGAAAGAGACAGAGGAAGACAAAAAGAGAAAAATTCAGCCCCTAGTGCTCCTCCAAAAGTGATCTTACTCCAAGATAATTCAAATGAGATGCACGCCTAGGCTTATGTAGAGTCTTGTTTCGAAATACGCAAAGTCAAACGGTTAATAACCCAAGTCCCGAAATACATGTACGATAGTAAAATATAAAGCTGACGTGTGCGCTTTGCCCATGCGCACCACTGGCGAATTCCCGTCGTCATGTTGGGATCCGCGTCCACGTTTCCTTGGACCCGACGTCGACATGTGCGCCATTTCCTCGTCTCCTCACTCCTCGCCTCCTTCCATCTCCGTTACATATGCCAATCCAAAGCTCAAATGAAAAGTTTGATATTTGATGTTGATATTGCCGTACAAAATAAATTTGATGGATGAAGTTATGGTTTGAAAAAAAGTTTCTGTAAGGGATTAAAAGGATGTTAGTTTTATTTTTGTAAATAGGAGATGAATTCTTGAATAATCATGAGTTTAGAGTTAGAAGAAGTGGAATTGGCGTGCAGCGAGAATTAGAGAAGGGAATGGTGAGAAGAAGAAAAGATGAGGCAGGAGAGAGAATTATGAGCATATCATCAATTCCTTGTTTCAACCTTGTTAATATGTTCTGCTACAATTTATTACTTTGGAGATTGGCCCATGAGAGATTACATTTGAAATTCATTTAAATGTTTTTGCCTTTTGACACATATTTAAGCCCGCAGTGTTTTTAAATTCGCCTTCTTCTTTATTGGGGCTTTACCTTACTTTTGATCGATATTTTTGATTGCCCTGGGTTCTAATCCCACCCGCTACCTCAACATTTTGAATCTGGCTTGGGTGCTTGAGCCGGCTGAAGTTACTACTGGACCGTTTTCTTATGGTTGTATTATTGGATTAATCATATGTTCCCATCACTTTAAAATGTTTCTCCCTCGATGCCATTTACCCCTCGTTTCCACCTAGCTGGTCAGTTCCTCTTCTGATGTAACCTTTTCTAGGGCTTCCTTCTTGAACTCTTCACTTGCTTTGAAATTTCATTCTAAGACCTTTCTTCACATGACTCCTAGGGTCTTCTGCATAGATTGCGTAGCCTAAATAATGGTTCTCCCATCCTGAGGTTATTTTTTCTTTGGTTCTGTTTTTGAGTTTATTGTTTGTGTTATGTTTGCTTTTTATTTGTGTAATTATTTGTTCTCTTGGTTGATTTTTTTTTCTGTTACTAGTTTTTTGATAGAGCAAGACTTAGGATAAAGGTAGTTTGGTAGAAGAAGATCTTTTAGGCACACGTCTTATCTGCACATGTAGCCTAAGAGCATTATTGTAATTTTATGCCCATTCCTCTATATGAGGAAGCTAAGTTATTAAAAGGTGCAAGGCGCACCAAAGCGCAAGGGGTCCTAGAGACTTGGTGCAAGGCATAGGTGCGCGCCTGAAGCATGTGAGGCGCAAAAATGAAAATGATAAAATATTGCTTATTCAACACCAAAAACACAAAATAAATCTACCACCTTATCAACACATTAGAATTGCATATATCACACTCTCAAAATTAACTAGCATTAAAATAGATTTTGAAAATAAGTGGGCCCCCAATTCATTGAACTAGATAGCTTAAGAAAGAGATAAATTGTTGTTGTTTTATAATAAAACATCTTAAGAAAGAGAAAAATTGCACAATTCCTCTTATTTAAATTTGATAATATATTAGGAAAATCCGAGGATAAATAAAGGGTTATTTAGCATACCATGGTTCCAAAAGTCAATGCCAAGAACTAGACCCTCAACCTATACAGTCTCTTCATCTTTTGATTTTGAAATTTCATACGCGTGCATACAAACTAAGAGCTCTAAGTAATTTAAAGCAACCTAAGAAATGTAAAAACTATTAAATGTCAGTAGAAATAGCTATGTGCTTTCCACCTTTCTATCATCAAATGTTTCATTGCACATGCTGACGCAGGAGGGATCTATAGGCGGCGGAAAATCGGCGACCTAACCTTACATACTATGCAAAAGTCCGACGGTGAGATTACAATTGGATAATAAATAAAATCATCCCACACAAATAATTCAAAAGCTAGACAGAATAATTTATTTGGGCAAAAGTAAGCTTAGACTTTTCTCCGCGTGGAGGGCCAAAGTTAGAGCGCACGACGAATAAAGTCCTGCAAATCACAATATTTATCTAACAAACTACTATCATACGAGATATCCAAGCCAATATGATGTCCAATCCGATAAATAAATGCTGAAAAATAATAATTCAATACAACAATACTCACTAAATAGTGGGCTGACCAAGACAACGAAGATTTCGGAGCCGGATGCGTGGATCGGCGATCGAGAGTGGAACCGGCGGCGTGGAAATAATGGAGGTGGCTGTCCTCAGCCGCGAAAGATGAAAATGGACCAGAAGTGGATAAATCCGACCACGTAGGTGGCGATTCGGGGGGGGGGGGTGGGTAGATCCGATGATGTAGTAACAGATCGGGGTTAGGGAGTGTTGGACGGGTGGTAGAATGGAGGATTAGGGGTTGAAGTTTCTCAGATCTGGACTGACCTTGAGAAATTAAACGATTAAGAGGTGGATCCACGTGAAGGGAGGGTTGGCGGCTTGGGAGAAGGCTGTAGAGGGAGAGGCGGGTGTAGATCTGGAGGGGAGGGGAAAATCTGGTGGCTTGCGGGAGGGATTTGTGAGTTGGCGGTGGGGTGGTTTGCAAGGGGGTGCGTTTGAGGGAGTGCCAGGGTGGCCGACTCCACTTCTGACGGAGGAGGGTCAGGAGGTTGAGGGAGGGGCAGCAACATGCCGTGGTTCAAGCTTTAATAAAACTATATAAATGAACAGTAAATCATATTTTTGAATAGTGCTAGAGACACAGTAGTTGGCTGTTTTAGGGCTTGCTGGAGCCGCAGATTCAACGGGAGGTGGGGGAGTTTCTGGGCAGTGGAAGAGGGTTTTGTGGAGGGGAAAAGGACGGTATGAGTAGGTGGTAACTTGTGGAGGAGTTTGATCACCTAGGAGTCGCCACCTAGGGTTTCACAACGTTGGCACCGAGGGGTGATCGCAGAGTTCTGTGATTTTCTTTCTCCAAAACCTACAATGCCTTTTTCCAGCCCATGCACGATCTATTTATAATAAAGAGGAGGCTAGAGCATCCTACCATCAACGACTATGATTGACTGGAGGTGGGGCCACCCAAATACATCAAAATAAATGCAAATATAATAAACTAATATATGAAATTGATTCGCAACGCGAATTCGGACGCATCCGTGGAGTCCGATCGTTGATCCGACCATGCCATATATGGAAAGTCGCCAATTGACCCCGAACGGGCCCAAAACTTATCATCCACCACAAGTGCTCGTCTATGCTCCACATCAATCTCCTAGGCTTGAAAGAATTAATCTCTCGTTGAATAGGGATCAAAATTCTCTCGCTGCATGCCTGGTAAAATCCGAAGAAGTCCACCAGAGGTCACCCAAGTGTCGTCGCTGGAAAAGTGTTCTCGTTAATCAACTCCCCCCGACTGAAAATCTATCATCTACTCATCTCCGGTGAATGGAGATGGCTGTACTGAAGTCGAAGTACAGTTGCGAATCGATCAAGCTCTGTTGTTAGTACCCAAGTGTCATCAACGCCTGTAGTAGGAATGTATTGGCGACGTCTGACCTCTGTGATGCTCTCAACACTCAACTCACGTGTGGTGGGTCCCGGTGCGATCGACGATGCCGAAGGTAGAACCAAATAAGACGAGTTCCCAGTTGGGTAGGTGTCAGGAGTGGGTGAGTAGTGGTGGCCATCAAACTTGGGTGGGCTATGAAGGTGGTAAGAAAACGAAAGTGGAGGTGTGAGCGGCTGGAAGTCCCCATTGCTTGGATCCACATACTCATGAGGCTCGTAGTGTGGCGTCAGATTTCCAACATTAAATACTGGGTGGATACCCATACTTGCAGGGATATCAAGATCGTAGTTGTTTGCTTTGATTTGTCTCGTGATTATATAAGTATCCATTCGCCTAACGCTCATGCCTTTAGCAAGCCTTGCATGGAGCCTCACAACGCAGAGTCTCATCATCACCTACTGACCTACTCGCCTTCATGAAGTACCTGCTCTTGCTAGTGAACATCCGTATGCGATTTACAAAATTTATTATCATTAGGGATTTTTCGTCGGACCGAATCATGCCACATATGCAAACGACTCAACAAGCACATGCAAATGATGAAGAAATGACTCGACAGACTCATGCAAATGATGCAAATGAAACGCGACCGACACAACATACCTATGGGAAAGTCTAATAATGACCGGGATGTCTCTAAAATATGGTGGCCTATCAGGAGGCTCTCTCGGTGAAGTGTGTATAAAAACACATCCCATGTGTGACGTGTGTTCAGATGACCGCGAGAGACAACTGTACTCAAAAACGGATTCGTGAAGAGCCAAATGTCTCTCGGGGAACATAGCACGTCAGGGGGCTCACCAGGAGGTGTGTAAGAAAAGTCATCGCGGATGAGACGACCACCTAGGTGAAAACCGCATACAGACTATAAGGCGTGATTGTATAGTGCAGGAAGTATCCCCGAAAATGAAGAACTCGTCTGGTGGGTCAGCAGGTGGTGCGTCCCAAAACTCATTTAGAGTGCAGTGCGTCAACCGGTGGTGTCCTAGACACTCAATTATCCACACAATATCCATCCTCTGGGGAAAGACTAGCGACGGTAATGAAAGAAACGCTACTAACTTGAAACTCGTAAACAAGGGGCTCACTTGACTCGCACCCTCATCAAGATATGGTGGCTCATCAGGAGGCTCAACAGGGGGGTTGTCAAAGAACTCGTCACTAGGGTCAAGGTCCTCTCGATGTGTACCATCACAAGGGGCAGTGTCCACATGAATATGTGACAGGCTCTATTTGTTTGGGCGTTTCGCAATTCCTTTTTGGGCAAACGCCACCGGAAGGAGGGTAAACAAATGAACCTTCGACGGCGTTTGCTCCGTTTCCACCCGCCCGACTTGAGAAACGCCCCAAAAAGCTCCGTTTGGAGCAACCACCTCCCCCCTCCTGTTCGAACTCTCCGTTTCCAAGCGCCGGATCGACCCGCCACCGCCGAACCAAATGGAGCCATAGTCACTTCGAGATTAACACCAGGCTCTGTGCTCTCGGTCGTGATGTGACTCCGGGCAATGACAACGGGAGAGCGACATAGACATACACTCAAGTATGGGTCTGTGAGTGTGGTGCCAAAAATTGGGTCCGTGGTGGAGGTGCTAACTAACTCAGTGCATGGCCGGAGAAGAGGTGTGGGTGAGGAACACAATACTGCAGACTCAATAGGTCGCTCAGGTTCACTCTCAATCGGTGTCACAAGAGACGGGTCAGATACAAAAGAGAGGTCACTCACTGGGCTAAGCACCTCACTGAGGTGAGAGCATTCCGAATCTGGTATCACTTTAGTTATGTCCGACTGAACAATGATAGGCAAAGTGGTGTCCTCGATGTGAGAGGAGCTTATACTGTTATGGTCAAGGTGAGAATCCCATCGACTAGCCCTTGTTGATCTCAATGACTGTTCATAATGAATGGCGAGCTGAAATGTCTGCTCAAGGGACTTCGAGTTATGATAAACCACTTTGGTACATATGCAGACCGAAGTTCAGAACGAAATTAGGGAGTGGTCATGACTGGGTCCTCTCGGATGTCACTCCTCACAACTAACTCATTAAAGCGATCCTTGTACTCAGGAACAAGCATAGATCTTTGCTGAAGGAAGTATAATTGGTCGAACAAGCGATTCTGATACGACGAATGCAGATACCTCTGACACAATGTGAGCTTCATGTCCACCCAACTAGTGTTGCGGCGAAGATGGTCTCGCTCGCGGGTCCTCTCAACGCTAGCCCAATATGCCCTCGCCTGATCTAGAAGTCTAAGTTTCGCAAACTTGACGCGACGCTCACCGAATAACTCAAAATGATCGAGATAATATTCCATATCCACGAGCCAATAACTGAAAGACTCGGGACTCGATGAGCCATCAAAGGAAGGGGCAGCAGTACGAAACTGACTCTCAAAATCTCTCTCAGAACGACTATCCTCATAATAATCATCCCTAAGGTAACCGAGTCGTGTCGAAGGAGCAACACGATCCGCTCGCTTGTACGGATAAGAACGACGACAATCATCATAATGATCGTCTCTAACATAGTGTGGTCGTGTCAGTGGGTCAACACAATCTCTAAAAGTGGCGTGCTGCGATAGAGGATAACTGTTGTAGTAATGCGAGGGTCTCCCTAATGGGGTTCTGTGAAAGCGGGTGCAAGTGGACTCGGGACCTCCAAAGTGAGTAGAAGAATAATTGTGATACCTAGACATAACGAAAAACTTATAGACTCTACTACTGCGTATCAAAAAGTGTGCAAGAGGGTGCGGTTGAGGGAGTGCCAGGGGTGGCCGGCTCCAGTTCTGACGGAGGAGGGCTGGGAGGTTGAGGGGAGGGGCAGTAGAGGCCGTGGTTCAAGCTTTAATAAAACTATATAAATGAACAATACATCATATTTTTGAATAGTGCTAGAGACACAGTAGTCGACTGTTTTAGGGCTTGCTGAAGCCGCAGATTCAACAGGAGGTGGGGGAGTTTCTGGGCGGTGGAAGAGGGTTTTGTGGTGGGGAAAAGGAGGGTATGGGTAGGTGGTACCTTGGGGAGGAGTTTGAGAACCCTGGAGTCGTCACCTAGGGTTCTATTGCGCCGGCACCGAGGGGTGATTGCGGAGTTCCGGGATTTTCTTTCTCCAAAACCTGCAATGTCTCTTTTCAGCCCATACACGATCTATTTATAATAAAGAGGAGGCTAGGACATCCCACCATTAACGACTATGATTGACTAGAGGTGGGGCCACCCATATACATCAAAATAAATGCAAATATAATAAACTAATATATGAAAATTGATTCGCAACACGAAATCGGACGCATCCGCGGAGTCCGATCGTTGATCCGGGCATGCCATATATGGAAAGTCGCCAATTGACTCCGAACGGGCCCAAAACTTGTCATCCACCACAAGTGCTCGTCTATGCTCCACATCACATTCCTTCCTCAGAGGTGCCAAAATCACAATTATGGTTGTGGTATTATAATTCTGCATTTATGTGTATAATAAGATTTTACAGGAGTAGTCTCGTAGTGATATCAATCCCTTTGTGGACCTCTAATGTAAAGCCATGATTCAAGTGTCCCGGGCAATGAAGTTAATTCTGAGCCAATAAATGTTGTTGATGAGGTAAGGCGCGCATAGACACACTTGTGGTACACTCGAGGCGCAAGCTGAGGCGCGCTTGGGGCACCTCACCCACCTATGCCATGAAGAGGCGAGGCCCGGTGCGGCCGACGCCTCAAGCTTGCCCTTTATAACATAGTAAGGGAGTGGTATTGAGACTTATTTCATTATCTTTGGATTTTGTTTAGGTTTAGGCTCTCATAGGAGAGATAAGCTCTCAGAGGAAACTAGCTCTTAAGAGTTTGGATCGAGAATGTCTCAATAGTTGCATCTTTTTTTGCGATCATTCTTATATTTCCATGTTCGATGAAAGTGACGATCTATCAATTGGTCTGACCCGCCCTAACATTTAAGGATTTGATCTCTAATCTCCGTGTTTCCACAGGCCGATTGTGTCACATTGATCTCAGCTCATCTCGCCCGCCAATCGACACTAACAACGCCTCTTACGACTCTTGTTGCGCGCATAGTCTCAGTTGGATTGCTTGCGGTCTCTTCTTCTTCTTCTCTCCCTCACATCTTCCACACACGCTGCCCAGCCGCACTGGTCATTAGCGGTACTCGCGCATCATCTCCCTTGCTCTCGCGGTGCCCTCCAGTGAATTTCGAACTCCCTTCATCTCGTTCGCTCCAGTCGTCGCCTGCGATAGTTTATTTTCCTGAATCGATTTCTAGAGATTCGTCCTCCCCAAGTGTGCTTCCTCGCGTCAACTTTGCATCCCGCTCCTCCTTCAGCCCTCCGCCCCCTGCAGACACTTGCACACCTCCTCTACCACCTTCCCCGGCACTGTTCCGCACCACAGACGTCTGTCGCTCTGCCACCTCTAGGACAGTCATAGTCCGCCACCTCCAGCATTTCCGTCGTTCCAATTCCGGTTCTACCACCTTCCCCGGTTAAGTTATTTGCTAATTTATTGGCTTATGATAGGGTTCCAAGAGAGTCTTATAGAGAGTCTCGGAAAAGAAAAATGTAAATATATCATACATTGACGTAATAAAAAACATGTATACAAATTCAGTGATGAGGGTGAGGACATCTGGAGGATTAATACAAGAATTCTCTATCACGGACCCACGATTGGCTTACATCATGGGTCAATTTCAAGCCCTTATCTCTTTACCCTTGTCTTAGGTGAGCTCACCAGACATATTCAACAAGTAATACCTTGGTGTTTATTGTTTGCATTTGATATTGTTTTGGTCGATGAGACGCGCGAGGGTGTAAACGTGAAACTTGAATCTTGGCAAAGAAACTTCATAAAAGAAGGGTTTTAGGTTGAGCAGCCCAAATACAAAGTATAGAGCTTGAATTTAGTAGTGTAAGAAAAACGAATGACCAAGATTTTTCTCGCAATGAGTGCTTTAAATATCTGGGATCGATAGTTCAAAATGATGGTGTATATTAAGATGTGATGCATTGAATTCTAGCAGGTTGGTTGAAGTGGAGAGGCACATCTGAGATCTTATGTGATCGTAAAGTGCCATTAAAACTTGGGCTCTGTTTGGTTCCACGTTTTTATTGCTGCCAACTGAAGATTTTAGGAAAGCCGCACCAAACAATGTTTCTGATTGAGTGGTGGCGAAATAGAGGAGACCATTAGAGGCACCTATTAGGCGTTGTAAGAGTTTAGAGGGGTAGACCAAAAAAGTCTTGGAATAAAACTATAAGGAAAGACATGATGTACTTAGGCATTAGTGAGATTATGAACAAAGATAGGGCGCTACGGCGTCAAATGATTCATATAGCCCCACTATGGTGGGATAAAGGCTCGAGCGTTGTTGTATTTTCATCGACAAGGTGAGTTCCAATTACCGATTTAAGTCGGGTATACAAAACAGGGTGAGTGCTGCTTAATGATGGAAATGGAAGTTGGAGTTGGTATGCTACAGCGATGCACTAATGCTAAAAAATGGTTCATAATATCATGCAAAGAGTTCTTGGTGTACCCGAGAGGTGACCTAGCCTTGTTTGTAGGCTTGAATTATCACCAACACTTTGTTGTTTGCGCTGAAATTGAAATCCTTCCAGTGTTTGTTAGGTTGTTCTATCATGCGGTTCTGAGCTCATTGAAGGTTAAAACTTAAGTTGGCATAGAACCTCATCTTAGCTGCGGAGGTTGAATGCAAATGCCTTGACCTTGCGTTCACTAACCCTATATGGTTGGATCTTTGAGGGACGGCACTCATAGATTATTTGAAATAGGATGTTTTGACCTGGTTGTATGGTGAGTTGTACCATAATTTTCCCCAAGAGATTTGGTTGGCCCATTGACGTGGTTGGTCCAATTGGAGGTAAAACATCGTAGGTAGGTTTTGAGGTAGCAATTTAGATGGAATTTTGTTTGTTTGTTTATTCGTGGATGGTGGTTAATGGATGGTCGGCAAAGGGCCGTAGGCGTTAATTAAAAGTTTAGTTCTGGCCCATGTGATTGTGGAAAAGATGGGCGACTTTTTTGCAATTTTATTATATCTTCAGGGCCCTTTATGCAATTATGCATTTTGTTCACATCCCTTATTGGTTGTACCCTAATTACATGTGGAGGAGAGAACGTATGCTCAGAAAATTGTGGTATTTGTTATGAACCTTCCTTCATAACTTTTCGAAAGTGAAATAGGGGATAACCGAAGCCTTGTTGCAACATCTATGGAGGGATTCTAAGGAGAGTGTCAAACCCTAACTACACTAAGGAGAAATTAAGAGGGAGGAGACTAATAGTAGTTCTTCTTGCTTGTCATTCCTAAAATTCAAAGATATTGCTGAATAAAATATGTAAAAAGGCCCATAACAAGGCCCAACTTGAGCCCATTTCCTCTCTAGAATTTAGTCCCAAATCTTTGAATGATATTATTTCTCCTTCCTCTCTTCATATATAAGTGTACAAGCCAAAACTCTTGTTGAGACATGGATTCAACATCAGCCTCGAACGATGGATCTTGTCACACAGCATGCACAAAAAGAGCAGTTGAGATTGTAATGATGATGACCCATGTTCCACCATATCTCCATAGCATCCGGGCACAATTCTTTTCTTCCTCCAGAACTCCCTCTTTTTTGGATGTTTACTCCATGCTATTAAAGGTTACACTCCCTCCTGATGCTCCCGGGACTCCTTCTCCGACCCTCCTCTAGCAAACTTTTACCTCTCCTCCTGCTCCTACGGTTCGTGGTGGACACACCACTTCTAGGGTGGGGGACCGCAATGGCAGGCCTCGTCCCAAGTGTTCTTATTGTGGTCGGGATGATTATCTTGAGGTCACATGCTATCGTAAGCATGGAATGCCCACAAAGACTCCATGCATCCATTTCGGTCTATATTACCCCTACCACCTGCAATGACATTGATGCCTTGCGCACCCAGCTCCAACATCTTCTGGGGATGATCTGGCGTTCACTTCTGTTGCGTCAATCTCCAATGAAGGTATCTCCTGTATATCCCATATCTCCACTTGGATTGTGGACTTGGATGCCACACACCATATCACTTCCCAAAAACCGCCTCAATACTTACAATTTGCGTATCCCAAGTTCATCACAGTAGCTAATGACGACACCACCCCGGTTTCTAGCTCTACTGATTTGCCTCACTCAACTCTCCCTCTTCATTCGGTCCTTCGTGTTCTGGGATCCCTTTTCAACCTTCATTTTGTTCGTTGTCTTACTCCAGAGCTTGATTGTTGCGTAACATTCTCTTCCGTTTCTTTTGTTGTGCAGGATCGACAGACGCCAATTATCATACTTCACGATCGTTCTGAATTAACTTTTGTATTTCTTGCTTTTATTACTGAGACTCATACTTAATTTTCCAGCCTTATTAAAGACGATTCGTTCCGATAATGCTTGTGAATATACGTCATGTTTTTACTAATCTTTTTATTTAGTTTGAGATCATCCATTAAACTACTTATGCTTATACACCCCATCAAAATGGTGTGGCGAGCGAAAAGATCGTCACCTTTTTAAGGTTGCACGCTTATGTTTCAAATGCAGGTTCCCAAACTTTACTTGAATTTTCCGGTTTCTACAGCCTGCTATCTCATCAATTGCATGCTCTCCTTTATTCTCAACTATGCGACCATTTTTAGTCTTCTATTTCCTTCCACGTCTCCCTTTCCTATACCACCTCGCGTTTTTGGTTTTATCAGTTATGCACATTCTCTTTGTCCTACCAGTGACATGCTTGCTCCTCGTGCTACAAAATATATGTTCGTTGGTTACTCCCGCACTCAGAAGGGTTATGTCTGCTACTCTTCCGGCAATCGCAAGGTTGTCATTTCTATGGATGCAACCTTCCTCGAAGACCAACCTTTTCACTCTCTCCATCTAGCTCCTCACACACCTACTATATTTCCATACTTTGCCGTCTCTATTACGTCTCTTCTTCCATCACTTTTACCAACCTCGGTTCCCCTACCCTCTAAACCACCTCTTCTTCATGTATACACTCCTCATCCTCCCCATTATGATGCCCAACGACAGTCACTCCCTACTAGTGATACCTCGCATCCTGAATATCCGACCACAATATCCACTACTCATCCCATGGATAATTATGCGTCCTTGCATCGCCTTGCCCTAGTACTTCTAAAATTTGTAACTTCTTTATCCTCTATTTCCATTCCTAACTCTCTATAAGAGACTCTTCAACATCCGGGGTGGCGTGCGACCGTGAATGAGGAAATGTCTGCTTTTGGGCCTATCAGACTTGAGATCTTGTCCCTCTTCCTCAATGACAGTCTTGTGTGGAGTGTAGGTAAGTCTTTGCGCTTAAACATGGTCCATGCGGGACGGTTGAACGCCTTAAAGCTTGTCTTGTGGCCTGGGGGTTCACTCAACAACACATACTCGATTATGATGCTACCTTCTCACCGATCATAAAGTTGATTATTGTTCGTGTCCTGATCTTCTTAGCTGTTTATAGACAGTTGCCATTACATCAACTGGATGTCAAGAATGTCTTTCTCAATGATGACCTTCTTGAGATTGTCTACATGCACCAACTTCCAGGGTTTGAGACCACGAGGGAGTCTCTTGTCTTTTATCTCAAAAATCTAGTTATGGTCTCCAACAATCTCCTCGTGTATGATTTGACAAGTTTAGTAATGTTTTTCGTGATGTTGGATTCACTCGAAACTCGGCTGACTTCGCTCTTTTTACTCGTCATCGTCCGACCAGGGTGTATGTCAATGATATTTTGATTACAGATGATGATTCCAAAGGAGTGCACATGATCAATGAGCATTTGAACTCTGTTTTTCAAACCAAAGATCTGAGAAATCTTCGGTACTTCCTTGGTCTCGAGATTGTTAGACGTCTCGATGGTCTTGTTCTATCTCAACGAAAGTATTGTCTTGACCTCTTTTATGATGCTGACTATTCTGGATGCAAGCCTGCTGATATACCTATGAACGCCAATCATAAGCTCTGTGCTCACGCCTCCGACTCCTATTCTCTTCTTCTAAATCCAGAGTATTATCATCGTATTGTGGAGAAGTTGATTTTTCTTCCAGTTACAAGACCCGATATTTCATTTGGTGTTGTAGTTGTCAACCGATACATGTATACTCCTCGGACCTCTCACCTTCAGACCGTCGAGCGAATCCTCCGATATTTAAAGACTGCTCATGCATAAGAGCTTGTATACAAGCTTTCATCTTCCCTTTCTCTTATTGCTCACTCTAATGTTGATTATGCTGGCTCTCTGGATGATCGACGTTCCACAAGTGAATTCTGTACTTACTTCGGTGGACACCTTATCATCTGGCGTTGTAAGAAGCAGTCTGTGGTTACTCGCTCACTTGCTGAAGTCGAGTATCCACAATTGTATATGTGCTTACATGGTTTGAAAGTCTCCTAAGTGATCTAGGCGACAGACTTCCCTCACCGGCTACTCTATCTTGTGATAATCAAGTTGATATAAATATTGCCAAGAATTCTGTATTTCATGAACAGACTAAATATATCAAAGACGATTGTCCCTTAATTCGGGAGAAAGTTCAACTGAAGAAGCTGAAATTAAAGCATGTACCTGCTGCTCGGCAAGTTACTGACATTCTCACTATAACCTTATCACGTACGCTATATTATTAGTTCTTGTCCAAGCTTGGTGCTTACGATTTGTATGCTCAAGCTTGCGGGAGAGTGTTGAATAAAATATATAAAAGAATGCTGTTATTAGCAAACCAATTTTCGATGTTAGCAAACCATTACTACTAGCAAAGCATAAAATTTGAAAATGGCTATTTGAAAATCAATTGGTTACTGACAAACCACTCAAAAAAAAAAACTCCCAAAAATAAATATTTGTACTATACTATATCATTTGGTTTAGAAATTGAGTTGCAGGTGCCTCAAAATATATTTGATTTCTAATTCCTATTTGGATGTGCTGTATATATGAGTTAAGTGTGTATAAGAATATACGCGTATTTTGAACTGCGTCTTATACATGTTTTTTCATGAAAAGTGTTCAACATGAAAGTTGTAGATCTCGATGGGATCTACAACTTTCATGTTGAACACCTTTTGTTTTGAAGCAGTTTAGACCCCCGATTTGGCCCTCGAAAAAAGTCACCTCGAACATATGCACGGACGCCCGGGTTCGATGTGATTTTTTTCGAGGGCCAAATCGGGGGCCTAAACGACTTCAAATTAAAAAATGTTCAACATGAAAGTTGTAGATCTCGATGAGATCTTTAATCTACAACTTTTCGAGATCTATAACTTTCGTGTTGAACACTTCTCATAAAAATACACGTAGAAGACGCAGTTCGAAAAAGCGTGAAGGGAAATAGGGTTTGCTAGAAGCCATTTCAAATAACATAAATATTAATATTTTGAATATTTTTTGGTTTGCTGGAAGCGAAATATGGTTTGCTTATAACAACACCCATATAAAATGTCCCATAATAAGGCCCATCTTAAGTCAATTTCTTCTCTAGAATTTAGTTTCACATCTTAGAATGAGATTATTTCCCCTTCCTTTCTTCCTATATAAGTGTACAAATACATGTATATATATGTATTTATATATATAATATAAATATATATAGGATAATTATAAGGAGAGAACCATTTCTCTCCCTAAGCATAGAGAACCGTGTCATGACCACACATCTTGACTGTACCACCACAACACTCAAGCCTTTATCAGTTATATGGATCCTTTGTCTCCATTGCATACTATCTTTAGTCATAATCTCACTATTGTCTAAGTACATTATGTCTTTCCTTATAGTGTAATTCCAATTCTTTATTGGTGTACCCCTCCTCCATTTCATATGCCTAGTGACTAGACTCTCAAGTTCTTCTAATGGTCTACTTTGTACGTGTCCAAACCATCTTAGTCGAGCTTCTCACATCTTCTCTGCAATTGATGTTACTCTTGTCTTATCCCTGATACATCCATTACTAATTTTATCCAATCTTGTCTGTCCACACATCCACCTGTGCATTCTCATATTTGTTCCATTTTTTGCTCATGTACACAATTCACTTCCCAACACTCAAAACCATAAAGCATCGCTGGTCTAATTGTAGTACGGTAAAACTTGCCTTTAAGTTTTAATGGTACTTTACGATCACATAAGATCCCTGATGTGCCTCTCTACTTCAACCAAACCTGCGTGGATTCTATGTGTGACATCTTTATCAACACCTCCATCTTTTTAAACTATCGATCCAAGATATTTAAAACACTCACTGCAAGAGATATCTTGAGCACCCAACCTAATAACAAAATAATCCGTGCTTCTTGCACTGATAAATTTAAGCACCATATTCTCCGTCTTTTCCCTACTCAGCCTAAAACCCTTTTTTTCTGAAGTGTTTTGCCAAGATTCAAGTTTTGCGTTTACACTCTTGCACGCGTCTTTGCAATCCATATTCGTCAAGGGTAGACCCAGTTGTTCCACGTAAGCCCGGGTCAAATTCAAAGATCAGGTCATGGTCAGCAAGTTAGAGCAGTTGCAACCCACCAGAGCTTTTAAAGCCAGATGCGTGTATCAGGGTTACTCGCCCGAGCAGGCGACTATCAACAGTATTTGCGAGCATAGTAGTTACTCGCCTAGTTGAAGACCATCCGCGACGTCTCACCAGGCGTGGACGAGATTTTTCAGTAGTCGCAAGATCGCCAGGTCCAGCGAGGCAACCTCGCAAGGGGTTGGGTATTCTCTCCTATATACCCTTCATGATTTGTCCATAAATAGGACCCCAGGGGTATCAGGAATGACACCAAAAAATGTACAGACCCCTCATTTTTGTAAGCTTAGAGACTCTAAGTGGTGCCTTACTCGTACCTTGCTCGACCATTTTGGTTGTGGAGGGGAACTTTTCTCCAAAACTTTCGAATATGTAATGAGACGTCACTGCTGCACCGCATGTGGTCCTTTAGTAGTTCTTCTGCCTTCTTCGCTCGAGCCTTTAGAGCCGGTCGGCCAGAGCTGCACCTATAATCAAACTTTTGGAGTATGGCTTTTCCCGTCTTCAACAGTATCATCAACCAAAACAATATCATCCACAAACAATAAATACAAAGGCATTACTTGTTGGGTATGTCCAGTGAGCTCATCCAGGATAAGGGTAAAGAGATATGGGCTTAAAGTTGAACCTTGATGTAAGCCAATAGTGATAGATAATTCTGTGTTAATCCTCCAGATTTTCTCACCCATGTCACTGAATTTGTATACATATATTTGATTATGTCAACATATAATGCATTTGCACCTTTCTTTTCTAAGACTCTCCGTAAGATATCTCTTTGAACCTTATCATAAGTTTTCTGAAGATCGATAAACAACATATGCAAATCGTGTTTTCTTTATCGATAGTTGTCAATGAGTCTCCTCAAAAAATATATAACTTACATAGACTGCCCTGGCATGAATCCAAATTGATTCTCCGAGATGATAGTATCTCGTCTTACTCTTCTTTCTATTGCTCATTCATATAATTTTATAGTATGACTCATTAATTTAATTCCCTTGTAATTAACACAATTTTGTATATCTTTTTTGTTTTTTATACAAAGATACCAAGATACATTCTCTCCATTGGTCTGACATCTTATTTGAATTCAGTATCTTATTGAAAAAACATGTAAGACACAATTTTTTTTCCCTACACATTTCCATACTTCGATGAGTATATCGTCTAACCCAACAGTTTTTTCATTTTTTTGTCTTCTCTATAACATTATTTACCTCCGATACTTGAATTTTACGATAAAGCGTTATATTCCTATACTCCTCTGATTTACTTAACTCTTCCAAGTTTAATTCATTGTCATTTGTTTCATTATAAAGTTGATATAAGTATCTTTTACATCGCTCTTTAATATCCACATCGTCCGTCAAAACTATATCTTTTTCATCTTTTATGCATTTAACTTGACTTAAATATCTTGTCTTTCTTTCTTTAGTTTGAGCAATTTTATATATGTCGCTCTCTATTTTTAGTATCTAGTCGCTTATAAAATTCTTCATAAGTTTGATTTTCTTTTTACTACTTTATACCTTGTTAGGTTTTCATTATACTTACATGCATAAAATGATTTATAACTGACCCTCTTTGCCATCATTTTGTCTTACACTTTCTCTTTCCACCACCAAGATTCTTTATTTGGGAACACATGATCTTTTGATTCCCTAAATACGTACTTTTCATTTATCCTTTAATGTGAATACATAACTTCCCACGAGACACAATGATCAACATAATGGTCATTAATTAGTTATTCCATAAGAACTGTTTTGAAAACAAACTGCTTTTCCATCTTCAAGTTCGACCAACGTTTTTTTGGCAACATTTTTGTCCTTATTTGAAATTTATTATATTTAATTTATATGTCCAATACCACTAACTTATGTTGTGGTGTCAAACTTTCTCCTGTTATGACTTTATAATCCTTATAATCATTTTTATCCATTTTGCGAGTCATAAAATAATTAATTTGTGACTTATTTGATTCACTTTTAAACATAATTAAATATTCTTCACTTTTTATGAAAAATATGTTTGTCACAATTAAGGCTATATTTGGTTCGGCAGTGGAGGGTGCAGCTGGCGAGTCGTAACGGGGCTTTGGAAACGGAGGAGAGAGGCGGGGTTCAAAACGGAGCGGATCGGGGTCGTTTCCTCCTTGCTGCGGGTGCAAACAGAGCAAACGCCGCCGGTGCCCGTTTATTTACCCGCCATCCGGCGGCGTTTGCTCTAAACGAAACCTAACTTATGTGATATGACAAAATCTAAAATGCGTCGTCCGTCATTTCTTTCTCCATACCCAAATCCTTCATGAACGATGTAAATTTATATTTTCTTTTGCTATATGTCTATTTAAGTCTCTCTTATGAAAATATTCTCTTTTTGTGAGATTTCTCTTAGTAAATCATTTAAATCTTCCCCCAAAATGTATTTTAATAGTTTCACTTAATCATACTTGTAGCGCGTGAACACTGTTCACATTAATAGTTTTCTTTCCTATGACCAATATAAGAGTTAAAATTTTATCACATTTTTTACTTACCCCTACAACTTCATTCCTCCAAGTAGTATCCACAATAATACTTATCCATTGTTTAACATATGTATCATAATTTAAAATCTGAATTGTCTAAAAATTTAGCTCTTTTATCCATCCATCCTGTCTCTTGCAGGCATAAGATATTTATCCTTTTCTTAATCATCGTATCCACTACTTCCATCGTTTTTCCCGTTACTGTGTTTATATTCCAAATTCAAAACCCAAGCCGGTCACAAATCCTACGACATACTTTCCTAGGACGTCAAATATGTAAGGACTTTTGATTATTTAACACTACACCTAAGTCCTCCAGGAGATGCAACGGTTCTTGCCAAGACTCCGCATTCGGACCATACGACGAGTATTCTTGCATATTTAACACTACACCCAAGCCATGGAGATGTAGCGGTCTTTACCAAGACACCGCATTCGGTTCATGTGACGCATTCCTTAGTGGGAACAACCTAAGTTTTGCACCATGGATATATATGAGAAATAAAAATTAAGAATTTTTTCTCTTTCATATTTCTCTACACATAAATACGACACACTTTTCCCCACAAATGCACACAACCAGACTAATAATAGCAAACATACTAGACATAAGATTATAAATTTGCATTAAGCAGAAATACTAATTAACCATATAATTAAATGCTTAAGCAAGACTCGTGATAGAAACACATGACTAAAGATGCATAATACAAAACACATGACTAAAGATGCATAATACAAAACACATGACTAAAGATGCATAATACAAAACACATGACTAAAGATGCATAATACAAAACACATGACTAAAGATGCATAATACAAAACACATGACTAAAGATGCATAATACAAAACACATGACTAAAGATGCATAATACAAAACACATGACTAAAGATGCATAATACAAAACACATGACTAAAGATGCATAATACTAAACACATGACTAAAGATGCATAATACTAAACACATGACTAAAGATGCATAATACTAAACACATGACTAAAGATGCATAATACTAAACACATGAATAAAGAATAAAGATGCATAATGTTACATCCTTCCATCCAAAGGAGCCTCCCCTCATACTTGAAGGGTGATGGGGATCACGACACACATCGACTTGTATGATGATCGTAGTCGTCCATTTTATGCGAATCGATGATCAAAGAATTTTAGTTTATTTTATGTATTTTTGTAACTTTTATTTTCATGTACTTTAAGGGCCGTCATGATCGGAAAATCATGACTGCCCATGATGGCCCCTAGTGTATATATTGAGGGCGAGGGCTCCCATTTAGAGGCATTGAAGGATTGAGTATTGAAGCCCTTCCTTTGATCAATTTGGTGTTGAAGCCAACCCTCAGGTGTGAAACTCGGGTTTCCTCCTTCCCTTTGCCGTGAACCACATCTCCCAACCCCCACCACATATCTTTCATCCCCGCTCTATACAACCACCTCACCCCATTCGGTTTCATTATTTTCCCCTTCGATGATCACTAGAAAATTGCCTCCGGTGATCCCCACACATTCCCCTCTCAATTACTTCCTTTTTATAGTTTTCCGACGATCTTCGGTAAACATCTCTGGCATCGACCACCACCGGCGGTCACCACCACCCCGACAGACACCTATGGACACCACTAGCCACCACTAGCCACCACCTGCCAACCATATCTCCCACTACCCCATAACTACCTCCCAACTCCTCCCAGTATCCCATTACCCCCACCTCTCTTACATTTTTGGCCACATTCCTGAAATTCATCCCAACACACCAATTTCCACACACCCCACATTCCACTCCCCACTCTCTGCATAGCAACCGACCCCTTATTTCCCTCACCCCATCTTCACGTGGCACTACAAAGAGATTTCCCCTCTCTCTGCCAACCGCCAGATGAACGGGAGGAAAATAATAATGGCTTTTTACCTAGAGGTCTATTTATACTATTACAATGGACTTGTAGACATAAACACACAGTGTAAGACTAAAACCCACTTACGCACCTAAACACTCTTAATAAAATAAAAACAGATATTTGACTTGAATAATATCTCTCAACTCTCCCTTTCAAGTCGAATCGAAGACGTCAGTCGTTCCAAGTCTTTTGATGCTATCACTGTACGCCTCACTTCCCAAGCTTTTAGTGATCACATTTGCCAATTGTTCTTTAGAGTGGACGAATGTTGTGACCACATTCTTTTTATCCACATGATCTTTGATAAAATGTCGATCCACCTTAACGTGCTTTGTCCTGTCATATTGAACTGGATTGTGAGCTATGCTGATCGCTACCTTGTTGTCGCAAAACAAGAATAAAAGAGACATCAAGGGAAACCCCAAGTCATGCAGAACTGTACGCAACCACAAACCTTCACACATGCCTTGTGACATTGCACGGTATTCTGCCTCAATGCTCGATCTGACCACTACATTTTACTTCTTACCGCGTCATGTCACCAAGTTTTCTCCAACAAAGGAACAATAACATGTTGTAGATTTCCGATCATCACGACATCCTACCGAATCAATATCAGTGAAATCTTCAATCTTCAAGTGGTCGTTCTTTGCTAACAGAAGACCACGACCAGGGACTTTTTTCAAATACCGTAACACACGGTATGTTGCCTCTTGATGTCTGATCCTGGGAGCATGCATGTATCTACTCAGAACACCAACTGCATAAAGAATATCAGGATGAGTTTGAGATAAATATATTAGTTTTCCAACTAATCTCTGCTAGCATGTGACATCGTCCTGGTCACTGTCACCATCTTCACAAATTTCATGATTTTCTTTCATCTTAGTGTTCGCGGGAGCACAACCAAGCATCCCAGTCTCCTGCAATAGATTTATAACATACTTCCTCTGAGATATAGAGATACCCTGATCCAATCTAGTCATCTCAATACCCAGAAAGTATCGTAACCTTTCCTAGTCTTTCACCTCAATACCCAGAAAGTATCGTAACCTTTCCAAGTCTTTCACCCCAAACTCGGCAAAATCTCTTCCAAATCATTACCAGTGATCATGATGTCATCCACATAGACAATAAGAACCACAAAACCTTGATCACGTCTCCGAGTAAACATAGTGTGATCAGACCTCGCCTGCTTGTACCCAAATTTGAGTATCGCCATGAGGAATCTGCCAAACCATGCTGTAGGAGACTGTTTCAATCCATATAAGAACCTCCTTAGCCGAGAAACAAGACCTTCAGTTCCTTTTTCACAAACCCAGTGGAAATTTCATATATACCTCTTCATCAAGATCAACATGGAGGAACGCATTCTTAACATCCAGTTGGTGAAGATCCCAGTTCATGCAAGCCGCGGATGACAACAATACCCGAATAGAGTCCATCTTAACCACAAGGGCAAAATGACTTTCCCTTCTTGATTCTGTTTGACCGAAAAAACCTATCTTGAGCCAATAGATCTCTTTCCAGGAGGAAGGGAAGAGATGTCCCAAGTATGGTTCTTGTCCATGGCTGACATCTTCTCTTTCATAGCCTGAGTACAGGCCAGGGTACCCAAAGCTTCCTGCCATGTCTTAGGAATAACAACCGAAGAGAGAGAAACAACAAAGGCCTGATGGGCCGGGGTAAGATGATGGTAAACTACATGATTAAAAATAGGGTGTTTAGTACATGCAACCTTATATTTCAACAGAGCAAGTGGAATATGCAAATTCGCATCATCAAAATCTGAGGCAGAAGCAGGCACTGGTAGAGGCGGAACCTTAGTATCCTGTCGGCCGGAGGAGTGTCATTGGCACACACGATGAAATGGGGAGATCGGAGTATCATGTAGAGGAACACGGATAGGAGGTCCCAGTTCCCGCGCAGGAGAAAGCTGAGGTGACAAAAGAGGAAGAGAAGGAAGAACAGGAAGGACAGGAAGGGGAATATCCATATCACAACTACTCTTCCCCTTACGAAAAGAGCGAGTCGAATGTGAAAAATAGGATTCCCCTTCTCTGAAAGTAATATCCATAGAGCAAAACATACGCCCAGTGGGAGGGTGGTAACATCGATACCCTTTCGTCGTAGGAGAGTATCCAAGGAACACACACCGATGAGCCCGTTGGTCCAATTTGTCTCGGTGAGGCAAATGAATATGGACAAAACATACACACCCAAAAACACGAGGAGGCAGATGAGAAGTATAAACCACTGTCATGGTAGATAGCCGAGCTAGGGGAGTAGAATAGTCAAGAACACGTGGGGGAAGCCGATTGATAAGGTGAGAAGCGGTAAGAGCGTCACCCCAATAAGATTTGGTAAGGTGCATAGTAGCCAAAAGGCAACGGGCGACATCCAACAGGTGCCGGTTTTTTCGTTCAACAACTCCATTTTGGGTAGAGGTGTGGACACACGTCGTCTGGTAGATAATACCATGACTAGTGAGGTATGAGCCAAATGCTCCCCGGTCGTCATATTCCCCCTCCCATTATCACTGCGCAAGACAAATAACGCCCTTTGTAAAAAGTCTGAAAATAAGAGAAGACATCACTCTTCTTTTTAAACAAATACACCCAAGTTGTGCGCAAAAAATAATCAATAAATGTGACAAACCAACGAAAATCAGAAATAGATAAAACGGGGGACGAACCCCAGATATCAGAATGAACTACATCAAACAAAGTGGTACTGGGAGGAGATAAATGTGAGGAACTATGTTTCACATGTTTAGACCTATCACAGACATCACAGATAATAGTTTGTAAAAAAGGTAAAAATAGGAACAACTTCTGAAGATAGGTAGAAGGATGTCCAAGCAGTAGGTGCCATCAACGAACATCATCAACTGTAACAGTAGTGCTGGAGAGAGCCTGAGGAGACGAAGGTTGGAGATCCAAGTAATACATGCCACCACGGTTCCTACCACTGTGAATTTTCCGCTTCGTACCTAGTTCCTGAAAAACACAGGAGTCAGGAAAAAAGTCACTGAGCAATTAAATGATCGAGTAATATCATTGATGGAAAGTAAATTGTGAGAAAATGAGGGGACATGAAGTACATAGGACATAAAAATAGAAGTGGAACATGAAATATAGCCTTTGCCAGCAATGAGAGACAATAAGCCATTAACAAAAATAACTGTCCTTACCAGACAAAGGAGTTTAGAAAGAAAATTTGAGTAGGAGCTAGTCATCTGGTGCGTGACACCAAAATCAATCACCTGCTCAGAGGAGAAGACAGTGGCAACATGGGCACGGGGCAGAACAATAGAGGCAATGGAAGCAGAGGCACCCAGAGGCTGATCAGGCTGAGAGTGCAACGTACAGCGGGAAACATCCAATTCAAGAGCAGTAAGCTGCCCTGGAACAACACTAGTGGTCTCGTCGTAGACATCTGTAGTGTAAGCAACATCATGAGGTTTGGAGCCACCCTGCCAATGGCCCCCACATCATGACCTCCGTCCACGGCCGCGACCACGAAGGGCAAGATATGGGTGGAGCTTATAACACACCTCCCGTGTGGCCTTTACAATCACAATAGTCACAAGTAGGACTAGACAAGCTAGGGTTGAGAGCGTGACCACAACCAACACAAGTCAGAGTAGAGCGCTCGGGAGGATTACCAACACTACGGAACTTCTGACGGTCTTCATCACCGAGGGCCATGCTGAAGGCTTTCTTGAAGAGACAGGAGAGGAGAGCGGTGAAGGATATGAGTCCGTACCATGTTGAACTCCATGTTCTGCCCCATCAAGAAGACATTAAGACGAAAGCGGTCCTCTCATTGTTTTAACTGAACAGTGTCTGCAGTGCATGCTAGAGTGAAATGTGAGAAATAGTCCAACTCCTGATGTAGACGCTCGAACTCTGAAAAAAGGATGACACCGTCATAGAGCCTTACCGCAGTTCCAAAATGCGTCAAGTAAGTTCATAAACCGTTGTAGTACTGCCAATTTGAGAATACGTCTCACGAGCACAGGTCCAAATTTCAGAGGCGGAGTCCATCAACATGTAATTACGGTAAACCTTCAGAGACATAGTGAAGAAGTCATGAAACAACTAGGGAAATTTCTGTGTCCCATCGCGTTCAGGAGGGATCAGTTGTTGGGGGCTCCTTAACAGTTCCATCAATGTAGCCAAATAGTTGGTGGCTGCGAATGACATGTTGCGCCGCCCGAGACCATTCAAGATAGTTCGTGTCATCTAACGAGACAGTGGTAATCTTCAGGGAGCTGGTGTGTCCATGGGACCACTGAGGGTCACTCATCTGAGGCTGAATCACACCCGACGACGACGCTGAAGAGTCATTTGTTAACCCAGAAATCAGCGATCCCTCCCAAGGTAGCTAGCTCGCAAGCCGTGGCCTGCTCCAAGTTCCCCCTGGAGGTCGCGACCTGTCTCTGCCCTTTTTTTTGGTTGGGCAGATAAACTTCTCTATCCGCTCAGGCAGCGCGGCTAGTGCAGTCTCTCCGGTCTGACCGCCTAGGTCGCACAGCAGCTGTGTTCTGCAGGGGTGCAGATTGCTTCCACAGTCCGTCCCTGCAGGCCGCGCGGTTAGTCTGCCTAACCGCGCAGTGGATCTCCCTTTCTTCTACAGGTGCGAACAACCCTCCGAATCAGATCGCGCTGCTAGCTGGGCGGGTAGCAGTCTCCTTCATCCCATCGCTAGTAAGCGGACTCTCATCAGCCCGCCTACGACAGGCGGCCTCGCATTCCAGTCCGCGGTAGCCTTGTCAGATCACTTGACGGAGGATAACGCCCAAGCTTGGGGCAGACAATCCCAGTTCGCCTAAAGGTGGCAGATTCAGCCTCCACGTCGCCCAGCAGCAGGGGCGACCTATTCAATCTCCAGCTCGCCAGCGGCGTAGGCGGCGGATTCAGCCTCCACGTCGCCCAACAACAGGGGCGACCTATTCAACCTCTAGCTCGCCAGCGACGTAGGCGACCTGCCTCCAGGTCGCCCAGTAGTAGGCGACCTGTCTTCAGGTCGCTCAGAAGAAGGCCTCTTGCTCCAGGTCGCCCAACAGTGGTCGACCTGCTATCCACCAACGGGTAGTGGACTCGGTCTAAGTCTGCCTAAGGGTGGTGGACTTGCTCCGCCCAGCAGTTGGTGGACTCCCCATCAAGCCGCACAACACGTTGCAGACTCAACGTCAGTCCGCCAGAAGGTGGCAGACTAATCTCATCCAACAGCGGAGGCGTACTCTCCCAATCTGCATTGTACCAGGCGGACTCTTCGCGTAGTCTGCCAGAGGCATCTTCAGCTTCCCAGCGCAGGCTTCTTCCCAGCAACTGGCGAGCAACTCCTCAGCTCGCACAGCATGCTGCGGGCTCGGTCCCAGCGCGCCCGTGCCATCGGGGTGACGTCATCAAGCCCAGTTCTGGATGTCATCTCCTCGAGCCTATAAATAGACCCCCATACCTCTCATTTGAGGAGGACAGGCTCAGGGGACAGCCATCACATCAAACCCTGCAGACACAACTTCCTATTCGCCAACCCTACTTGCGGACCGACCGCCTGTCCGCGCGGCCTCAACGGCTAATCCTTGCGGTTTAGCCCCAGAACTTGGCTCCTCTGGTGGCCTGTCCCAGCGACTTCAGTGGTCTTCCCTGCCTGATCGCGCAGTCCACTCGGCCTAAGGCAGCGAGCTGTGGGATTAGCAGTCCGCGCGGTCTACCGACCTGTTCGCTCAGTCCGCGCGGCCTTTGACAATCTCTTCCTTCTAGCTGCCAGCTTCCCCTTGTACCCTTTATATTTTTCATGTAAAGGAGCAATTCAAGCTGTAACACTGATTCATAATCAAAGTAAAGCCCGTTGCAGAAGTGACATGTAAGCCGCGGAGGGCAAAGTATGCTGTTACCGCTGCTAGCGGACCCTCTTCTTCTCTTCTCCTCCGCCTCTCTCGGCATCAACCTCTAATCCTAACCGTCAAAGAAACCGGCTGCTCGACAGTTCCTCATCAACCTCCTCCATCATCCCCAATAGTTCGAACAACGTTACCTGGTGGTGCCATTTCCGCATCAACATCACTCATGTCAGAAGATTGAGCAGCCATGAGAAAGGAACACATAGAAGAGGAACCAAACGACACGAGAGGCGTCGAGACAGCAGATCAGGTGAGGGCACGACAAGAGTTGACACCGACGACAACGCAAAAGTGCCCTGGAGGCAGCAGTCGGGCCTACGGCTGGAGAAAATCTCCGCAGGAGGAGACGCCGGGAACTGCGCTGCAAATCTGACGTAGGAGATCCCAGAGGAGGTGCAAGAGCAGATTTTTGAGTAGACTAGGGCGGACTAGATCACGCTGGGAGAGGGTAAAAACTAACTAGATCCGGGGCGGCGGTCCGTCTGCTTCATGGGGAGGGGGGGGGGGGGGGGGGCGACATCACCCCTCTCAGCAGCCGGCGGTGGCGTGCAGGCTGCCCGTGATCCCTGACGCGCGAGCAACAAGAGATCGGGGGCCGGTCGATCTGGAGCGGAGGCGGACAGGCGCGGAAACGGGACGAGGGGAGGAGATGCACGGTAACGGGAGATTAGAGATTCACCTATGATACCAAGTTGAATGGGAGGAAAATAATAATGGCTTTTTACCTTTATTCATCCATACAGGTCTATTTATACTATTACAATGGACTTGCAGACATATACGTATGGTGTGGGACTAAAACCCACTTACGCACCAAAGCACTCGTAATAGAAATAATAACAAATATTTGACTTGAATAATATCTCTAGACTCCGCCCCCACTTCCCCTCACTCATGTGGAAGTACATAATCACTTTCCCACCAAACGGATTGCCCCTCACATCCCAGCAGCCCTCCATTAATCTTCTTCCAACAGACCACTCTCCTGACAAGCCGACAGCACTTCCAAACCCAGCCACATAATCACTTTCCCACCAAACGGATTGCCCCTCACATCCCAGCAGCCCTCCATTAATCTTCTTCCAACAGACCACTCTCCTGACAAGCCGACAGCACTTCAAAACCCAGCCCAGTTGTTTTCCATCCCTCCGTTCACATTTTCCAGTAAACCACCTTCATCTTGGAGTTTACCTGAACCTCCCATCCAGCTGCTAGTCTCCAGAATTCTGTCCAGCATCCTTGAAAAATACTTCCAGCAGCAGCCTGTCCCCTCCCAGCCTTGATGGTGTTCATCCAAACTCTCCTAAGTGCTGACATGCAAGTTGAAACTTACCTGGAAGCTCCAAATCAGTCTTGAAACCCCACTCAGTTCCTCCACGGACCTCCAAAGTCCTCTCCAGCCCACCTCTTTCAATATTTTGCGAGTCCAAGGCATTTATGTTATCTCTTTACTATGGGTCTTGTGCTTGTTCTCTACTTGAAGAGAGATTAGTTTGTATACTTTAATTTCAATTATTTGAGTCTGTGTATTCTCTCATTTAAATGATCATTTGATTTTCTGGCGCTCTTGCAATTATTCAGCTTCTCGTGTCTCAACTTTGGAAACTTTAACTACTGCGATGTATTTTAATATTGTTTTATAAATATCAATTATTGCAAGTAAATCGTAAGATTCATGTGTGGTTGCATGTAGTTCACCCATTATTTTCCCGGCACATAGGACCAGCATGCGTTAGTTTGATATCAGAGGGCAGGCTCGAGGTTTTTTAAAAATACATAGGACTAAGTGCTCTATCACCCAATGCCATACCATTATGATCATCACTACCTTAATCCTCTATTTAAGGAGCCACAACCGTCTATGCTTGATTCCATAGAGTGCCTTCCGAGAGATTTTCGCATTAATATGATTATCTTCGTCCCTAACCCACCATTCGTAGAAATTGTGCAAACTCTTTTCGACGCTTTCATTCTTTTCGAGGTAATTATCTTAAGGAATGTCAAAAACCCTATAGAGGTCATCATCATCAAGATAATATGTCGTGTAATGACCTTCCTACTATTTCGAAAACGGATATGTTGGAGGCCGAATTTCGACAATGGGTTCTTGATCAATTTGATCACTTGGGTGCTCATATTGATCACATGACAGATGCCTTAAAGAGAATCCATAAAAGTTGCTTAAGGATTTAGGTCAAGCTACAAATGTGTCTAGTAGTTCCCCCACTAACATGAGAAACCCGACACTTGATTTAGATTCCTCTCATCTTGGGGAGACTCAGTGCTCACTTGATTTTGGAGTCGACTTCGATCCTGATCGTATGATATCAGTGGAGAGTGACACTAGTATGATTAGTGAGCATGGTCACGAGAGCAAGGATGAACGACCCAGTGATATTGTGATGGTACATCCATCCTCAACACTTCACTTAGACCTAGTATACCCTATGGCTAGAGAGCCAGTCCTCGACATTACACCTGTTGACCCACTAATGGATATGAACTTTTCCCACTCTTCCCATGTCATCGTCCCGAGCCACATTACGATTGGGAGCCGAGAGTACTTTTGATCTCGTGGTCACTGTCTCACCCCTCTTTGGGAATGTTACCCCATATGATGGTTTGCATCTGGAGAACCATCACTGTTGATAGGTTCTTTGGAATCCCACGTGTTGAGCTTTCTGTTGAACCATCACATCCTTGTGAGGATGAGATTCCAATGAGTGATCCCTTTCTGGGCACAAGAGTCTTGATGCCTCTTCTAGTCATATCTCTGAGCTACCCCATTTATGAGGTTCTCAAACCTAGTGTTACGTGCTTAAAGATGACCCTACTTACATTTATGGCCACTCCAAATATTTTTGGGAGCTATATTGGTACACGTCGCATTTGCGACGAATTTCATTATACTCCTTCCGGTGAGCCACCTGTTGAGTTGTCACTTTATGGAGCATCATACACAACATAGAGTCATAGTGGCATCCCTGTGCCAAAGTGATGTGGGGTAGGTAGGCTACGGGTGCACAAAACCTACGGCTCTAGGTGTTAGTGCAAGGGTGACACGATAATCTGAACCTAAATACAATGTAATCGTCGATAACTCGACGAATAAATTTGAGCTATGAGAATTCTAACTCCACGCAAATATTTGAAATTAAAAACAATTAATTAATTTTGGCAATTTATAATGGCTTCCTCCGCTCAGAGGGCCAAAGCAATGCGCTTGACGAATGTCTCTTCCTGCAAAGTATTGGTACACGTCGCATTTGCGACGAATTTCATTATACTCCTTCCGGTGAGCCACCTGTTGAGTTGTCACTTTATGGAGCATCCTACACAACATAGAGTCATAGTGGCATCCCTGTGCCAAAGTGGTGTGGGGTAGGTAGGCTACGAGTGCACAAAACCTACGGCTCTAGGTGTTAGTGCAAGGGTGACACGATAATCTGAACCTAAATACAATGTAATCGTCGATAACTCGACGAATAAATTTGAGCTATGAGAATTCTACCTCCACGCAAATATTTGAAATTAAAAACAATTAATTAATTTTGGCAATTTATAATGGCTTCCTCCGCTCAGAGGGCCAAAGCAATGCGCTTGGCGAATGTCTCTTCCTGCAAAGTATTAGCGTACTAAAACAATTTCTACTAGCAAGAGTCGCAACAAAATATAGTAATTCACTAAATGGAAATGTCAATTCAAATAATCCAATTTCACAATAACTCACAAAGTAGAGAGATAAACCGAGACACTGAAGAATTTTGATCCCGAAGTGTAGATCGTCGATCGGAGATGGAACCGGCGGCGAGACAACGATGACGATGGCTGTCCTTGGCGGTAAACGACATTCTTGTCTTGGCGTCGCCTAGGCGTAACGGCGCCCAATTGTAAACAAAGCGTTTAACGCCTTTTTTTTATAAAAATATGAGAATAGACTGCGGTTTATATATAAACGGCAGTTTATTTCATGAACCCGAGCATATACTGCGGTTATTTTAAAACCGCAGTTTATTTCTTGAACCAGAGAATAGACTGCGGTTTATATATAAACCGCAGTCTATTCTAGGGGTCATTGTAGAATAGACTGTGGTTTATATATAAACCACAGTCTATTCTCAAATAGACTGCGGTGTATGAAACAACCGCAGTCTATTCCATGAACCCGAGCATATACTGCGGTTATTTTAAAACCGCAGTTTATTCCTTGAACTAGAGAATAGACTGCGGTTTTTACGAGAACCGCAGTCTATGCTAGGGTTCATTGTAGAATAGACTGCGGTTTATAAATAAACCGCAGTCGAATCATAAATCAGGAAATAGACTGCGGTTTATAAAACAACCGCAGTCTATAATACATCAAATAGACTACGGTTGTTTGACAATAACCGCAATCTATTCTACCCTGAACCTCAGAATAGACTGCGGTTTATACATAAACCGCAATCTATACTATCTATTTTTAAATTTTAACCGTGATCCGTAAAAATCTAGTGTTACCCCGAGTTTTTGGTTCTTCTTTTTACGGCCGCTGCGCTTTGCGAGAAACCCTAAAGGCGATTTTATTCAAGTTTCTGCTCTCTTTTGCTTCGATTTGACGATTCTTCGACAAATCTAATATTCTCACTTAGGTATACTATTTCTTAATACCTTTTTCTGTTTTGAACTAAATGAACAAATAGCTCAAGTGGATGAAGATTTAGATCATTTTGGATTTGCCAATGATAATGAAGATTTTTATGATAATTATGGACAAATGACGAGTACCTCAAACCAACCAAGCACATATAATGTCAATGACGACTTACTAGATGATGATTCTAGTGATCTTTTATGATTATTTAAAGTTTATGTTAAAAATATTATTCATGCTAATATGCTATTGTGCAATGGATGAAGACATTTTGGATTTGACCACAATACTAGACTATGATATTTTTGTGTTCTCTTTTTTATTATTGCTTTCTCTGAAGTCTGTATTGACCATTGATTGCCATTGTTTTTTCTTACTGTTACATGCTTACTGCTTCATGGTATTTGAGATATGTATGAATGTATTGAGGTTTGAGAATTGAGGATTTGAGATATCATGATTCATGAATACATGATATTGGAAGTTGAAACATTTGTGCTTGCTACTTGCCTACTTCTTGTCATACCATGTGTTGAGAATTGAGATATGAAGATATCATGAATTCATGATATCAGAAGATTCAGAAACTATGTTTAGAAGTGACTTGAGATTGTACGAAGGGAAGAGTAGGGGTGCCCAAACTCAAGTGTGGGTAAATCGATATAGTGTCGAGAACTGTGTCTTTGTTCAAAGGGGACACTAGGTCTATGTGAGGTAAAAAAGATGGGTATACCATCACAACGTCACTGGGTCGCTCGTCGTCACCCACGTGACCACGCTCACTAGCCATGCTAGTAACACTCTCCATCTGTATCATAAGGTCATGATCAGATTCAACCTCGAGATCACATGAGCACTGAATCTCATCAAACTGAGAAAGATCAAAAGCAAGTGTCGTGTCTCTTATCTTGGTGGGAGTACTACTCGCCGCATCTATGGCTTGACCCAAATCCCTTGGTTGTCTTCGTAATGTAGATCTTAGGCGATCAAATTGAGCTTCTAAGAGATCAAAGTGGTCAAGAACTAATCGCAAAAATTCAGCCTCAGGTAACTCTATTGGTGGAACACTAGGAGGGTCTTGACATGTATTGTGATCCTGCCGATGGTGACCTCTGTAGGGTTTCTGAGGGTCGTCTAGACGGTAGTTCCTAACGTAATCAGATTGTGCTCGTGGGTGTGTATGAGCTCTGTAAACATGCAATGGAGGTCGCACATATCCAAATTCAGGTTCCTCTTTTAGAGGAGATGTGTATCGGCGATGACCAAAACGATATTCAATTCTATCATCATGAAGTCGCAGAGAGGTTTATTGATGAAGACATGAGGACCTCTCGTCGTGGTGATCGCCTCTAGCATAATGAGATTGTGTCGAGGGGTCGACACGATCTCTAGAAGTGGTGTGCGAGGAACGATGATAATCATAATGATAACATGAAGGTTTCTCTAAAGGGGTTCTATGAGGTCGGATATAAGTAGACTCAGGATACCTAAATAGGGGAGACTGCCGTCGGTGAAAACTGGACATAAATGAACCTAAAGACTATTTAAAACATACCACTACGAAGCATGCAAATGAACTAACCTTGCCCTCTGATATCAAAATGATGTAGCGGTAGGCTGCTGTTAAGCACTAACTAGGGAAGAAGAAGAACTAGAGGAAGAAGATGGATATTAGGGTTGAAATGAGAGGGAAGGGAAATATCTTGGATAATACTTGCATGCCTCCAAAAGAGAGGCGTCCGGGTATATATAACCCGGGACCCAAGGACGGCCAACCGAGGGGCCGGCCGGCCCCCATGGGGCTGAACCAAATGTGGTTCAGCCCCCTTGAGCCGAGCTTTTAAGAAGAGGGGGCTGAACCCATTGGTTCGGCCCCGTTGTTGCCTTGCACGCGCCGTTGCCGCCGTTGGTAATGTTGCCCAAATAGCCTAGCCTCGTCTGAAGGCGTAACATTCCCTTCCCCATCAAAAGCCAGCTTGTCCTCAAGTGGGTAATCAGGGTAAAGCTCCCGGAACTCCAGCAAGTCCACCCAAGTATTGTGCTCCGCGGAGAGATCCTTCCATTTAATTAACAGCTCTGGACAGTACACCGTGCCCCGACGTTTCCACTTGATCAACAGTACATCTGCCGGAATGGGGCGAAGCTCGCCTCCAGAAGTAGCCTCTGGCAGCACGAGAAAGACCAGAACAACCTCACCCAGCTTACGCTTCAACAAGGAGACATGAAAGGTAGGATGAATCCGTGAGCCCTCGGGCAATGCCAAGGTATACGCAACTGGCCCGACCCGTCGCGTGATCCGAAATGGTCCTTAGTAGCGGGGTGCCAGCTTCTGATTTGTCCTCTGCGCCACAGACAACTGCCGGTAAGGGCGAAGTTTGAGGAAAACCTCATCCCCCACCTGGAACTCCGTTTCCGTCCGATGTCGATCTGCCTGTGCTTTCATACGATCCTGCGCCGCCCAAAGATTCTCGCGCAAGGTGGCGAGGGTCCGATCACGATCACGGAGTGCCCGATCAACGGCTGCCACTGCGGCACTGCCTGACTCATAACTGCTTAAGGAAGGAGGTGGCCGACCATAGACGACCTCAAAGGGGGTGAGTTTGCTAGCGGAGTGATACGAAGTGTTGAAGCAGTACTCCGCCCAATGTAACCAACTGGCCCATGTCCTTGGCTCATCCATGATAAAACAACGAAGGTAAGTTTCCACGCCTCGATTCAAGACTTCCGTCTGTCCATCGGTCTGGGGATGGTGAGCCGTGCTGAAACGCAATGAAGTCCCCTGCAAGCGAAAGAGTTCCGTCCAAAATCTGCCAACAAAAGTAGGGTCCCGATCGGAAATGATCGCCCGGGGAATCCCATGCAATCGAACAATCTCCCGAACAAACAAAGCCGCCACAGAGTCCCCTGTGTAAGGGTGGCTCAGAGCAAGGAAGTGCCCATACTTGGACAACTTGTCCGCCACCACTAAGATAACTATTTTACCCTTCGACTTGGGCAGCCCATCAATGAAGTCCATAGAAACCGTATCCCAGATTTGATGCGGAATCTCTAAGGGGGTGAGTAGCCTGGCTGGAGAAGTAGTCTCATATTTCTGTCTTTGACAGACATCACATTTCTGAACAAACTCCTGAATGTCACGGCGCATCCCCTTCCAAAATACATTTGCCCGAGCCCGCTGGAGAGTGCGAGAAATACCCGCGTGACCGCCCGTCGGCGACGAATGGAACTCATGCATCATCACCGTCCTCCAAGCTGACTGCCCAGGAATGACCACTCGTCCCTGATAATATAGCCGGTCATTTTGTAAGTGATAACCTGGGGTTACCTCACGAGCCTGCCGCAGGTTCTCCACAATAACCCGTAACTCGGGATCTCGCTGCACCTCCTCCTGAATCTCATCCATCGACTCCAACTGTGGCATAGAAATGTGCGCCAAGGCCCCCTCTGGTAAGCGCGATAGGGCGTCAACCACCCGATTGTCCTTCCCCGGCCGATACTCGATCTCATAATCATATCCCAACAACTTGGTGACCCACTTCTGTTGAAGAGGGGAAGAAATCCGCTGCTCGAGAAAGTGCTTCAAGCTCTGATGATCTGTCCGTATTTTAAAACGATGTCCCAGCAGGTATGGCCGTCATAGGGCCACCGCATGAATAACCGCTAGAATCTCGTTTTCATACACTGATAGTCCCAGTGTCCGTGGAGCCAAGGCCTTACTGTAGAAGGCGATCGGCCGTCCCTCCTGCATCAAGACCGCTCCCATTCCCACGCCGGAAGCATCCGTCTCCACCATAAACTCCTTAGTGAAATCTGGAAGTGCCAGCACTGGAGTCGTCGTCATCGCCCTCTTCAACGCCTGAAAGGTGGTCTCGGCCTCATCCTGCCACGAGAAAGCATCCTTATGTAGCAGTTGCGTAAGTGGCCGAGCAATCTTCCCATAATCCCGTACAAAACGCCGGTAGTACCCAGTGAGGCCCAAGAACCCCCTCAGCGCCCGAATGGTCAGAGGCCGTGGCCAAGAAATCATACTCTCGATCTTCCGTGGGTCGGCTTTCACCCCATCCGCTGAAACCAGATGCCCCAAGTACTCCACCTCCTGTTGTCCAAAAGAACACTTGGACCTCTTAGCATAGAGCTTCTGTTGCCGAAGAGTAGAGAAGACCCGAGCCACATGACGTAAATGATCCTCCCAAGTAGCGCTGTAAATCAGAATGTCATCAAAGAAGATCAAGACGAAGTGTCGCAGGAATGGGCGAAAAATCTCGTTCATATTGGCCTAAAAGTAGACGGTCCCCCCGTCAATCCATTCGCCATCACTAAGAACTCATAGTGGCCGTCATGAGTCCTGAAAGCCGTCTTATGCACGCCCTCCTCCTTCATAAGAATCTGATAATAGCCGGATCGCAAATCCAGCTTCGTGAATCTAGTCGCCCCACTCAACTCATCCAACAACTCCTCAGTCACGGGAATCAGAAACTTGTCCTTCACGGTAACACTGTTTAAGGCATGGTAATCTACGCAGAAACGCCAAGATCCATCCTTTTTAACCAAGAATAATTGGTGCTGAGAAGGAACTGGTACTAGGCCGTATAATGCCGGCAACAAGCATTTCCTTCACACTACGCTCGATCTCTGCCTTCTTCATGTGGGGATACCTATAAGGACGAGTGTTGGGCGGCTTCGCCCCCGTCTGTAGCACAATCTGGTGATCACGGAACCGTGACAGTGGAAGCGTCCCCGGCTCCTGGAAAATGTCATCATACTCCTCCACTAATGCCCGCATCTGGTCTGGAACCTCCGTCGGTCTATCCTCGTCAGACCTCACCCCCAACAGGACCGTCATCAGACTATTGGACTCCTTAAGCTGCTGTAGGCTGCGAATGGAGATCTCTTTGACCGGAGAAGATCTGAGCCCCTTCAAACAGAACTGGCGCTCCCCTTGCGAGAACTCCATCGTCATCTGGTCCCAATCAAAAGTCACCCTCAACTGCTGCAGCCACTGCACTCCAAGCATCATATCTGAGCCTCGGATTGGTAAGAGATAGACATCCGTGCACCCCACATAACCCTGCATCTGAAGCTCCATCGCCTTCAACACTCCCTGACACTGTAGTTTGCTGCCGTCTACAACCATAACCTGGAACACCGCTCCTACGTCAATCACGTGCCCCACCTTTTGTGCCACATCTGGATGAATAAAATTATGAGTACTTCCACTGTCCACCAGAATGGTCACCCTCTCCTGCCGAATCCACCCCGCCAGCCGCATAGTAAGCGGAGGTGGATTGCACCCTTCCATGACATGTAGGGACACACCCAACTCCGTCAAGTCGAAGTCCCCTCCAGACTCCAAATCCTCCTCCGGAAACTCGTCCTCCTCAAGCTGCTCCTCCTGATGCAACATAAAGACCTGGACCTTCTGGCACTTGTGTCCTGGCGTAAATTTCTCGTCACAATTAAAGCAAAGGCCTTTCTCCTTCCGTGCTTGTAACTCGTTCCAAGACAACCGTGTCACCGTCGGTCGACCGGCCACTGGAGTCTCTCTCCTGGCCGCGGCCGGTGTAGTAGCATGCCTTGTCATACTGCGGGCTCGTTGCCTATTTAACTTTTCCTCTTGGATGCGCGCCAAGCTGATCACGTGGTTCAGACTACGGGGCATGTAGGCATGAACCTCATCGCGTAAGTGATCCTTTAGTCCTGATACAAAACAGCTGAGGAGTGTCTTTTCTTCCCACTGAACCATGTTGGCCAACTTCTCAAACTCCGTCCTGTACTCCATCACTGTACCCTTCTGCCGTAGCTTCTGTAAAAGCGCCTCAAAGTCTTCAAACTCCAAAGGCCCAAACCGAGCCGTGAAGCCTTCCACAAATTCCTCCCACGGAACATACTCCCGTCCCCGCAGGAACTACTGTGTCCACTGGAACGCGTCATCCTCCAGATGGAAGGACGCTAGCTGCACCCACTGAGCCTCTGGCACCTCCTGATAGCTGAAAAACAACTCAGCTTTTTGTACCCACTCCAAAGCATCGCCCCCACTGTACCGAGGGAAATTCATCCGAGTCAACTTGAGAGCCATGTACGGCCTTTGGCCGCGTTCCCCCGCCACTGGGGCCCCATGACGGAAAGGCCCCACTTCTCCCCACTGCACCCCTCTTCCAAATCCCGGTGGTTGCTCTCTTCCTGCCGGTGGGGGTAACAACCCATCCCGACCTTGCCTCCAAGGAGCGTGCTCGGTAAAAGTCCCAGCCCTTCCGTCAACACCAGTTGCGAAGCCGCCACCCCTTCCGGCCATTTCCAGGCCTGCCAGCACAAATCCGGCCCTCCCCGTGCTTGCCACGGGGGGTCCAGCCACTCCGAAGCCACCCCCAACCATGCCGAAGCCACCCGGCCCAAAACCGCCGCCCTGGTGGCTCGCCGGCCCCGGTCCAAGCCCCACAGGAGCCGCTGATGCCCAGCCGACCCCGCTGGAGCCGCCTGCGACGTTTCCCGCCGCTCCGTAGCCCGCTGGGACAAACCCGCCCCCCCGCGTGCTCGCCACCCCCGATCCAGCCCAGCCACCGCCAACAACCGCCGATCCGGGCCCCTGCGTGTGCGCTGAAGCCGGTCCCGACCATCCGACACCGCCCCAGGCCAATCCGGCCCCTCCGTGGTTCGCCGCACCAGATCCAGCCCTCGCCTGGCTCGCAGCAGAAGGTCCGAAGGCAGCCGCCCCCGATCCGGCGCTTCCCGCAACCGATCCACCAAATCCGGGCATTTCCGGCCTATTCCCTGTAGATCCGCCCGGTTCGTCCTCCGCCACCGCCTTGCCCTTCAAGTTTTGCGCTAATAGCGTCATGATATTGTTCAAGCGGTCGTCGATTCGCTCTTCCAACCTTTGAGTGGACGTTTTGACATTTTCTTCGATGACGGCTACCGAATCGGTAAGCCCCATCAAATTCTCCTCTAGGGTTTCCAAGCGGCCACTCTCCTCTTGCGAACGTGTAGTCACCATGATGGAGGAAGAAATCCTCTGATACCAAATGTTAAGCACTAACTAGGGAAGAAGAAGAACTAGAGGAAGAAGATAGATATTATGGTTGAAATGAGAGGGAAGGGAAATACCTTGGATAATACTTGCATGCCTCCAAAAGAGAGGGGTCCGGGTATATATAACCCGGGACCCAAGGCCGGCCAACCGAGGGGCCGGCCGGCCCCCATGGGGCTGAACCAAATGTGGTTCAGCCCCCTTGAGCCGAGGTTTTAAGAAGAGGGGGCTGGACCCATTGGTTCAGCCCCGTTGTTGCCTTGCACGCGCCGTTGCCGCCGCTTGTAATGTTGCCCAAATAGCCTAGCCTCGTCTGGAGGCGTAACAGCTACAGGTGCACAAAACCTACAACGCTAGGTGGTATTGTAAGGGTGACACACTAATCTGAATCTAAATGCAATGTAATCGTCGATAACTCGACAAATAAATTTGAGGAATGAGAATTCTAACTCTACACAAATATTTGAAATTGAAAACAGTTAATTAATTTTGGCAATTTTTAATGCCTTCTCCACTCAGAGGGCCAAAGCAAAGCGCGCGGCGAATGTCTCCTCCTACAAAGTATTAGCGTACTAAAGACAATTTCTACTAGCAAGAGTCGCATCAAAATATAGCAATTCACTAAATGGAAATGTCAATGCAAATAATCCAATACCACAATAACTCACAAAGTAGAGGGATGAAGCGAAACACTGTAGAATTTGGATCCAGAAGTGTAGGTCGGCGATCGTAAATGTAACCGGCGGCGAGACAACGATGACAGTGGCTGTCCTTGTCAGTAAATGATGAGATCGGTCAATAAAACGGTGGATCCGACCACGTATAAGTAGATCCGGGCCGGAGAAAGGTACACATCGGGCTGAAATTCTTAGATCTAGATTGATCCAAGAAATTAGGGCTAAAGGGGAGTGGATCCGTGGGAGGGAAGAAGCGGAGGGTCGACATTAACAGTGTCGGTGTGAACAGTGTCGGCATGAACATTAACCCGTGAACAGTGTTCGGGCTTCCTGGACAGCGGTAGGGGGTTGTGATTTTGGGGCCGTAGGGGCTGCGGATGAGGGTTTCAGTGGGGGAAGAAGAAGACTACAGATGGTTAGTACCTTGGTGGGGGGGGGGGGGAAGAAGAAGACTACAGATGGTTAGTACCTAGGGTTCTACGACTTCGGCCGGGAATGAAGTTCTCCAAATTCTGCAATGTTTGAATTCATCCCCTACAACACCTATTTATAAGAAGAGAACAAACTAGGGGTTCACCATCAACGACTATGATTGTCCGGTGGGGTCAGACACTAAATACATCAAATAAAAACAAAAAATATTGAAGTAATATATGAATTTGACTCGCAACGCAAATCCGGACGCATCCGCAGAGTCCGATCGTCGATCCGGGCATTCCATATATGGTAAGTCGTCAAATCAGTCATGAACGTGCCCAAAGCTCGTGCTCGTCTCTGCTCCACATCACAAAGTCTCACACAGTGTTCAGGATGTTTATCTCACACGCAATCAGTATTTTTACACTCCACCCAAAGAGTCTTCATATAAACAACCACTCTTTAGGGGGGTGTCCAAATATGCGTTGATTTGTATATGTGCTGAGAGGTTCCCCATAAGGATTTCTCGAAAATTAAATGCTAAGCGAATGAGTCCTTACATTGTACTGGAACAAATTGTTGGAACACCCTATTACTAATTTGGGTCAGGATCACTATGTCTCTAGGAACCCTTGCTTGACCTTCTGTATAGCTTAATAGGTCAATTTGAATTGAGTCTAAGAGTTAGAAGTCTAGGTTTGGAAGCTGCCCTGAAGACCAAGATTTTGTGTTTGGAGACTAAGTCATATCGTCGAGCTCAGCACGACGATTCGTCGAACTCCGGTCGACGATCGTCTAGCTCAACTTCGACAGATCGTCGAACTCCATTCGACGATCGCTGAGCTCAACTTCATAATATCGTCGAACTCCATTCGACGATCGGTGAGCTCAGATCAGTCTGCTGATCTCTGCAAGAAAAGAGTTAAGAGCATACATAGATGAAAAGATTACGCTGCAAGTACCCGGATATGACTTACAGGTGCCTGCTAATCACTGCAAAGAGAAGAGTGAGCATCAGATATATTATAATGAACTAAGCTGCAAGTACCTAGATGAGGCTTCCAAGTGTTAACTGTTGGCAAGGCAAGGTCAGTATCTGCTGATCTCTGCAAAATGAGAGTTAAAAGCAGATATAACATAATGCGCTAAGCTGCAAGTACCTGAGCGGAGCTTGCGAATGCTAACTGTTGATGAGATAAGGTGGATATGACCAAATAGCAGAGGAAATGCCTGACAAACTCTGCTGGTTGCGCTAGAGTGCTCTGAGTAAAGGTGCGAGTAGAATAAGATTTGATATTCATACGTAATTCTGTTGTTTGTCTGTGAAATATGGCACGGGGCCCCAGCCGGACCCACTGTTATATTCCATGGGACGAATGGAGGCTTTACAAAGTGGTATCAGAGCCAGGTTTGAGATTTTTGGGAGGTAGAACATAATTGAACTCAAGAATGTCCACTAGGAATGTAATACATGCACGTGATGAGCGTGAGCTTGTAGTCAATGTAAGTTTATCTTTATGGACGGGACATAACTGGTGCTTTTTACATTGATAAGTGACGAGAAGTGGTGCTGGGCAGTCTGAGCTCCAGCGGTCTGATGAGAGTGCGGCACCGGTTGAACGCCTACACCTCCCTCGGCGGAGACCATACGTGTGGTGACTGAGATGGTGCTTGCGGTGTTACAAGCACAGACTACTGGGAAGACAAGGCCTGCAGTGGTGCTAGTACGGTCTGGTGCAAGACAAGAGCGTGTTGAAGCTGTGGTGGATGAGCAAGCAGCGGACAAGCAATCGAAGCGTTTCATGGAGTTTCATCCACCTACATTTGGCGGGATGGGTTCCTCAACGTAGGCGGAAGATTGACATGCAAGAGTGAAGAGGATCTTGACAGCATTCTGGACTGTGGAGGCGCTGAATGTGACTTTAGCCACGTTTCTGTTGGAAGGCGATGCGAGGCTTTGGTGAGACGAGGTGGAATTGCACTTACTTGGTAGGTCGAGGATTGGAAGAGATATCGATGGAAGAATTCTCACGATTATTTCTGGCCAAGTATTTGCCAGTGTCGCAGCGTATTGCCATGAAAAATGAGTTTCAACGATTGCTGCAGGGCGAGAGTGATATTGATACTTACCTGCATAAGTTTACTCGACTGGGGCGCTATGCGGGGTCTACCTTCGCTGAGGAATCAGTAAAGATGAATCAATTTTATGAGGGACTGTGTGATGAGTTGAGGTTGGCACTCTCGAGTTCGGTGAACCAAGGCTTCCAAGCATTGGTAGATATAGCCCGTGCACTGGAGAAGGATTTGAGATGGGTGTATGATAAGAAGATTCTGGCGATCAAAAAGCCAGAATTCGACGTGCCACAATTGGAACAGTCAGAGTTTATGAGACGAGACAAGAAAAGTTTCACGCCTGCTGAACCAACTCCTTCGAATGTTTCTTCGGGGGCAACCTATGGGCAAGAACGTGCTGAGACACGCACATGTTTTACAAGCGGAACGCTGGGACATATAGCCCGTTATTGTTTGAGCAGCCCTCCAAGGAGTGAGAAAAGGACAGGTGCGTCTTATGAAGAAAAGGGTAAAGTAGTGGCTGAGTCATCTGCATCCCGGACACAACCGCGACTGCATAATCTTGAAGTGCAAAAGCCGCAAAGCTCAATCGGTGAAGTACAACCTCGAGTGTTTAGGTTGGAACTCCAAGAGGCGATCCAAATGACTTATGAAAGATGATACAGGTGAGCAAAAATAAGAATGAAAGAGTGAATTGTATGACTTTGGTGATGTAAATAGATGTTGTATATGATATTGTGCTCAATCGGTGAAGTATAGCCTCGAGTGTTTAGGTTGGAACTCCAAGAGGCGATCAAACGACTTAGGAAATATGATACGGGTGAGCAGAAGTAAGAATGAAAGAGTGAACTGTATGACTTTGGTGATGTAAATAGATGTTGTATATGATGTTGTATATATGGAATGAATAATGCGAGGTGATCGATCGATCTAGGTGTATGAGTTAGAACCCGCCAACCCATTAGTTAATCTCAAAACCCAGGTATTGAGATGAAGTGTGGCGGGATACTTGAACACAAAGGGGAGAAGACTGCAGGTGGTGTGGGATTAACCCCAACCACAAAACCGCGGGGATATTCCGCCACAAGGGGGCCCACCGGGGTCAATACCCGGACTGGGACGCGATGGGGAAGCCAAATACACGGTCCCACACACACGTGTCCTGCTGGCTAATATAATCTCAACACACCCCCGCAGCAGAACAACCTGCTCTGATACCAAGTTAGAACCCGCCAACCTATTAGTTCATCTCAAAACTCAGGTATTGAGATGAAGGGTGGCGGGGTACTTGAACCCAAAGGGGAGAAGACTGCAGGCGGTGTGGGATTAACCCCAATCACAGAACCGCGGGGATATTTCGCCACAAGGGGGACCCACTGTGGTCAACACCCAGACCTGGAACGCGATTGGGAAGCCAAATACACGGTCCCACACACACGTGTCATGCTGGCTAGTATAATCTCAACAGTATGTTACGTGATGTTTGGATATATGGATTTATGGGTGTACATATGATGGATGTACATATGATGGATGTATGTTTATCTGGGATACACGTGATGAGTATGGTGTGTATGCGCGTATGTATGACATGTTATTATTTGTTTTGTGCGATGTTGTGAGGCGAGACAAGCTGCGGCCTCTGAACTCAAACCTGGATCGTTTTGCTAAGGAATGGTGTGGTTATGTGGATAGTTATAGCTGAGCTAAATTTCGGGACGAAATTTTTTTGAAGGAGGGGAGGGTTGTAACACCCCCAAATCCCAATTTGGCTTCAGGTTTGGTGACATGGCCTGGGACACGGGCGTGTTCCAGAGCGTGTCGTGCTCGGGTTGAGTGACCTCTCGAGTGCTCGACGAAATATACTCGAGAAGTTCTCGAGAGGGAACACGGCCAGCGACACGGGCGTGTCAGAGGGCATGTCCTCCTCGGGGTCGTCGAACTCCACTTGACGAATACACGACGGGGCGTGTCTGCAGCCGTGTAAAGGCACATGGCTTGGGACACGGGCGTGTCCCATGTCGTGTCCCGCTCGGGTTAAGTTGATGCTGTGTTGTGTGAGGTACACGGCTTCTAGCCACGTGCGCGTCGGCCATGACACGGGCGTGTAGGATGTGACACGGGCGTGTCACACGGCCGTGTACTGTTTGGGTTTGAGTCGGTTGTGTGCCGCTTAAGGGACACGGCCTGTGACACGGCCATGTCACAGGGCGTGTCAGGAAGTGTTCAGCCTTTTTCTGGGCAAATCAAGGCCGTTCATATCCCTTATCCTGGATCCAAGGGTCCATGCCCTTCCCTGCTCATTAAAAGGCTGAGGATGGATGGATTCTTCTTCATTCATGCTTAGCCATTCTCTTTCTAAGGGCTAGAGAGAGAGGAGAGTATGGAGGAAGAAGGGAGGAGGAAGCCGGCTGCTGGAGGAGCTGCGAAGTGCGGAATCAAGATCCGAGTTCAGATTTGTGGAGAGCAAAGCCGTGGCAGTGATTTCCATCTGGCTAGTTCATGGCTCCAAAGCGATCGTCAAGGGTAATGATCTCCTTTTTGGACAATCGAAGTCCTTTCTTTATGCATAGTATGGAATCCTCCAGCAAGAGGTGAAAAGCGCAAGTGATTCTCTATTGAGTCTGCATCTAGAGCCGGAAGTGTGTAGTACGACATAGGCATGCTGTGTGAAGCCCATCTGAATGGTTAGTCTGGATTGGTGATTATTATGGGTAAACCGGAGAAGACTCCGTATATTGTATGGATATGTATGAATCGTGAGTGTAAGCTCTTTTGTATGGATGTTGATCAGGGATGCTTTGAGTAAGCTCCTTGTGGAATGAGCGCGGTGGGCGCTAATTGCTCTGGGAGAGCGGAAAGCTGCGGCTAATCAGGAGGGAAGGCCGACCCGCGTCTAGTGGTGCGCTATTGACGGTTTGAGCATTGGAAAGGCTGACCTGCCCCTGGTTGTTTTGATAGATCGATTGGTGGAAATGCCTGTGGGACACGAGATAGACCTGGCTTACTGCGCCACAAGGGTGGGTCGATCTGAATTAGGTTGGGAGGTCGATTGGTGGCAATGCTTGCGGGACGCGAGATAGACCCGACTTACTACACCACTAGGGTGGGTCGATCGACTGTGGGAATGCTCACGTTTGCTGTGAGGTTAGTACCTCTGAGTGGGATGGACGGAATGTCGCCAGCCTGTGGGATTGGTGGACTAGGACTGACCAACCAATAAGTTAAAAACCTCTGATCGGTGGTGGGCAACTGGTATATCGGGTACACCAATAAGGTGCCCTGAGTGCACGGAGCGTCTGGCGGAGACCGGCGTTTGTGATACTATTATGCCGGAGAGCACTTGTTTGTGATTGGTAGATATTATGTTTGGTAAAGCAAATAGGGAAGGAACCACTGCCCCGGGTAAGGGGTAGGGTCATTATAATTGGTTAGCTAATGCTGACCATTGCTTTGTTTGCCGCTCTTGTGCTGGATGTCTAAATGTAGTTGCTGCTAAGTTGAATTGAATTGAGTGGAATGAAGACTTGCTGCTTAAAGGCCCTTGAAGGACATGCGAAGAATGCTTGGATTTCATGTGTGGCTGGTCTGCGTGCCGATGTATGAAGTTGTATATTTGTAAAAGAGTAACTTGTAAGGCCTTAAGGCCATGAGCGTGTGTATTTGTATACATTCCTGGTTTATATATAAATGTGGAGTTTATATATTTAGTGGACATTCGTTCTGTTGAGTTCTTATAACTTAAAATAATGCGTGTTGGGTACATTGGAAAATGTGTACCAGATTTGAAGAAGTCTCACCCAACTCAATGATATACATCAATGTGTATTTGATGTGTTTTGAGTTTATATGTGCAGGTTAAGTAATTGCAGGAAATGCAGAAAAGTTTCTAAGTCCATGTGTCGACACCTAGAGGTGAAGTGTTGACACTTATGAAGGCTTGTGTCGACACCTAGAGAAGCTGTGTCGACACTTGGAGTAATTGTGTCAACACCAGGAAAGGCAGAGTCGACACCAGAAGAAAAGTATCGACACATACAGGCAGTGTCGACACACTGTGAAGAATTGTTAACATAATCTGTGTCAACACTTAGAGGCAGTGTCGAAACCCAGAGAAACTTTGTCGACATCAAATGTGTCGACACCAGGAGGATGTGTCGACACTCAGCAAAGCTTCAACAAAGTTAAAGTACTTGTGTCGACACAAAGGAGATGTGTCGACACTCAGCAAGTTTCAACACATGAAGACTTGTGTCGACATAAAGGAGATGTGTCGACACTCAGCAAGTTTCAACATATGAAAGCATGTGTCGACACAAAGGAGATGTGTCGACACTCAGCAAGTTTCAACACAAGGAGTTGTGTCGACACAAAGGAGATGCGTCGACACACAGCAGAATTCAGCTAAGTGTTAAAGAAGAAGTACTTGTGTCGACACACAGAATCAGTGTCGACACATTCTACAGAAGGCTTGTGTCAACACACAGAATCAGTGTCGACACATTCTGAAGAAGCAGTGTCGAGAAGCTGTTACAACAACACAAGGAGTTGTGTCGACACCATCAAGGATAGTGTCGACACTTAGTCTACTTGTGTCAACACTTAGTCTATTTATGTCGACACATAATGACTATCTGTCTCGACACTTTCAGACAGTGACAGTGATTTCAAGAAGTGACTGGATGACTTGACAGCTGCCATTTCAACCGGTCAACTGCAACTGTCAGAGCTGTTAGGAGATTGTTAGAAACCGGATCAGACGGTCACCATGGAGAAAGTTTATATAAAGGCTTTTTATTTCAACAGGGAGTGACTATTAATCAAGAGATTATTCATTGAAGATCAATAACAGATTGAAGATCTACATAGAGATCTAACAACACAAAAGAAGAAGACCTTCGACAGAAGATCTATGAAGTTGGAGAGAGAGAGCTCCTTCTAAGAAGAGCAGCTGCTGAACCAAGCTGCTAAGTAAGATTCAAATTGAGATTTGAATCTCAAGACAGAAGTTGATTGAAGATCATCTTCATAGGAGATTCAACCCTACTGAGTTCTAATTCAATAAGCTTTGAAGAAAGCTAAGGGAGGTTGATCTCTGCCATGTTCTTCCGAGAACTCATCAAGAAGCCAGTCAACTTATCTCTCTCTGTCAGGGTTGTGGTTAATTACTTTGTATTATCAAATTCCGGTAGGATCTTGTATAGATCTGAGTTGTAAGCCTAAATCTATAAAGGCTGAGGTAGGGCATTTGAGCCTGAGTGTAGGAGAATCAATTCTCTGAGTGTAGGCCTTGTTGAAGGCTGAGATAGGGCTGTTTAGCCTGAGTGTAGGTCTTGTTGAAGACTGAGTGGTAGGGCTTTGTGCCTGAGTTGTAGGAGTGGGGACACTCTTAGTTGAAGGAACCTGGTTTTTGGTTCTGAGCTGTAGGATCTGAGGATATGAGGAGTAGTGCAGAAGTTAGGCCGAATTTAGTACACTACTAGATAGGCGAAGGGGGAAAGTGGATGTACCCAGACCTTGGGGAACCACTATAAAAATTTGTGTACACTCTGTGTTTGTTTATTTCTGTGATTGCTGAGCTAGCTGTGCTGAATTGTTGTAGCAAATTGCAAATACAGGTTTAATAGTACAGTGTTTCTGCCTTAAATTTAAAAAGAAAAAGTACACCTATTCACCCCCCCTCTAGGTGGTTAGGCACTATTTCTTTCAAGTGGTATCAGAGCGAGGTTACTCAAAAAGGGACTTGACAGTCTGAGTAAGAACCTGTAGGCAGATTCAGAACAAACAAGAATCAAGAAAATGAGTTCTAGTGAGAATCACAAAGAGCTGGGGTCCATGAAATTGTCAATATGTAGAAAAGAGATATTTGGCATATGGAAAAAGAGGGTTAGACTCTTTATGGAAGCATCTGACCCAAGGATATATATTACAGTTAAAGAAGACCCATATGTGCCAATGAAGATATCCATTCTGGATGCAAATCAGAAAACTCCCAAGGACTTCTCTGAAATGACTAAAGATGAAATCATTCTGGCCACTATGGACAAGAGAGCCCAGAATATTATTGTTAGTGCCATTGATGACGCAACATTTCAGAACTTAATTCATTGTAAAACCTCTAAAGAAATGTGGGACACATTAATAGTTTATATAGAGGGATCAGAAGAAGTAAGACAAGATAGGAAGTCCTTGTTAAATCAGGAATATGAAAACTTCAGACAAGGAAAGTCTGATAGCATTACAGAATGTTACAAGAAGTTCTATATGATAGTCAATGAATTGATTTCTTATGGAAGAGAATTCAGCAACTATGAGTTGAATGACAAGTTCTTAAGATCCCTGACTAAGGACTGGGACACCAAGATTTGTGTCATTAGGGAAGTGGACAAACTAGCTGACATACCTCCTCCAACTTTGTTTGGAAAACTGTTATCTTATGAGATGCAGTTAATGTCTAGAAAGGAGGAAGAGAAGACTACTAGAGTGGAGCACAAGGAAAGATCTGTGGCCTTCAAGACTGAAGCCACTAGGAAGTATAGAAGCAAGTCTCCATCTCCACCTCAAATAGTTGCTGAGGCTGTGACAGATAATTCAGAAAGCAAGAATTTAGATAGCAGTGAAAGTGATGAATACTTTGCTGCTTTTACTAGGCATTTTCAAAAGTTTTTGAAGAAGAAGCAGTGGAGGTCTAAGCCTTTCACTTCTCAGCCAAAAGATGACTACTATCAGAAAATAAAGTCATCAAGGAATGACAGAAGCAGGTCCAAGCCAAGCAAAGCTACATCATCAAAGATTGTGTGCTATTACTGCAATAGACAGGGACATGTAGTGGCTGACTGTCCTGAAAAGAGGAAGGAGTCAGCTGACAAAAAGAAGACTCAGTTTAAGGGTAAAAAGGAAAAGTCCTTTGTTGCTAAGAAAGACAAGAGTCTGACTGATTTGTCATCTTCAAAAACAGAATCAGAAGCTGAAGCCTACATTGGATTATTTGCTGAAGAGGAAGAAGATGAGTTCATGCAGCTAATGAACTCAATTTATGAGCATGAGGACCATCAGTGCAAGGGACTGATGGCTTTATCTGAAGGAGACAAGATCCAGGATCAGCCTGAACTAAGTAAGGTACAAAGTTGTTCTTCTAGTTCAATTTATAGTTCTGAGTCAAAATCAGATACATCTGCATCAAGTGATGTGGGTGGGTCTGAATCTGAAGGAGATATTCATCAGTTAATTGATGAATATAGGGACTTGTTGCAGGCCTTGAAGAAAAGCAAAACCTTGGCCAAAACTCAGGCAAAGGAGATTGCTAGTCTTAAATTGGCTGTTGCTGATTCAGACAAGTTGTTAGATCAGAAACTGAATGAAATAGCCAGACTGAAGAACATTACTGTTATTCAGATGGGTACTATTACATTTAAGAATGATCAGATCAGAAATCTGGAGATTAGACTTCAGAAAGAGAGAGAGATAGTTGCAAGTTTTTCTAAACCTAAATCTGTTTTACCCTTGATAGATGAGTTTGTACCATAAAAGGGTAAGACTGGATTGGGGTTTAAAAAACCTGCAGGGACTGCTAGGTCCAAATCTAAGGGCAAAGCCCCAGCACAAAACATAAAGCCTGCTGTAGATACTTCAGCCAAGGTAGTACCTAAATAAATGTACAACAGGTTTGAGTGCTGGTGTTGTGGCAAGATAGGCCACTTTGCCTTAGATTGTTGGCACAATTCAAGTGTCAAGGAGAGTAGCAAACTGCCTGCTAGAAGAGCTACATGTAGTTTTGTTAAAAGTCAGACTAACCTGCACCAAGGACCCAAGAGTTATTTGGGTTCTAAGATTAAGTAATCTGTTTTGCAGGTGAGTCCAAGTGGTCATGCCCCTATATGGTACTTGGACAGTGGATGTTCCAGGCACATGACTGGAACTAGGGGGTTGCTGAAGGACTATACACCTATCAAGGATGGCCCTAAAGTTACCTTTGGTGGTTCAGGAAAAGGAATCATCAAAGGCTTTGGTAACATTTCTAGTAACCAAATTACAATTACTCAGGTGGCTTATGTAAAGGGTTTGAAACATAACCTCATTAGCATAAGTTAGCTGAGTGATTTAGGATATGACATCTCATTTGTCAAGAATGGTTGTCATATCAAAAGGTCAAGTGATCAAAAAATCATTCTGACAGGATATAGGAAGAGAAATGTCTATTATCTTGACTTTGTATGTGAGAACAATGTTTCTCCTATCTGTCTTGTAGCTGATGAGAAAGTCTCACATTGTGTTAAATGGCACAAGAGGCTGGCTCATCTTAACTATAAGACAATTGACCAACTCTTTAGCAAAGAGTTAGTGAGGAATGATCCTCAAGTTAAGTGTATAAAGGATGAGATATGCTCAGCTTGTCAAAAAGGCAAGCAGACCAAATCCACCTTTCATAGCCTTGAGAACAAGGATTCTTTGAGGTGTCTATACCTCTTGCATATGGATCTTTTTGGTCATATGCCAGTTCACAGCCTAGGTAGGAAGGTCTACACATTTGTGGTTGTAGATGACTATTCAAGATATTCCTGGGTGTTCTTCCTAAGACAAAAATCTGAAACCCCAAGTATCTTATATAGTTTTGTTAAACAAATTCAGAATGAATTGGACAGTATAGTGGTCAAAATCAGAAGTGACCATGGTACTGAATTTCAGTCTGAAAGTATGACAAAACTATGTGAAGAGTTTGAGATTTTTCAGGAATTTTCCTCACCAAGAACACCTCAGCAAAATGGTATTGCTGAAAGGAAGAATAAAACATTGATAGAGGCTGGTAGAACCCTATTGAGTGACACTTCTCTCCCAGAATATTTCTGGGTTGATGTAGTAAACACTGCATGTCATGTAATCAATAGGGCTACTATCACCAAAAGCGACAAGAAGACCCCCTATGAGATTGTGAAGGGCAGAAAACCAAATTTATCCTATTTCAGGATCTTTGGTTGCGAGTGTTATATACTTAACAATGGAAAGTCTTATCTAACCATGTTTGCTGCCAAATCCCAAGAGGGGATCTTTGTTGGGTACAACAATAATAGTAAGGCTTATAGGGTCTACAACTTGATTACTCAAGTTGTAGAAGAGTCTGTACATGTAGTTTTTGATGAAGCAAGACTCATTAAATGTGAATTGCCAAGTAGTATTTGCAGCTCTACAAGTGTAACTGAGAGGATGGAAAAGCTTACCATAATAGAAGGTTCTTCTGCAAGTCAGTAAGTGGAAGATGGTGGCTGCTTTCCAGGGGTAGTACAAGATACTCCTGATGCTGAAGAAGACCAAGAGGTGTAGCTAAATGAAGAGGCTGAAGGTGTACAACCTGAAGACAGGCTGCCTCCAGCAAATAGACACTTAAAGGATCATCCAGCCAATCAAATAATTGGAGATCCTAGACAAGGAGTGCAAATAAGGAGCAGGAATATAAGTACAGTTCTTTACTCCAGCTTCCTATCCCAAGTGGAACCAAAGAAGTTTGAAGAAGCAATTCTAGACCCTCATTGGATTGAGGCCATGCAAGAGGAGCTGAACCAGTTCAGAATATGCAAGGTCTGGGAGCTAGTTCCTAAACCCAAGGACCACAACATCATTGGAACTAAGTGGATCTTTAGGAACAAATTGGATGAGAATGGAATCATTATAAAGAATAAAGCTAGGTTGGTTGCAAAAGTATATACGCAGGAAGAAGGTATTGATTTTGATCAAACCTTTGCTCCAGTAGCAAGACTGGAAGCAATAAGAATGTTCCTTGCCTATGCAACATATCAAGGGTTCAAGGTATATCAAATGGATGTAAAGTCAGCTTTTCTGAATGGAAATCTGAAGGAAGAAGTCTATGTAGAGCAGCCATCAGGTTTTGTTGATTCTTTTAAACCTGATTATGTATATAGACTTAGGAAGGCTTTGTATGAGTTAAAACAAGCCCCAAGGGCTTGGTATAAAACCCTGTCTAGTTTCCTCATTGAGAACAAACTCTCAAGGGGGAAAATAGACAAGACTCTATTCCTTAGGGAATCTAAAGGCAAGATTATCTTAGTCCAAATATATGTAGATGACATAATATTTGGGTCTACAAAAAGTAGTCTTTGCAGAAAGTTTGCAAAACCTATGTAAGGAAAATTTGAAATGAGCAGTATGGGGGAACTTAAATTCTTCTTGGGTCTCCAAGTTAGACAGACTGAAGATGGCTTGTCCATATGCCAGTCTAAGTTCACCCTAGAGTTAATAAATAAGTATGGTAGGGAATCATCCACTACCATGAAAACTCCTAAGGAGTCAAGCATGTCTCTAAGCAAAGATGATGCAGGGAAACCTGTAGATGAAACTTTGTATAGAGGGATAGTTGGCTCCCTACTGTATTTGACTGCTAGTAGACCAGATATCATGTATGCTACATGTGTCTGTGCTAGGTACCAAGCATGCCCTAAAGAATCTCATCTGACAGCAGTCAAAAGGATTTTGAGATATCTTAAGGGCACATCTTATCTAGGCCTTTGGTACCCTAGGAATGGAGATTTTGTACTGACAGGTTATTCAGATGCAGATTTTGCAGGCTGCAAGGAAGATAGGAAGAGTACTACAGGAACCTGTCAATTTCTAGGTGGAAGGCTGGTGTCATGGAGCAGTAAGAAGCAGACCAGTGTGGCTATCTCCACAGCTGAGTCAGAATATGTTACTGCAGGAAGCTGCTGTGCACAACTTTTATGGATTCAACAGCAGCTAGAAGACTATGGTATTCAAGTAAGTAGAACACCTTTATTTTGTGATTCTACAAGTGTCATTTCTATCGCAAATAATCATGTCTCACATAGTAGGACTAAGCACATAGAAATTAAATACAATTTTTTTTAGAGAACATGTAGAAAAAGAGGATATTTCCCTAGAATATGTTAACACAGATAATCAGGTTGCTGATATGTTTACTAAGCCCCTAGATGAAACCAAATTCAATAATTTTAAAATTGAATTAGGAATGTTAAACTTAGAATAGTTTAAAAAATTGGCTAAGTAAAATTGTGTCGACACACAGAGATGTATGTGTCGACACATAGAAGTGGTGTCAACATTTCAGAGAAATGGTGTCGACACATCTAGACAGTCAGTGTCGACACTTCAGAGAATTAGTGTCGACACATGCAGAGTAGGTGTCGACACATCCAGGGTGTTGTCGACACTTAGGATTTACACAGAATTCGTCGAGTAGAGTTTCGACTAATCGTCAAGCTGAGATGTATAAGTGTCGACACATATATTCTGTCGACTATATTTGTGTCGACACATAGTTGTCGAGACATTAGAAGTAAGTGTCGACACTTTTCAACAGTGTCGACACATTTCAAGTAATTTGACGCGCCTTTTCACCTTCGATTTTAGAAAGGTATAAATAGGTCTTCACCATTGTTTGTCGACACGCTCACCATAGTTTCGAGACCAAACTTGTGTGTCGACATCTCTCTTCTCTAAATTCAAAATTTCTCTAAACCCTAATGGCGCCCAAGCTAGAAGAGAACATCAATGAAGGTTATGAGCTTGTGCGACACGCCTTTGACGACGCAGAACCAGAAATCCAAGGTGTGGTAACCCTAGTTGCAGAGACTGGGTTAGAGTATCTTGTTTCAGAACCAATCAAGATTTGGAAGAAGGAGGTTCTTGAATTCTTTAGTGCAGCTACAGTTGATGAAACTGGACTCAAGATTAAGTCCACAGTCCATGGGGAAAAAGTAAAAATCACCCAGAAAAGTCTAAGAAAGATTCTTCATCTACCTAGAACTAAAGAAGAGGAAGATGTACATGCATCAAAGACAAGGGAGGCACTGCAATGGTGTGGACTTGATTCAAGCATGAAGATTGGATCAGTCTTTAATAGGAAAGGCATGAACATGCATGACAAGTTCTTGTCTGAAATAGTAGGCAAAGTAATTTTGAGCAAGCCAGGTGGGCATGATAGAATATCAGCTCACATGTTCAGTTTAATGACAAGGATAATTATCCAGCTTAAAACTGATTGGTCAGCAGTAATGTTTGATAAGATAAAGGAAAGTCTGAAGAAGCCCAATCTGGGTAGGATTATGAGTTTATACTAAGGTGGAAGTATTCCTGAAGTCATGAACCAAGCTGCTGGTTTTAAGATAAATCATAAGAGGAGAATGGATGTTAGGATTATCTCAAGGTGGGATAGGGTGTTGACAAAAGAAATGCCTACACCAGAAAAGGAAACACCTCAGAAGAAGAAAGCCATTATGGCTCCTAAATCCTCAAGTAGCTCAGAAGAGCAGGTAGTTTTTAGTTCTGATGATGGAGAGGCTGGAAATGCTGGACAGTCACCAGTAAGACCTTAAGATGCACAGAGGCAGGGGGAGCTACCATCTGCTAGCCCCATTCACCTGGATCCACTCTAGGGGGAGCCTCAACATGTGGATGAGCCAACCCACTTAGATAGTGAAAGGGAAACCCAAACAATTTTTGAGGTAATCAATGAAGTTAATCAATCTATTTTCAATATTGAGGATGAAGTATTGACTGAATCATTACTTGATGTTGATCAGCAAACTCAATTACATAGTCAACCACAAGATGTTGTCATGTAGGATACATCAGTTGCTGATAATGCTCCTGAGATCAGAGATTCTCCAGTCCCTACTCAACAGGAGTTTACTCTAGAAGAGATGTTCCCTGATTTACTACAGACTGATTTTGAGGGAGAGAGAGCAGCTGTTGAGGGGGAGTCAGCTAACCTTGAGGGGGAGCATATAAGATCATAGGAGGAGACTGCCAGAAAAGAGACTGAGGAGCAAAGGAGTGCTGAGGAGCTACCAAGAGCAGAAATGGAATTGCCACCTACTCCACAGGATAGAGTAGACATTGCTAGTACTTCTGACTCTGAAGATGAAGAGGCTGCTAGAGCCAAGAAAAGAAAGCTACAGGTTTTCAAAAGGAGAAGTCAGACCTACAATAAAGCACTGCACACCATTGTTCCACAGCCTGCCCCAACTGCTGATTATAGTTCATTATTGGTGGCTTTGCAGATCAAGATGGATGAGCAAAGGAAGGCTCTCCAAACTTATATGGATGAAGGACATAAATCCCTTCAATTTGATCTAGCTCAAGACATCAAATCTATAAGATTTGAAGTTAATCAAACTAAGAAAGAAATGACTGATTGTTTCCACAAAGGAGGCAATGCAGTGGTATATCTGGCTACACATCAGGAGTAGATAAAGAAGCAGGTTGATGACATGGCAGTGAAACAAGGATATGTCCGGGAAAACCAGATTAGAATGAATGACAATTTAACTGAATCACATAATGTGATAGTAACTGAAATGCAGAATATTGCAGTTGCTCAGACAGCAGCAAGGACTACTGCCAAGGCTGAGTTTGACAAGCACGTACCAAAAAGCCTAACTGCTGTTAAAACTGTCATTGAATATTCTCAAAAGGCTATTACTGACAAGCTTGAAAGGTTAAAACCTTTTTATAAAGATAGAGTTAACTATCTGAATGCTCAGATCAGGTTTCAGAAGGATGATCTTAGGGATCATATAGAAAGATAAGTCATAAAGGGGGAGAGGGTATTAGTCAAAGCAGGCTCTGACCATGCTAAATGGATTTCAAACAGCATCAGAGCTACCCTTGGATATCCACCCTTGTGTGATGATGATAATGTAGCAGAATCTGGGATAAATCCTGCATATTTTGGAGGAGAACAAGCTGAAGTAGCTCAGGTGATCTACCCTCCTACAGATTTTGAGATGATACATCAGGAGGTACAATCTATGTATAACCCTCTTGAGGGTAATCAGAATATTATTTGTGAGAAAGTAGTACAGCCTGTGCCAGAGGCAGTATTAAAGGAGCAAGAAGCTCAATTATCTAAGAAGAGGTTCAGAGAACAGGCAGAGTTAAGGCCTGATTTTGAACAGTGGAGCCCAACTTCTAGGAATATCATATTGACTGCTTGGAAGGCTGCAAAGGATAATTTCCTAGAGAGGGGCAAATGGTACTCTGACCAGGAATGGAGAAAACATTAAGTTAGGCAAGAAGCCATAGTACAATACAGAAGGAAGACTAAATTAGGGAAGCTACCTTCTAATGCATAGGAGCCTAGCAAGTATTTCCCTAAGCCTTATCATTATTTTGAGAGACAGAAGATAAGGGTTGAAGAACAGAAGAAGAAAGATCTTAAGGGAAAGAAGCCTGCTGATGACAATGATGCTCTAGTTCAAGCCAAGATTCAATCTCGAAAGGGCATTGTTATCAAGGAGCCAAAGCAGCCATACGATAAAATTTTCTTAAGTTTACTACTCTGTAATCTTTTGCATTAAAATCCATGTAAACTTTTGATTAATGAAACTATTGGAAGTTATAACGAAACAATGTTTGATGTTCAATCTATTACATTATTATTCTGAGATAATTGTTTATACATATTTTGTTTATACATGTGTAGTACAGTGTTTCTACCTTAAATAAGGGGAGATTGTTGGGTACATTGGAAAATGTGTACCATATTTGAAGAAGCCTCACCCTACTCAATGATATACATCAAGGTGTATTTGATGTGCTTTGAGTTTATATGTGCAGGTTAAGTAATTGCAGGAAATGCAAAAAAGTTTCTAAGTCCATGTGTCGACACCTAGAGGTGAAGTGTCGAAACTTATGAAGGCTTGTGTCGACACCTACAGAAGCTGTGTCGACACTTGGAGTAATTGTGTCGACACCAGGAAAGGCAGAGTCGACACCAGAAGAAAAGTGTCGACACATACAAGCAGTGTCGACACACTGTGAAGAATTGTCAACATAATCTGTGTCGACACTTAGAGGCAGTGTCGACACCCAGAGAAACTTTGTCGACATCAAATGTGTCGACACCAGGAGGCTGTATCGACACTCAGCAAAGCTTCAACAAAGTTAAAGTACTTGTGTCGACACAAAGGAGATGTGTCGACACTCAGCAAGTTTCAACACATGAAGACTTGTGTCGACACAAAGGAGATGTGTCGACACTCAGTAAGTTTCAACACATGAAGGCATGTGTCGACACAAAGGAGATGTGTCGACACTCAGCAAGTTTCAACACAAGGAGTTGTGTCGACACAAAGGAGATGTGTCGACACACAGCAGAATTCAGCTAAGTGTTAAAGAAGAAGTACTTGTGTCGACACACAGAATCAGTGTCGACACATTCTACAGAAGGCTTGTGTCGACACACAGAATCAGTGTCGACACATTCTGAAGAAGCAGTGTCGAGAAGCTGTTACAACAACACAAGGAGTTGTGTCGACACCATCAAGGCTAGTGTCGACACTTAGTCTACTTGTGTTGACACTTAGTCTATTTGTGTCGACACATAATGACTATCTGTCTCGACACTTTCAGACAGTGACAGTGATTTCAAGAAGTGACTGGATGACTTGACAGCTGTCATTTCAACCGGTCAACTGCAACTGTCAGAGCTGTCAGGAGGTTGTTAGAAGCCGGATCAGCCGGTCACCATGGAGAAAGTTTATATAAAGGCTTTTTCTTTCAACAGGGAGTGACTATTAATCAACAGATTATTCATTAAAGATCAATAATAGATTGAAGATCTACACAAAGATCTAACAACACAAAAGAAGAAGACCTTCGACAGAAGATCTAAGAAGTTGGAGAGAGAGAGCTCCTTCTAAGAAGAGCGGCTGCTGAACCAGGCTGCCAAGTAAGATTCAGATTGAGATCTGAATCTCAAGACAGAAGTTGATTGAAGATCATCTTCACAGGAGATTCAACCCTACTGAGTTCTAATTCAAGAAGCTTTGAAGAAAGCTAAGGGAGGTTTATCTCTGCCAAGTTCTTCCAAGAACTCATCAAGAAGCCAGTCAACTCATCTCTCTCTGTCATGGTTGTGGTTAATTACTTTGTATTATCAAATTCCTGTAGGATCTTGTATAGATCTGAGTTGTAAGCCTAAATCTATAAAGGCTGAGGTAGGACATTTGAGCCTGAGTGTAGGAGAATCAATTCTCTTAGTATAGGCCTTGTTGAAGGCTGAGGTAGGGCCGTTTAGCCTGAGTGTAGGTCTTGTTGAAGACTGAGTGGTAGGGCTTTGTGCCTGAGTTGTAGGAGTGGGCACACTCTGAGTTGTAGGAACCTGGTTTTGGGTTCTGAGCTGTAGGATCTAAGGATCTGAGGATTAGTGCAGAAGTTAGGCCGAATCTAATACACTACTAGATAGGCTAAGGGGGAAAGTGGATGTACCCAGACCTTGGGGAACCACTATAAAAATCTGTGTGCACTCTATGTTTGTTTATTTCTGTGATTGCTGAGCTAGCTGTGCTGAATTGTTGTAGCAAATTGCAAATACAGGTTTAATAGTGCATTGTTTCTACCTTAAATTTAAAAAGAAAAAGTACACATATTCACCCCCCCTCTAGGTGGTTAGGGACTATTTCTTTCACTGCGCTAGAATGCTGTGAGTTAGGGTGCGAGTAGAACAAGATTTGATATTCACACATAATTCCTCCATTTATCTGTGAAATATGGCTTAGGGCCCCGGCCGGACCCACCGTTATATTCCATGGGACGAATGGGGGCATTACATGAGTTGGTGACTATATTGGGAAGACAAACCCTGATTGATGTCTAGTAGGTCACTTTATAATATCGAGCGATAGAGTGCAAGACCTCAAGGACAGTAGTTAGAACGGAGACCGGCGGAAGATCGTTGATTCCCCAATAATAACTAAATTCATTAGGTTCATTCCAAAGTAATAATGAGAGATGGGAATGGATCATGGGTAGACATTACCAAGGAGGCTCCCGGTCTTATGCCCAAAACCGTCGTCTTACAGTGGCACTAACTCACGGGTTAGTCGACACTGCAACACGCCGATCCTGCAGGCTAGTACTATCATATAACCTGTTCGGCCAAAAGAGAGAAAGAAGCAAAAGCATTATAAAGAAACAACTAGTCCAAAAGTCACAACACTAGCACATAATAATGAAAGTACACAAGTCCAGAATGAGTACATCAAAATAGAGAAAAAGGGCTTATGCCCTGTACATAAAGACAAATCACTCTCTCACAAATGTCAACAAGCGGAAGCTATGCTATCACCAAAAGTCTCGTCCCACCTAACGGGGAGCTGCAGTAGTAGTAGTAGGTAGTGGTGGTATCAGCTCCTCATGTCCTGCCACCTCGTCCTGCTGGTACTCCCTCTCCTCGAGATCCTAAAATGATTGGTCACACCGACCGTTAGTCAAAAATTCTAAGTCGTTTCCTCCACACCTCGCCCCCGCAACTCCTAGGAACCGGGCGGGTGGACGAAGCGGAGGACAACAAGGGGTATACTAAAGGAAACAGGTGACAGTGGAACTATACTAACAAGTACATATATGTCAGTTATTTCTACTCTAGTAGTTCTATATATATGGTATATGAAAGGTAAGAAGAACTGAACAGAAATAAGTAAAGTGCTGTAAGTAAACAAGTACTGAAAGTAAGTAGAGTAAAGCAAGTAAAATAAGCTACTATTACTGATGGTGAGGATGCCCCTCCATTTGCTCGTGCCGACATGGATAAAAGCAATATAATTTCAAATTTTTTGAGTGCAACATAGAATCAAGATTTAGGATAAAATATGATACTAGAATTCCACCAAACTCACAACCCAAGACAAATCACTACACAAGTTTTAGGGAGGGGAAATCGTTACCCAAATCTGAATTTAAAGAGGAGGTGAAAGATAACTATGGAAGAGTCACACTTCCACGGGTCCACCGGAGTCGCACCGGATGGGGAGAACCGAGCCGCCTTCTTCGAAGTCACACCGGAGGAGGTAGGCGATCGCCGGAGCAGCAGGAATCGCCACAAGAGGGGCGGCGGCAGCAGTTTTTGTTTTTGCGAAATCCTGTAGGCCGGGTGCGGGATTCGGCTTGGCCGAAGGGGGCTGCTTCACGCAAACTCCAATAGGGTTTTTCCTTTTTCTTTTCAACATAACCCTCTCCAACACCTCATACATATATATATATATATATATATATATATATATATATATATATATATATATATATATATATAATATCACACCCCTCTCCATCCACCCTTCATCAAAATTCAAACCAATCCTAACCACTAATGTTTAATATGAAATAAAACACACACTTATAAAATAACATAATTATAAATTCCCTAACTTATAAATTTATAAATCTTAGGACTTATAAATTCATAAAAGTATTAGGAATATAATATTATTCCAAAATTGAAATAACATTATATTCATAATGACGGCGTCGGCGGCGATGACGACATCGGCGGCGGCGGCGACGACAGTTGCAAAAACGGCCATCAATGTCCATGAACATGTAGCGGCGGCGATCAATGAGATCCATGTCGGCATGAGCAAATGGTGGGGCATCCTCGCCATCAACTACCATCACAGAAGTACCTTAACTTATATGAATGCCCATACAAACTTATAAGTTAAGGTTTCCAGAAATATAACTTATCATATAAAAGAGCCCATACTAATTTATATGATAAGGATCTATGGTGCGTATGACCTAGTTATGAATGTATGATATGCATGCATTTTATGGCTCATGCAAGTGCAACTCACACACACGACTCTGTGATCATAGACATTTAGTTTCCACTTTTTGGAGCTAGCATCACTCTCTGGTACCACCGTTGTGGCTACGACAACAGTGGAGCGGGCGTCTCCACTCCTAGGGGGTATATACACTACCGGGCATTGACCTCCCATACGCCTCTGTACACATCCTAGGTGCACTCTAGAGTCTTTGCGTACTATTTGCTAGCTACCCACCAGTCTTTTTGGTCGAGTGTGCGTTCTTGGGGATCGTCCTCCAGACCGCAGTGTAAAACAACTCACTGGCCCCTCAAAACCTCACACCTCTCTAGAGTCACCGTACTGCCATCGGTGTGATGATTGGGCCAGTACCGTATGACCCGCCACAAGTTTATGCACATGCAAGATATTCCAACCCGAGCCTCCAGCTCGCAGGACCAACCCGTCCTGAATCCCTCCAACCCATCACGGGTGAGATTACACATTAGTGCCTTTATTCTAAATTCCTCCAACCCATCACGAGTGAGATTACACATTAGTGCGTTTATTGTGAATCCCTCCAACCCATCACGGGTGAGAATGAACATCAATGACTTCGCCTATTAGACTACTCTTGTCTAGTGTTTGTTATACCTAACAGTTTAGGGTTAATCCCAGGACTGCCGAGGGCATACCCGGTGAAGGGCTCTCGAGGGCACCAGGAGCTATGATGGGTTGAAATCCCAAGGCTCACTTTCGCAAGGATATTTATTTTTATTAATGTCTACCCATGATCCATTTCTAGCTCTCGTTATTACTTTGGAACGAACCTAATGAATTTAGTTATTATTGGGAAATCGGCGGTCTTCCGTCGATCTCTGTTCTAACTACTGTCCTTGAGGTCTTGCACTCTATCGCTCGATATTATAAAGTGACCTACTAGACACCAATCAGGGTTTGTCTTCCCAATATAGTCACCAACTCAACCCTTTATCGTATCCCATGTGGGTCCCAGTGACATGAGCTATATTTTTGCTAAGCGCACCCATGACCTAATGTTGACCCATATGACGTGTCATCCAAACTCTTGGTTCAAATGTTCCTAATTACATATCATGGTTATTATGATGCATGATAATGATTGAACTAAGTTTCATTATTTTTCCAAGGGGTTAAGGGACCTAAATTAATTCTTTTAATTGTGCGACCGGTTCACCTTGAACCTGAAGTACTACATATAATGGTTCAACCTGCCTGAGGTTTTCACTAGGAGTTCCATAAGGTTAATTAATATTGCCTACCAAGTTTCATGATATTTCCATGCAAATTTCAATTTATTTCACATTTAACAATAAAATTCCAATTCAACCACATTACAAATAAAGTATCTCAACTACTCAGCCAAAAATTCTGAGAAAATTAGAGGGTGTTCATGTTGATATAATAAGGCTAATTACAGAATTTCGAAATCTTAAACAATGATCTAGCCTATCTTATACTCATTTGAGCAATATTACTAAAATGTCATTATTAGGGTTTTTAACATATAGGGATATCCAAAAGTTCTCAAATAATTTATCAGAAACCAAAACACAATTATAAATCGCTATAAAAGTTTTCATAATTTTAATACACAAATTTTCCATATTATTAATTAATTTCCAAAAGGGGCAAAATGGTAAATTCTACATAAAATCCAAGGGAACATTATTAAATAGTGCCATAAATTTTTCAGGGGTGAACCTCGCCCTACCAGTGCTTGTGTCAAAAATGCATAATTTAATGAATTTATTTGCCCTATTTTCCAAATTTATTTCCTAACTAGACACATTTTCCAATAAATTCAAATAATGGGATTTTTGATCCCAAAAATCTCAAATATTCCATGGAAGGTGTATAACATTCTTATGAGTCTCTGTCCAGAGTTTTATGGACTTTCAATGACCCAATTGGGCTAAATTCACATTTTTCACATTTTTTCTATTGGCACCCCAAATTCGAATATGTCTACCTTATGCATGTGGGAATTCCCCAACATGCAGAGGTCAAAATGACCTGAAATATTTACCATGGATTTGTCTTGACCTAAAGAACCTCCCACCCAAATTTGGGGGCATTTGGAGTCATATGTCTCCAAAAGTACACTTAATTTAATTTTTAGTATTTCATCAAATACTATAGGAAAATTCTGACCAAAAATTCTCATTTTTGGTCAGACACTAGTTTCACACAAAACACAAGCTTGGCAAAAATTTGAAGTCATGGTGACTTATGGTTTGGCTTGGACATTTATTTTCAAATTTGCCCTAGCCAAGGACCACTCTTGGTAGATTGGACGTACAGGGAGCCCTACTGCTACAAACTTCAAGTTTAGGGTGTCAAATCAAAGCTAAGACCTAGATCTACAAATTTTATGTTGGTGTTTAGTTTTGAAGTTGCATCTAGGGGATGTAGATTTAACCTGCAAGTCACTGTAAATGTGTGATCGAAATAATATTGTTCATATTAATCCATATAATTAATCATCCTGGAATTAAATGGACGGCATCCGTTTATCGTCCCAAACAGCCAACAGTTGAGATTGAACCGTCCTGGGCAGATTTTCTGGCCAATTTTTGGCCACCTAGGCCGGCGCCACCGCCGATGATTATTTCCACCACCTCCGTTGAGGTGGTGGCTAGAGTTTCCCGGCGGTGAGGATGCCAGAGGCGGCTCCTCCGGTTATCCCGAGCAAGAAGAAAACTTGAGAAAATTCACACATTATCTCATGGTATAGGGCTCTATTGAGCCCGATGTCTCACCTAATTGAGCTAGAAAGCTAGCACTGAGTGAGGTGAGGTGAAACGGACCTGCAACCGGGCTTGGCGGCGTGTGCGGTGTTGGTGCTCCATGGTCGAAGCTTGCTTCGGCGAACTAGCCCGATTCTTTGTTTCTCCAGCAAAAGCCTTGCTCCAGCAATCGAATTCCACTCGTTTCCTCCTCCTGAAGCTGATTGTGGGCTCAGATTTGGCTGGGAGTGGCTGTGGGAGAAGTTCGAGTTAAGGGGGTGGTCGGCCATGGCTTTGGAATTTCCTCCTGGCCACCAGGTGTCCCCAAACCCCTCCACCTTGCTAGAATAAACCTTGGAAGCTCAGCCAACAGCTTGGGCAGAGGGAAGGAGGGCCACATGGCCTCCATCTCCTCTCTTCCTCTCTTCTCTCTCCTCTTTTCTCCAAAATGTCTAAATTGCCCCCATGCATGCATTCTCTCTCCAATTTTAGGAGGGTAGGGGCTGTCATTAACCCTTTAGGCTGGTCATGGGGCTTGGCTCATGGGTTTAGCCAAAGAGGGGTGGGCTTGGTTCCTTCTTTTCTCTTTTAGGCCACTTTGTTTACTTCTTGACTTTTAGGTTGACTTGGTCAACATGGTGAGTGGACTGACCTCACTTGGAGGGTCATAGACCCTATGGTACCTCCCAACTTGGGTTGGGCCATGGTGGTGCCCTACTTGGGCTAATTGGGCCTTTAGGTGTGGGTTTGACCAAATTATGTTTTAGAGTTGACTTGGGTCAACTTGGGTCAATTGGTGACCCAATGATGTGTCTTATGGTTCACTTAGGTTGTTCTTAGGGTTAGGGGTACAGTGGTGGGACCAATGTGTGGCTAAGACCCCAATTTGGGCTAGTTTGACTTGTGTTAACTTGAGCCCTATAGTGGGTCCCATGTGACTACACCCTAACTCCATGGTTCAAACATAGCCTAAACTCATGCCCCCGCCACATGTCCTAACCCAATTTAAGTAGAGGGGTCTAATAGGAAATGGGATGTTAAGAGAAGAAGTCCATAACACTGGGCCACCCCGCTCGAGCATTAGTTTGCGGACAAACTATGCAGCAGAAGCATTGGTGCGCCCATGTGTATAAGTCACATAAAACAGTCCACCTAAGTAATGAGTCGGGCCAATTCTAATATAAACCTTACCTTTATGCAACCTCCACAGGTCGTCGTACTGCAGAATGTGGTCCCTCCCCCTCCGGATGCCACTCCTTTTCTACAGACAGAGATGGGCCTGACCCTGACGGCCATTCTTGAGGCCTTCAGAGCCCAGCAGGTTCCGGCACAGCTGCCAAACCCGGGATCAAATTGGCTGAGTGCATTCAAGAGTTTGTCCCTGCCTATGTACCACGGGACGGAGAATGCGGTAAAGACGGAGGAATGACTCGTGGCTATACAGGAGATGCTGGCAGGCATCAGCTGCCCTGTCAGCCAGGTAGTTCATTTGGCAACTTCTGCACTGGATGCCCATGCAAAGAGGTGGTGGAAGTCTATGCTGGACTCCACCTATGCAGATAGGGCTCTATCAGATATTTCTTGGGAGGAGTTCTGTGAGGCATTCTTGGAGCATTTTGTGCCCACCACGGACTAGGATGAGCTAGAGGAGAGGTTTTTGAATCTCAAGCAGGGGACCAAGTCAGTGATCGAGTACCAGAGGGAGTTCTCCCATCTGGCCAAGTTTGCGGGAATACACGATTCAGATGACAGGAGGTACGCAAAGATATTCTACCGAGGCCATAGAGATGATTTGAGGCAGGCCCTACTGTTTATCTCTCATGGAACTTCAGCTCAGATCATAGAGATGGCCAAGAAGCTGGAGGCAGACCAGCTGATGGTGCAGAGTAGGGGAAATAGGCCGCTTGATGGGTCATTCTTCAGGGAGAATAGCCAGGGCTCACAGAGAGGCAGAGTTATGAGGCACAAGAGAGGTGGGGGATGTTATCGTCCCAACTACAGGCAGGAGCAGAGACCCCCTGCAGCACCAGCTCCTCCACCACTACAAACACATGGCCAGAAGAGGCAGGATGATCGTGGCCAGCGAGAGGTAGTTTGTTTTGGGTGACACCAGCCGGGCCATATTAGATCTGAGTACCCTCATCAGTTTCGTCCATTTCCTCCTCCACCTCCTCCACCTCCTCCACCTCCAGTGGCCCCTCCAGTACAGCAGGGCCGAGGCCGAGGACGAGGTCGAGGTCGATGCCGAGGCCGAGGACCTTTTGGCAAAGGCAGAGGACAAGGGTATATGTACGCATTAGACCTTGGCGAGTCGAGGAACCCTAAGGACGTTAATCACAGGTACATAAATTGTATTATGAAATTAAGACATTTTTTTATATATATAGTACTTGACCTTGAAGTATAACTACCAATTTGAAACTCAAATCAACCTCAGGCATAGTCTTTATCAGCGGCAAGCCCGCTCATATACTGTTCGATAAGGGTGCTTCACACTCATTCGTATCAGAAGCCTTTGTGGAAGGGCTGGGTGGCGTGGAATGATTCACGGGCTCGACGATGAGGGTGAGGCTACCTGATGGATCGGTACTATTATCATCTGTCAAGTGCAACATGGAGGCAGAAATCGGCGTAAAGACACTTAAAGCGCCTGCAACGATCCTAAGGATGCCAAACTTCGACCTGATCCTGGGCATGACTTGGTTGTATTGGAACCGTGCCCAGATCTATTGCCCATTGAGGAGGATCACATTGAGGCATGGGGACTCCTACATCATCGTCGAAGGTATTAGACTTGTCTCCCACCATTTATTATCATCTGTACAGGCTGTCAAAGCCCACATGCAAGGAGAGGAAGTATACATTACCTACTTCGAGATGGTGGGAGTAGAGGCTTCTATTGTGGACATTCCGGTGGTTCGAGATTTCTCCGACGTATTTCCGGAGAAATTGCCTGGATTGCCACCGGCCAGGGACACAGACTACCACATTCAGTTGGTGCTAGGAGCGAGGCCTGTATCCCGGGCACCATACAGGATGGCCCCAAAGGAGCTAGCAGAGTTCGGTACACGGCTACAGGAGCTGGTAGAATCAGGATTTGTCCGACCGAGCTCATCACCGTGGGGAGCACCGGTGTTATTTGTTAAGAAGAAGGATGGCTCACTGCATCTCTGCATCGACTACCGGGAGTTAAACCGGTTGACGATCCAGAACACATACCCGCTGCCCCGGATCGATGAGCTTTTTGATCAGCTTCAGGGAGCCTTCTGGTTCTCCAAGTTGGATTTGAGATCCGGTTACTATCAACAGTGGATCCAGGAGAAAGACATTCCGAAGACGGCCTTCAGTTCCCGTTATGGATTGTACGAGTTCACGGTGATGCCTTTCGGGCTCACGAATGCGCCTTCTAAATTCATGAGCTTGATTAACCGCGTATTCGAGCCCTACCTAGACAGATTTGTTATAGTCTTTATCGATGATATACTGATCTACTCCCGGACACAGGAGGACATACTCAGCATTTGGCGTTGGTTTTGGGGAAGCTGAGAGAGAACCAGATGTATGCTAAGTTCTCCAAGTGCTAATTCTGGCTGCAAGAGGTGGCATTCCTGGGGCATACTATCAGTGGGGCAGGGTTGGCCGTGGACCCAGCCAAGGTACAGGCAGTTATAGATTGGTCACGGCCAAAGTCAGCATCGGACATGTCATCGCTTATGTTTCGAGGCAGTTGAAGAAGCATGAACAGAATTACCCCGTTCATGATTTAGAGCTCGGGGCGGTGGTATTTGCATTAAAGATCTGGAGACAATACCTATACAGGGTTCATTGTGACATCTTCTCAGATCACAAGAACCTCAAGTATGTTGACACGCAGAAAGACCTGAACCTGCGCCAGAGAAGGTGGCTTGAATTCTTGTGTGATTATGAATACACCATGCATTATCGTCCGGGAAAGGCGAACACCATGGCAGATGCCTTGAGTAGGAGAGCCAGCACCTCAGGACCAGAGCCCCGAGTGATGTCTATAGAGCTGCTGCAGATGTTAGAGGATATGCACATTTCTGTCATTTCCGAGTCTGAGCCGGAGATATATCGGGAGTACTTGAACTCTCTGGTCCTTGAGTGTGATATACGAGAGCGCATCCGGGTACAATATAGGTTAGATGCAGCTTTGGAGCCAGTATTCAGGTCCCTGGAAGAGGGCAGGACAGGGGATTATTCTTTGCTTGATGACCTCGTTCATTTCCGTGGTTGTGTTTATATACCCGCAGGAGGTGGTATCCGGGAGGATATACTCAGGGAGGCACACTGTTCTCGGTACTCAGTGCACCCTGGTATCACCAAGATGACAGCGGATCTGCGGAGGAGCATTTATTGGCCGGGAATGAAGAGGGAGATCATCTTCTATATGACACACTGCGACACATGCCAGCGAGTAAAGGCAGAGTGCAAGAGCCCAGGAGTGTTACTATAGTCACTGCCGGTCACTGAGTGGTAGTTTGAGGATATTGCTATGGTCTTCATGCACGGATTGACTCGCTCCCACTCGGGGCACAATTCTGTTTGGGTTATTGTCGATAGACTGACCAAGGTGGCCCGGTTTATACCTATCAAGAAGGACAGCTCAGTTGCTACTTTGGTGAGGTTGTTTGTGGAACAGTTCATCAGGTACCACGGGGTCCCCAGGACGATTGTCTCAGATCATGACGGTTGATTCAATTCTAGGGAGTGGAGAGAGGTGCAGGCATACTTGGGTTCTCAGCTTGCTTTTAGCACCGCTTTCCATCCACAGACCGACGGTCAGACAGAGCGGACCATCAGGACCATGGAGGATCTGCTACGTTGTTGTATACTGGATACGGGGAGGCTCGGGGAGAGACTGTTGCCACTGGTTGAGTTCTCCAACAACGACAGTCACCAGGAAAGCATTGTGATGGCACCTTATGAGGCTCTTTACGGGAGGAAGTGCTGGACACCGCTATCTTTGGTTCAGGATAAGGACCCCAGGGCACTTGGATCGGAATATATTGAGGATACAGACGCTCGGATACGACTTATTAGGGACCGGACGCTGGAGACTCAGAGTATGCAGGCTAAGTACTATGATGCGCGACATCAGAAGATGGAGTTCCAGGTGAGGGATAGAGTGTTCTTGAAGATACATCTGGTGCATGGTGTTTCTTGGGTGCGGAGGCACAAGAAGCTCATCCCTCGATATATGGGGCCTTATTTGATCCTGGAATGGATCGACCCCTTGGCTTATAGGCTGGAGTTACCGCCAGAGTTAGGGGCCTTGCACGACGCCTTTCACGTCTCATCGCTATGAAGAGCTCTCCTTCGGCCAGAGCAGCATATTACCACCACAGCAGGCTCGTTAGCACCTGATAGATCAGTTCGTTTAGAGCCGCTTCGGATTGATGATACCGCGGTCCGAGTGTTGTGTAAGAAGAAGGTCCTCCTGGTGAAGGTGTTGTGGTCCAACCATGGATGGGAGGAGCACACCTGGGAGTCGAGGGATCTGATGCTAGAGCGACACCCGGAGCTTTTTACCTCCGGTAATTCTTTAATTTTGTTTAAAGTTCTTAAATTCTTATATTTAGAAATCTCGTAGACCCGAACTTAAATTCCGGGCACGAAATTGCTTTTTTTGTTTATTGGGATTTGTAACATCCCATTTCCTATTAGACCCCTCTACTTAGATTGGGTTAGGATATGTGGTGGGGGCATGAGTTTAGGCTAGGTTTGAACCATGGAGTTAGGGTGTAGTCACATGGGACCCACTATAGGACCCAAGTTAACCCAAGTCAAACTAGCCACAATTGGGGTCTTAGCCACACATTGGTCCCACCACTGTACCCCTAACCCTAATAACAACCTAAGTGAACCATAAGAGACATCATTGGGTCACCTATTGACCCAAGTTGACCCAAGTCAACTCTAAACCATAATTTGGTCAAACCCACACCTAAAGGCCCAATTAGCCCAAGTAGGGCACCACCATGGCCCAAACCAAGTTGGGAGTTACCATAGGGTCTATGATCCTCCAAGCGAGGTCAGTCCACTCACCATGTTGGCCAAGTCAACCTAAAAGTCAACAAGTCAACAAAGTGACCTAAAAGAGAAAAGAAGGAATCAAGCCCACCCCTCTTGGGCTAAGCCCATGAGCCAAGGCCCATGACCAGCCTAAAGGGTTAAAGACAGCCCCTACCCTCCTGAAATTGAAGAAAGAATGCATGCATGGGGGAAATTTAGACATTTTGGAGAAAAGAGGAGAGAGAAGAGAGGAAGAGAGGAGATGGAGGCCTTGTGGCCCTCCTTCCCTCTGCCCAAGCTGTTGGCTGAGCTTCCAAGGTTTATTCAAGCAAGGTGGAGGGGTTTGGGGACACCTGGTGGCCAGGAGGAAATTCCAAAGCCATGGCCGACCACCCCCTTAACTCCAACTTCTCCCACAGCCACTCCCAGCCAAATCTGAGCCCACCATCTGCTTCAGGAGGAGGAAACGAGTGGAATTCGATTGCTGGAGCAAGGCTTTTGCTGGAGAAATGGTGAATCAGGCTAGTTCACTGAAGCAAGCTTCGGCCATGGAGCACCACCACCGCACACGCCGCCAAGCCCGGCTGCAGGTCCGTTTCACCTCACCTCCCCCCGTGCTAGCTTTCTAGCTCAATTAGGTGAGACATCGGGCTCAATAGAGCCCGATACCATGAAAGAATGTGTGAATTTTCTCGAGTTTTTCTTCTTGCTCGGGATCGCCGGAGGAGCCACCTCTGGTAGCCTCACCACCGGGAAACGCTAGCCACCACCTCAATGGAGGTGGTGCCAATAATCGCCGGCGGTGGCGCCGGCCTAGGTGGCCGAAAAATGTCCACCAAATCTACACAGGATGGTTCAATCTCAACTATTGGTTGTTTGGGACGATAAACGGATGTCGTCCATTTAATTCCAGGCTGATTAATTATATTGATTAATATGAACAGTATTATTTTTTTCACACATTTATAGTGACATTGCATGTTAAATCTAGGTCTCTTAGAGGCAACTTCAGAACTAGACACCAACATAAAATTTGTAGATCTCGGCTTAACTTTGTTTTGACACCCTAAACTTGAAGTTTGGAGCAGTAGGGCTCCCTGTAGGTCCAATCTACCAAGACTGGTCCTATTCTAGGGCAAATTTTAAAATAAATGCCCAAGCCAAACCATAAGTCACCATGACTTCAAATTTTGGTCAGGCTTGTGTTTTGTGTGAAACTAGTGTCTGACCAAAAATGGGAATTGTTGGTTAGAATTTTCTTATAGTATTTGATGAAAAACTAGAAATTAAAGTAAGTGTATATTTGGAGACATATGACTCCAAATGCCCTCAAATTTGGGTGAGAGGTTCTTTAGGCCAAGGCAAATCCATTATAAAAATTTCAGGTCATTTTGACCTCTGCATGTTGCGGAATTCCCACATGCATAAGGTTGGCATATTCAAATTTGGGGTGCCAATAGCAAAAATGGGAAAAAATGTGAATTTAGCCCAATTGGGTCATTGCAAGTCCATGAAACTCTGGACAGGGACTCATAAGAATTGAATACACCTTCCATGGAATATTTGGGATTTTTAGGATAAACAATACCATTATTTGAATTTATTGGAAAATGTGTCTAGTTAGGCAATAAATTTGGAAAATAGGGCAAATAAATTCATTAAATTATGGATTTTTGACACAAGCTCTGGTAGGGCAAGGTTCACCACTAGAAAAATTTATGACACTATTTAATAATGTTCCCTTGGATTTTATGTAAAATTTACCATTTTGCCCCTTTTGGAAATTATTTAAAAAAATGGAAAATTAGTGTATTAAAATTATAAAAACGTTTACAGTGGTTTATTATTGTGTTTTGGTTTCTGATAAATTATTTGAGAATTTTTGGATGTCCCTATATGTTAAAAACCCTAATAATGGCATTTTGATAATATTGCTCAAATGGGTATAAGATAGGTCAGATCATTGTTTAAGATTTGGAAATTCTGTAATTAGCCTTATTATATCAACATGAACACCCTCTAATTTTCTCAGAATTTTTGGTTGAGTAGTTAAGGTACTTTATTTGTAATGCGGTTGAATTGGAATTTTATTGTTAAATGGGAAATAAATAGAAATTTGCATGGAAATATTATGAAACTTGGTAGGCAATATTAATTAACCTTATGGAACACCTAGTGAAAACCTCAGGCAGGTTGAACCATTATATGTAGTACTTCAAGTTCAAGGTGAACCGGTCGCACAATTGAAAGAATTAATTTAGGTCTCTTAACCCCTTGGAAAAATAATGAAACTTATTTCAATCATTATCATGCATCTTAACAACCATGATATGTAATTAAGAACATTTCACCCAAGAGTTTGGATGACACGCCATACGGGTCAACATTAGGTCATGGGTGCGCTTAGCAAAAATATAGCTCATGTCACTGGGACTCACAGGGGATACAATAGAGGGTTGAGTTGGTGACTATATTGGGAAGACAAACCATGATTGGTGTCTAGTAGGTCACTTTATAACATCGAGCAATAGAGTTCAAGACCTCAAGGACAGTAGTTAGAACGGAGACCGGCGGAAGACCGCCGATTCCCCAATAATAACTAAATTCATTAGGTTCGTTCCAAAGTAACAACGAGAGCTGGGAATGGATCATGGGTAGATATTAATAAAAATAAATATCCTTGCAAAAGGGAGTCTTAGGGTTTCAACCCATCATAGCTCCTAGTGCCCTCGAGAGCCCTTCAACGGGCATGCCCTGGGCAGTCCTGGGATTAACCCTAAACTGCTAGGTATAACGAACACTAGACAAGAGTAGTCTAATAGGCTAAGATATTGATGTTCATTCTCACCTGTGATGGGTTGGAGGGATTCACAATAAATGCACTAATGTACAATCTCACCCGTGATGGGTTGGAGGGATTTAGAATAAAGGCACTAATGTTCAATCTCTCTCGTGATGGGTTGGAGGGATTCAGGATGGGTTGGTCTTGCGAGCTGGAGGCTCGGGTTGGAATATCTTGCATGTACATAAACCTGTGGCGGGTCATACAGTACTGGGCCAATCGTCACACCGATGGTAGTACGGTGACTCTGGCGAGGTGTGAGGGTCTGAGGGGCCAGTGGGTTATTTTACACTACGTCCTAGAGGACGATCCCCAAGAACGCACACTCGACCAAAAAGACTAGTGGGTAGCCAGTAAATAGTATGCAATGACTCTGGAGTGCACCTAGGACGTGTACATAGGCGTATGAGAGGTCTAGGCCCCGTAGTGTGTATACCCTCCTAGGAGTGGAGACGCCCGCTCCACTGCTGCCATAGCCATAATGGTGGTACCAGAGAGTGATGCTAGCTCCGAAAAGTGGGAACTAAAGGTCTGTGATCACAGAGTTGTGTGCATGAGTTGCACTTGCATGATCCATAAAACACATGCATATTATACATTCATAACTAGGTCATACGCACTATAGATCCTTATCATATGAATTAGTATGGGCTCTTTTATATGATAAGTTATATTTCTGAAAACCTTAACTTATAAGTTTGTATGGGCATTCATACAAGTTAAGGTACTTCTGTGATGGTAGTAGTAGCTTATTTTACGTGCTTTACTCTACTTACTTTCAGTACTTGTTTACTTACAGCACTTTACTTGTTTTTGTTCAGTTCTTCTTACCTTTCATATACCATATATATAGAACTGCTAGAGTAGAAATAACTGACATATATGTACTTGTTAGTATAGTTCCACTATCACCTATTTCCTTTGCTATACCCCTTGTTGTCCTTCGCTTCGTCCTCCCGCCCGGTGCCTAGGAGTTGCGGGGGCGAGGTGTGGAGGAAACGACTGTCGTTTTGACTAACGGTTGGTGTGACCAATCATTTTAGGAGCTCGAGGAGAGGGAGTACCATCAGGACGAGGTGGCAGGACGTGAGGAGCTGATACCACCACTACCTACTACTACTGCAGCTCGCCGTCAGGTGGGATGAGACTTCTAGTGATAGCATAGCTTCCGCTTGTTGAGATTTGTGAGAGAGTGATTTGTCTTTATGTACATGGCATAAGCCCTTTTTCTCTATTTTGATGTACTCATTCTGGACTTGTGTCCTTTCATTATTATGTGCTAGTGCTGTGACTTGTGGACTAGTTGTTTCTTTATACTGCTTTTACTTCTTTCTCTCTTTTGGTCGAACAGGTTCTATGATCGTACTAGCCTACAGGATCAGCGTGTTGCGGTGTCGACTAACCCATGAGTTAGTGACACCGTAAGATGGCGGTTCTGGGCATAAGACCGGGTGCCTCCTTGGTAAGGGGGAGGGGTCTTACAATCCTTCAGTCCCTTTAGGTAGACTTAGGATTGGAGCTGTCATCAGCCTTTCCTTTAAGGTGTGAAACGCTTGACCACACTCATGAGTCTATAAGAACTTTTTGTCCTTACTAGTCAGCGAAGTGAGGGGTAGAGCTATCCGCAAAAAGTTTTCCACAAATCTTATATAATACCCGGCTAGTCTAAGAAAACTCCTGACTTTCGCTACGGTGCTCAAAACTGGCCAATCTTTAATGGCCTCAACCTTTGCATGATCCACCGCCACCCCATCCCCACTAATCACATGGCCCAAAAAATCCACCTTCTATAAATAGAACTCGCACTTTGAGAACGTTGCATAAAGCTGGTTCTCTCTCAACACTTGCAAAACTATTCTCAAATGAGTCTCATGCTCCTCCTCCGATTTGGAGTATACCAAGATGTCATCAATAAAGATGACAACAAAAAGTCCAAGTATTCACGGAACAATCGATTCATCAAATCATGAATACGGACGGCGCGTTCGTCAGCCCGAATGCATCACCGAGAATTCGAAGTGACCATTCATAGTTCCAAAGCTATCTTGGGTATGTCCTCGTCCCAAATTCACAACTGATAGTACCTTGACTTCAAGTCCAGCTTAGAATACACCACTGACCCCACCAACTGGTCGAACCGGTCATCTATCCGAGGAATCGGATACTTATTCTTGACAGTCAGTTTGTTCAACTCTCGGTAGTGTATGCACAACCGCATACTACCATCTTTCTTCTTCACAAACAGCACTAGTGCGCTCCATGGTGAAGAACTGGGTCTAATATACCCCTGTTCCAATAGTTCCTGCAACTGTACTTTTGTGTGAACAAGAAAAAACAGGCCGAAAATTTGGAGTAATGCAAATTTTATTATCCAAAAAAGGTGTCATTTACAAAGGTATGGCCTCCCTTTTATAGAATGGAGGAGAAAGGAGAGAGTACAAGTAAACAATGTGGGACTAAAAAATTACATAGCTGTGCGGCTAGAAAATAAACAGACCGAACAGGCCGAGCAGTTAGACAAATGGGCTAACCGTTCGGCAACACCAGAACGAAGAGAACAAGTCATTGTAGGAGACCGCTAGACCGCGCGGTCAACAACCTGCCAGACTTAGACCACCAGACAGCTCGGTCTCATACTTCAACTCTCCCCCTCAAGCTGGAGCATAGATATCTTTCATGCCCAGCTTGTCACAGATGTGGAAGAAGGAAGTAGAAACCGATTTTGTGAAGATATCCGCCAACTCTTTGTCGGAGGTGACGAACGGAGTACAAATCTGTTTCTTCAAGACCTCTTCCCAAATGAAATGACAGTCGACTTCTATATGTTTTGTTCTCTCATGGAAGACCGGATTTTTGGATATGTATATAGCGGTTTTGTTGTCACAGAACATAGGAAGAGGATAGTTGTAGACCTCTCCTAGGTCAAGCATGAGAGCACGCAACCATTTTAACTCACACGTGGTTGACGCCATACTCCGATATTCAGCTTCTGCACTGGATCTGGAGACAATAGACTGTTTCTTGCTCTTCCAGCTCACAAGATTTACTCCAACAAATGTGCAAAAACCTGATGTAGATTTACGATCGCCTTTATCATCCGCAAAACTTGAATCTGAGTAGGCTTCAACCCTCAGATGACCATTCTTCTGAAAGAGTAGCCCTTTTCCTGGTGTTGCTTTACCATACTATAATATCTTCAAGGTAGACTGAAGATGGCACTCCCTATGAGCTTGCATGAACTGACTAACCTTGCCTACAACATAGGAGATGTCGTGTCTGGTCACCGTGAGATAAATGAGTTTGCCCATCAGACGTCTGTACCTCGTGACATCAGATAGAAGAGGCGAGTAATCTGTCAATGTTTTGTCTTCTCCAGTAGCCATGGGATACCGGGACGGTTTGGCACCAGTCAATCCTGCCTTTTGTAGAAGATCAAGAGCATACTTCCGTTGGGAGAGAACCAACGAGTCAAGCTTCCGAGAGATTTTTATCCCCAAAACTTATTTCGGGGAACCCATATCTTTCGTGACCAGGTGTTGACGGAGGTGTTTCTTTGTCAAGTCCACCCCAGCCCGGTCATTGCCAGTAAGAAGAATATCATCCATATATACCGCCAAAACCACCAATCCCGAGGCGGTTTTGCGAATAAATAAGGAGTGATCGGTCGAACTCCTTGCAAAGCCGATGACAGCCACAATGCCACTGAATTTGTCGAACCACGCCCAAGGGCTCTGCTTTAGGCCATAAATGGTTTTCTTCAACTGACATACTCGTGTATCCCTCTGATAAACATACACAGGAGGTTGCTCCATATAGACGTCCTCCTGAAGGTCCACATAGAGAAAGACATTCTTGACATCAAGCTGGGAAATAGCTCAATCCCTGTTGACAGCCACAGAGAGAAGAACTCGGATGGTGCTGAGGCGAGCAAACAGAGAGAAAGTATCAAAGTAATCAACCCCATAAATCTGAGTGAAGCCTTTGGCCACCAAACGGTCCTTGTAGCGATCCACAGTGCCGTCGGGGCGAAATTTCACAACAAACACCCAGCGACAGCCAACAACATCAGTACCCACTGGTGGAGGAACAAGGGTCCAGGTACCCCTTTCAGTAAGAGTGGCGATCTCTTCATCCATGACAGATTTCCAATGAGGAATATCAAGAGCCTCCTGGTAGGTGCGGGGAGTGGCAGTAGTCGAGATAGCCAAGGCAAAACACCTACGAGAAGGAGTAAGCCGATCATAGGAAACAACTGCCGTAAGAAGGTATGGAGTACATGCCCGAACACCTTTGCGAAGAGCAATGAGGAGATCCAGGGCAGTGGGTTCCTCAGTATCCGGAGCTTCCGTGGTGGAGAAAGCTGTCCCGGGAGTAGAGAGAGACGGCTGCGGAGAGGAGGGAGAAATCACGGGAGGAGAGGGCGGATATGGAGGAGATGGTGGAGAGGGTGGAGATGGTGGGGATGGTGGAGGTGGCGGAACGTCAGTAGGAGCAGAAGGAATAGATGGGTTAGTTGGAGAAGTAGGATCAGCAGGAGTAGAGGAGGAAGCAGGAGAGAAGTAAGATGCATTTTCAAAGAAGGTAACATCCGCAGAGACAAACTGCTTGCGGGTAACGGGGTCAAAGCAACAATAACCTTTCTGAGTGGGAGAGTACCCCAGAAAGAAATATTTAGTGGCCCGTGGTGAGAGTTTGTCACGGGTGGAAGCGGGAGAGTGCATAAAGGCGGTGCACCCGAAGATGCACAGAGTAAGAGGAAAGGGATTCTTGTTCGGATAAAGAATGGATAATGGGGTGACACCGCGGAGAACTGTGGAGGGAATGCGATTGATGAGATAACAGGATAGGAGGACAACATAGCCCCAATAGGAGCAAGGAACATGCATTTGGGTCAGCAGAGTGCGAGCGACATCAAGGAGGTGACGATTTTTGCATTCTGCCACCCCATTTTATTGTGAGGTGTAGGCACAACTAGTTTGATGAATAACACCATGGTGCATACAGAAAGAAGAGAAATCATGTCTAAGATACTTAGCATTGTCAGAATGAAAGATTTTAATAGACGTATCAAACTGAGTCTTGGTCATAGAATAAAATGATGACCAGATAGAGAACAGTTCGGAGCGATCCTTGAGAAGATACACTCACGTACACCTAGAGAAATCATCAAAATATGTGACAAAATATGAACTACCCCGACCGATGGTGAGGGTATGAGCAGTACCCCATACGTTAGAGTGAACGAGGTAGAACGGATGGGAAGAGCCACGACTTTGCGTTGGGGGTAAGGATGAGCGGTGATGCTTGCCGAGCTGACATGCATCACAGTTTAGAGGAGGATGATGAGGAGGGAGGTGGGGCAGAAGCTGGCGCAGAAGCCTGGGAGGAGCATATCCAAGGATAAGATGTCATTGGAGAAGATCTGTAGAGGAGGAGGAGAAGGCGGATAGAGCGAAAACATTATCGAGGAAGTAGAGGCCGTCGCTCTCAATCCCAGTAGCAATCGTCTGTTGGGAGTCCGGATCCTGAAAGGAACAAGAAGTAGGAGTGAATGTGACGGAACACCATAGTTTCTTGCATAGAGAAGTAACCGATAATAAATTGCAAGGGAACTTGGGCACATAGAGAGTATCAGCCAGGCGAAAAGACGGAGTGACCTGAACCACCCTCGTCCCATTGACTGGTGATGAAAAGCCGTCCGCAACAAAGAATAGAGGCAACCGATCATGTGTTTCTAGAAGAGAAAAACATTTAGGATTGCCTGTCATATGATTTGTAGCACCAGAGTCAATCAACCATCTGCCGTGAGTAACAACGTGGGGCACTACCAGAAGATGTGACCACCGAGGCGGACTGAGTGGAGGAGATGGAGGCCATAGAAGAGAGGCTGGGCGATCAAACAGGGAGGCCGCGCGAGCAAACAGGGGGCAAAGAGACCAAGTCGGGCGAACAACAAGCAGGATGAGCGGCAAGGAAGGCCGCAACTAAGAAGCAGAGCAAAGCAGAAGGAACGAAACCGCACGGCTAGAGAGAAGGTCGCGCGAGGAGGAGAAGTTCGTGAGAAAGACAAACAAGTCGTGCGAACAGAGCAGAGACCGCACGAACAAAAAATGACCGCGCGAATAAAGGGAGATCGCGGGGAGAGAAGAAGCAAAGAAACCGCAAAAGCAGGTTACGGAGACAAAGAAAGAGACGGGCCGCGCACACAAAGGGCAGCGACTAAGAGGAGAAGGAGAAAGTCGCGCGGACAGGTCACGCGGAAACAAGTCGCAAGAAGAGGGAGCAAGCCACGCGATCAATGCAACGGTCAGAAAAGGAATCAAGCCGCGAAAACAGGTCGCGGAAAGAAAAAACATGCCGCACGAGTAGATAGAGCTCAGTCAGGAGAAAAGAACTAAGTGCTCTGATGCCATGTGTGAACCAGAAAAAACAGGCTGAAAATTTGGAGTAATGAAAAATTTATTATCCAAAAAAGGTGTCATTTACAAATGTATGACCTCCCTTTTATAGAATGGAGGAGAAAGGAGAGAGTACAAGTAAACAATGTGGGACTAAAAAATTACATAGCTGTGCGGCTAGAAAATAAACAGACCGAACAGGCCTTGTGGTTAGACAAATGGGCTAACCGTTCGGCAACACCAGAAGGAAGAGAACAAGTCGATTTTGGAGACCGCTAGACCGCGCGGTCAACAACCTACCAGACTTAGACCGCCAGACCGCTCGGTCTCATACTTCAATAACTTTGAGTTCAACCAAGTCCTTCGATGCCATCCTAAAAGGAGGACGTGACACTGGCATAGCCTCTAGCACTAACTCAATCGATAAATCAATCTTCCGAGGAGGTGCTCCAGGAAGCTCCTCAGGAAACACATCCTCGAACTTTGCCACTGTAGGCACTTCTCCAAGTGATAACCTGGAAAGGAGAACCTCCAATAATGCTATAAGTGCTACTCCTCCCTGGTTAACTGCCCGCACTAACTGCATGGCCGAAATCAGGGAACGGGCCACTCCACTAAGGCCCTCAAACGTAACTTCTGCCTGCCCTTCGCTTCTCAGGTTCACCAGCTTAGATAGACATTCAATACTAGCAAGCTACTCTGCAAGCCAGTCAATTCCCAAAATCACATCGAACTCAACTAGCGGTAGAACCGCTGCTACCAACATGAAGTCAACACCACCTAGACTCCAACAAATGCGCCCCTACGCCACGGTAGTCATGGAGGACCCATTGGGCATGCGCACCTTCAGCTTTGCATCCGTCAAAAATGACTCAACTCCAATTCTCCGGATAAAGCTTTCCGCAAGGAAGTAGTGTGACGCTCCCGTATCAAATAATACCCTAGCGGGATACCCAGAAACTAACACAAAGCCTAAAATATAGGCAACATACATAAACGGTCTTGAAAGTCTGAAGTAAAATATTAACTTAAACTCTCATACCTGTCACCAAATCGGGTTGGCGGATCGCTTCCTGCTGTCCAAGGTTATATGCCCTTGGCTGCACGGGTTGGAAACGAGAAGAGCTAGACTCCACCATCTTTCCTTTCTCCACTGCACTGGGCCCAAAGCGCGCCAACTGCTCTTGCCTCGGCTCCTTCTCAGGGCGACCCTCAGTACAAAAAAGAGTTGTGTCCCGACTTGCCACACTTGTAGCACGATCGTGATCCCTTGAAGTGAGACCCCCCTGACGTCGTATTATCCTTATCCCAATTTTTGTCGGGATGGGACTTCTTCTTCCACTTACTCCCGTCAGTCTTTCCTTGAGTTTGAGAAGGATTTCCTTCTCCCTGCTGGGCCACAAAACCCTTTCGACGTTGGGTTTGCTCCAAAGCGCTTTCCAACATTCTGGCAGACTCAACCAGCTCATTGAAACCAGCATTCTTCATAGCTATAAGGGGTTGTCTCAGATTCTTCCTCAGCCCATGGTAGAAGAGGTTGTCCCTCTCCACATCGTCAGCCAAGGTCATTCCAGCAAAACGACCCAACTGATTAAACTCCTAAACATACTAGTCTACCGTCTTGTCCCGCGGCACCAAGTGCAGAAATTTCCTCTGAAGGGCTAACCTTGTCGACGCGGGAATATACTTCTTCAATAAAGCATTCCAGAACTCCTCTATGGACGGGGTGCGTCCAGGAAACTGGCGACCCCTATGGCTCACCCATCACAATTTAGCGTCACCTTCCAACATGAAGCTTGCAAACTCAGACTGCTTCTCTACTGACATCTCTGCCACCCTTAGCAGTTCTTGAATCCTCGCCCACCAATCCTCTGCATAGGTCGGCAGGTCGACGCCCTTGAATGTTGGAGGATGGAAGCTTAGGAAATATTTTATTTGTCGGTCTCCATGCCCGAGAACCACTATTTCAACAAACGGCTCGGCTTGCCTGGCTCCTCCGCCTGGCACGGCTGTCGCTGCATCCGGGGTAGCAGGAGTTGCTATCTGTGCAACAGGGGTCATAACTTGCGCTGCAGCAGCAGCTTGGGCTACCACCATTGCTTCTGCGAGCATGCGACAGAAATCGGTCGGGGCAACCCCCATTCCCAAAGGACCTTGAGCAGTAGCACTGCTCGCCGAGGGCTCTTCTCGTGGCCTCGACATCCCCACCTCGTCGCTTGCAACATTCACAAAAACAAAGAAGAACAATAATCAACCTCTAGTCACACAACTAGACACAAGGACGCTCATAGTCCTGTGATACTCCTAGGTGGATAACTTCATTATGCGATTCGATTACGACATTCGACCACGAATCTTTACCTTGGACACTAAACTCCCTCTGATACCAAATTGTAACACCTCCACTGTAATGGCAATATAATATGGGTCCGGTCGGGACCCCACAACATACAGACTCCATAGCTTCAGCATTAAAAGATGATATAAACTACCCAATCTCAAAACTCAGACATCAACAGCGGAAACACATAATTAGAACTAGAAGTTATCCACCACATGCTAAGAGTATCAAAATTGCCTTAAGGTCTGACACATCATAAGTCCAAAACTACAACAATATGAAACAGTAGTAACGTGCATATGCACTCCTAGGCTACCTCGACATGCAAGCCGGATTACATTTCATGGAGCACATCATTCAATCAAAATGTAAATACAAGTAAGTTCACTTCATGAGTCTTAGGCTTTTTTGGCCAGCGAGCTTGCTCCTGCTTGCGATCCTTGCCCTATAAAAATTGTTTGTAACGTGGGTTAGCAAAGGCCGACCTCAACTGTGCAACCAACACATCTCCTTGCGGTCGTCCCTAACAGACCTCGGGGTACTACATCACCCTGCAGGTCAGCACTTCGTATGCAATATATAATAACATAAAAAACTATAAAAAAAAGATTTGGATTTCTCAAGCAACAAACATGTTTCTAAGTTGATCAAGTAATATAAAGGGGCCTACAATGCAGCATGAATGCAATCACGAGTTTCACCCAAGGAACCCTAAAATGTATGCTTCTAACACATCATCTCATCGGTTACTTCCAAATTTACCCATCGGCGTTCAAGTTGCAAACACAAGGGTACTCTAATTTTCCCCCAACGACATACAAGCCGCCACACGGAACTCTTGCCTTGGCCCCACCCGCTCATGGGTCTCAAACCCCAGGCTTGCCTGTAAACTCTGACTTCTCACGTCAGGGTCCCGCCAATCAAACAAACCGATGCTAAGAACCCTTGCTAGACCTCACCTGTTCACGATGACCCAGGCCCGTCTCCAATATCGGGACCAAGTCCACTGAAGGAGACCCAGCGGGCCCAGCTAGGATCGTTCGGGCTTGTCCTAAGCTTGGCATTCTCGTCAGTTTCGCAGAAGGTGACTTGTCTCACCGGGACACTCTCTACACATGACCTTGCAATTTCACGGGCTAGCCACCCGACCTCAGAGACAAACCACGCCTTGTCACATCAAAATCGTATGCCTTTCCCACCCTATTCCAACATTTGTACTGTACCATTCCTGTGCCCCCGTGTGTACTCTAATTTCCACTCAGTCCGGTTCTGGCCACACATACTCATATGAGAAAGGGGAAAAACAACATCATAGACGGCATCTTGCTGCTAACAGATTTCTACAAAATCCTTAAGGCTCGCAAAGCAACATTACGGAGTCAAGCTAACAGTTGCGACTACGGCTTCACCTACAATGCATAATCCACTAACGGAGCGGATATCTAATGTTGTTGGGTACATTGGTTTAAATGTACCTGATTTGAAGAAGCCTCACCCTACTCAATGATATACATCAAAATGTATTTGATGTATTTTTGAGTTGGCTTGTGCAGGTTAAGTATTTGCAGGGAAAGCAGAAAAGATTTTAAGTACATGTGTCGACACCCAGACAGAAAGTGTCGACACTTAAGAAGACTTGTGTCGACACCCAGACAAGCAGTGTCGACACTTGGAGTAATTGTGTCGACACCAGGGATGCTGAGTCGACACCAGATAGAAAGTGTCGACACAAGGAGCAGTGTCGACACTCAATGAAGAAAAATACTGTGAAGCAGTGTCGACACTTAGAAGCAGCGTCGACACCCAGAGGATTTGTGTCTACATCAGAAAGTGTCGACACTTGGAGGCTGTGTCGGCACTCAGCAAAAGTCAGCAGAGACTAAGTATAAGTGTCGACACAAGGAAGAATGTGTCGACACATAGCAGAAGACTCAACACATAAAGAATGTGTCGACACAAGAAAGAATGTGTCGACACTCAGCTGAATACTCAACACAAGAAGAATGTGTCGACACTTGGATGCTATGTCGACACTTAGCAAAGTTCAACAAAATTCTAAGTATAAGTTTCGACACAAAGGAGATGTGTCGACACTCAGCTAAAAGTCTCAACAAAAGAATATGTGTCAACACAAGGAGAAGTGTCGACACTCAGCAAGTATCAACACAGAAGTCAAGTGTCGACACCAAGAAGAAAGTATCGACACTTAACAAGTTCAACACATGAAGATGTGTCGACACAAAGGAGTTGTGTCGACACTTACAAGAATTCACCAAAGTACTGAAGAACAAGGACTTGTGTCGACACACATTATCAGTGTCGACACATGAAGAAGAAGCAGTGTCGAGATATAAAATCTACAACACAAGGAGTTGTGTCGACACCTTGAAGGCTAGTGTCGACACTTAGTATACTTGTGTCGACACTTAGTTTATAAGTGTCGACACTTAAAGACAGACTGACTCGACACATTTAGACAGTTATAGATTTTTCAAGAACTGACTGGATGACTTGACAGCTGCCATTCCAGCCGGTCTACTGCACCTGTCAGAGTTGTCAGAAATCAGTTATGAACCGGACCAGCCGGTTACCACGAAGAAGGCCTATATATAGGCTTATACTGTCTACAGAAAAAGATGATCAATCAACAAGAGAAACACTAAAGAAGATCTAGCTATTCATTGAAGAACCAAGTGAAGATCTAAGTAGTTGGAGAGAGAGAGCTTCATCCAAGAAGACAGCCGTTGGAACCAGGCTGTGAAGAAGGATTCAGACTTTATTCTGAATCTTAAGTTGCAGAGATCAAGGATCAGCTGCAGAGGAGATCAACCCTATTGTGTTCTACATTCAAGAAGCTTTGAAGAAAAGCCAAGTGAGGTTGATCTCAGCAGAGTTCTTCCAAGAACTCATCAAGAACCTATCAACTCATCTCTCTATTCAGAGTTGTAGGTATATACACTTTGTATTTTATATTTCTTGTAGGATCCTTAGGGATCTGAGTTGTAAGCTTGCAATTATAAAGGCTGAGTGTAGGGCCTGAGTGCCTGAGTGTAGGAGATCTGATTCTCTGAGTGTAGGCCTGTTGAGGCTGAGTGTAGGCCTTGTGGCTGAGTGTAGGCTTTGTGGAGAAGCTAAGTGTAGGCTTTGTGAAGAAGCTGAGTTGTAGGGCCTTGGGCATGAGCTGTAGGAACCTGGTTGAGGTTCTGAGTGTAAGATCTGAGGATTTGAGATAGTGGAGGAGTTTGGCCGAATCTAGTACACTACTAGATAGGCGAAGGGGGAAAGTGGATGTACCCAAACCTTGGGGAACCACTATAAATCTGTGTGTCTACTGTGTGCTTGTGTGATACTGTGATTGCTAATTGTTTGCTGTGATAAAGTAACTATAACTCTGTGATATAATCTGAATTCTGCCTAAAAAAGTTAAAAAGATTTAAGTCACCTATTAACCCCCCCCCCCCTCTAGGTGAGTAGGTACAATATCTTTCAAGTGGTATGAGAGCCAGGTTACTCAAAAAGGGACATAACTGTCTGAGTAGATCCTGTTGGCAGATTCAGTCTTAGTAAATTGCAGAATCAAGAAAATCAAGAAACATGGGTTCAACTGAGAATCATAAGAAACTTGGATCCATGAAGTTACCCATTTGCAGAAAAGAAATTTTTGGCATCTGGAAAGAAAGGGTGAGACTATTTATGGAAGCCTTAGACCCTATAATTTACATCACAGTTAAAGAAGGGCCATATGTGCCCATGAAGGTTTCAATCCTGGATGCAAATCAGAGAACACCTAAGGACTTCTCTGAAATGACAAAAGATGAGATAATTCTAGCCACAATGGACAAGAGAGCTCAGAATATCATTGTGAGTGCTATAGATGATGCTACCTTTCAGAATTTGATACACTGTAAGACATCTAAGGAGATGTGGGATACTCTTATTGTGTACATGGAGGGTTCTGAAGAAGTGAGGCAGGACAGAAAGTCCTTATTAAACCAAGAATATGAAAGCTTCAGGCAAGGTAGATCTGATAGCATCACAGAATGCTATAAAAAGTTCTATAGGATTGTCAATGAGCTAATGTCCTATGGAAGAGAGTTCAGTAATTATGAGCTAAATGATAAGTTTCTAAGGTCCCTAACAAAGGATTGGGACACCAAGATCTGTGCCATAAGAGAAATGACAAAGTTAGCAGATATCCCTCCACCAACACTGTTTGGAAAACTGCTTTCCTATGAGATGCAGTTGATGGTGAGGAAAGAAGAGGAGAAGTCTACCAGAATTGAGAATAAAGAAAGAACAGTGGCATTTAAAACAGAAGCCCCCAGAAAATACAGAAGTAAGTCACCAACTCCACTTCCTAAAGTAGCTGAGACTGAGTCAGATGATTCAGAAAGCAGAAAGTATGAAAGCAGTGAAAGTGATGAGGACTTTGCAGCCTTCACAAGACACTTTCAAAAGTTCCTAAAGAAGAAATAGTGGAGGACTAAGCCATCCACAGCACAGAGGTCATCAAAGAATGACAGAAGAAAGCCGAAGTCAAATAGAACTTCATCATCAAAGATAGTTTGTTATTGTTGTAACAAACAAGGACATGTTGTTGCTGACTGTCCTGAGAAGAGAAAAGAATCTACTGATAAGAAAAAGACACAATTCAAGGGCAAGAAGGAAAGGTCTTTTGTTGCCAAGAAGGACAAAGGCTTGTCAGACATGTCTTCTTCAGAAACTGAGTCAGATGCTGAAGCATACATAGGACTGTTTGTTGAGGAAGAAGAAGAGGACTTCATCCAGATAATGAACTCTATATGTGAACAAGAGGACAGTCAGTGCCAAGGACTGATGGCATTGACAGAAGGTGACAAAATCCAGGATCAGCCTGGACCTAGTAAGGTACAAAATTGTTCTTTAAGTTCAATTTCTTGTGCTAGTTCAGAATCAGATTCGTCATCATCTAGTGATGAGAGTGCATCTGAGTCTGAAGAGAATATTCATCAATTGATTCATGAATATAGAGTTCTGTTGCAAGTATTTAAGAAAAGCAAATCCTTGGCCAAGAGTCAGGCTAAGGAGATTGCAAGTCTCAAAGTGGCTGCAACTGATTTTGAGAAGTTGTTTGATCAAAAACTTAATGAGATAGTCGGACTAAAAAACATAACTGTTATTCAGATGGGGACTATAGCATTCAAGAATGATCAAATCAAGAGTCTGGAGATTAGTCTTCAGAAGGAGAGAGATTTAGTTGCTAGGTTTTCTAAACCAAAGTCTGTTCTACCCTTAATTGATGAATTTGTTCATCAAAAAGGTAAAGCTGGACTGGGGTTTACTAGACCTGCTAGGACTGTTCAGTCCAAGTCTAAGGGCAAAGCCCCAGCCCTCAACAAGCCAGCTGTAAACAAAACAGCTAAGTATGTACCTAAGCAAAGGTACAATATGTTTGAGTGCTGGTGCTGTGGCAAGTTAGGCCACTTTGCCATAGACTGTTGGCATAATTCTAATGCCAAAGTGAGTAGCAAACTGCCTGTTAGAAGACCTGCAGGTAGCTTTGTTAAGAGGCAAACTAACCAGCACCAAGGACCCAAGAATTATTTGGGTTCTAAGGTCGACTAATCCGTTTTGCAGGTAAGTCCAAGTGGCCATGCCCCAATATGGTACTTGAACATTGGATATTCTAGACACATGACTAGAACTAGGGGATTGTTAAAGGACTTCACACCAATCAGAGATGGTCCTAAAGTCACCTTTGGTGGTTCTGAAAAAGGAATCATCAAGGGTTTTGGTAATATTTCTAGCTCCCATATTACTATTACTCAAGTGGCTTATGTTGAAGGTTTGAAACATAACCTTATTAGTATAAGTCAATTGAGTGATTTAGGATATGACATCTCATTTGTCAAAAATAGTTGTCATATCAGGAGGTCAAATGATCAAGAGATCATTTTGACAGGTTATAGAAAAAGAAATGTCTATTGCCTAGACATTATGTGTGAGACCAATGGTTCTCCAGTGTGTCTTGTAGCTGATGAGAAAGTCTCTTATTGTGTCAAATGGCACAAGAGGCTAGCCCATCTCAACTACAAGACAATTGACAAACTCTATAGCAAAGAGTTAGTGAGGAATGGTCCTCAAGTTAAGTGTATTAAAGATGGAATATGCCCAGCTTGTCAAAAGGGCAAGCAGACTAGATCCAACTTTAGTAGCATTGAAAACAAAGATGTTGTGAGGTGCTTATACCTCTTGTATATGGATCTCTTTGGTCCTATGCCAGTTCACAGCCTAGGTAGGAAGGTCTATACCCTTGTGGTTGTAGATGACTACTCAAGGTTTTCCTGGGTGTTCTTCCTTAGACAGAAATCTGAAACACCTAGAATATTCTATAGCTTTGTCAAACAAATTCAGAATGAACTAAACAGTACAGTGGTCAAGATAAGAAGTGACCATGGTACTGAATTTCAGTCTGATAGTATGACAAAACTATGTGAAGAATTTGGGATATTTCAGGAGTTTTCTTCACCAAGGACACCTCAGCAAAATGACATTGCTGAGAGGAAAAATAGAACCTTGATTGAGGCTGGTAGGACCCTATTAAGTGACACATCTCTTCCAGAATATTTCTGTGCTGAGGCAGTTAATACTGTATGCCATGTAATTAATAGGGCTACCATTACTAAAAGCCACAACAAGACCCCCTATGAGATTGTGAAAGGCAGAAAACCAAACCTATCCTACTTCAGGATCTTTGGTTGTAAGTGCTTTATACTTAACAATGGAAAGTCTTACTTGACTAAGTTTGTTGTCAACTCCCAAGAGGGGATTTTTGTTGGGTACAGCAACAATAGTAAGGCCTATAGAGTCTACAACTTGTCTACTCAAGTTGTAGAAGAGTCTGTACATGTAGTATTTGATGAAACTAGACTTATTAACAATGAGTTGTCTAGTAGTATTTGCAGCTCCACAGGTGTGACTGAGAAGATGGACAAGCTCACTATAGAAGAAAGATCTACTGCAAGACAGCAGGTAAAAGATAGTGGTTGTTGTCCAGGGGGAGTACTACATGTATCTAATGCAGAAGAAGTTCAAGGAGTGCAGCAAGATGAAGAAACTGAAGAAGTTCAACCTGAAGCCAGGATGCCTCCAGCTAATAGACATCTAAGAGATCATCCAGCAGATCAAATCATTGGTGATCTAAGACAAGGGGTACAAACAAGGAGCAGAAATCTGAATGCAGTACTCTTCTCCAGTTTTCTATCCCAAGTAGAGCCAAAGAAGTTTGAAGAAGTCATCCTAGACCCTCATTGGATTGAGGCAATGCAAGAAGAGCTGAATCAGTTCAAGAGGTGCAAAGTCTGGGAGCTTGTTCCTAAACCAAAAGACCACAACATAATTGGAACCAAGTGGATCTTCAGGAACAAGATGGATGAACATGGAGTAATTGTCAAGAACAAAGCAAGACTGGTTGCCAAGGGATATAGGCAGGAAGAAGGTATTGACTTTGATCAAACCTTTGCTCCAGTAGCCAGACTGGAAGCCATAAGGATGTTCCTGGCTTATGCAACCTTTCAAGGATTTAAAGTTTACCAAATGGATGTTAAGTCAGCCTTTCTTAATGGTAATCTAAAAGAAGAGGTCTATGTGGAACAGCCATCAGGTTTTGTTGATTCAACTCAACCTAATTATGTCTATAGACTTAGTAAAGCATTGTATGGGTTAAAATAAGCCCCTAGGGCTTGGTATGAAACCCTGTCTAGTTTTCTCATTGAGAATAAATTCACAAGGGGGAAAATAGACAAGACTCTATTCCTTAGGGAATCCAGAGGCAAGATCATACTAGTCCAAATATATGTATATGACATAATATTTGGGTCTACTGAAAGTGGTCTTTGCAGGAAGTTTGCAAAACTTATGCAAGGACAATTTGAGATGAGCAATATGGGGGAACTTAAGTTCTTCTTGGGTCTCCAAGTTAGACAGACTGAGAATGGTTTATCCATATGCCAGTCTAAGTTCACCCGAGAACTGATAAGGAAGTATGGTATGGATTCATCCAGTACCATGAAGACTCCTATGGGATCAAGTATGTCTCTTAGCAAAGATGATGCAGAGAAACCTGTATATGAGACTTTGTATAGAGGGATAGTTGGCTCCCTACTCTATTTGACTACAAGTAGACCAGATATCATGTATGCTACATGTATCTGTACTAGGTACCAAGCATGCCCTAAAGAGTCTCATTTGACAGCAGTCAAAAGGATACTGAGATATCTAAAGGGCACTCCTTATCTAGGCCTTTGGTATCCTAGGAATGGAGACTTTGATCTAACAGGTTATTTAGATGCAGATTTTGCAGGCTGCAAAGAAGACAGAAAAAGTACAATTGGAACCTATCAATTCCTAGGTGGAAGACTGATTTCATGGAGTAGCAAGAAGCAAACAAGTGTGGCTATTTCCACAGCAGAATCAGAGTATGTGGCTGCAGGAAGTTGTTGTGCTCAACTTCTATGGATACAACATCAGCTTGAGGATTATGGTATTCAAGTAAGTATAACACCACTGTTTTGTGATTCTACTAGTGCTATATCTATTGCCAACAATCCTATTTCCCATAGTATAACTAAACATATTGAGATAAAATATCATTTTCTAAGGGAACATGTAGAAAAAGAAGATATATCATTAGAATATGTAAATACAGATAATCAACTAGCTGATATGTATACTAAGCCCCTAGAAGAAACCAAATTCAATAGGTTCAAAATTGAATTAGGTATGATAAACTTAAACTAAGTTTACAGAAATGGCTAAGTAAAATAGTGTCGACACACAGAGTTGTCTGTGTCGAGACAAAGAATTGGTGTCGACACTTCAGAGAAAAGGTGTCGACACATCTAGGATGTTGGTGTCGACACTTCAGAAAATTAGTGTCGACACATATAGAGAAGGTGTCGACACATCCAAGGTGGTGTCGACACTTAGACTTTATGCAGAATTAGTGAAGTAAAGTCTCGACTATGTGTCGAGCTGAGTGGTGTCGACACATAAACATGTGTCGACACATATTTTCTGTTAACTATACTTTTGTCGACACATAGGTGTCGAGACATTGTAAGTCTGTGTCGACACTTTTCCACAGTGTCGACACAATTTAAGTTAGTTAACCCGCCTTTTCATCTTCAAACCTAGAAAGGTATAAATAGGCTTTCGCCATTGTCTGTCGACACGCTCACCAAAGTTTCGAGACCAAACTTGTGTGTCGACGCCTCTCTTCTCTCAGTTCAAATTCTTCAAACCCTAATGGCGCCAAAGCTCGAGGAGAACGTCAATGAAGGCTATGAACTGGTGCGAGACGTGTTTGATGATGCAGACCCGGAGATCAAGAATGTGGTAACCCTAGTCACAAACTCAGGGTTAGATTTTCTTATTTCAGAGCCAACAAAGATTTGGAAGAAAGAAGTTCTAGAATTTCTGAATGGAGCTACCCTCAACGAATCTGGATTCAAGATCAAATCAAAGGTTCATGGAGAAAAGGTGAAGGTCTCACTAAAAATTTTGAGAAAGGTATTAAACCTCCCAAGGACAAAGGAAGAAGATGAAGTTACTGCTTCTAAGACCAGAGAAGCTTTAACTTGGTGTGGACTGGATTCCAAATTGAAAATTGGATCAGTGTTTAATAGAAAGGGGATGAACAGCCAGAGAAACTTTCTCTCAGAAATTGTTGGGAAAGTGATCTTAAGTAAACCTGGAGGGCATGATAGGGTATCAGCCCATATGTTTAATCTTATGACAAGGATTATCTTCACCTTGCAAACTGACTGGTCTGTGGTTGTCTTTGATAAGATTAAAGAAAGTATGAAGAAGCCCAATTTGGGCAGAATAATAAGTCTTTACTTGGCTGGTAGTATACCAGAAATAATGAGTCAAGCTGCAGGAACAAAAATCAACCATATGAGGAAAATGGACATGAGACTCTTCTCCAGATGGGATAGGGTCTTGTCCAAGGAATTGCCAACTCCAGAGAAGGAAACCCCACAAAAGAAGAAGAAGAAGACAGCCCCAGTGGCTCAGGATTCATCTAGCAGCTCTGGTAGTGAAGAGCAAGTTGTCTTTACTCCTGATGAGGATGTAGAAGGAAATGTTGGGAAGTCTCCAGCTCAACAAGATGCTGCAGAGAGGCAGGGGGAGCTACCTCAAGCTAGCCCCATACACCAGGATACTGTCCAGGGGGAGACCCTAGTTGTGGAAGAGCCAACTCCTCTTGAAAGTGAAAGAGCCACCCACATCATCCTTGAGGTAATTACTGAGCTTAATGCTTTAGATTTCCCTATAGAGGATAATGTTTTGTCTGATTCCTTAAATAATGTTAATCAGCAAACTCAGATTGATAGTCAAGTCCCAGATGTTGTCATGGAGGACACATCTGTTACAGTTCAAGTAGTATCTGATCCAGTGGTAGATGAGCCAAGAGTTTCTCCAGCCAATTCTCCACAAGAATATACAATGGAAGATCTTTTCCTCAATCTGGATCAAACAGACTTTGACAAGGAGAGTGTTGTTGCTGAGGGGGAGAATGCTCCTGTTGGGGGGGAGCAAGGAGTTAATGTTGAAGAACCTGCAAGGCAAGAGCCTGAGAAGCCAAAAGCTGTTGAGGAGCTACCTAGGGAGAGGGTAGATATTGCAAGTACATCTGCTTCTGAAGATGAGGAGGCTGCCAGAGCAAAGAAAAGGAAATTTCAAGTATTCAAGAGTAGGAGTCAAACTTATACGAAAGCTCTACAAACTATAGCACCACAGCCTACACTACAGCCAGCACCAACTGTAGATTACAGTGCTTTGATGGTTGCTATGCAAATCAAGCTTGATGAACAGAGACAAGCACTGGAAAAGTATGTAGATGAAGGACAAAAGTCTCTAAAATTTGACCTAGCCCAAAATATTAAGTCTATTAGATTTGAAATGAATCTAAATAAAAAGAAAATGACTGACTGCTTCCACAAGGGAGGGAATGCAGTGGTATACTTAGCTACACATCAAGAGAAAATCAAAGCTCAAGTGGATGACATTGTGTTGAAGCAAGAGTATGTTCTTGAGAACCAAATCAGAATGAATGACAACTTAACAGCTTCACACAATGCCATTGTCACAGAAATGAAAAACATAGCTACTGGACTGACTACTTCAAATGCTACAGCTAAGGCATAGTTTGATAAAGCATTGCAAAAGAGTTTAACTGATGTTACTTATGCAATTCAAGACTCTCAGAAGTTGATAACTGAAAAGCTCCAAAGGTTGAAACCTTTATTTAAAGATGGAGTCAACTATTTGGATGCGCAAGTCAGATTTCAGAAGGATGATCTAAGAGATCATATAGAAAGAGAAGTCATAAAGGGGGAGAGGGTGTTAGTCAAAGCTAGCTCTGATCATGCTAAGTGGATTTCTAATTCTATCAGACCCACCCTTGGATATCCTCCATTGTGTGATGATGACAATGTAGCAGAATCTGGGATTAACCCTGCATATCTTGGAGCTGAGCAACCTGAAGTAGCTCAAGTAATCTATCCTCCACCGGATTTTGATATGGTACAAGCTGATATCCAGACTATGTATAGCCCAACTGAGGGAAAACAAAAAGTCATCATAGAGAAGGTGGTTCAGCCAGTGCCTGAGGCTGTACTAAAGGAACAAGAAGCTTTGCTGCTCAAGGAACAAGAAACTATGTTGTCTAAGAAGAGGTTTAGAGAGCAAGCTGAACAAAGACCAGACTTTGAACAGTGGAGCCCTACTTCAAGAAACATTATCTTAACTGCTTGGAAGGCTGCCAAAGATAATATACAAGACAGAAACAAATGGTATTCTGAATTTGAATGGAGGAAGCATGAAAACAGGAATGAAGCCATAGTGCAATATAGAAGGAAGGCAAAGATGGTAAAGCTACCTCCTACTGCCCAGGAGCCTAGCAAGTACTTTTCCAAGCCATATCATTATTTTGAGAGGCAAAAGATTAAAGTTGAAGAGCTAAAGAAGAAGGAGCTGAAAGGCAAGAAGCCTGCTGATACTGAAGTTGCTGAAGCTCCTATGCAAGCAAAGATACAATCTGGAAAAGGAATAGTGATCAAGGATGCTGAGCAGAAATAGAATAGTTTTATCTTTAGTTTACACTTGTAATCTTTTGATTTTAAACACTTTGTAAACTTTGGTAAAATGAATATGACAAGTTGTTAGAACAATGTGCTGTGTGTTCAACCTATTTCATAATTGTTCTGAAATGATATCTGTGTATACATGTCTTGTTTAATACATGTTTATGTACTTTCCCTGTTATATAATCCTGCTTTACATCATGCTATGATTTTATTCTGTATGGTGTATATCATTGACTAAGGGTTATGACTTCTCCAAATAGGGGGAGATTGTTGGGTACATTGGTTTAAATGTACCTGATTTGAAGAAGCCTCACCCTACTCAATGATATACATCAAAATGTATTTGATGTATTTTTGAGTTGGCTTGTGCAGGTTAAGTATTTGCAGGGAAAGCAGAAAAGATTCTAAGTACATGTGTCGACACCCAGACAGAAAGTGTCGACACTTAAGAAGACTTGTGTCGATACCCAGACAAGCAGTGTCGACACTCGGAGTAATTGTGTCGACACCAGGGATGCTGAGTCGACACCAGACAGAAAGTGTCGACACAAGGAGCAGTGTCGACACTCAATGAATAAAAGTACAGTGAAGCAGTGTCGACACTTAGAAGCAGTGTCGACACCCAGAGGATTTGTGTCTACATCAGAAAGTGTCGACACTTGGAGGCTGTGTCGACACTCAGCAAAAGTCAGCAGAGACTAAGTATAAATGTCGACACAAGGAAGAATGTGTCGACACATAGCAGAATACTCAACACATAAAGAATGTGTCGACACAAGAAAGAATGTGTCGACACTTAGCTGAAGACTCAATACATGAAGAATGTGTCGACACAAAGGAGTTGTGTCGACACTCAGCTGAAGACTCAACACAAGAAGAATGTGTCGACACTTGGATGTTGTGTCGACACTTAGCAAAGTTCAACAAAATTCTAAGTACAAGTGTCGACATAAAGGAGATGTGTCGACACTCAGCTAAAAGTCTTAACAAAAGAAGATGTGTCGACACAAGGAGAAGTGTTGACACTCAGCAAGTATCAACACAGAAGTTAAGTGTCGACACCAGGAAGAAAGTGTCGACACTTAACAAGTTCAACACATGAAGATGTGTCGACACAAAGGAGTTGTGTCGACACTTACAAGAATTCACCAAAGTACTGAAGAACAAGGACTTGTGTTGACACACATTATCAGTGTCGACACATGAAGAAGAAGCAGTGTCGAGATATAAAATCTACAACACAAGGAGTTTTGTCGACACCTTGAAGGCTAGTGTCGACACTTAGTATACTTGTGTCGACACTTAGTCTATAAGTGTCGACACTTAAAGACAGACTGTCTCGACACTTTCAGACAGTTACAGATTTTTCAAGAAATGACTGGATGACTTGACAGCTGCCATTCCAGCCGGTCTACTGCACCTGTCAGAGTTGTCAGAAATCAGTTATGAACCGGACCAGCCGGTTACCATGAATAAGGCCTATATATAGGCTTATACTGTCTATAGAAAAAAGATGATTAATCAACAAGAGAAACACTAAATAAGATCTAGCTATTCATTGAAGAACCAAGTGAAGATCTAAGTAGTTGGAGAGAGAGAGCTCCATCCAAGAAGACAGCCGTTGGAACCAGGCTGTGAAGAAGGATTCAGACTTTATTCTGAATCTTAAGTTGCAGAGATCAAGGATCAGCTGCAGAGGAGATCAACCCTATTGTGTTCTACATTCAAAAAGCTTTGAAGAAAAGCCAAGTGAGGTTGATCTCAGCAGAGTTCTTCCAAGAACTCATCAAAAACCTATCAACTCATCTCTCTATTCAGAGTTGTAGGTATATACACTTTGTATTTTATATTTCTTGTAAGATCCTTAGGGATCTGAGTTGTAAGCCTGCAATTATAAAGGCTGAGTGTAGGGCCTGAGTGCCTGAGTGTAGGAGATCTGATTCTCTGAGTGTAGGCCTGTTGAGGCTGAGTGTAGGCCTTGTGGCTGAGTGTAGGCTTTGTGGAGAAGCTGAGTGTAGGCTTTGTGAAGAAGCTGAGTTGTAGGGCCTTGGGCCTGAGCTGTAGGAACCTGGTTAAGGTTCTGAGTGTAAGATCTGAGGATCTGAGATAGTGGAGGAGTTTGGCCGAATCTAGTACACTATTAGATAGGCGAAGGGGAAAAGTGGATGTACCCAAACCTTGGGGAACCACTATAAATCTGTGTGTCTACTGTGTGCTTGTGTGATTTTGTGATTGCTGATTGTTTGCTGTGATAAAGTAACTATAACTTTGTGATATAATCTGAATTCTGCCTAAAAAAGTTAAAAAGATTTAAGTCACCTATTCACCCCCCCCCCCCCCCTCTAGGTGAGTAGGTACAATATCTTTCAAGTGGTATCAGAGCCAGGTTACTCAAAAAGGGACATAACTGTCTGAGTAGATCCTGTTGGCAGATTCAGTCTTAGTAAATTGCAGAATCAAGAAAATCAAGAAACATGGGTTCAACTGAGAATCATAAGGAACTTGGATCCATGAAGTTACCCATTTGCAGAAGAGAAATTTTTGGTATATGGAAAGAAAGGGTGAGACTATTTATGGAAGCCTCAGACCCTAGAATTTACATCATAGTTAAAGAAGGGTCATATGTGCCCATGAAGGTTTCAATCCTGGATGCAAATCAGAGAACACCTAAGGACTTCTCTGAAATGACAAAAGATGAGATAATTCTAGCCACAATAGACAAGAGGGCTCAGAATATCATTGTGAGTGCTATAGATGATGCTACCTTTCAGAATTTGATACACTGTAAGACATCTAAGGAGATGTGGGATACTCTTATTGTGTACATGGATGGTTCTGAAGAAGTGAGGCAGGACAGAAAGTCCTTATTAAACCAAGAATATCATGACGGGGACAGACCCAATAGACCCGGTGTCTCCTCTTAAACCATGGCAACCCGATTCTCTCTCGCTTGAGAGATCTGGTGCCTAGAATGCTTAAAAGAAAACAAGAAAAGTGTAGATGTCATGCACGCATCCTAAAAACTGAGAGGAGAAGTGTCGTTACTCTTCGACTCCTTTTTCTAGCCATGAAATCTTGTTTTGCATGGATAGAAATGAGCGTCTCCACATCCTCTCCATGGATCTGGCTTCGAAACGTCGAACGGAGGTCTGAAGCTCCATCAAAGGCGGAGAAAGCACTCCTTCCTCCTCCGCTCTCCAACTCCCAAACCATAACCTTCACCCAAAAAAGAGACAAAAAAATAAGGGAGAAATCCCGCTCAGCCATTCTTAAGCCCCTTGGGTAGAGGATCCTCGGCTCTGGGATCAGTTATGAAGTGAAATCGGACAGCTAGGTATTCAGGTTTCAGAACTCCACGAATTAGCCTTCGACTTTTGTCGAACGGCTTCACAGCTCAGATAAAAATTTGTCGAACAGACAGAGCTTGACGAACGGCCTCCATATTGGTCGAACGTCCTTCGACGTTCGTCGAATGGCCTTCAACGTTTGCCGAATGGCTCCACGTCGCAGTCAAACATTCGTCGAACGGACAGAGCTCGACGAACGGCCTTCACATTCGTCGAACGGCCTTCAATGTTCGTCGAACAGCCTCTAGTTCGTCGAACTACCCCAAGTTTGTCGAATTGCCTCAAATTCATCTAACGACCATCAACGTTCGTCGAACTTCTTAGAGTTCGTCGATCGACAACCATAGAGATTGAACTTTCGGGAAAACTAGGGTGTTACAAGCCATCTCCTCCTTCTCAACAGCCCACTTTACCTAAAGAAGTTCCATCTTCAGCCTTCACTACCAATTTCCCAGTTCCTCAGTCACCTCAACAACTTAATTTATCTAAAGTTGTTCCATCCACATCCTTCCACCCAAATTCACCAATTCATCAGTCACCTCATCAATCACCACCTTCATCCCCACTTCTTTCATCTCCACCTCACTTATTTCTACTTAATTAATCTCCATAATAATTATCTCCACTTCATTCCTCTATCCAGGTGATACTTCCTGATATAATTCCTGATGACATTACCCCTGTCATCAACCCTACACCTATTCCTCAAGACTTCTATATTTATTCAAACTGTGCTAACAGTTTCATTCCCTCATCTTCCAGTCCATCCTCTGCATCTACTCAGGCTCCACCTAAGTTCATGTATTTCGATTTCTCTTCTATTGCTTCTAACTTTCTGGACTTCATCACTCCTACTCTTAGGAAACTAATAGATGAATCCTTGGCTCCTCGTGTTGCTACTATCTCTGACATCTCTTCTAAGCTAACCTCTTCCTCTTTTGTCCCTTCTTCTGGGGCCCTAGATTCAGGTCTCCTTGGATGTAGGCAGGGGGAGATGTTTCATGAAAAGCTCCAAATACTGCAGTTTCAGTTTCAGCCAATGCAGAAGTTCCCAAGGCTACAGTAGCAGTAGTTTCAGATTCAGAAATGATTGAAGTTTCAGTTGAAGATTAGTTGTCAGCAGAACCAGAAGTTATTAATGTTGGTGATGATAATATTCACCACACAGTTGATTTACATTCTCTTTTATCAGATTTTGACGTTCTGTTAATTATCTTCCCGCTTTTCCCGGTTTTGAAAATTATTTATCTGGAGCTATAATGTCTTACACTGCTCCCATTGATGCTTTTATGTTAGAACAACTGAGATCTAGTCTTAAAGACATTTCTACCAGTATTACTCCAGTCCCTCAGCCTATAATAATTGATGATATAATAAATGTTATAGAGCAGGATTTCTCCCTCCTATGTGGGATGAAACTCCAATGCCAAATTTTGATGATCTTCTTAATGAAGATATGGAAGAAGCAGTTGATACAGATATTGTATATAAACAGCCAAAAGTTCAAGTTGATGACCGTACTAATTTATATAAATAGATAGATGATTTATATAATCAACCAGCAGAAGAATCTGATGATAACTCAGAGTCTGATGATTCAGAAGATTCTGGGTCTAAGAAAAGAAAGTTCAAGAAGAAGGCTCCAGTTAAGGTTGCTCCTAAACCTTCATCAATTATAAATATTCCATATTATATTCTGCATGGGATACCTCTAACTTCATATCTTCCACACTGGATGAGGTACTCCAAGAATGAGCAGAAAAATAGGAAAAAGATGAGGATATATTCTTCCCCTCCAAAGTCTTGGAGAGGACTTCCTCCTCTTCCTCCTCCAGCAGCAGGGTCCGCAGGAGGTGTTTCTTCTTCTCAGAGGTCTTCTTCTCATCATTCAAGACCAGCTCAGGGCAAACAGGACATATCTTCAAGATCTGATACTTATACCAGTCAAAGCAGCAAGCAACATTCAAACCAAGAAAGGCCACCTTCTCCAATTTATAATCTAGAGTTGGATCTAGTGTTTAGAATGGCAAGATTCAATGAGAAAGTTGCTCTTGCTTAGATAAGGAAAGCAAGGACAAAAGGTAAGGATCCCTCACAATTCATCACTATGTCCTCATACAGACAAAAGGAACTAGATAGATTTTCAAATAAGAGCTTGTTCAATATTGATAAGTACATGAGTCTGCATCCTAAAACAGTAGTTTCAAGAACTACTTCTCTAAAGATTATTGGCTCTCAAGACTTAAAGATGAGTAAAATGGAAGCTGAAGATCCTACCAAAAAGCTTATTTTCACCAAATCTTCTTCAGAATCTCCTTCAGCAGCACCTCAAAAAGATTCTTGATTTTTGTTTATGTTTTTGAACTATGTTGTTGTTTTTTAAACTCTCAAAACACTTATTATATATCTGCTGAAAATTTTATTTCTGCTAGATATTTATGCTGTGTTTTTCTGTTTTTGATAGTATCCTCACGCAAATAGGGGGAAACTATTGGAATCCTATTACTGATTTGGGTTAGGATCACTATTATTTGTTTGGGATGATTAGTTTGACCCATTTTGTACAGACTAGGGTCATATGTTTATTTCCAGGGTTGCTACTTCAGAAGAATTCCAGAGAAGTGCTGCTTGACGAAAGCAGAACTCAGATCGAAGAAAGCCGAGCTCAGTTCGACGAACGTCGAGCTCAGTTCAACGAACTTAGAGTTCTAACTCTGAGTTTAGCTCGACGAACTCTGGGCTCCGTTCGACAAATGATGATCATAACTTAGAAGCTCAGCTCGACGAACTCTAGGCTTAGCTCGATGAACTCCGAGCTCAGTTCGACGAATTCCATGCTCAGTTCGACGAACTCCAGGCTCAGTTTGACAATCTCCATGCTCAGTTCGATGAATTTCTTGCAGTGTTCAATGTTCGGGTAGTTTTATATTCTGAAGGCAGAATGATTTTGAAAGGCTTAATTTTTGTCAGTCACACTCTGATATTTAATGCTAAATATTCTTAATTAATATAGTCGTTTCAGGCAGCATTAAATTTGGATTTATCACAGAGTTTAATTCTAATTAATTCTCAGGGCAGTTACAATTCTCAGAGATTTTTTAGGCATTTTAGAATGATTTTAATTAAAATGTTTGAATTCTTCTCAGAAATTAGATATTCAAAAGATTGTTTCTTAATGGGGTTACAGATTTAGAGTAGATTAATACAGATCAACACATATAGAGATACAGATTTCTGCTTCAGAGTCTTCTAGTGTAAAATCTTCAATCAATCAGCAATAAGAAGTCCTACACCTTGAAGAAAAGTCTCCACTCCTAATCTCAAATCTCTATTCAAATCAGGGGGAGCTTTTTGCATCATCATCCACTAAAGTCTTCTCGGAGATATTTAAAAGAGAAGACAACATAACCTTTTAGTTCTTTCATAAACTATGTACATGGTTATAACTCCCTTCAAAAGTTAACTCTTGGTTCTTAAGTCACCTGATCAAAAGACTTACACATGTTTTTTGGGCACCTGATTAAAAGCTCAAATGGTTGATAGACCTCCCTTAGAAAATAGATTTTTGGTGGCAGGGCACCAGATCAAAAACCTGTATTGGATTCCTACCAGGGTGGTAGAAGAGTAGACGTACCAAGATTTATTAGGGAACTACTATAAAATTTCCTTGTGTCGTCTGTGATTGTTTTATTTTCTATTGTGTGTTGTGATTTTCATATATATATATATATATATATATCACTTACTTTAAATCTGCTATAAAAAAATAAAAGTTTTTAATATACACTATTCACCCCCCCATCTAATGTAAAATCAAATCTATCCCTCACTTTCAGCTTGTACTTCTTTGATGGTTTGTGTTGGAAAGATAGCCATCACCTCAGTACCATTTTATGTTCGATGTTGTTGATTCACTCTTTAAGCTAATCAATATTATTTCTACGATTATATATATACTTATGATTTGGACATCACTATGAGTACTTTCTGAAAGTTTATAGTTGCCTACCTAAATCACCTAGAGGACGGTGAATAGGTGAGATGTGCGTCTTTTTGCGGAATAAAAATTTCAAAACAATGCACAGAACTAACTACCAATCAATCACAGACGAGGCAAAATTTATAGTGGTTTCCCAACCTTGGGTACATCCACTTTCCTTCATCGATCTAACAATACACTAGACTCGGATACTCCATTATCTCGGATTGAAAATCAATCCTACCCTCGGAACAACGTTCCTACAATCTCGATCCACAAAAAGGATCTACACTCGGAAGATAAAACTTCCTACAATCTCGGAGATAAAAAGCTCCTACACTCGGAGAAATTTCTCCTACAAGAATGAAATAAATTGTATAGAAATACAAACAGTAAATCTTCTTTTTCAGATCTGCAACTGTCGGCCAGGATCTTCTTCTTCTAGGCTTTGCGGCTTTATCATAATGGTGAAGTAAAATCTCGGCAAGATCGGATCTGAATCTTCTTGGCTTCACACGATCGATCGAATAGAAGATGAGGAGTTGAGAGAATCTCGATCTGTAAAGCCTTCTTGATCTGAATCCTCAAAAATCGAAACTCTAGCCGGTCGTGAATCAGCGACGGCGACAACGACGGTTTTTTTTCTTGGAGAGAGAAAGAGGAAATCAGAGACTTGAGAATACGGCTGCAAAACTTTTGAATATTCTCTTTGATAAAACTTAGGGTTTGTTGGTTTGACAAGTCTATTTATAGGATCGGTGAAGATTAGTCATAATTAAGTCATTATGAGATACACGTGAACCAATCATGTCAAGGTTCATGAAGAATTCTGTTATTCTGGACTTAACAAAATTTTTAGAAAAAAAATCGAAGTAATATACTCGAGAGAGAAAGGACGACTCGAGTACATTGCAGAACTACTCGAGTGTGTAGAAGATAACTACTCGAGTATATGAGTAAGCTACTCGAGAGAGAATAAAATAGTTACTCGAGTACATGGAGTCAACTATTCGAGTAAACTTGAAGAAAAAGAATTCAGCTACTCGAGTATCAAAAATGACATACTCGAGTACTTAAGTAGTTACACGAGAGGTGGAGTGGATTACTCGAGTATAAGGAATACTACTCGAGTAGATGAGTATGAACTACTCGAGTGGTTGAGAAACTACTCGAGACAGGGACTTAGAAAATTTTTTTGAACTAGAATACTGGACTACTCGAGTATTGAAGTTGAACAACTCGAGACAATAAGAACTACTCGAGTATATGGAAATGACTACTCGAGTAATTCACTTTGAAAAATTTTCTGGAATGGAACTCTGGATTACTGGAGAATTAATTATGGACTACTCGAGTAGTAAATGAACTACTCGAATACATGACTTAGACTACTCGAGTAAGTTAGAACTCCACGAGAGTCAGAATTCAGTTACTCGAGACAGAAGATATAAACTACTCGAGTACTACTCGAGTATTTAACTTGGAGAACTTTTGGAGGAGAAAATTCTGTAAACCCGAGAGAGAAAGGACACTACTCGAGTAGTTGTCTTAACTACTCGAGAGCCATAAAAATGACTACTCAGGATCTGCCATTCTTACTCGAGTAAGAGTATTATTACTCGAGTATGAACTCTGCTATTTACTCGAGTAGGTATAGAACTACTCGAGTATTTTACTTGCAAATCCTCTTTGACAGAATTTTCATCTTCTTAGGAGAGACCAGCAACAAATCTTTTCACTTAGTCCTAGAGCTTGAATATGAAGTGTATCCCAATAGAGAGGCTACACATGAGTCAACACCTTGGATCACACAATGAGGGATTACATTGTATGGTCCTGTGTTTGGTGACCCATTGTAGACTGACATTGGTCTACACTTCGCATTAGAATCCTGCAAACACATAACTCAAACAAAGCATCAAATACAACTTAATTCATCTTAGTTCAAGGTTGACTTCATCAAATCTTGGTTAATGTGGATACAATACACAACAATCTCCCCCTATTTATATAAGTCAGAACTCTTTACACTAAGGTGAATTATGGACATAAAAAGTGCTAAGTAGATAAATCAGTGTAAGAAAGCATAAGACTAAGAGCCAGATAATATGATCAAAAACTTAGAATTATATAAATGTGATTATCCAAAAATGTCTTATCAACAACAATCATTTCCACAGCTCATAGGTCCTTGTAGCTAGATCTGATGATGCTGCCTGTCTTGCTTCTCTTGTTGTCTCCTCTAGTAGCTGTAAGGCTTGAGGTAGTACTTGGGAGGTCTTGGACGGGCAGTAGGGTTATTTTTTCAAAATTCTCTATCATCTAATCTTCTCTTGGTCATTGATTTCTCATATAACTCTCATTCCTGGGAACTGTAGTGAATATTCCTTCTCTCATGGTAGTCCATAACAAGTTTGAGTGTTTCCAAAATAAGGGACTTGGAGGTAGGAGACCAGATTTCTGCAAATTCTGGATCCTTTCTCTTATCAGCATCAGAAACTTGAATGGACTTGCTGGCAGAGGGACCTTCACCATATTTTCTTTTCTTTCTAGAAGTTTGGATCTCAGGAGGAGCATGAAGGAAGATATCTACAGGATCATCTTCCCAACCCTGAGTGTAGGAATCAGGAGGAGCAACTGAGTCTCCAGGTCTTGGAGAGAAGGTGGGTTGAGGAGCTTGAGCAGGGGCAATGGCAGCTAAGGGATTTAGGTGATGAGGAATGATGGTTGGATCAGCAGAAACCTCAGGCAGGATCGGGTTATGCATCAAGACAGTAGTGTCATATGTATAAAATTTGACACTCTGAATCTGTGCTAAGACATCTGTTGAGATTATATTAGCCAGCAGGACACGTGTGTGTGGGACCGCATGTTTGGGCTTTCCCCATCGCGTTCCAGGTCTGGGTGTTGACCCCGGTGGGCCCCCTTGTGTGGTGGAATATCCCCGCAGTCATATGGTTGGGGTTAGTCCCACATCGCCTGCAGTAGGCGGTCCTTTGTGTTCGTGGCCCCTCGTCCCCCCTTACCATCACCTCGGGGTTTTGGGAAGATGTGTGGTGACTGGTGGTTTCCACATGGTATCAGAGCCAGGTTGTCCTGCTGCGGGGGTGTGTTGAGATTATATTAGCCAGTAGGACACGTGTGTGTGGGACCACATGTTTGGGCTTTCCCCATCGCGTTCCAGGTCTGGGTGTTGACTTCGGTGGGCCCCCTTGTGTGGCGGAATATCCCCGTGGTCCTGTGGTTGGGGTTAGTCCCACATCGCCTGCAGTAGGCGGTCCTTTGTGTTCATGGCCCCTCGTCCCCCCTTACCATCACCTCGGGGTTTTGGGAAGATGTGTGGTGTCGGGTGGTTTCCACTGTACATGTTTAGTCCCACATTGTTTGTTTGTACTCTCTTATATCTCCTCCATTCTATAAAAGGGAGGTCATACCTTTGTAAATGATATCTTTTTTGGATAATAAAATTTCAATTATTCAAAATTCTATCCGTTTGTTCTTGCATGTTCGCTACTTTTTACATGGTATCAGAGGACACAGTCTTTTCCTCCTAATTGTGTGCACTCTCTACTTCTCGCGACTTGTTTTCTGCTTACGCGACTGATGAGTACGATTATGATAGGCTTTTTACCATCATAATTGTAATCATGTCTACTATTTTTTGCCCCTTTTTGTGTTGATTTCAAGATAATAGTAAAGAAATTGTCGTATCATAGATAGAAGAGCGCATTTAGAAGTCTTTGACAGTCCTTGTAATAAATTATTTACTGAGTCTTTCATTTTTCTATTGTAGGTAATGTCAACCAATGGACCTAAAAGTCTCGGAGCAAACATAGGAGTTCACGGAGTTTACATGGCTGATGACAGGATGAAAAATTGGTGCACACGGCCTGACACACGGCCGTGTGCCTACCCGTGTCCTATGCACCTGGAGCTGAAGAATTTGGGGCGCAGGAGATGGAACCTCATACGGGTTTGGCACACGCCCGTGTGCCTACCCGTGTCATCTTTGAACATGATTGTCGATCAACCCGTGTTTGAGGAACACGGCCGTGTCCATACCCGTGTCATCTGACACGGCCCACTACCAGACATGCCTGCTCGTGGGGAACTACCTAGGAACCGTCCACATGGCCTGACACACGGCCGTGTTGGAACCCGTGTCCGACCTATTTGCAATGGGACTATAAATTTCCTGTAGAAAAAATTATTTAGGACTTTTGGATCATTTTTGGATTGGAGAACTGCTGGAGGCCGAAGAGGAGCATCCAAGACAAGGAGGATTGAAGGGTATTACATATGTATTTTTTTATCTAATCACCAATCCCTTTGAATCCTTCCTTTCTCTTGATGATCCATCTTCAATTTTCATTTAATTTGCATGAACCTCTATTTGAACATTCTAGTAATCATGTATCACTTTGTTTATGTTAAATTTGTGGTATTTTATTTGTGTTTATGTTTGCAAACAGAGAGTTTAATCTTCCTTATGATCTACTTTTTTGTTTTACATAATTTGCAATTGGCTAGATTGAGAAATTGGTTCTTTGCAATGATTTTGGTATGTTCATATTGTGATGTTAATTCTCTTTGTAATTCAAACTCTATGATCGAGAGATATTTTGTTTGTAAAATTAGAACACAAGTAAAAGGATTCATGGTAATTTAGAGATAAAATTCATGAATTTATGTAGCAATAATGGTACTTTACTAAATGCGAACTTGAGTGTTGTAAATTGTTCGAGAGAAAATTTACTATCTTAGGTTTAGATTTGGAATTGCTCGAGAGAGAATTTTGATGAAAATTTAACCTTTTCATTGCGCAAATTTAACAGTTTTTTCATGTCATGATCACTTAGAATTAAACTAATAAATGAATTCGTTCATGTAATTGTTTAAAAGCTTCATGTCTTTTATCGTTTTTACTTCTCCAATACTGAATCATCCAAATGGTTATAGTTAGGCTAATGTAGTTTAGACATCACGTTTATTTAGATGTATGATAATAAAGGGAGGGTGAGTATGAGTAGTTGAAACGACCCTGTGTAATACGACACGAGATGTAGATTTCTCCTATATTATGATTGATAGGTGTACTTGCCTGAATGCTAATTCAATCTATTTTAATTCCATCTACATAGTTGTATTAGAATGTAGAATGAAATCACATTGAGTTATTACTTGTTAGCAAGAAAAATCATCAAGTTTTTGGCGCCGTTGCCGGGGATCGTTTTCAATATTTTGAAATCCTAATCTTTATTAATCTACCAATTTTCATTTATATAGTTGTAAATTAGTATTTGAATAATCATATTGCGTCATATTTTTTTTGTAGTCTGTTAGTCTATGACCAGGGGCAGAAATTCTGGGCTAGTACCATTTCATCCTGACCCAGAACGAATTCTCCATAACACTAACCTAAGGGACGTGGGAATTAATACCACAGATATTTCAAACGAACTACCAGAAGAGGAGATAGTAAACCAAGGAGAGAATCATCTTGAAAACCTAGACACCATGGCCAACCAAAATGAGCAAACCATGTCTGACTTTGCTAGACCTAATCTCCAAGGAATCGGGTCGAGCATCGTTAGACCACCAATAGCTACCAATAACTTTGAATTGAAGCCTAGTGTGATACAAATGGTTCAACAATATGTCCAGTATGATGGCTTGCAAGATGTGGATCCTAACACCCACTTGGCCGGATTCTTAGAGATATGTGACACATTTAAGATCAATGGTGTTTCCAACGATGTCATTCGATTGAGATTGTTTCCATTTTCTTTAAGGAATAAGGCGAAGCAGTGGTTGAATTCATTACCTAGAGGGTCGATCACTACTTGGGACATGATGGTTGAGAAGTTTCTGATGAAGTATTTTCCACCTGTGAAGACTGCAAAGTTAAGGAATGACATCTCTACGTACATTCAATTGGAGTCTGAATCGTTGTACGACACATGGGAACGATTCAAGGAGTTGTTAAGGAGATGTCCCCACCATGCTCTACCTTCTTGGCTTCAGATTCAGACCTTCTACAATGGTCTAAATCCGACCACTAAACAAATGATTGATGCGGCTAGTGGAGGAACTTTGAACAACAAGACACCTGAAGCGGCTCAGCAGTTGATAAGGACATGGCAATGAACAATTACCAATGGACTACAGTAAGAGAAAAGCCTAGCAAGCCCGCAAGAATTTATGAAGTAGATGTCGTCACAACCTTAGCTATTCAAGTGGAGAAGCTTCACCAAAAGATGGACAATCTTGCCTTAGCATCACCTTCCATGGCACCTCAACAATGGGACCCTTCGTGCAGTGGAATGCCTGGTTGTGAACCGCAAGTTCAAGAGCATGTTGATTATATGGGTAACAATATTAGACCACCTTTCAATCAAGCCAACAACCCATATAGTTCTACATATAATCCTGGATGGAGAAACCACCCCAATTTCTCTTGGGGAGGACAAGGAAATCAAGGGAAGCAACCCATGTTTGGACAACAACCACAGTTGGAACCAAGAAAGCCTACATTGGAAGATGTGCTTACCAAGTTCATGCAAACTACCGATGTAGCCTTCTGGAATCAAGAGGGTTCAATTCGGAACTTGGAGAATCAGATTGGTCAGCTTGCAAGGATGGTTTCTGAAAGGCACCAAGGAACACTTCCTGGGAATACAGAGATAAATCCAAGGGAGCATGCAAAAGCCGTTCAATTGAGGAGCGGAAAGGAGTTACAAGGCCCAAGGCTTGCAAAGGAAGCACCCCAAATGGAGTCTAGCGGCGAAGGACCAAGCGAGGTGAATATACAACCGATGGAGTACCAACCAGCATTACCATACCCAGCAAAGCTTAACAAGGAGCGCATGGATGCGCAGTATGGTAAATTTTTATCTATGTTTAAGCAATTACATGTTAACTTACCTTTTTCTGAAATTATTCAAATGCCTAAATATGCAAAATTTCTTAAGGATTTGATTTCTAATAAAAAGAAAATAGAAGAATTATCATTAGTAACATTAAGTGAAGAATGTTCTGCTATTTTGCAAAATAAATTGCCACAAAAACTTAAGGATCCCGGTTCATTTTCAATTCCATGCTTAATAGGTGATTTACAAGTAAATAAGGCTTTAGCAGATCTAGGAGCAAGTATAAATTTAATGCCTTATAAACTATATCTGAAACTAGGCCTAGGAGAACTTAGCCCAACAAGAATGAGTATTCAATTAGCAGATCGATCGGTTAAGTATCCTAGAGAAATAGTAGAAGATGTATTAGTTAAGGTAGATAAATTTATATTTCCTGCTGATTTTGTTATTTTAGATATGGATGAAAATATCGAAGTACCACTCATACTAGGTCGTCCATTTCTAGCTACATCTAGAGCACTTATTGATGTTTTTGACGGTAAATTAGTATTGCGAGTAGGAGAAGATGAAGTCACTTTTCAAATTGGCAATACTATGAAACAATCCTTAGATAACGATGATTATTGCTATTTTTCTCATGGTATTGATGACTTTATGTCTTCTATAAATTCTAATTTTTATTATAAAGATCCTTTAGAAATTTGCATAACTAACAACTATCTAGAAGATGATAAAAATGATGACATTGTTGAACATTTATTTTTTCTAGAAAATTGTGTTGCTATGAATAGAACAACGGAATGTAGTTTAATTACTGAAGGAGATCATGAAACTCTTAAGAATAATACTAAGGATCCACCAATAGAAGAATTAAAAAAATTACCGGATCATCTTGAGTATGCATTCTTAGGAACAAATTCTTCGTACCCAGTTATCATATCTTCAAATCTTTCCAATATTGAAAAAGATAAATTAATAACTGTATTGAAGAAATGTAAAGGTGCAATAGCGTGGCAAATATCTGATATAAAGGGTATTAATCCTAGTTTTTGCACTCATAAAATCCTTTTGGAAGAAAACTATAAGTCGTCTATTCAACCGCAACGTAGGCTAAATCCTAATATGAAAGAGGTAGTTAAGGCTGAGATTGTGAAGTTATTAGATGCTGGTATTATATATCCTATTTCGGATAGTTCATGGGTTAGTCCTGTCCAAGTAGTTCCTAAGAAGGGTGGCCTGACTGTAGTAGCAAATGATAGAAATGAATTAATTCCAACGCGAACGGTAACAGGTTGGCGTGTCTGTATAGACTATAGGAAATTAAACGATGCCACTAGGAAAGACCATTTCCCTCTTCCTTTTATTGACCAGATATTAGAACGCTTATCAGGACATTCTTATTATTGTTTTCTAGATGGACTTTCTGGATACTTCCAAATTCCTATAGCACCAGAAGACCAAGAGAAAACAACATTTACTTGTCCATTTGGTACCTTTGCCTATAGACGTATGCCTTTCGGGTTATGTAATGCACCCGCCACATTTCAAAGGTGCATGCTAGCCATCTTTAACGAGTATGTTGAAGATATTATGGAAGTGTTCATGGATGATTTTTCTGTTTTTGGCGACTCTTTTGAGTTGTGTTTGAATAATTTAGAGAAAGTTCTTAGGAGGTGTGAGGAGACGAACCTAGCTCTTAGTTGGGAGAAGTGTCATTTCATGGTACAAGAAGGGTTAGTACTTGGCCATAAAATCTCAAGCCAAGGAATTCAAGTAGATAGAGCGAAAATAGAGACCATAGAGAAATTACCACCACCAACCTCCGTAAAGGCAGTGAGAAGTTTCTTAGGACACGCGGGATTCTACTGCCGTTTTATTAAAGACTTCTCTAAAATAGCTAAACCACTTATAAGGCTTTTAGAAAAAGACACACCTTTTATTTTTGAACAAGAGTGTTTATATGCCTTTGAGTTCTTAAAAGAAAAATTAATTAATTCTCCTATTATGATCGCACCCGATTTTAGTCAACCATTTGAGATCATGTGTGACGCTAGTAGTTTTGCGGTAGGGGCTGTTTTAGGACAACGCCGAAACAAACATTTTCACCCAATATATTATGCTAGTAAAACACTTAGTAATGCACAGGAGAATTATACAACTACTGAAAAAGAACTCCTAGCAGTGGTATTCGCCTTTAATAAATCTAGACCATATTTAACATTGTCCAAAGTGGTAGTTTATACGGATCACTCTGCACTTAGATATTTGCTAGCCAAAGTGGAAGCAAAGCCTCATTTAATCCGTTGGGTTCTTCTATTGCAAGAATTTGATCTAGAAATTAGGGATAAACGAGGAGCAGAAAACTTAGCGGCAGATCATCTTTCACGTTTAGAAAACCCACTACGATCAATGTTAGATGAATCTGAAATTTCTGATACATTTCCTGAGGAATCACTATTTGCCATATCTACCAATATACATCTAGACTAACCATGGTTTGCAGATTATGCAAACTATCTTGTGGCTAAGGTCCTTCCAAAAGACTTTTCATATCAGCAGAAAAAGAAATGTTTCTCTGATTTGAAATATTACTTCTGGGAGGACCCCTTTCTTTTTCGGATATGTGCAGATTCTGTTATAAGAAGGTGTGTATCAGCGGAGGAAGGTTGGAAGATTTTGGAGCAGTGTCATTCAGGTCCTGCTGGTGGTCACTATGGAGCAAATCGCTCGGCTAAAAAGATTCTTGATTCCGGTTTTTATTGGCCCCTTCTATTCATGGATGCCCAAAGGTACGTGCTTTCATGTGATTCTTGCCAAAAAAGAAGGTAATATTTCTAAATTACATGAAATGCCGCAAAACTTTATCCTTGAATGCGAAGTATTCGATGTGTGGGGTATAGATTTTATGGCACCATTCCCAGTTTCTTTGGGGAATAAATATATTTTGGTAGCTGTAGATTATGTATCAAGATGGGTTGAAGCGCAAGCTTTGCCTACTAATGATAGTAGGGTTGTAATTAGATTTTTGAAATCCTTATTCGCACGATTTGGCACACCACGTGCACTTATTAGCGATAGGGGTTCACACTTTTGTAATCTACAACTAGACAAAGTATTAGAAAAATATGGAGTTACACATAGGATAGCCACTCCGTATCATCCTCAAACTAGTGAGCAAGTTGAAGTTTCCAATAGAGAGCTTAAGAGGATCCTAGAAAAATCTGTAGGAGGGAATAGGAAGCAGTGGTCTAGGAAACTTAACGACTGTTTGTGGGCATATAGGACTGCCTACAAAACACCTATAGGGACCACCCCTTTTAGATTAGTCTACGGTAAATCTTGCCACTTACCTATAGAATTAGAACACAAGTCGTATTGGGCAATACGCTCCTTAAATTTTGACACTAGTTCTATATGAGAGAAGCGTAAACTTCAACTTAATGAATTAGATGAGTGGAGAACTATGGCCTATGAGAACTCCCGGATTTATAAGGAGAAAACCAAGCTATTTCATGACCGTCACCTTCGCAAACCCAAGGTATTCCAAAATGGTGACCAAGTCCTCCTTTATAATTCCAAATTACGTTTATTCCCAGGGAAATTAAGGTCTAAGTGGTCCGGACCCTTTAAGGTTAAAGAAGTATTTCCCTACGGTACCATCGAGTTAACTCACCCTGAGAAGGGAGATTTTAAGGTTAATGGTCACCGACTTAAGCCTTATTATGGTGAAATCCCTATGGACTTCGCTCGTCTAGAGACCTGCCTCCGTCTAGATTAGTTTCATATTAAACTATAGTAAGTGTTTCTTAATATCTCTATTTTAGTATAAATCTTGTAGTTGTAATGAAAAATTTAATGAAAAAAAAATTATAATGAAAAAAAAATTCTAGCAAAATTTTAATGAAAAAAAAAATTCTGTAAAAATTAAAAGAGAAATGCAAAACTGGAGGGCACACGTGTTACCACACGCCCGTGTGTGCATCCGTGTACACGACACATGCTCAGGCCCAGCCATGTGATTTAATTCCAAAAAAACGAGTTTCTTCCCGAGAACAACACGGGTGGACACCCACCCGTGTGGCTAGCCGTGTCGTTCGTCGAGACATCTAACACGGGCGTGTCGGATTACACACGGTCGTGTCACCTACCTACCCGTGTTGTTACACCGTGCCAGCTGAGACACGGGTCAACACACGGCTGTGTCGTCGCCCGTGTCAACCTGACGCGCTGTCCCCAGCCAGTTTGACCACACGGACTGAGGCACCCCGTGTTCCACGAGGCCTCGGATTCCCTAACACGGGTGCACACACACGGCCGTGTGCGCACCCGTGTTCAAATTCTTTTACACGGATCGACGCACCCCGTGTTCCACGAGGCTGCTGATTCCCTAACACGGGTTCACACACGCCCGTGTGCGAACCCGTATGCAACCGCTTTAAATAGGGCCGTGTGGATTTCCTTCTTTGCTCATTCCAACCTTTCCCATCACAGATCTCCTCGTGGCCT